>OZ025221.1:6832672-8032672 GCA_964019055.1 Anthopleura xanthogrammica | reverse complement strand
TTGCATAAGTTGTATACATGCATATGGATGACAGAGGCAAGCAGCAACCGGAAAAATAGCAGGGCTGACTGAAAATATAATGCCGTCATTTGAATTCTTTGGATTTCCGCCGAAATCAATTCCACAGCACTCGATCAGTTTCATATATCCAACTGGTCGTTTATAGAATTTTCCTTTATTCGATCGTTAACTTTTTTCCAAGCAAAGATTTGGATCTATAGCTACTGCGCAAAATTTTTGGACTTCGAAACAAGACAGAAAATATAAAATTGGACTTGCAATGATAACTATTTGAAAAGAAAAAAATACATATACAAGTTTCGTCAGGCGGTTGAAAAATGTTCCTTATTTCGCGAGCCGGTTGAACTGATGCGAATTTTCGTTCGTGATCAGATATAGTAAACATCATCCAGCATCGATACATGGCTATCACTACGGTTTTCTTTGAAAAGATTGCACTTCGCTTTATTCACTTGATATTTATTTTTCATAGAGAAAACCACAATAGGTCGTGCGTCTTACATTCATTTGGATTTTTCTGAAAAATTGTGTCCATAATAAAACGCTACCTGCCGGGGTTGTAACAACGAATATTCTCGACTCAATTTACCCCCGAGGTAATGACTGCTATGACGAACAGAGCACAATTATTTAATATTTTAGCTTCTCAGAACTCGTACAAGGTCGATGACCTTGGATCGTATTGATTACTGAATTATGATGTCAACTCCTTATTGAAAGACAAATTCTCTTTAGCTAGTCTTCTGGGCAGAACCATTAAAATCACTAAATTCCTTAAAAGGAATTTTAGGTTTGATCATGCCGATTTCGAGGTAGTAGGGGATTCCCCCAGGAAGTCAAGAAGATCGATTCCTAGAAAAAAGGGTTGAGTCCTTAGTATTGCGACTATGGCAAATGGCAATATCATGTATAAACATGCAATTAAAATTACATAAATCTTTTCAAAATTATTAATAAGAGCTTTTCATCAATAAGAGAAATGCGGCCCGAAAGAATTGTTTGATGACTCAGGGCGTGATATATTGTAATGAAGGAAAAATTTCTGTAAAAATCTCTTTCCGTATTCTTAATGCATGTGTTATTTCCAAGAAAGATTTTTGCGACTTGTGGCGCCATCAGTTAAGCCTTTTCGTTTAAGTCCGTCATATATATTTATTATCATCATAGTTCAATATTAAATAAATAGGCATAAAAATACATTTTTCGTGTTATTGATCAACGTTTGACCATATTAACTATGGTTTGACAAATTATGGATTTCCCCTAAATTATATACAAACAAAATACCGCCTAACACTTAGAAATTCGGAGAAACTTTTTACATGAAAAATTTTACATGAAAAAAATTGACTTGCAAAATTTCACAAGTGTCCCAAAATTCCAGGAAAAGCTAGCGGTGTCGAGAACAACCAAACTGAAGTTGAAAGTGAAAGCAAACAAAGATATTTTTACCTACGTACACGTTTGCCATGTTCCTTATAGATAAATACGATTAAAGATTTGTAATATTTGTCGATAATTCATAATATCTTCACACTGGATAGGGATAGTGAGACAAGTAGATTTTTGTCTTTTCTGGAATTGGTAGTTGAAGTATGCTGCCGGATTTCAAGGATTGGTTTATTGTTCTTCTGCAAAGATGTTGCAAGGAACACACTTTTTTGTAGAAAGGTTTAGTCAAATGAAGTTGCCCTGTCCTCTCAACATCTTGTACTCTGATCTGCTCAGAGATTTTCCGAGAAAGTTTTACGTAGTGACTTATCAGCATAAGCACTGTTTCAAAGCTTGGAATGTTCGTTTTCTTGGAGTTATACGCTTCCAGCTTGTACCTGCCGTGTTCCATGACAATTCGTATATTAATTACTCCACTGAAGGTTTTGAAAGTCAACGTGAATAAGTATCGTGGATGTGAACTATCTCTTAATAAAAAGGCCCCAACAATGGCTCCTCGTAGAAGATATTCAGCTTGCTCTTTGCTTAAACCTTGCCAGTACAGCCCACTTTCTGATAATTTTTCCAATAACTGCGTAAAGGAACGTCCTTTGAATGTCACTTCTTCATCATCGCCATCGTGACAAGACAGAATCTTTTCATCCATACACATTTGTATTAAACTTCCATAAAAACGAACTCAAACCAAGAAATGTTCTTCCACTGCTCCTTTACACTAACATTTGAACAACTTTTTGTCTTCTCCGAAAGTATTGATCAGCTGAATATCGGCGGTTCAAAAAAAGCGATTTAGTGGAAGTCGTACACTTCCAAGAAAACTCGTGTCACGCAATGTTCTCAGAAATCTCACCGTATTTGATATTATATTATTCTCGGAAAAAAAAACATGTATTATGAAAACCGCTTGGGTCTACCTGGAGGGTTTACCACATATCAAGATATTGAAGGAATAATATAGTTCTTGAACAGCATAACATATTGTTGAAGGTTTTTTTACACATATTTCTCCAGTGAGTCGGTAAACTTCCGTTGACTGTTTTCTTGTTTTTGGAATAAAGTTGCCCAGTTAATCGTTGAATCAGTGAAAAGTTGATTTCCTTAAGATAAAATTACTGTACTTGTCTTCCTTGATCCAAATTTTAACCAAAATATGAAGAAAAAGTCGTAAAAATGCCAAAACGTAGAACGTACTCCATGTGACATTGATGAGTGACGATTAGTAACAACAAAACAGGAACCCGCTCGAGGACCTCTCGGTTAAGAAAAAACACAGGAAGCCCAAATAAAACTTGCAACATGAAGTCTTTATATAACCTGAATCTGCGGGCTTTTAAGTCCATAAATTAGATATTTTAAACATTTTTAATGACGATATTCTTATTAGTTTACTATTAATTGATTATTCATTTTTTGGGAGAAAATCTTAAGAAATGTTTTTCTTGTCAAATTCGTCATATCTGTATTTTTTTGGCTTATTTTACTCTCAATATTTATCAAGATGAAAATAAAAATTAAAGAAAAAGCAAACAAGAAAAAATAGCAAGAAAAATATAATGAACTACGTAGTTTCACGAGGTGGGCTTCCTGTGGATCAGGTGATCCCGCGATGCATTTCGTAAGATCGTTCGATTTTGATCAATCGTTCTATTCCAATAGACCTTGAAAGGGGACCATTTAGAAACTTTGCAGGTAAGCTCGTATTGAAATTTTGCAGGTTTTATCCTTGCTGCATTCTTTATACGCCTCCTATCTTCAAGAATCACCTAATTTTGCTAAGAAAACTACGAAATTAAGTAGACTCTTATTCACTTTAAAGTTTTATAAATATGCCGATCTGTGTCGAAATTAATTTTAGTTTTATAAGCCTTTTTAAAAGTAAGATATGCAATCTTTAGTGCAAATATTTTAGCTAAAAATTCTTTAAGACAAAGAATATTAGTTATTTTAATCTAATGAAAAAATATTCCATTTTTACGAGCTGAAAATTTTTGGGTATAATTAGACATTGGTCCTACACGTGTCATAAGATCATATTTGGTGCCTTTGTAAACGTAAATTGTGCAACTTTGGTTAAAATGCTGAATATTTTTCGTATCAATAATCAACGTTTTTGAGAAGCGCAAAGCTTTTTAATTTGTTACGTTGTCTCTATTGATTTTCGTCAGGGTTAATGTGTGTGGGTGTTGGGGAGGGGAGGGGAGGGGAGGGGAGGGGAGGGGAGGGGGAGGATGAAGATAAAACGCAAAAACCATTGAAGTATTACTTAACTAAGTGCACCCAGATCTACACATCTGCTGAACTAGAAACACTCAGCTATACTGGTTATTTTATGGGGTCTTAATTTAAGTGATGCGTCTTGAAGATATGAAGGTTTATACTTCCAATATGTTAATGACTGTCATGTCTAGTAAGGCTTCATTAAATATACAAAATTGATCTGGTTCACACAAACAGTATCTAAAAAGTATCATTATTTTACTCATGGTTTATATAAAAGGTATATTAAATTTGTTTTCTTAAAATGGCCAGTGTTTAGTATCACTAGTCAAAACAAATACTCTAAATTACCTTAGTAGACGCGTCACACTCATTAACATATTGGAGTTATAAACCTTCATATCTTAAAGACGCATCACTCAGATCAAAAAACATTTTACCATTCAACTATTTACTTCATATAGAATCAGTATTGCAGGCATTGAAAAAAAGGTTATGTGCACTTTAAGTTTGTCTGCCTTTGGACAATGTTTTTTATTGTCCTTCTTCTAAATCTCCCTTCTTTTTTGAGGGTAGCCAGGGCTTGAAATATCTTCTGGTCAACAGACAATGTCTAGCAAGAATTGGTCTGGTCAAATCTTTGCCTTGCTAGTCATTTTGACTGTAACATTAAGTCAGAAATGAGGTATGACCATGCTAAAACTAATTTGGCAGGTCGTCATGACTGGCGACTGACCAACCATTATTTCAAGCCCTTAGTAGCCCTTAGTTGTCAATCTAGACGCTAATCTAGAACCTGGGGGGAAACCCTTAACACATAGGGGAAAAAAAAAAACAAGCAACTACTCAAATATCATGGTGGGCCTGGGCAGTGCACACTGCCAATGCTTTCCACCGGTGGTAATAATAATAAATTTTCTTAACCACATACAATTGAGAGCTTGGAATATAGTCCTACAAATTAAGGTACAACTGCAATGCTTTATAATATTTTCTTATTGAGAATTTTTTTATGCTTTTGGTTTTTGTTATTCAGGTGTGCAATATCAAGTATTATTATTACCAGATGAGTAGCCAAAGAAGATTACAAGCTTTTGCCAACCACCTTGTGCCATCTCCTGCATCGCAAAACTGTTCTAAAACAGATGGCAAGAAGTTTCCTGGCAGACATGATGTCTTGAAGTGGAATGGATGGGGCTATGCCGACTCGCAGTTTTCAATCCAGGATAACCAGAAGGCTTGCTTTACTGGGTCTCGATACATACTTGGTGGGCAAACATTTCCTAAACTTGTACAATGGTTTGAAAATGAATGCCATGCAGACATAACCCAAAAGAACTTGGCAAAGCCACTGCCAAATCCAGACTCACTGCCGAAGCCAATTGTAAATGATATGTTTCTAGACCAGATGAAGCATTTGAAAGTGAACCATACCTTGGACCCTATAATGAGATTGTATCATGGTCATGGACACACTGGTAATGAGATATTTATCTTGCGTCATGGAGAGTTTGAAAGAATACCAGATATAGTTGTCTGGCCACGAAGTCATCAGGAGGTTGAGGGTATTGTTAGAGCGGCAGTTCAGTGTAATGTTTGTGTGATACCATTTGGTGGGGGCACTAGTGTGTCAAGTGCTCTAGAATGCCCAGCAGAAGAAAAAAGAATGATTGTGTCCCTAGATATGACTGAGATGAAGCGAATTTTATGGATAGATGAGGAAAATCTTGTCGCACACATTGAAGCAGGGATTATTGGTGAAGAACTTGAGCTACAGGTAAAGGGGTTAACTAACCGTAAAACATATGCTTGCATATGTTTTTTATGTTTATGCTATTGCTAGTGTGAACCAGGCCTGTACCTTGAGCATAATGTTTTCCCATTTCATTCCCTAGAGTATCATTCCTTTGTTTAACAGTTGTGCATGAAAAGACACATGGATATGAACACAATTCAATGTTTTCCTAATTCAGACCACATGTCATTCCCTAGAGTATCATTCCTTTGTTTAACAGTTGTGCATGAAAAGACACATGGATATGAACACAATTCAATGTTTTCCTAATTCAGACCACATGTCATTCCCTAGAGTATCATTGCTTTGTTTAACAGTTGTGCATGAAAAGACACATGGATATGAACACAACTCAATGTTTTCCTAATTCAGACCACATGTCATTCCCTAGAGTATTATTCCTTTGTTTAACAGTTGTGCATGAAAAGACAAATGGATATGAACACAACTCAGAGTAGAGTACCATTCCTTTGTTTAACAGTTGTGCATGAGAAGACACAATCATGCACATTGATACAACTCAATGTTTTCCCAACTCAGACCACATCTGTTTCAATTTTAATTGCAGTTACAATCCAAAGGTCTTTGCGTAGGTCATGAGCCAGATTCCCTTGAATTTAGTACTCTTGGTGGATGGGTTGCCACTAGAGCATCTGGTATGAAAAAGAACATCTATGGCAATATTGAAGACATCATAGTTCGTATAAGGATGGTCACTCCTCAGGGAACAGTAGAAAAGAACTGCCAAGTTCCACGTATGTCTACAGGTCCAGATATTCATCACTATATTCTGGGTTCTGAAGGAACCTTGGGTGTTGTAACAGAGGTTACTCTTCGTATTCGTCCAGTTCCTCAGGCTAAGGTCTATGGTTCTGTAGTATTCCCAACGCTGGAAGCAGGGATCAAGGCATTGCATGAGATTGCTAAGCAACGCTGTGCACCTGCATCGATACGCCTGATGGACAATGAACAGTTTAAGTTTGGTCAGGCATTGAAGGGTGAAGAAACGTCATATTTTAAATCCTTCCTTGATGGAGTCAAAGCTTTGTACTTGACAAAGTTCAAGGGATTTGACCCTCATTCTTTAGCAGTTGCAACTCTTCTCTTCGAAGGAACCAATGAAGAGGTCCTTATACAACAGAAACGAATCTATGAAATTTCAGCAAAATTTGGCGGAATCCCTGCTGGAGAAGAGAATGGAAAGAGAGGTTACATGTTAACGTACGTCATTGCATATCTGAGGGACTTAGGGTTCGACTACTACTTTCTGGCCGAGTCCTTTGAGACATCAGTACCTTGGGATCGGGTGGCAAGCTTGTGCATCAATGTCAAGGAGTGTGTCGTAAGAAAGTGTGCCGAGCTTGGGGTGAAATTCAAACCCTTTGCAACATGCCGTGTGACCCAGACATATGATACAGGAGCTTGTGTGTACTTCTACTTTGGTTTTAACTACATGGGCCTGGCTGATCCACTTCATGTGTATGACGCAGTGGAGAGCTCTGCGAGGGATGAGATATTGGCAAATGGAGGGAGCTTATCTCATCATCACGGTGTTGGAAAACTCAGGAAAAAGTGGCTCAAGAAATCCATCTCAGATGTTGGGATGAAGATGATTAAATCTGTGAAAGAATCAATTGATCCCCAGAACATTTTTGGTAATGGGAACTTGTATTAGACTTTTAAAACTCATTTTTACAATTTTCAATTACAAATGCCTGGATATACATGGTACTGCTGTTGCATATAACAACAATATTGCACAATGTATGTTTACCAGCAGCATTTCAGATGTAGAACTGACTTCCTTACTACTGCATGCAACAGACATCAGGTTTTTTTTTTTTAATCTCAAAATTTGAAAGTGAGGTTGATAACAAACCTTTTTTGTCATGGTGCAATGTTTTCCCATTTCAGACCACGTGTCATTGCCATCTATATTCATGTGTCTTAGGTGTAACCGTTAAACAAAGAAATGACACTCAAGGGAATGACACTCGTTTTGAAATGAGAAAACATTGCACCCAAGGTAAAGAGGACTTGATTGATTCTTAAACACATAATTAATGGTAAATTAGTAATATTAGTCACCAAAAAAAATGATATTCAAACATATGCATGGACCCATAAAATGGCAAACCTGTACAAGGAAGGGTCTTGCAACTATACATATTCATCTGATCAAATAAAAATAGAAAGTAATACAAAGGTTAAAAGTAATCTTAATGTAATATAATTGTTTTGTAATATCGTGTTTCTTGTCTGGACAAAATGTCTCACTGTTAAGAACAATAAAAGTAACTTGAACAGCGTTATACATAACTGAAATTTTAGATCGAGTTACTTCTTTGTCAGAGCAGAGTTAGCAGAACTACTAACTCTGGTCAGAGTTTAAAAAACTTCTTGACGAATTGTTACTGCCATAGTTAGTCGATTGCCCCTCTACTAACTATGTTACAACTTGATGCAGTTACACAAAATGAGAAATACCTTTACTAAATATTGAGTAGGTAAAACTACCAAGGGGTGGGGTAGGTCTGAGGGGGTTATATGTTAGCCTTTTATTGTAAGGTTGGGTCTTTTAACAACTTTATTGTACAGGCATTGGCCTTGACCAATCCCTCACCATGGAAGAGGCATGTATATTTTATATGACTATACAATATAATTAATTGTCTCTAAAGTAATAAAAAATCTACTCAATATTTTGTAAAAGGAAAAATGTTAATAAGTAATCGAATACCAGTATAATTTTTTTTAAAGTTTCGTAATTTTAATGTAATGCTATCGTTAGTCTTAAAAACAAATTGAAGAAAAATTAAAAAATGAGCTAACGAATTGGTTAGGTCGAGCTAATGAGCAAGACGATGAGTGAATGCGTTGTGATTGGATGAATTACTGGAAGACAATGGGAAGCCATTTCAATGTTAAGGCATCTCGTAACGTGTACGTGCTGTAAAGCTACAGACACACGGTGCAGCAGAAAATAAAGTAGAAAACGATCGTACTTCAGCAACATTGCCAGCAATTTTGCGCGCTATGTTGCACCGTGCGTCTGCGTCTTAAGTCCGTACCATACGTTTCCCACTAGCCTGTGTAGCAGGTGTTTAGGGGAATTTTGTAGGTCTTGTAGTGTTTTTCCATTGCTGAACGAAAATAGAGATTTTAAGCGGTCATAACCAGGTGAGGTCATGACCAACGAGTTGCCCAATCATCGGACAACTATACGTAGGCTAGTTTCCCACTCATACGAAAACCGCGCTATGACTGTGATTATACATTATATTATTAATTTTACTATATATTACCCAATCCTTGCTTATAGCCTACCTACATCGCGTAGAGCAGATTAATTTTCGTTTGACAAAAAACTTTAGGGTGCATGCTGTGAACGTGTCGTTTTGCATGCTGCTGATTAACGGACAACTATCTTTCTTCCACGCTGCGATCGGCACTTGGATGAAAATTGAAAATGCCTTGAAACTTGGTTAAACTTATCTATATGGCCCCAACAGTAGCCAAACAACATATTTTCTTCACAGTCAAAATTTGCGGATAAAAATTATCAATTTTTTTCAGCATCTAAATTGTGAGTAAATTACGTCATTTATTCAACCCTATTGTTCTTTTAGTTTTTAAACCGAAATTTCTCAACTGCAATTGGCTCCCAGGCTAAAATTTTCGCCAAGCTGGTTTTCATATACATAATTAAGTCCGTCATATTATCCTCAAATACTTGAATTATTCGGACTTTCAAGGGCGTTTTCATCCAATGGCCCCTTTAAACATGGTTGATTAAGGTTTAATGAGATGCACCAATCTCGTATAAGCGTCACCGCAAACGGCGTGAAATAGGCGCGGTGTCCTAACAGAAGCTATAATTAAGTGGAACGAAACAACCAACCAGATGCAGCGAGTGTATCCGTCGTGCGTCAAAAATCGTTTTGATTCTCAACGGACTGACATGAACGATCTACGATGACCATAAAAACTAATAAATTTGATGCTAATAAATCATGCAAGACAATCCTTCGATGAAAAACACGCGCAGAACTAGATGAGAGCTATAATATCCTTCCAATTTTCGATAATTTTCCCTAGTAATTTATTTATGGTTTTGAAGTATTCCAACTTTACCCCACCTGATCTTAAGTTATATTTTTTCCGGCTTTTCCTGAGAGTTTCGACCAAAAGTTGTTTCATATGAAATTGCGAAGAAAAAAACTGGAAGAGTTCAATTACGAGAATTTTAGAATAACAATTTTAATGATTTTTCTACAAACTTCAATCGGCGTCTTTGTGCAGACCGGTATGTTTTATGTTAAAGACACTGAAGCACTGTTTGTTCCCGTTACCTAGGCGACCACAGCAACAAAAAAAATCCATTATCATAGTCGGGACTCTGCCGTTGGTAGGTTAAGGGGAAATTTTTCTAACATTTTCAAAAGGACAAGAATATTGGTGGTTAAAAACCCCGCTTCTTTCCCTAATTTTTTTTGGCCTGAACCTGTTCCGTCCCACGAGATGGGTGTCGTGCTGTCCACCATATGTTGGCAGAGACCAATTGAAAATAGTCGGAGTCTTTCTGATAGAAAATACAAAAGATTTCAGACAAAGAGGAGCAAGCAAGCTTGTCAAGTTATCACGCAGTTAACTGGTGATGGGCTGTTGGGTGGTAGTTCACCATTTCACGTCAACGAACATGTCTCTGTTCGATATCACTATCAATATCAGTGTACCTTCGCCCCTAATGACGACTCCAAGATTGTATATGGTATGTGATCGAGATTATGAATATATAGATAAAAATGGAACTAGATTTCTAGCTATTATCTGCTAATGTTGAATAATTGTCTCCCTTGTGTAATAACAAAATTTGGATTTCACCGAGCTCGCGCGTTTACGTGAATGTAGCGCGACCCTGATCCTCTAGGGGAAATTATAATAACTCTTTTTGGCACGGGACATCAAAAACAAAAGAGTTAGCCATGATCTATCAGTAGGGCCGTGCTACTTAAATTTAAATGAAATCTTTAGAGTCGCATAGGTCGACAAAAATATTGATAGATTGAGATATCGATGCACTGCTTGCATGACAGAAATGCTACTCTAATTTGGAAAAGATTCTAAAATGCTATCACGATCTGATCGTTACTAGATGTAGTACTCGATTTTGGTTCAATTCTCGCTACATTCAGTTTTCGGCAACACTCACGACTGAAATAAAATTCCGAAACAAGTTGCAACCTGACGAAGGTTGACATTTTGTATTGATGGTTTAGAAATCGCTCTAATAATTTTTTTACTTTGCCATTAACTAGGTGTGGCTGTTGAACAATGCAACGCAACCTTCCCCTTCCAAAAGAACGTCAAGTTTGGTTCATATATGCGCGTATGGGACCTCCCCACGTCATACTCTGCGACCACTATAGCTCGCTGTTCCACCATCACTTCTGGTCCTTGGAGCATCTCACCTGATGGAAACAATGTCTGCTGCCAAGGAATGAAACAGTACAGGGAAGAAGACCTCTTCATAGCTAGATGCGGTACTGGAATGCACGAAGTGATTTCTTGTGGATTTGAGGGCGTTATTAACGAATACCGCAAACTTTATCCACAGACTTGTCCCTTTTCTCCTGATGGTACAATGATCGCTAGTACGTTTGAGAATACGAGCGGCCTTCATATTATGATCCATAATCCTGTATCTCTAGATATCTTGCATTCTGTCAAAATCACCAGTGCTTGTAAAGGCTTTAAAGGAACCGTAGCAAGTTTAGTATTTTCCTCGGATAGTTTTTTTTTAGCTGTAGTCTCCTCTAGGGGCCAGGTTTTCATCCTTCGTTCGTTGGGACTCAAACTGCGTAATTCCTTAGACACAGAAGTGATTATCCAACCTCTTGAAATGCTAGACCAAACAATCAGCGAGCCTTGCACCTGTGAGTTCGACCCCCGCTTTCCACACGAGGTTTTCGCAACATGTACCTTTTATCGAGGACTAGTGAAGATCTGGGAGATAGTACCCTGTAGGGCAAGCCCTCGACGGGGCAAGATAGAAAATGTCTGCGAAATCCAACTAACCAGAGTAATCAACAGCATAAAGTATTCCACTGAAGGAGATATTCTCGCCGTTGGTTGTAGCGAAGGGATCATCACATGTTTGGATCCAGACGATGGTTCGACTGTTTTCGAGCTTGACACCTCAATACAGTCGCCTGAGTTTCAGAGCACAGCGGGTATATATCACCTCGCGTTTTCACGCAGCGGTGAGCACCTGGCTGCGAGTTACAGTGATGGGTATATAAGGGTATGGCAGCTCCCCGTATTGCCAAACTTACAACATTTTTGTCGGATCGTAATTAATGAGTCTTTCCCTGCTTCTAAGATACATATGCTACCGTTTCCTGCCAAGATTAAGAATTATCTACTTTATAAGAGATATTAGGTAGTAAAGAGACTGCTCATGAACTAGCAGGGGTAGGGGTGAGGTGGGTGTGAGCTAGGGTCTTGAAGGCCGTGACACAAATTCAAGTGTTTCGTGCAACTAATAACGTTGCCAGGCAACAATTCAATGAGCGAAAGGTCACAAAAATATGGAATTTTACCAAACTTTTTCTATAGGTTTTTCCAGCATACTTTCTTTTGTGCTGACATTATTAAAATCTGAATATAATACATTTCAAGCTTGATAAGCAACATGCAACATGCAGCATGTAACAAACAACAAAACCTTCACCAACTTTTTTTTGGCGGCTCAAAATCGGAATAAGTTTTGTATCGCGATTTTTCTCAGTTATTCTGGGCCGACAATACAGGTTTATATTGGAGGCCTCACAATCAAACTTATAGGAGAATTGCGCCGATACTTTGGCTTACAAGAACTACTATATCTAACAGGTGCCGTGTGCCTGGTCTTGTGGTCACAAAAACGTATCTCATAGAAGTGAATCATGTGATAAGAATGGAATTATTAGACTGAACTGAGGTTTCTTGAAAAAACATTGATTGACCATTATCCATAACGGATGGTTGAATAGTTTATGGTTTATGGTTTTCAACCTTTTGAACTTCATGCGTTATAAGACTTATAAATTAAAATAGCAAAAAAAAAAAAGTAGAAAGTTTAGAAAAATTAAGCTTCGCTTTTGGAACTGAAAGCAATCCATTCACCACCTTTCGAATTCCAAGCTAAACTTATTTTCTCAGTCGTATATCCGTAAAACATCTAACTAATGAAGGATTGCAGCCTCGGAAAAGTTTATCAGTCAAGTTTAAGGTGTGAATCAGTAGCGGAAAGATGAAACTGAGTGAGGGAGTGAATATTCGATTGGCATTTGGCATTCAGCGAACAAAAAACTGTCCACAGTACTATAAAAACTTGTTAATAAATATTTTGTAAATTAATTGCTAAAAATCATATGTTAAAATAAAATGAAAAGAGGATAGATATTGGTTAAATTTCATTTTCATTGAAGCGAGAACAACACGTTGAATAGCTAATTAGTCTAGACAGGAAGGAAGTGTAGATGCAGAACAGAGAGAATATGTATATTTTTTGCGTCATATTAACAAGAAGTGGTTCGCATTTTTGGTGGTTTAAGCGAGGGAGGAAGATAGGAAAGGGTTGGTTGCTGTTGAAGGTGTACGAAGATAAGCTGAAGAAGATAGGATAACACTTTTTTTGAAGTGCATTGACGAATAAATATAGGTTAACAAGGTTAATGATAGCTAATGTCCGCGCTGTGTAACTGGTCAAACCGTTTTTGATATGAAATTCA
This sequence comes from Anthopleura xanthogrammica, assembly GCA_964019055.1. Taxonomy (NCBI): domain Eukaryota; kingdom Metazoa; phylum Cnidaria; class Anthozoa; order Actiniaria; family Actiniidae; genus Anthopleura; species Anthopleura xanthogrammica. The sequence continues at coordinate 8,019,412 of OZ025221.1, read as the reverse complement.
AGGAGGGCCGACATATCTCTTTTTTTGTACATTCTCGGTTTACTTCCCCGTTCTAAATCGGCCCAAAAACATAAATCTTTTTAACAAACCCTACTACATTTGAAACTGAAATCCAAATCCCACAAATATTCTTTTTTTAAATTAAATTTTTTTCAATACTTTTTGACCAAGACAACTTAAGAATATCCAAGGCATAAGATTTATTAAAGCTACTTTTTCAACCAGTCACTTCAATAACTGTATTTTTTGCCAATAAATTAATAAAATTGTATTGTAATCTTAGCTCTTTTGGAAATGTTTGTCGTGACGTCAAACCCCGTTCCTCCCTCCCCCTCCCCTCCCCTCCCCCTGATAATATACACATCACTGATCACATTCTCCTTGCATGCGCCAACAGATTAATCAAATGAACATAGAAACTCGACCTCTTGTTTAGAGTTTGAAGGTTTCTGCTTTCGTAGCTCTTGCACGTCCGATAAAAGCTTCAAAATAATTCCTACTAATGCCTTGGTATCACGTCGGCTTTGTGTAATGGTATGTAGACGTTTTGTCAAAAAAATATTCAACTTTGAATGACTTTGAGTCAATAAGAATGAAGTGTAGTTGTCTTGAATTTTGTGGAAATTTTTAACATCAAAACACAGGCAGTTTATTTGTTATATTTTCTTGGATTTCCAGGGATTTGAGAGCACATAACTTAACGGACAGATGCTTAGAAATCAAGCTTATAATGGGCGCTTAAAGGCCTAAAATAATCCCCAAACTCGTTGTTTTAATTTCAACATGGCGAAAGGTTTTTGCTCAAGTCTGTGATCATTTCTTGGTGGTACCGTTGGCGATTTACATCGATTTTAACGAAGTAAAGATGAATGAAGAGTCGGTGATATCTCCATCTGGGTTAGTAGAACAGAATCCTCTCTAAAACTGATCTTAAACTATATTATTTTAATGTAAATATTAGTTAAGCATTAGTTAAAGACGTTATGCATAGTAAGTCTTGAAAGCTTACCTCATAAATCCTCTGCTAAGTTTCTCTGAGTTAATTACCATGCTTTACTTAAATTATAAGCTTACATCGTTATTCGGCATTCCTTGAGAGTTATAATAAGTTTGAATGATTTTCTTTTGAGCTGAAGTCTATTGTTCTTTTAAGTATCCTATCTAAAAAAACAACAATTAAGCTTAGGTGAAATTAAGATGAAGTCCATACCTACCAATAATATAATTACTCATTAAATTAAACTCATTTTGTATGTAGGATAAATTATAAACATTAATACAACAAATAACTAGATTCAAAGAATGGCCTGTTGCATTAATTATGATTGTTATAATACGCACAACAGAATGCTGTTTCTGATGACCATGATAATATACAATAATTATTGCAATAACTGAATGCAATAATTGTTTTAGAAATACATTTTGTTAAAAAAATTGCAAAAGTTTTTCATAGGATGAACTTGACATGATCAATGTACATTTATTATCAGGGACTGCGGAGTATAGTTTTCAGTGTGTGTATGGGGGGGGGGGGTAATCTTGGGAGTCCTGAGGAATGCCTGCATGACCCTGAAAATTTGAAATAGCAGCAGCTCTTGGAAATGGAATTTCCAGTGTTTTGAGGGGCAAGTGCAACATATTTATTGCATTAAACTCATGTCAAAGCATTAGGGAACTTGTAACAGAAAATCATCTTTGGCTAAAAATATGGGAGGGCTAAGCCTCCACCCAGTCCCCACCTTCATGCTCCCTGACTATCTGCAAAATAACCTACACTTGATACATTTATCATGTAAAATTCACATTGGATTGGCTGAATGTTCTTGGCCAATCAGAGGTGAGATAGTGAGTAAAATGGTAAAGGGGTAAAGGTCGACCTTATTTAACATCAATGATATGTATGTTGGGTGGGTGAGTCATCCCCCACCCTCGGCCCCCCACCACCATCCACCTCATCCTCCCTCACCACTCTACCAGTCAAACTCACTTTGTAATTTGAAAGCATGTCATTTAGTTGTTTCACTAAAATTATAAATTGACAAAAAATACTGATAAACAGATACAATTATTCAAGTTGTTTGCTTCAAAAAATGGAGCCTTGCAATTAAAATAGTTGCAATTATAAAGTTTCTATCCCATAGAGATATGTCTCTGAGTTTTTAATGCACTTTACTACCCTTATCTTGTTTTTAATTGTTTTCTTGAAAATCTATCCTTTTAATGATTGGTTATTTCATTTCTTATCATTTGGAATAATTGCTGTGAATCAAGCTGAGCTAGCTGTCATCAAGATTACAATCATCATGATGTAACAAATATATTATAGCAAGGCTTGTGATTGGTAAACTGCACTCACTTAATCTGATAGATATTTGAAGTACACATATTAATTATTTTTACTTCAACTTTTTCTCAGTAAAATGTTTTCAACTGTTTCCAAAAATGGAGTATTATCAAAGTAATCTCAAAAAAAAAAAATTAATCTAGAAAGGTTTGCAGAGTGCAGAAATTTCCATGTGCATATTTTATTTATGATAGCCCTGAAAAAAAATTCTTCAATTTTTTTTTGCTCCTAAATCATAATTGAATGTGACTTATGGATATTTACTACTAACAGTGAGTACTATATATTATTGTTAGAAAAATGAGATAAAGAAAAAAGAAAATGATTTCAAATGGATTTTTTTGATTAACAAAAATAGCAAGCTTTTAAAAAACAGACTAAAAATTATTTTTAGCCCAAATTTTGTGGTTTTATTTATCAGTTCTGTTATCAGAATATCATGTTTCTTTTACTGTATTTTTACAAATTGTTTTCATCCAAAATAAATTATAAGTTATTTGCTTTTTTCCTTCAATATTTTATGACCAAGTTTTTATTCCTAAAATACTTATGAATTAAATATATATATTGTCACCAAGAAAATGGGTTATTTTTGTTATCTCATTTATGATTCATGTATAGTACTTCTCATAAAGCACACATGCGGATGAGGTTTTGAGTTGCTTATTAATAATCAATACCGCTTCCTGAAAAAGTATAACTGACTCATAAATAAACCACATGGATCTGAATTTCCATAACACAGCAGTAATCTGTCTGCGTATATATCTGATTTGATCAATAATTTCTCAATTCCATTAGCTTGAGATGTTCAACCCTGTTAACAGCAATCTACTTATCTTAAAAACATTGCAAATTGCTGTTGATAATTTCCATGAACTATCTTCCATGTTACCGACACTTTGATATTCTGAAAGTGAAATAACCAGTGTTATTGTCTGTAGGGGTCACTTGTATTGTAACGTAGAATCCTTTTGTTTATGATAATTACATGGATATTGTCAGTAATAAACAGTATCCGGTCTCCTGTATGGTTGGTCTTGCAGGCTTCGAAGTCCTTCCCGGTATGTGGTGATACACGACTTCAGGGCAACAAAACCAGATGAGATTGATCTGAACAAGGTTAGTCAATAACTATTTTCTTATCCTTATTAAATAAATTTTTAAACTATATCTGATCAAAACATTCCTCCAGCCATGATCATCCAGCTAAAGCTATGATTTCAAAACCTATCATTTTCAAAATGTCTCTATGAAACTTTACAGTGATTGAATTGAATGTTTTAAACAAAATATTTTCTTTCCTTAATAGTTTATATTACTTTAAATATGTCTTCAGAAAGATTGGTTTGTGTTTTAGAAATAACAGTTCATATTTTGTAATTTCATGTACCTAATGTTCATAAATTATTCACTAAGTGTGATGATCTTTCATTTCCGAGTTAGCATCAAAATTCAGCAGCTGAAACCCCTAATATGAAGTAACCACAGAAAGAAAGGCAACCAAATTGAATTCTCACTTTCTTGTTGTGTTAACTATTTCACTTTTCAGTAATATTATTTAATAAAAAGATACTGAATGAATTGAAAAAGTATTAATACCTACGTGTGGCATATAGTGTTACATGCTTAATAATTTATGTTTTGACTGTAACTGCAATTTATTCATTTCATTTACAAATTTTATACAATATACTTTGTTTATTTCTTTAATGCTAATGAAATATTTAACCATCAATATTGTATTGAGAAAATATCAATTAGAACAAATAATTTTTAATGGTGAACATGTTGTTACAGTCAGAGATATAGGTTACAATGTACATTTTTCCTTTCTGGGTTGTACTAAAAATAAAAATTAACTAAGTTATTCCACTAGCGTGAGAAAATAGACATCCTTTCACTTCAATTCCCCTGTGAAACTGTTTTCTCAGGCTATTATTCCACATGTTAGAATAAATATTATAATTGTTTTTAGGCCAGGTAATAATTCTTTGATATTTTCTTCAAATATTTTTTTAGTTTTCTGAAATTAAAATGAAATAAGAATTACAAAACATAACTTGACAAAATGTTTCCTTCCTATGCTGGGATTGTTGATCTCATGAGTTGATACATGCTGTAAAGCAATGTCAGATTATAGGGGCTTTGCACCATGACGTGATGGCAGCCATGACAGGAGGCACAACATTAGTCTTTTTTTTCACCTGGGAAACTGAATTCTTTCTCATGTAAATCAGATTAGACCAGACTCCTGTCATGGCTGCCATCACGTGATGGTGCAAAGCCTGTATAATGAGTACTAAGTGTCAAATGAATATATTCCAGTTCATAATTTCAGATGCAAATCCAATATTTTCAATATTGCTGATGTACAGGACATATTTTCAAAAAAAAAAATGTTTTTCAGGGTGATGTTATACTGGTAGTTAAGAGATATAAAGATGGTTGGCTTAGAGGCGTGAGATGTAGAGGATATGAGGTATGCATATAATGAATATCCCTATTTGTTCCTTTGTCTATCTGTCCATTGTCCATCCATCCATCCATTCATCCATCCAATTGTCCGTCCGTCCGTCCATCCATCCATCCACCCATCCACCCATCCACCCATCCATGCATCCATCCATCCATCCATCCATCCATTTGACTTGCTTAACATTGTGTATTGCAGCCTCTCAAGACATTAGCTAACACATGATATTATCATGATCATTACAGGTTGGGTGTTTTCCTGGCAATTTTGTTGCCTCAGAATTTCAATCTCCAACATTATTTTCTGAAAGGTAAAAGAAAACAATTCCTAAAAATAATTTTATTTACGATAGATTTCCATTTAACTTTATAATTTTAATTTTTAATAGTCCAGTTTTCTGAAATACCCTTTTTATTTGTATTTCAGACAACCAACATTTTCATTCGACATTGAAGCTCCTCCTCTGCCACCAAAAGTGAGCTCCATCAAGACTGGCATCTTGATTGACATTGAGGAGGAACCACAGGAAAAGACGACAATACAACAATACACTGATTTTGAAGAGACAGAATACCCTGACACTGATGAAGCACCAGCACTGCCGAAGAAGATAAGACAATTAAGAAAATCCCAAGAAATGGACATAAATTACGATAATGACAAACCATCTGATAATAATACTAATGATAAACACATCGGTAATGGTCGAGTTGACCACGAAATGGGACATGGCTTTGATCGTAGTATTCACCGAGGTAGTGGAACAATATCGTCGTCTTCACTTATGGGGCTTAAGATGTTACAAGATAGTGGGTTGTCGAAGTATCCTGAAGGTAAGGAATCGATTACTGGATTCAATAAACCTTGACGCAATTGATTTTGAAACGCTGCTCGTGTTATTCCAAATGTGATCACATGATGCACTTTATGTCACCTCATGATCACTTAGATACATAGTCCAAACACTGCAAGAGATAATGGCACCATTTGCTGCGATCTTTGCAACTGTTAAATTTGCATGTTTGTATGCAGAATGTACAATGTTTCTAGGTGGCTGGGAGCAGATAAGAACAATCTTTTAATGTTTTTTTGATTACTTTAAGTGGCATAAATTCATGACATTCCTAATTCCTTGTATTATAGACAGCAATGAAAGGAAGAGAACCAGAGCCGCTGAGGTAAGGAAATCTCAACTTATGATCAGACATGCAGCAAAAATTGGACACACGTCCATAGCTCATTTCTTGCATCCAGATCAGCTGTTTGAATGTAGCCCATGGGTAAATATCTTACCATTAACATACCATCCATCTAAGGACAGTCTAATACCCAGAACCTACCATGTATCACCCTAGAACCCATATATGTCAGCTACTATCTAACTTGTAAATAGTGCATCAGGTTATAATTTTTCTTTCTTTTGCAGGAACTTTTAACATCAGAGATTTCATACTTTAGTGGGCTCAGTGTTCTTATATCAGTAAGTGAACCATATTGTTATAATGTTTTGTTGTTTATGTTATCCTAATTTTAGATGTTGTTTTGTGTCTAGAATTATTTAAAGCCATTAGAAGATCTTAATATTGTATCTAAAGATGACATCCAAAAAATATTTTCGAATGTAGAGGTAAGGAGATTCAAATATATTTGTAAAAATGATTCTATCACTTGCAACATTCTTAAAGTTTCTTATCCCTAAACAGATAGTTATGTATATCTCTTTCCCTATCTATCTCCATGTCCCTCCCCCTCTCTACTTACCTTACCTCCCTCCCTCTACCTCCCTCCCTCCCTACTTACCTTACCTACCTACCTATACCTCCCTCCCTCCCTACTTACCTTACCTACCTACCTATACCTCCATCCCTCCCTACTTACCTTACCTACCTACCTATACCTCCATCCCTCCCTACTTACCTTACCTACCTACCTTCCTTCCTATACCTCCTTCCCTCCCTACTTACCTTACCTACCTACCTATACCTCTCTTTCTCCCTCCCTACTTACCTTACCTACCTCCCTCCCTATACCTCCCTCCCTCCCTGCTTACCTGACCTACCTACCTTCCAATACCTCATTCCCTCCCTACCCACCCACCCACCCATCAACCCAAATACCATCCTCAGGCCCATACCTATGGGAGGTGCACCCCTGCACAAGACCCAAAGGTCCACATTTTGGTCCAAATTTTGGTTACGCCAAGTCAAATATTGCATACACTGTGGTCCATTTTAACCAAGCTCGTACCCGCCTACCCCCCATCCCCCAAAAAGGCCTGGGTACGGGCCTGATCCTATCCATATTTGCGCATTATCTACCATCCTACTGTGGTAGTTCCTTTAAATCATGTCTACAAAACACTTAAACGTTTCCCCCCAACATCATTTAGTCACTAGCATCCATAAGCAAAGAGATGGTCAGCAAACTTCAAAAAAGGCTGGCAAAATGGGATGCAGAAACAACTAAGATCGGTGATGTTCTATCAGAAATGGTATGTATTTTGTGTTATCAAGAATTCTGGAGGCATTTCTGGTGTTTTTCTGGCCTTTTTTTTTGCTTCTCTTTCCCATATGAATTTTGTGTTTCTTTCTTGCAGTTTGCATACCTCAAAATGTTTGAACCTTACTTCAATTCAAGAAATAAAGGAAACGAGGTGAGGTTATATTACTCATCTACATCATGGAACTTTATACGTTTTTAATACACAGGTATTGATATTTTTTTATTTTTTTATTCACAGGTTAAGATGAGGCTAGAAAAGAATAACGAGAAATTCAAAGCTATCACATCAAAGGTTAGCAAGAATTTGAAAGCTAAGGCCTGGTTTAGACGTCGAATCTCACATGTGCCGAATCTTATGCAAATTAGCAAAACCTGTTATTTGAATTCATTTGCATTAGAATCAGCACATGTGAAATTCGACTTCTAAACCGGGCCTAAACTTCAATTACAATCAAAGCTCTTGTATAAGCGACCACCTCGAGAAATCGTAAAAGTGGTCGTAACTAGAACTGGTCGCTAACGAGAATGGGCTCTCATAAGCGGCAATGCAAACGGGGTTTCAAAATCGTGGTCGTAACTAGAGCTGGTCGCTTATTAGACTAGAGTGGTTGCAGGGAGAGCTTTGGCTGTATTGAAAATAGAGGTTTCTCAATTTTGGTGAACCACTTTTTTCATTTCCCTTGGGTACTATTTCTTTGTTCACTTATGACTGAGTGAAGTGAAGTCGGATCCCGCAGCCAAGCAAGAGATCCCCAGGTTTATTCTAACGTCTGTCAAGTATTTTGAGCTTTAAATATACCCAATTCACGATCACAGCTAGCGTTACCGATAAAGAAAGTAATAATACTCAAGGCTACAAGCTATCAGAATGGGACAGAAGTGGATTAGATCTATAGCCATAAAACGGAGCACCGATAAAGGAGGAGGAAGTTGAGGAGCTTACTGTTGGCTTCCAGGAACAGTACTTCATCCTGAAGGCTCTATCAATGCTAAATATGCCTACTCTAGTTTGAAATACATACAGAAAAATGCAGTAATCATGATAATAATGTTGATAAATTATACCACAGGTCATCAATGGACAAACATTAAACTCTCTTCTCCTAATGCCAATCCAGGTATGATATCAACCTTTCCACCTAATGGTTTGTCCAAACAGAGGGCTATAATATAGTGGTAAATCTCTAATGTCTTATTTTCAGAGAATACCAAGATATGAAATGCTGCTTAAAGAACTTGTCAAGAGAACAAAGGAGGTAAAAACGATCAAACAAACAAAAAGACAGACAACAGATAGAAAGATGAGACAAACAGACAGACAAACACACAAACAAATAGACAAACAAACAAGGAAAGACAGACAGACAAACAAACAAAAACAACGAAAATGATGTGACGTTTGTGAGAAGTAAATAGCATTTCTAACATTGCTGCATTACTTTAACAGGATCATCCAGATTATGAAAACCTCAATGAAGCACTCTCTAAAGCCAAAAAGGTAACGATTTAAATACAGCAACGAAACAAAGACAACATTAACTACATCACATCACCAACAATCATCATCATCATCAACACCAACACCACCACAGCATCAGCATCAGCATCATCATCATCATCATCATCATCATCATCATCATCATCATCATCATCATCATCATCATCATCATCATCACCAACATCACCACCATCATCATCATCATCATCATCATCACCATCATCATCATCATCATCATCATCACCAACATCACCATCATCATCATCATCATCATCATCATCATCATCACCAACATCACCACCATCATCATCATCATCATCATCATCATCATCATCATCATCATCATCATCATCACCATCATCATCATCATCATGAACACCTCCACCACCACTACCCCTTATAGCATCCTCAACAACACCACCATCAATAACAGCATCATCGTCATTAACGCCACTAACATCATCACCATCATCATGAACATGCACCAACAGCAGCAGCAACAGCATCATTATCATCATCATCATCATTATCATCATCATCATCATCAAAGCCAACAACAGCATCATCATCATCAACACCAGGGCAGCTTTTAATGCTGTACCGAATTCCAAAAATTGCGTCGCTGACGCGAGAAGGGATGAAGTATTTATACGCTGAACATGATCTTGTTTCTTCCCCAGGGTGCTGCAGATCTTAACGAGCACATTCGAAGAATAGAAAATGAAACCAAAGTTATAGAAATCATGAAGAGCTTTCCTAATGACGAACTGGTAGGATATTACATTGTTTACTACATACGACTTGGGATTTTTACCAAGTTGAAAATTTAAAGAGAATCTATTTATACGTTGCATCAATTTTTCATACTTTTTCTTTCAGAATCTTATTCATGTGGCAAGTCAAGCATGTCTTGGTGAGTTCTGAGTTTCATTCATTCGTTGACTCGCTCACTCGTTCGATCATTCGCTGGCTCGCTGGCTCGCTGGCTCTCTCGCTCGTTCGCTCGTTCGCTCGTTCGTTCTTTCTTTCGTTTGTTCATCTATACATTGTTGCATGCCTTTGTTTGAAATGTAGTTTCTTTATTTCATATTTTGCCATTAGTAAAATTCCCTTTGTTTTCCATTGTTTTAGGGAAGACATTTAGCTCCGGAAGATTAAAGTAAGTCAACAAATGAACTACTTCACTCTCTTCGCTAAAAAAAATCTAACTAAACTGACCAACTTTTTTGCAGGAAACAAGAACGCGATCAAATGTATTCGATCAACAAAAAAGTAAAAAGGTAAGTTGAGAATGATTCCCCAATAGAAGCAGGTTTTTTTATTTTTACTTTTCATGAGTTCAAAGAAGGTTAATTACTGGCCTCGTGGCGCATGGCATTGTGGAAGCATTTTGATCTCTTTCATCAATCCCACAATCCTGTGCACCACGCGGTTGTTACTGGTTACCGGACTTCTCCACCTTGGGCGTAATGTTTTGCCCATTTCAGACCACGTGTCATTCCCTTGAGTATCATTTCTTTGTTTGAACGTAAATGAAACGAAGAATCCTATCCTCAAAGTACTAATGACACGTGGGCTGAAATGGGCAAAACAACGCCCAAACTAAAGAGGTCTATTTGGTAAAGTCGAGCAGCGAAAACGCTGCCTCAAAACGACGACGTGATCCATTGTCGTGCGCGCGTCGTCGGGACGTTCGCATCGATGACATTCGTTGCTTTTTGTCTTGGTTGGGGTTTCAAGACAACCATCATCTTCATATAAGGGCGCTTCCCATTAGTTGGAACTGACGGTCCACTCATAAAGAGAATTCCGTTATTAATTAGAACTGTCCACCCAGATCAGACAATTCCTAAAGTGTATCCACTATTCTTATGGAATGTAGAAAATGAGGTAAAACTCTCCAGAAGAAGGCTTTCTCTCTTTTAAATTGACCAGTCTGGCCGGTCAGCCGCCTAATGGCAAGCGCCCTTAGATTCTGTCTCAGCAGTAAACTGGATTTCAGTATGGTACTCAGTCCAGTCATTTTTCATTCTTTTTTCATCTGTTAGACTTTCATTACCATTAGCCAATGCAATTGACGTCACTCATAAAATCCCTCGGTCGAACACAGCCTCTCCTGTCCCGGGCATACGTCACCATAACGAAAGCGAGAGTGATAGCGAAAGCGATTCAGAGTCATCTGCACTGGGAGATAAATTCATCACAAGGTTAGTAATTCTTGATACACCGCTTCCAAACATGGTGGACACACGTGGACTGCTCCACGTGCTCGCCATGTTCGGAATCGCAGTAATATAGAATAAGTATAAATATATTTTATTGAAATTTTTGTTTTTGTTTTGTGACAGTATCCATGTGTACGAAGGTTCCGTTGAACGTGTCACACGAAAGGCTACTGGTTCAAGTGAAGGGGTAATGGTTCATGAGACGGTTGAAAGGTCAGTACTCATGTCTGTTGTGTAACATTTCTTTAATAGAGGCTTTGCACTATCACGTGATGGCAGCCATGACAGGAGGCAGGAATAATATGTATTTTTATCGTTTTCTTCTTATATTTTGATTAGATATTTATTTCTCCTCAATGATGTTCTTCTGGTGTCGATGGTAAGTAATGTCTACTTTTATTCAATTAGTGTCTCCTGTTTTATACGTTTTAATAAATTATACTTTTTCAGGCGTCAGACAATTTAATTACTGGGAAAAGAACACACAAGCTGAAAACTGCCATCCCACTAAGCCAGGCATGGGTGACACAGACATATGAGTATAACAGCAATCCTCCTGAAAATAGTAAGTTAGACGTTCTAATGATGCAGTCACAGATTCACTCCCCCCCCCCCCCCCCCCCATAGATCCACCACTAGAAAATGGTTCTACTTCCATCCAAGTAGAACTCCAAGAATGTTCAAAGGTCACCAGTGGCGAATGTAGGGGGTGGTCCTAGGGTGCCCGTGACCCCCCTTTCTAGCTTGCAATTAGTTGGTTAGCATAGCAAAACAAGAGATTCCCCATAACATCCTTTGTTAAGACCGCCAACATGGCCGCCACGTCTTTGTTCATTGACTCTCTTTGGAATGATTGCAAACCATCAAGACTTTGTCTTTCATTGCAATATTTGTTGACGGAAGAGGCTTAATTAAGCCTGGTTCAATCTGGTTCACACGAACAACGCAAATTAAAACGCAAACTACTGTGAACTACAGTAACGCAAACGCAAGACCAAAAGTGTTTTTGATACTGCGCTTGTGTATCTTACTTTGCTTGCATTTGCGTTTCACGTGTAATTTTCTTGCACTTGCGTTAATTTGCAATGGCATTTGCAATGCTCGCGTGCGAACAGGCTTTACTTGTTTTTTTTTTTTTTTGATCCGATGTTATTTTCTTCATCAGTGTTCTTACTTGGTACTCCATCTCATATCTACAAGTTCTTGGCTCCTTCAGTTAAAGAGAAGGAATGTTGGGAGCAGAAACTGAAAGAATGCATTACACAAGCTAAAGACGCTATCATCCAGGTAATAAATAGACATTTCCGCTTTGGCGTAATGTTTTCACATTTCAGACCACGTGTCATTCCCTAGAGTATCATTTCTTTGTTTAATGGTTGTGCATGAGAAGACACATGAATATGGATACAACTCAAACAAAGAATCTTATTCGCAAGAGAATGACATGTGGTCTGAAATGGGGAAACATTATTCATAAGCTGAAAAGGTCTAATCATCAAAACTTCTTAGCTCCCAAAATAAGTTCCCTTTTAGTGAAGTATTTTTTTCTCTTTTCCTTTATAGTGTTTCAAGGGGCTGCCTCTACCAGACCAGCAGTTCACTGCAGTCACAGTTGAAGCGAAAACAGATTATCGTAAACTAGTAGATATTGGTAGGTAAAATTCTACAAAAATTGGCATGAATTCTGAACTCAGTTACTTGATTTTATAGCTGGTATGTTTTACTGGAGGTAGCTGGGACATGCAAATAGTCCCCTTCAACGTTCCGTGCGCCATCTTGAAAGGTAGCCGTGCCTTTGCGTCGAAGCTAGACGAACGGCGAGCTTGCAATGATAGAGACCTTTTTTAAACACCTTGGACAATTATTCACATTGCACACCGTTCGTCTCGCTTCGATGCAAAGGCACGGCTACCTTTCAAGATGGCGCAGGGCCCTTCTAAAAGTCTACTCCAACCCTCAGTGGTCTTTCCTTTCGCATTTATATTCTTTCCTTTTTTTTTCTTTTTTTGTAGAATTAAATTTCAGAGAAAAGGAAGAGGTTCTTGTCATCGGTTACAAAGATGACGATGTTTGGCGACCTGTAAGTAAAGGCGCAGACAAGCGATGCGATTTTTCATGCGAAGCCGCAAAAACTAGATCATACCGTGTGACCACCCGTGCCACGTTGTTTACACACATTGAGGTTCGCGCAACGTCGCAAAAGTAGAACTCGTTTCTACTTTTTGAGACTTCGCATGCAGCGTCGCACGGGTGGTCACACGATGCGATCTCTAATTTGTGCAACGTCGCATGAAAAAATCGCATCGTGTGTCTGCGCCGTAACGATAGCAATTTGCATTGTAAATGAGAGGAGTCAAGAAAATCAAGAAAAAATACTACAATTCTCCATTCTTTAGAAGGTTCTTATTCATTTTTTTCTGTGTTTAATGCTTCAGGGTCTTTATCGCAATGATGCCTTCGATTTTACGTCTGAATGGTGAGTAATAATCATACGACACGAAAGATTGCGCCAATGCAAAGGGAAGCTCGGATGTCGTTGCAGAGGGTGAGAGCGCTCGCTTCTCGCCAATGCGACCCGGGTTCGAGTCCCGTCGGGCTCGGTGTCATATGTGAGTAGAGTTGCTTGTTAGTTCTCTCCTGTGCTTCAAGGGTCTTTCTCTGGGTTCGATGCCACTGCTAAATCCCATCTATTTGTATATTTATAAAATCAACTTCTAAGTTTTTGTCTCTTGTCGTGCAGGTGGCCAGGAATACGAAAGGGCAAATTTGGATGGTTTCCCGGTAAGCTCTTAAGCCTAGTTCACACGAGCAACGCAAATGCAAATGCAAACGCAAGCGAAAGCAGTGTTCACACGTGAAATGCAAACGCAAGCAAATTAAGATACGCAAGCGCAGTAGTTCTTGTTTACATCAAAAACATTTTGGTCTTGCATTTTTGTATGCATTTGCGTTGCTCGTGTAAACCAGGCTTTATAGTGCAGACACGCGATGTAATTTTTCATGCGACATCGCAGAAATTATAGATGCAATTTCCGACATCGCGCGCACCAAACCTTACTGTATAAACACAACGTCACACGCCAGGGTGGTCACACGGTGCGATCTACTTTTTCCTTCCTCTCTTCAAACGAGAAGCCAGACAATACAATTTTTTATTGTTATTTTTTTAGCTCAATGTGTGACAGGACCAGAAGCAACGTCATTGTCAGTAACAGAAGATAAGGTGAGTAGATCAGTCTTGAAACACAGGATGAGAACCTCAGGATGGCATACTGCGGACCCCAATGAACTGTAGTTTTGTGTATGAATCCGGCATGTCAGATTCGCCGACAAACATCTATGACTCCAAATGCCAATTACCTTCTCTTTTATTCATTTTACTTTTATTTTATTGGGTTTAATATGGGCTTTTAATGGGTCCTTAGATAGGTGTCCCCAATTAGTTTACTATTATGTAAGCTAGATTTTACTGACACAGAAATAAAGTCTATTATTATAATTATTAAATGCAAAAGGATGTGTTTTTATTATCGTTCGAGTGGCATCTCGCATAGTCGTTTATTCATTCACGTCCATTATGTAAAGATTTTTTCCCCAGTTTTCCACTTATTGTCCACAGATTTTGTTCTCCTTGTTTCCATTGTATTGGATTTTGAACTTATATGGTGTTCTGCTCCACATTTGTTCTAGATGGTTGTCGCTGGAAACATGCATTTTTCGTACAAACACGCTACTAAACATTTCCCCTTATCTTGTATTAGATTCATCCAATCCCAACAGCTGTAGCACTAAACCAAATCAAACGCACCATGATGATGTGGGTGAGTTACCAATATCTCTTGCACCATGTTTCTTTGTACTTATTGAACTTTCTCGAATTCGCTTGAGTCACCACGAAACAATTTCTCTAAGTTGAGGTTTGACTGTGATGTATTCGTAGATTTAGTGTATTTTATCAAGTCCAACCTTGACTTGGAGCCATTGCCATGCATAGTTATATAAGCGAATTTGGAAAAGGTCTATATTCATTTTCTCGAGATAGAGCAGTTACCTTACCGTGACCGTGTCAGTGCCGTGCCGTGCCGTGCGTGAAAACATTCGACATTCGGTGCCGTGTCCGCACCGTGCCGTAACCGTGCAGTGTGCCGTGCGGTGACTTTTCACATTCATATGGATTCTGTTCTATTTATTTGTTACTTGATGTTATCATTCTCTTATCCAGACTGGTAGTAGTTCCCCCTTCGTTCAGGACGTTAAAGTTGTCAAAATCTACCGACCTGATAAAACATTTAAGGTAATGATAGAATAACCATGCAAAAACAGTTGCCTTCATTAATTTTGATCATCTCCAAACCAAATATTTTGACTTCCAAAATAGATGTTGAGACAAAAATGGATAAAATTTTGAGCTTTTTAAAACTTCAAATGTTCTTGTTTTCAGACTTGTAAAGTTGAAAGTGAATTCACAATCGAAGAAGTTTTACGGTAAGTCCTCCAACCCCAGTATCTTATACATAAGTTACCTGTAATGCTTATTTTCATGCCATTAATGATTTGATTTTTGTCAACTTTTTAAACAGACAATACACCCTTCATAAGAGTTTTTGTGGAGCAAAAATTGATACCAATAATCTAGATCTGTGGGAAGAATCTTTAGATGGTTCAGGTAAGATATTAATAATACTAAAAATTAAAATACAAACCTCAAAAACTTCCAAACTTCCAAAAGCTAAAGAGTACTCTAGGAAGCTGCGCACAAAATCCTCGGCAAGGCCTAAGATTAATACAGAGTGTTTTAAGAATTGTTTTTTTAATAGACTAGTTTTTAAGTATAATTTAGTAGGGAAGTAATATTTTAACGTTTATTGAATTTCCATATAATTTTGTAATTTTGTATATATCGTGTATTTATTCTTATTATTTAAATAATTGTAACATTTGTTATGTATTTTAACGAATCAATTAAAGACATATTATTAATATTATTATTATTATTATTATTATTATTATTATTATTATTATTATTATTATTATTATTATTATTAGTGTACGCACCTGCGTATGGCTATATGATAATTACGCCCTTGAAAATGCAAGGCATTTAACTGTTTGATATGTTATTTTTTAGTTAGTAGACTTCTTCCAAAAGATTCCACTTTGGGTGATGTTATCGGTTCTTGGGGAGAGTACAAAGTAAGTATGCCACGCCTCTCCTCTTTGTGAGACATTACAAATCCCATGTTGCGTCTCCAACTTATCCTTGTCATTGTCCCTGAACACGTCTGTACATATGGGAAGCATGGGTTGAATGCAAAGCTTCTTACTGCTGTGATCATTGGTACAATAGACCCCTTACAGCATGCCAGAATGCAGCTCAATTTGGAGCCCACAAAACAATAGGTTTTTCTTAAGGCCGATTTACATGGTACGACTTTTGCTTACAACTTTCGCATGCAATCTGCCTACGCCACGCAGACAAAACGAATTTCGTCCTGTAAATTAACCCTTCAACTTGCTCACAACTGTTGTGTCAACAAGGAAAAAGCTGTAGCAAGTTGTAGGGTTGATTTACACGACACAATTGGTGTTGTAAGCGTGGCATAAGCAGATTCCATGCGACAGTTGTAAGCAAAAGTTGTCCTGTGTAAATTGGCCTTTAGGAGATTGAAATTCTTTTGTTTTGTCCTCCAAATTGATCTGCTTTGACGTCATGCGCAAGGGGTCTGTCTCCATGTTCCTTCTCTCCACAAAATTCAACTTCTAAATCGTATTTTTAAATCTAAAATTCTACATTTTACTTATGTTCCTTTGATGTTGTAAGTGACAATGTTGTATCCTTTGCAGGCCAACATGAGACTCGTAATACGTGAAAAAGGAGAAACTCGCGCTGGACACAAATCAGCCATCCTCGACATGTAACAGAATTCAAAATCACCACAGCCTATTACTCATGATTATCATGCAAGACAAACTCTTTAAATTATTCTAGTACTTACATTTCTCCACTCTGCAGGATCAGATCCAGAAATACAGTTTACAATATCAAAAAAAGTGTCAGTGATATAAGGCCATTTAGTTTGGCATAATTTTGGATGTACTGTATATTGAACACTGAAGATTTTAGGTCTGTTACTAATACATAGGGCGTTTTAGAATATAACTTTTATATTCTAATACTTTTGTGCAATAGAAGTCAGCTACCAGTAGGAAGCACAGTGTACCTCTATTGAGCAGCCATTTCAATAACCTTAGCTGGAGCCCCCTGAATAGAGGTCTGTTTTACAGTAAATATGATAAGAAAATTTTATGACCATGCAACTAGCTGTCCATTTAATAATGGGTCTAGTTAATAGAGGTATCACTGTTATCCTAGTTCTGGCAGTTGAGCTTGAATGATGGGTTACTTACAGCTACTGTAGACATGTTTTTAGTTCAAATGATCATACTTATAGCAATACTTGACTTGATACTTTTCTAGGTTACTGTGAATATCCAAAATTCTTATTAGATATTTTTTCAAATCAAAATCTGAACAAAGGCAGGACATTTTGAAGATGTCAGGCATCAGCCAGTGTGTTTATATATTCATTTTTATTATTTCAGCTTTTTTGTTTGATTTTTTTAAAAGTTAAAAGTGATTTTTAGCCACACATCCATCCCCTAAGGAGTCTCCCACTGCCTAGTAGGCTTATTGTGCAGTTATTTTTAGAATTTCAGGGATTGAAATGATGGCCAGTCAGTGGCCAGTCATGATGACCAGCCAACTGAATTTTTGGTCCGGTCATACCCCATTTCTGGTTCAACCACTACTGGTCAAAATGACCGGCAAGGCAAAGATTTGACTGAACAACTTATAACTCTGGCCTGACATTGTCCATTGACCAGCTGTTATTTCAAGCCCTGGAATTTATTGATATACAATGTGTAATATCAAATTACAGATCTACAATCACTTTTTGCTTATGAAAGAGGTGTTTGAAGCTGATTCTTAGTTATAGTGTATGCCTTTCACTAAATAATGACACAGGTTGACAAAAGATTTTCAGGTATTTTTCCCCCTGGAGGTTTTCAACTCTGCCCATGCCACTTGTACCACACTGTGAAATAGTCCCTTTCACAGTTCCCTGCGCCATCTCAAAAGTTAGCCGTGCCTTTGCATCAAAGTGTGATGAACAGTGAGCTTGTAATGATAGAAACATGTGAATAATTGCCCAAAGTGTTAAAAAAGGTCTCTATCATCTCAAAGTCACCATTTGTCTCGCTTCAATGTAAAGGCACGGCTACCTTTCAAGATGATGAAGGGAACTCTGAAAGGAACTATACATAGCAATGGCCTTTCTTCGTTCTCAATGAGGTTGGTAAGTGACAAATCTCTACGAGTTGCTATAAAAAATATTCGTAAAACAAAACACTATATTATAGACTTTCGGAAAAAAAACAAAGTGTTCGTGGTTCACGTCATAAAACAAATAGGTGTAAATACTCCACAAAATTAAATGAGTTTTAATTCATTGATTCGGAACAAAATTATCAAATATTCATTAATTTAAAAAAATAAGAAATAATTATTCCAAAGTAATGTTTGTATATAGTAATAACAATCACAATATGGTTTTTTTTTAAATTTACTTAGGAAATACATGTACAAATTAATGAAGAATTAAAATTACAGTTTTTTAAACTAGAGACTGTTTTTGTATAAAAGGTAAATATGGTAATGAAATTTATCTAGTTAGACCTATCTACTAGATCCTCGTTGCACCAACTACACCAACTACACAGATAACAGGATGTTTGAGCACCACTACCAGAATGGTTTGGCAATTTTCTCATATTCAAATTTATGGACTTCTGCTACCTAGGAACCATTATATTAAAAAAAAACTACCAGAGTTCCCTGCTCCCTCTCCCCCTAAAAATGCTTCTCCTCTTACCCAAAATACACTTACATTCTTTTGATATTTTTCTTATTTGTCATTCAATATTTCTTCTGCATTCTTATTCCTAACACTTACACACTTATTACCAAGAACATAAAATCTCAGTGGCTGTGAAGCAGCATCCTGGCCATAAGAATGAATACCTATCCTTGTCGAAGTCACTATTCTTAACTCTTTCCCCTCATCGCCTGAATCCTCTTCAATCCAAACTTCCTCCGATGTAACCAAGTCTTTCTTGTTCAGGTTTTCCTTGTTAATTTTCATGGCTTGGCAGAGTTTGGATGGACCATTACAGAGGTCAATGTCCTTCAATCCCTTGGAAGAATTCTGTAGCTTTTTCTGTCGTAGTTCCTTCATTCTATCAATACCTACAAGAAAAGTTGAGTTTAGACAAGGTCAAAACGATGCATTCCAAAATAGGGACTGGCAATTTTATTGATTTAGGGCGTGGTCACCGGTAGATACCCGCTCCCCAAGATACCTGTTGTAATGATAATACTGGGCATCCATAACATTGTTTAGCATACATACAAACAGAAACTATATTCATTTATGCGAATTGTTTTGGAGATCAGGGTTTGAGGACAAAATCCAGGATTTCACTTCCAGAGGTACTGGTGGGTACTGGGTAACCCCACCCATCCCCTCTAAATCGGGTCCCATAAGATGACAATTGCTTTGTCTGCTTTGGGGCTGGGCTAAAATGTGCTTTTACCCAGAATCCTCCACTGCCCAAGGAACTCAATAGATGAGTGGGTATCAGCCAATCAAATTGCTTACATTTCTAGACATTAAGTTTTAACTTCAAGTCACTGTGCATCAAAATGTTGAATTAGGTACTTATTAGACCATACCTTCAACAGGCTCCAACGCACGGATAAGCACAGCTCCCCCAAAATCCTTGCTCGAGATATTCAGACAAAAATGCATACCATAGATAAAATAAACATAGGCCGTCCCAGGGCACATGTACATCGGTTCAGTCCGTGAAGTTCTTTTGCCGCCAAATGTGTGACATGCTTTGTCAGTCTCTCCAAGATAGGCTTCTGTTTTAACGATACGTGCTGACAAGACTTCGCCACCTTCCAACACACGATAAAGGCGTTTACCAAGTAAATTCTTGGCTAGTTCCTCTGTAGGTGAATCGTAAAATGCCCTGTCAAGCTTTTTACTTAGCCCTGGAGTTGGTTTTATTGAATCATCGACATTTTCTGGAGAACGTTCGACACTGATGACGTTCTTGTTTGATTTCTCGGTCAAATTCTTTGTCTTCCTCTTTTTGAATTTCGAATTATCACATACAGATGTAAAGTATCGACTAAAGGTGCTCTTTTTCTCTGATTCAGGTTGAGTTTTCAACTTCCTATTGTAGTTTCGTTGAGAAAATCGGCGCTTTTTCGTTTTGTTTCCACCGTCCGCCATTTTAAATAACACAGGGAGCCCAAAACACGTAATGACACATTCCTTTTTTGGAGGAAGGGGGCAGAGGTGGGTTTAAACCTCTCAACTGCCTTGGCCATAACTTAAAGCCTAAAGTGTAATGCTACATGTAGTCAGCAGTCGCCAGTTTGATAAATGTGAAAAATAAAATACATACATTTTTCATCATAAAATTTTTAATTGTCTTATTCATTCATGCCGTTCACAACAAACATTGAAATTTGGGTTCCCTCTTGGTGTAGAGGGCACAGTCTATGTAATAGCTGTTCAATAGCCATAACAAAAGACTCCAACTTAATATACACTGTGCCCTCTACGCAAAGTTATATCTGCAGTTTGGTTATTTGTGATATTCATAATAATTATGGATGACAATTTATACCAAAATACCAAATATTTGTACAATAAAAGCATTAAAATCCTAGACCAAAAATCATCTGGTGTTTAGAATGATTTCCATTGCAACATATCCGTACTGCAGACATTCAGTAATATACATTGTGCTTCTTTCTTAATTTAATCTGTAATAATAAAAAATATGACAAGAATGATATTAGTTAGATATACTTTTATAACCTTAGGTGCATCTAAAAATATTAATCTCTCACTACACTTCCTCTCCACTTCTCATCACAGGGGTACTCAAATTGCAATGGGTAGGTTTACAGTTCACATCATCATCATCATCACCATCATCATCATCATCATCACCATCATCATCATCATCCTTATTGAGTTAGTTAACAATTAATTAATTATTATTAAAAGCCTGTACAGTATCACACTAACTAAAAAACAATAAATTAAATCTATCATCTACAAAAGAGAAGATTGGAGCCCCTATTAATTTGTTGGTGTGTAAGATTAAGATACAACTATGTTCTCAAGCGTTATAAGAAAATAAGGCAACAAAGAAATGATTCTCAAGGGAACGACACAAAGTCTGAAATGGAAGGAAAAGATGGCACGACGCAAAAACGTGACTCACATTCGTTTCTTTGTAACATGTCCAGAATCTTGTTTGTTGCTTACTACATTCAGGGAGCCACCTCTGTTGATAACACTTCATCAGTTCTGTATGTTGTGCTTCACATGCTTCTAGTGCTCTACACATAAACAATATTTATTACTACCAATTTCGAAATATAACAAATCTTGGTGATCGAGGGATTTATACTCACTTGACTTTGAGATAAGCGCGGACCATTTCTTTCTCCGTCTTCGGCTCCTTAGCGGCGTTGAAAAGCTCCTCAAAAGCATCCATGATCTAATACATTAATAAAAACCCTTATCTTTGTCGATCTAAAGGCAACATTTTAAGACAAATTCTCCAAAATCTGCACTCATTTTTTCACTTTTCCTCAAAAATGTATTTAAGACCAGGCGTTCCTGGGATAGTCGAGTAATCCTGGTACTAATATGTAGTCCTGCTGACTATAAGAACTGTTGGCTCAAGTCATAATATATTCAAAATGGCGGACGCAAGTCGAGTGATGTTGTTTTGATTCGACGAAGATGGGTCTTGTAGATTTGTGAGCCATGTCTAAGACTCACGGCAATGAAGGCTTCAAACAGAGATTCAAGCAGTTCCTAGGGATCAAGAAGGGCCATCCAATCTCTATCAGTATTTACGATGGGCCGAAAACAGATGAGTTTACTTTTACCAATGAGTTGCTACAGGTTTGGAACGAGATAAGCTGAAGCTTAAATCTTTATACTTATTAACTATAAGTATGATTATTAGCATCAGTGATATGCACTGATAGCATTGCCTCTGTGTAGTTAGCAAATAGACTTCTGAAATATCTTTTCATTCACTGAGGACCATGCAATGCCCCCCCACATCGCACCTCCCCCACGTAAACACCGCCACCCCCCCCCCCCCCCCCCACCTCCACGCCTTCAAATTTATCAATCTGTGGTTGTCTGCTAAAATGCTTAGGGCTGGTTCGGTGTAGCAGTTTGTTGCATACCAGAACATATCAGGGTTGTAACTACATGTATTCTTCAATTGCACATTATGTCATCACAGCCTCTTGGGGGAGCGTTGGTGCCATTTAACTAAAGATTTCTCATAAGCTTCCATTGTTAACAACACCAAAATGGCCATCATGTTTTTGTCTTTTGACTATCTTGGGAATGCTTGCAATCCATCAATATGTGCCAATATGTACACTAAATATCATCACATGTTTGCAACAGGAGATGGGAAATGAGAGTCCAGTCGCCACCAGAGTAAAGTTACTAAAGGACCTGTGTGAATTCCTTGTCAACAGAAAACTTGAAGATGTGAGTCCCTGAATTTCATTCATACCAGTATATTAGTCTGTACTTTTATACAGATCAGTTGCAACTGGTTCATTAAAATGTTGTACAGTACCATTTTGCTTGCTTGTCTCATTTTGATGATGTGAGTTACTAGTAAAGCAAGCTTCTGTATATTGCTGACCATTATTATATCACTGCCAAAATCAATGTCTGTAGGGTGTTGATGGAGTATCGTTCAGGTGATGGTAGGATCATTGCTGGTCGATTGTCTGTACAGCAGTTGTGGTTAATTTGTCAGTAGATTGTTGGTAGGGTGTGAGTAGGTTGTTGGTAGGGTGCCAATAAGATATTGTTGGTTGTTGATAGGATAATCGTAAACTGTCAGTATTGCCGATGCCGGTATTGGTAGTGTCTCAGTAGATTATCAGTTAGAGTACTGATAGGATGACAGTAAGCTATCATTATGGTTTCAGTATCATATTGTTAGGATGTTGGTATAATTTATTTATTTTTAGCTATCAGCTATTATTCCTCACTCAGTTATTATAAGGTTTTGTTTGCTTGTTTTGTATAGCATGCAACAGAGGCAGCCTGGCAAGTGGTAGAGGATCTTCTTCAACATAATCATCCCCAAGAAGCAAGACATGTTGCTCTACAGTTTTTATCAGTTTTGGTTTCTTGTCAGGTAGGTACTACTGTCTTTCTTGATTTACAGACTCATTTACGCAAGGTTAGCCACACCTCAGTGTTAAATATTTTCACAAATAGTAACTACTGACAGTAAAATAAGGAATTCATATCCTAAAATTTAAATATCTTGGAAATATTTAGTATGTGACTTAATGGAAAAAAATTTCATCCACAGTTTGACAGACTGCATATTTTAAGGGCACATTTCTTCAAGATCGTAGTTCAGCACAAAATTCCCGATGATTTCATACCAAGGTACCTGTTAATAATAGTCCCTTTCACAGTTCCCTGCACATCTTGAAAGGGAGCGAGATGCAAAGGCATGGCTACCTTCCAAGATGGTGCAGGGAACTGTAAAGGGGACTATTTATTATTATTTTTCTAAAGCCTCAACAATTTATGGGCAGAAATACAGAAAACTGCTTGTTATTTTTCTGTCAACATATTTCAAATACTGGTAGTTTTCAATGTGCATCTCTTTGTTTGCTTCAGAATACAACTTCTCAGAGCCCTGAGTGATAATGGCAAAGATATTACTTACTTTGAGGAAGACATTGGTGAGATATTGAGGCCATTATTTTTAGCCCTTGGAAGCCGTTCATAAGATTTATAAATACTTTTTATTAACTAGCATATTTTACAGGTACATTTCTCTTGTCATGGATGCCTGACGTCATTTATACTGACCGGTATGTTTGTAGATTGCTTTATGTCAGTTGTCATGGCAACCAGTTTTTGATAATTTATTATTCTCTCATAATGTTTTACAGATTGGAGCCATTGATGTCCCTGTTGATCAACGTAATTCATTATAACTCTAGTTATCTTGATGAGAATGTGGTTGCTGGTATTGTCAGGTAATATATTGACATTATTCAGGGCTTAAGATAGTGGCTGGGCAATGGCTTGACATGACGAATGGCTATCAGTGGACTGATCAGCATGTGATCTCCCTCCTTTCCATCCTTCCTTCCTTCCATCCTCTATCCCTTCCATCCTCTCACCCTTCCAACCTTTCTCCCTTCTGTCCTCTCTCCCTTCTTTCCTTTCTTCCTTCCATCCTTTCTTCCTTCCATCCTTTCTCCCTTCCATCCTCCTTCCTTCCATCCTCTTTCCTTCAATCCTCTTTCCTTTCATCCACCCTCCCTTCCACCACCTCCCTTCCATCCTCCCACTTACTTTTATTCCATTCTCTCTTATTTTAATTTTTCAATTAAATCATTGGAACAGGGAGAATTGTAAAATGGCACGGACTATGAAAAATGAGAAAAATGTCGAGGTAATGTGATCTTTTATTTCATTTTCTACATGTAATTCTCTTCATTCTCTTTCTTTTCTCTTTTATGCGCTAGTTTTTAATTTTCTTTCATAGTATTTCATTTACATGTACCAACTGTCGATAGACTTTGCATGATCAGCTGCCAATCCCTTTACTCTGGGGAATTGAATTCTTCCTCATTGAAACCTACATTGAATCTGAACTGGCCCTTGTATCTTCATATTGCAGTTGTCTCTTTGTCTTCTTGATGCAGTTGTTCGGTACAGTTCACTTCCTGTCGGCTCAGTCCATGAGTTCATTTCTGCTCTTTGTTCTACTGTCAACCTTGAAAACTGTTGTCAGCACTCTTGGAAGGTATAAATTACTATTTTTTTCTATTTTTTTTTTTTTTTCTAATAAAATTTAATCCT
The DNA here is from genome assembly GCA_964019055.1 of Anthopleura xanthogrammica. NCBI lineage: Eukaryota > Metazoa > Cnidaria > Anthozoa > Actiniaria > Actiniidae > Anthopleura > Anthopleura xanthogrammica. The sequence continues at coordinate 7,994,337 of OZ025221.1, read as the reverse complement.
TTTTTGGGCAAAGCCCAGGAGAACACAAGAGGAACCAGGTCCCATTTAGAGGTGTCCCCCCATCCACACTCTCACATATATACTACATTGAATATTCATTACATACTGCGTTTGACTCACATGTTGATTTTTATGGAGGGAGGAAACCGGAGAACCCAGAGAAAACCCTCGTAGCACAGGAAAGAACAACACAGTCATCAAACAAACTCAATTCACATATGGTGACTGCAGGGCTCGAACCAGTGACCCAAGCCTTTGGAACCACAGTGGTGAAAGAGGACACGTTAGCAGCGTATACCACCCATGCTACCCAATTATATGGGATACCTGTGGTGATTTCCAGAAAGGGAGAGCACTGGAGAGAGGTTATGAGCATTTTTCTGATGTTATCTCATAAATATTTATTTGATGCTTTTGTCTGTAGATTATGCGCAATGTGTTGGGTACCCATTTGGGTCACCGAGGAGTGTACACAATGTGTTCCATCATGGAGTCTGGAGGGTAAGCTTGATTATCAAGTTATAAATTCTCCCTTGTCTTCTATTTAAGATTTTCAAGATGCTAATGGGAGAAAATAGCTTTTCATCATGCAGTTTCATTTCCATTGCAGTCAACAGAGTTCAAATGTCATGCAGATCAGAGGAGCAGTGTTTTTTATTGGCATGTGCTTATGGGGATCACAGCGTGTTACAACCCTTAAACATTCACATTCAACAGTTCTACCATCAATGCTACAGGTTAGGCAAAGATGCATCTTGCCAAAATTATGCCTATCCAATCATCTTGTTCCGAGAAATCCTTTCCCACCCTTTCTATTACTCATCATCCTCAAATTCTCTTTACCGACTCCCAATGATTTTATCAGGAGAGGGAGGGGCTAGGGAATGTAGGTTCCCCATTATGCCAATTTCTACTAAATTTCAAGTTTCAGCCCTGTCTTTGTTTTGTTTTTACAAAGGTAGCCCCCCCCCCTCCCCCCACTTTTAGTCTCACACATAGATGTACTACTGTAGATAATGAGATTCAAAGACTTTTATCAGCTGATTGAAACCCCAGAATACACTCTGCATGTGTGTGTTTTTATTTCTTGTTTTTAATATTTTTTCTTTATCGCTATCTAGAGTCTGTTCTGTCATCATCCAATAGTTTCACTCGAAGTAACCCTGTCAATCCAAAGGCTCGTCAAGAAGTATGGTCATGAACTTCATGTTGTCAGCTGGGACTCTGTCCTGGACATCACAAGCAAGCTGCAGACATTGATTGAGGTTTGTTTAAAGAGGCAGATTTGGAATTTAGAAGTTGATTTTTGTTGGGAAGGTAACCCAGTAGTCTCCACCACAGCCATTTTTAGTATCAGTCGTCATGCAAAGCTTCCTCCCCACTTACGTGACGACACTAAAAACTGCTGAGGGGGAGACTAGAAACCTAGAGTACCCCGGAAAAAAACCTTGAAGCTAAGGAGAGCAACTCTACCCCTGAAATACAACACCTAGTTCAGCTAGAGTCATTTTCAGATTTGCTAGAGCCATTGTTAAATACACTAGAGCCATTTTTTAAGATTCCCTAGTGATGAAACATTGATGCTTTCGAAATTTAATTTATCTTTCCCAGTTTTAACTTAAAAGTTTTGTATATTAAATGATGACTCCCCTGACATCCATATGATGAGGATAAGGCTTTATAATTTCAAGACACCACACTCAAACTATGAAATTTTTTGGGGGTCATTGAACAGCTCACCTCATGTAGGATCTATAGACCCCTTGCAGCATGTCGCAATGCAGCTCAATTTGGAGGACAAAACAATAGGTTCCAATTCTCAGGAGATTGAAATTCTTTTGTTTTATCCTTCAAATTGAGCTGCTCTGACGTCAGCTGAAAGGGGTCTATACTAAAGAATATTGTCAAATGTGTCATAGGCACTTTAAACTTATATCATGACAATTTGACCTTGTAGGGGCAGCCGCAAAAGGACACTACTCTAGTAGAGAACCTGCATACCCTTTTGAACTACATTGAAGAACTTGTGGAAAGTGGCAAATACAGGGGATCCGAGGAAAGATATTATGATATTGTGGAAAAATGCTCAAGCAAAAGACCTGTAAGTTGGGTTCAACTGTTTAGGGCTACTGGGCTACATAGCAGTTCAGGAACACAGGGGAAGGAGAAGCTTGAAGAAGTGCAGGGGGATTTAGAGTATGATTTTTCAGTTTCGGCTGCCATCTTGTCATAAATGCAGTGACACTACTGCAGCATAGATCAATGAGAGCAGACCTATACAGGGCCCCTGTGGATATCAGCTTCATAGCCGTGAATGGGCTACCCTGTGTTAATTAAGTCTTTCTGTAGACCCCTTGCAGCATGTTGGAATGTGGCTCATTTTGAAGGACAAAACAATAGAATCCAATTCTTAGGAGAAAGACAGTATCCAATCATGCAGCATTGTCTAATAGGTCCCTTGCAGCACGTCGGAATGCAGCTCAATTTGGAGGGTAAAACAAAAGAATTTCAGACTACTGAGAATCGGAAACTATTGTTTTGTCCTCCAAATTGAGCTGCTTTGATGTCGTGTGCAAGGGGTCTATCTCAATGAGTTACGAAGAATATCTGATGCAATTATAGTACTTTGTCGATGGAAAATTCAGTTTGATTTGGAGTTATTCTATCAATGCAGGAGAGTTCTCTTCATCTTTTGGTATCATTCAGAGCACAGTCTGTTCACCCTGCACATGCAGGCTGGCTTAACAACCTACAAAACTTGATGGAGAAGTACTTTAGGTAAGCAGGTTAACATTCGCTCCTTATCAGCTCATGTTGAGGATGCGTTTGTATTAAAGATTTGAACCTTCAAATTTATCGATACCCTAAAACACACTTTGGGTTGAAAATCCCTGAATCAAGGGACGGAGACCTAACAATCTCTGCCCATATGTGATGTCGGCTGCAGGAATCGAACCTGAGACCCCAGAGGTGAGAGGCGATACTACCGCTACACCACCCTTGATTCCCTTGAGTTTTAGTTGCAAGCGACCCACCAATGAACAACCACTTCCCAAAACAACAGTTTAACAAGGTGTTTACATTGAGAGATTAGGAGAAGAGTCCCTATCCATCTATTCTGCACTTAGTTGCCCAGGTTCTCCACCATCCAAAACTGCACTCTCCAAGAAGGCTACCTAAATGAACAGATTTCTAGTGTCAGTTTGTGAAAGCTTTGCTTTTGAATTCTTAACAGATATGAGATTCGTACGAGTGTTCGAGTAAAGGCTTTGGATGTCCTGTCATTTGTCCTTACCTCATATCGTCATTGGTACGAGGTAAGTCGTAGTGTATTCAGCGCTCTAAATACAGCTCTTTGACTTGGTCATGTTATTTTCCTATTTCAGACCTCATGTTATTCCCTAGAGTATCATTTCTTTGTTTAATGGTTGTGCTTGAGAAGACAAACGAATATGAGTACAACTCAAACAAAGAATCATATTCTCAAGAGAATGACACGTGGTCTGAAATGTGAAAACATTACGAGCAAGATAAAGAGCTTCATTGCTTCTCTCTATCTCTGTCTTCAGTATTTTTCTGATTTTTATGAATCGATATAATGCTCTAAATCTTCTAGCTGACCTTTGTGCTTATGTCTATTTTTTTCAGGAAGAACTGTTGGATCGCGTAGTGTTGCCTTTTCTAGGCAACATCTCAGATGACCAAGACGTTACTGTCAGGACTTCGGCAGTACAGCTCTTGCTTGACTTGTCCCAAACATGCGATTCTTCACAATGTACTGATATTCTAAATATCATAGAAAAGGTATAGTAGGAAGAAATGAAGGAAGAAGTGCCTCAGTAGTTTGTCTGTTGGTTGGTGTCTTAGTGATTGACCGACCACGGACCGACCAACAGTCCGACCAACCAACCATCCAACTTCTCTTTACGAATAAATAAAGGAAGAGGTTCCTCAGTGGTTGTTTGGATGGTGAACTGACCGCTGACCGACTGACCGTCTAACCGCCATCCAGCTTACCAAAGTAACCAAACAAAGAATCCACTGACAGATGCCTTTGTCTCCTTCTTTGTGTTGCGCAGGTTATCAGTAGACGTGTAGAACTTCCAGGAAAGGTATCGCCAACCGAGGTTTGTGTTCCTTCTCAATTCACCTATACGCGGCATCTTTCGTTTTTTCCCGTAATCTCAATCAGGTCAAGTTTGTTGATCATATCGTCTTAGCTTCTCGTCTTCTATCTATCTTCTATCATCCGTTTTGCGTTTGTTTCATGGTTTTAATGCGTTTGCTCTACTTACATACTACATACTCATATATTTATTTATTGACTGATATATCTATTTATTTATATATTTTCTTATCATTCTACTATATATTTATCCATTTATTCATATATTTGTAGCTTTGCTCGTCTATTTGTTTGTCATTTTAGGGAGTTTTTACATAGGGATAACCTCCTAACTTCCTTTCTAGATGCCCTTTTTTTTTTTTTTTTTTTTTTTTTGTTATTTTTGTAGTGTTTCGCCTGCTCTATTCAGCTTTTATATTTTGTATATGTATCTACTTAGTTGCATCTGGAATAAATCTTTATTGTATTGTATTGTATTGTATCTCTTATTGTTGATTATTAGACATTTGGGGTCTCTGTTGAAGCCAAGGCATAGCTCTCTTATTCATTCATATGATGCAGAAACTTTGTTAAATTCCTAACATGACGTTCTTTTTGGGTATTTTTTTTTGTAGTCATCCCAGGAAGAAGAGGCTTTGAAGGACATCAAAACCGCTATCAGTGCATTGGTACAAGTGTTCAAGGTACGTCAACTGTCAAGTTTCTATAAACTTGAAATATACCTTTCCTGAATTCGCTTGAGTGACCATGGAACAATGGCACCAAGTCGAGGTTGGACTTTAATCAAAGGATTTTAATCAACGTTCCATTCCTTTTGGCATTTTCATTTTCAGGTCAAATTGTTCCGCCTTCCACACAGTCATGCGCAGAAAGTGTTTTGGCTGCTGGTCACTCATTTGCGGGCTCACTATTACTATGGTTACAGCACCAACATAGCCAGTGTCATCAGGAACATTGTAAGTGGCTGGATAAGCCTAAAATTGACGTTTTGTTTGAGTGGTTTTGACTTTGAGAAAGGAAAAAGAGGGACCTAACTTGTCATATCTCAAGGGCACGTTTTTTTTCCTTTAACATCTGTTGTTTAAATGAGAAAAGGTAAGAGTTATAGACCTTTTCGGCTTGGGCGTAATTTTTTCCCATTTCAGACCACGTGTCATTCTCTTGAGAATAAAATTCTTTGTTTGAGTTGTATCCATATTCATGTGTCTTCTCATGCGCAACTGAATAAATAAAGAAATTATGCTCAAGAGAATGACACGTGGTCTAAAACGGGAAAACATTACGCCCAAGCAAAAAAAAGTCTATTGGGACGGGAGGGGAGGGTACGAAACAGGAGAGAGCCAAAAGTACGAAGTTTATGATTCATTTAATTTTAATTTATCAGAAAAACAAACGCATAGAGATTATTACGTTTCGACATCGTCCGATGTCATTATCAAGTAAATTAAATAAGTAAATTTGATTTTAAATTTCTAATTTGTTTCCTTCAAGGTGTTCGAGTGTTTCCTGTCTCTCCGCTGTGACACTAGCCATCGTCTTGGTTTCGTGGAAGACAAATCAGGCGAACATGATAAATTCAGTCTGTATTATGTTTGTACGCAAAGGTAAATGACAGGACTATACATACCATTTCCACAGGTTTCTTAGCCACTGCCTATTTTAAAGCAGGGACCGCGGAGCATAGTTTTGAGGGGGGGGGGGGGGGGGGGGCAGGAAAATGCCCTCACCCCCGGCTTTTTTTATTTGTATTTTATTAATATTTATAATGTATTACAAATTGTTCTTGACTTTTATACACAAGAAATTACATTCGTTTCAGTGTAATACAAAATATTGTAGAAAGCCTGACAATTTTGAATTTAAGTTTTCCAAAATGCGATTTCCAGTGCCTCGAATTTTAGGGACAATTGCACCACATTTATTGTATTAAATTCATTTCAAAGCTTTAGGCAACTCATAACATAAAATCATTTGTCTTACCAAAAAAAAGCGTGCACACGCGCGTGTGTGTAGGGGTGCACCAATGTTCCCCAAGCCCCTCTACCTCCGCTGTGCCTGTTAAGTCTTACCCTCGCAGACCAAGACGAAACCATACGATTATTCTTTTGTGATGTCTTTAAATATGTTTCCCTTATCCCTTAAGTCCAATGACAAGAGTCCGTTGTTGACAGTTTCATTGTGTTTTCAGTGCCTTAACCAGCCCGAGTGAGAATAAGCCATCTAGTTCCAGTCCACTTGGGGTCATTCCGTATTCTGATGCCTTCAACGTCATACTCAACTGTCTACAATACGTAAGGGTGCCAACGGTTGATTTTCACCTATTTTAAAAGGGGTTGTCGGCGTCATAGGCGATAGGGGATAAGCGTTAAGAGATAGGTCATTCCAAGATCCAAGAAAAGCTGGAATGACTGGTGTTTCTTATTATTATCTCATCAAAAACTCGAGGCTAGTGTTGAGATATTTACTGTTGCTTGTAGTGAGTGAATGAAGACGTTAAACACCTCGTTTATTCGTGTTTAGAATGACGCCCATCATTGCTTTCGGTCTAGAAATGACCTACGACCTTTTCCGAAATATATGTATATTAGCGAAAACAGAACCAGCTGAGTACGTCCTAGGGTTGTCATCGTTTTTATGGGGGGTAAAAACTTATGAATTTTTAAAATCTTTGAACAGGAGTGGAACTGGAGAGTACTAGAACACGTGTTATCTGAGCTGCCTGATGTGCTACAGAACAAGACATTGGTATTAGCCGCTGACCCAAGTCTCAATGTCATGTCGTCAGTGCTGTGCAAGATGGTAAGTCCATCAATTTTTTTTCGTAGGACTACATAGGAAAAAAACTTATTTTTACCAATCAACTTTTTTCCAGGTTTCAGATCCTGCGACTGTGCTAGATCTTCAGCAAGTACCCCAGGGTGTCGGGAAAATAGGATTCCATGCTTTGATTTTTCCGGTATGTCTATCTATTAATCCTCTAATCTTTGACTGCCTGGTCGTCCGCCTGTCTGCCCGTTTGTCTGTCTGTCCATCTCTCTGTCTGCGTATCTGTCTGTCCGTCCATCCTTCCATCTGTCTGTCTGTCTGTCTGTCTCTTTTTCTACCCTGATCACTGTAATAACTTACTGATTTATGAGTTTCTTTTTCTTTAGGTCTTGACAGTGCTAGCAACATATCATTTCAGGCTCAACCGGACCCATCAGGTACATCAAGGGACCTTATCACTAGAGTACACTGACATGTCTTGAAATTAGTGACCAACTGAGAAAATATATAAACAAAAGTGGTATATACAATAAAATCGTGCAGGACTTTTGAATGTACAAAAGTAACATCTTTTTGGTATTTTAGTGCGAGTTGGTTCAGTCACTGGAGCTTGGGTTCGTATCCAAGTGTGCAAACCTTTGTGTTTCATCGCTAATGCTGTGCACCATGGAGATGCAGGCGGTCATGAACAGGTAACGATAATAATACAGGACTGCTGTTGTCGTGGGTTTGATGCTCACACCCGATCATCACATGTGATTATAGGGGTTAGGTAGTATTTCTGGTGCTTGACAGGTTTATGACTACCATCATCACTGCAAAATCTAATGTAAATAATGTAAAAATCAAAACATTGATATCTTTTTATTTTACATTTCTCAGTCTTCTTCCTGCCATTCTGGTTCGTCTCTCACAAATCTCTGCAACCGTATCTATGGCAGTACCCATGCTGGAATTCCTCTCAGGTACTCATTGTTGTTTACAGGGCCATAGCAGGGGGAGGGGCCTGGGTGGGCCGGGGCCCCCCAATAATTTAGGTCTGTTACTAGGGCGTTTTAGAATATAGCAACTCTAATACCTTTGACCTAGGGCCCCCAATTATTTTTGGCCTTGCTACGACCCTGTGCTTGAAGTCATTTCGAGAAAATTGTTGGTCAAAGTTGACTAAACCGATACTCATTTATGATTTCAGGTCTTGCTCATCTGCCTCATTTATACGCCAGTTTCAAAGAAAACCAGTACAAGAGTGTGTTTGCGATATGTCTTCCTTACACGGATCCATTCAGGTAACTAATTAATCATGCATTCTCAGTGCACGAGCCTACATTGTTTTTGGCCAGTAACAGCAGAATACTCACCGAATAGAGGCTTTGACAGAAGGCACAATAATAGTCTTTTTCCCCTGGAAAACTGAATTCTTTCTCATGTAAATCAGATTAAACCAGATTCAATTGTTCCTGCCTCCTGTCATGGCTGCCATCACGTGATGGTGCAAAGCCTCTATTTGTTGAGCTTGTGAAACGTGGCAACGGTAACCAAGGGGAGTTAGAACCATGGATTGATTGATAGATTAATTGATTGACGTATTTATTTATTACCTCATCAGGTATTCACAGTACACCGTCACATTGGCCTATCACGTGATCACTGCGTGGTTCGTGCGTGCTCGTGTAGCCTATCGGAAAGACTTCGTTGGATTCATCACCAAAGTGAGTCCTCAGTCCTCATTTTCCAGTATCTGCATCTCTTTTGACGTCATATAACATAAGTTCAAGTTGCCCGATTTTGTTGCCAGTATAAATCATTTTCCAATTCGTGTTCCTTGATTACCGACTCATTTACTCGGGGTTAAGGCGCGATTACACGAAGCAATTTTCTCTGCAACTTGTCTCCCAACGGCGTTGCGACACAAGTTGCAAGAGGGTTTACACGGTGCAACGGAGACGCAATCGTTGCCGAAAGTAGAAACGAATTCTACTTTTCTCAACGATCGCTGCAACTTGTCTCGCAACATTTTTCAAATTGCACTGTAGGTTACACGCCACAATGCTCCATGCAACTTGTGTCGCTACGCCGTTGCGACACAAGTTGCAGAGAAAATTGCTCCGTGTAATCGCGCCTTTAGCCTTTCAGTATCAAAATATTTACAAATACCAACAGTAACATAAAGAATGCACTACTTCAGCAATACGAATACTTTGAAATTCCACGGACCATCACTGGAACAAATGAATATATTCTAAACAAAATGGAGGCTGACCCTGAGCAACAGAGAACTTGAAACTGGAGTATTGCCAAGCTTCATATGTGTCCCACGATACCCATCCAGCTGCTTATGATAACTGATATGTGTAAATCTTTCCCAGGCTTTAAAGACCAACGTCACCAAACCAGAGAGACACGAACAGAGATCTGACGGTCAAGCCCTCGGTCTACGATCACGTAGTAGCAGCGCTGTCCAACAGCAACCCTCGTCTCAGTCTTCCACTCGGTCAGCTTCGCCGTCGAGCCCGATGCAAGCCAAGGAGACTGATACTGCTTATGAGTTTCATAAAGAGATGAGTGAAGTGTGTATAGATATGATGGCAAGGTACTCGTTTGCAACGAGTCTTTCTCAGCCCAAAAGGTAAGCATCTCTTATACCGAACAATTTATTTGTACTCTTAGTAAATTTCCAACCGGAATGAATCATGTAAATGGTAAGCAATTGACATTTTAGAGCAGATTCCATACGAGTGTGATAAGTCAAGGCACGGCACGGATACGGCCCGGCGCGGCGCGGACACGGCACCGAATGTCCAATTACACGGTCACGGTAAGGCGCGGTCCGTACCGTACGGTTTTCATGCTGAACACGTTGAGTTCCACATATTTTCAGAGCTTGAGCTAACTGTGCTTTTTTTTATTATTTGAGCGCTATATGAATAAATTATTATTATTATTATTATTATTATTATTATTATTATTTATTATTATTTATATCCCGGTTTTTACGATAGGACGGCAGCCATGGAGTTTCTTCTGTCCAAGGGCAAGACGCGTCAGTGGATTGTTGGCAACTCAGTGGTGTCTATCACCACATCTGGTACCTACATCGAACTTGATGGAGTCTGTGAAAACTGTCTGGCTTTGCAAAAACGAAGTGGAAAGGACTCCGAAACTGCGGTCAGGACTAGCAGTGCAAGTCGGCTGTCAAAACGAAGGAAATCGAAGGAAAAAATTCTTGAGGAGTATTCTTTAAGTGCCAAGATGGAAACTAGTACCGCGCACGATGATAAAGGTGTTGATGGAAGGAGCATTACGTCTCATGATGCTACACTGAAACCAGAACATCCGAAACAGTCGGGACGAAAATCGCCTGTGGGTGACGGTGGAAGAGTTGATGCTGAACGATCTAAGACTTCCGAAACGGGTGACTTCACTGGCCATGGAAGCACGGGAGAAGGAATAAAAACTAAATCTAGACACGGTAACGGTGAAACATGAATATCTGTAATTTGTGGGTATTTCAAACAAGGCCGTTTGAGATAAAGAGCTTCAAAATAATAAGATAAGAAATCCCAACACTAAAATGCCAAGACGTGGCCGCCATCTTGGATGATTAACAGTTCCCTGCGCCATCTTGAAAGGTAGCCGTGCCTTTGCATCGAAGCGAGACGAACGGTGACCTTGCAATGATAGAGACCTTTTTTAACACCTTGAACAATTATTCACATGTCTCTATCATTGCAAGCTCACCGTTCGTCTCGCTTCGATGCAAAGGCACGGCTACCTTTCAAGATGGCGCAGGGAACTGTGAAGGGGACTATTTAGGTAATGGTAAATCTTTTGTACATCCATCCAACATGGTGTTCATGACGTCACCATGTTGAATTACAGAAAATTGAATCAATCAAATCATTCAGTTGATCACATATTTCTTCTCACCTTATACACACAGGAGGTTCAAGTGACGAAATAGCCGATTGTCACTGCATATGCCAAGGATGGGCGGAAATCGTAATCAGACGGCCCAGCGGTAATATATCTTGGACAATGCGCATACAGAACAGATTGGTAGGACCGCTGTTAACAATGCCTGAAGTCGATGGTGACGTCACTACAGCGCTGGTTGATGATTCGCACATAAAGGAATGTAAGTTCGATGCGCTTAGTTTTTTAATACAAATTTTGGAGGTTGTTAAGTGGAGAAGCGAAGGGAGGAAGGGGAGGGGAGATACAATCGCTAGTAAGTAGCGAGATTCCAGATGAGCGAGGGGCTCTGCCAAAGGTTCGTTCAACGAGCCAACTCCAGTATACTTGCTCCAAGTCGACCTCTCTTAGATTCATAGAGTCACGAGCGAAGGAAGTGAAAAAAAAGAACTGAAAAAAGTTAACGTCCACCGCGTGTGATCCTGGTTGGTATTCCTGTGCTTTATTCAGTGCGCGAAGGACGAGGGCCTTTGCGGAACTCTATAACTTCTGTTCAAAAGTCCTAATTTTTTTAAATACAATATCTAATCAAGTATCATCTCTATCGCCCTAGACCTCCTCGTCCCTGACGGAGAAACCGACCAGCTGAAAATCCGTACAAAAAGTCGCGAGGTCCTGAGTACTAGCACTGATAGTGACGTCCTACTGATTGACCTTATAAAGAAAGAAAAACCCAAGGACACCAAAGATTCAATTGAAGAAGTTGTAACAGGTAGGTTATATGGTTATTTATCCAACAAGTAGCCTCCTACGCAGACGCTCTTAGGGTCGTCACGCAATACTTCTCTCCCCCGTTGCGTGACGACGTGACGACCCTAAGAACGTCTGCAAAGGAGGCTATGCAACAAGTGGCGGATCTCAAACTAAAATTCGATAGAATAGATTTTCATTTGGATTCTGTTTGTTTTCACCGGCTTTTATCTAAAGTGAACTCCCTGTGGACCGTGATTGCGTAATTGCTATTTCACTTGACGTCATTTCCTGTTCGTGCTCAATGTTCATCAGCTTTATCGCTAGCAAAAGAATTCTTCCTGGTTGACAGCACATGAACAGGGAACGATCCAGGAATTAATTCTAGGAGGGGTGCAGCGTTGAAGGGACACCTGCCGCGAAAACGACAAACCAAAAGAAAAATATTGAACCTTGTGTCGGATATCTTGCAAGTTGCTAAGTAGGGACGTAGTCGGCCCAGGAACGGGTGCAACCAGGGGTAGATTACTAGGTAGTAATTTTCCCCTGGTGCAACCCTCAAAATCGAAGAAAGAAAACATTTTTTATTGGTTATCTTCAAAACAAGGACACAAAGTCGATCCAGGGGTGCGCACCCCCAGAGATCACCTGATTGAAACCCAGCAATCTCATAACTTACCTTTGGGTAAGGTTCACGTAGATTTTAACTAAGATTTTTAAGTTACTCATGGATGTAATGCTGGATTTTCTCGCAGAAGAGCCAGACGAAAAAAATACTCCCCAAGCATCACCGGAATCCCAACAGGAAGAAGACGAATACTTGAATACAAACACTGCCTTGTCTTTCCAAGGGTTTACACCCTCATCACCATCACCTATACCTTATTACTCCTCGGGATCAGAAATGGGCTCAATAAACAACAGGCCTCGGTTGCTTAGCAACAGTCCTAGGCGTGGTCCTTTCGCATTCCGTGTAAGTAGCTGAGTGGTGTAGTATGGTGTAGTCCTGCTGTGATGTAATGTGGTGTAGTGGTGTGCGGTGTAATATGGTGTGGTCTGGTGTGATGTGTGGTTTGGTGTGATGAAGTGCAGTGTAAGTAGCTGAGTGGTGTAGCATAGTATGGCCCTGCTGTGATGTAATGTGGTGTAGTGATGTGTGGTGTGGTTTGGAGTGGTGTGATGTGTGGTTTGGTGTGATGAAGTGCAGTGTAAGTAGCTGAGCTGTGTAGTATGGTGTGGCCCTGCTCTGGTATAATGTAATAACCTTTATTTAAACATTTGTTTGCCTCTTCAGTGTGTGTATGGTGTGATTTGTTGTGGTGTAGTGTGGTCTGTGGTGTGATGTGTGGTTTGGTGTGGTGTGGTGTAGTGTGGTCTGTGGTGTGATGTGTGGTTTGGTGTGGTGTAGTGTGGTCTGTGGTGTGATGTGTGGTTTGGTGTGGTGTAGTGTGGTCTGTGGTGTGATGTGTGGTTTGGTGTGGTGTAGTGTGGTCTGTGGTGTGATGTGTGGTTTGGTGTGGTCTGTGGTGTGATGTGTGGTTTGGTGTGGTCTGTGGTGTGATGTGTGGTTTGGTGTGGTCTGTGGTGTGATGTGTGGTGTGGTGTAGTGTGGTCTGTGGTGTGATGTGTGTGTGGTGTGATGTGTGTGTGGTGTGATGTGTGGTTTGGTGTAGTGTGGTCTGGTGTGATGTGTGGTTTGGTGTGGTGTAGTGTGGTGTAGTGTGGTCTGTGGTGTAGTGTGGTTTGGTGTAGTGTGGTCTGTGGTGTAGTGTGGTTTGGTGTAGTGTGGTCTGTGGTGTAGTGTGGTTTGGTGTGGTGTAGTGTGGTTTGTGGTGTGATGTGTGGTTTGGTGTGGTGTAGTGTGGTCTGGTGTGATGTGTGGTGTAGTGTGGTTTGGTGTGGTGTAGTGTGGTCTGTGGTGTGATGTGTGGTTTGGTGTAGTGTAGTGTGGTCTGTGGTGTAGTGTGGTCTGTGGTGTGATGTGTGGTTTGGTGTGGTGTAGTGTAGTGCAGTGGTGGTAGCTGAGTAATGTAGTATAGTATGATTTACTGTGTTATGTGTTCAAATCGTACACTCATCTATTGATTGGTAACTCTACTTTACTTCAGATGACTCGACACTCTGAAAGCTCAGATCAATTTGAGTACAAGTCCCTTCCACAAGGTATGAAACCTCTACTTATCCGTAGCAAGTGATGTCTCCCATTTTTCCTCGTACCCAAGGACTTCTATTATCTTTGGCTGTTAAACTAACCCTCTAGAAAAAATATAGTTTTAACAATACCTGCTTTTTTCCAGATGTTCCTCCATCGACCAAACGACAACTTTGTTACGAAAAGGTTGGTACACGAACTTCTATATTCATAAACAATTTCTTGACCAAATAACACTGACTACACTCTTAGATATTCTTTGGTTTATTGATCATCTTTATTTGCTGTTTTCGTAGCCTGAGCTTGGTGTCTCCCCAGCCGAGTTGGACTCTACATTACGTCATTTGAGCCAACATGACCATCACATCCGGGATACTAACAACATGTACCTATCCTCATCAGAGATGTACAGGGTATTGACCTCGTTCTTTAATTTCTTAGACATTCTGAGCCAAATTTTAGTTGGTTTGGAGGAATTACTTTTCCTAATCACAAAATCTGCAATTCTAGTTGCGATTTAGGGTTAGGCCCGGTTCAAACGTCGAAGTTTCCATGAGCTGAACGCATTGAAAACAATGGATAATAAGGCAGTCTTCTTTGATGTCATTATGTTCGGCTCATAAGAAGATCGACGTTTGAACTGGGCCTTGTAGGATTGTTATTTAGTAAGGTAGGCGAATGACTAGAAATTTTGGTGGAGAACCCGAGCACAGGTTTTAATTGTCAGGGATTTTGTATCCATTGATTTAAAGCCGGTAAAATACATAGTGCACTTGTGCAACGGCCATAATTTTTTTATTTCAAAACATCCTAGTGGAGTTTTGATGTAAAGTTAACGAGCAGTCTGTTATATTAGCTTGCAAGTGATGACGGTGACGTCAAGCACACGTTGGAAGCTGGCAATAAAGGCGAGTCCAAGCACGATGGAAAGACTTCTCCTAAACCTACTGAATCAGGTAAAGCGCTAAAGAAGTAGTAATTTCACGCTTTCATAAAGATGTTGATAGATGAACAACTAGTGAAATACAGTAAAGCGTTTACAGCCATTGACAAGACCTCAAGTCAGTAATCGCCTGAAATTCGCGGGCATTTTAATTGGAGAGAGACGCGTGCGCGAACAAAACCGTCAAATTTGGCGCCAAATTTAAAAAAAAAACATATTTTTTACGTTTTTCGCTGGATCGTTTTCATTTCTATTTTTGTTGATTCATCTTTTATGAATTACGATGGGTAATGGAAGATTTGTTATCAAAATTTTAATCTTCATTTTTATTGTTTATTTCTTTGATGTTGTAGAATTTGCTAGGCCAAAAGATGAGCCTGTCAAACTTCGTCTTAAAGGAGAGGCCAGAGCAAAGTCACAGAGGCCAAAGTCTCTTCCTTTGGAATTCCGTCCTACAGGGTCCAGCTCCGACACTAGTCACGCAACACAGCACCCCAGTCACGCAACAGGCAGTCACGCAAAGGGAGAAAGGGAGGAGAATCATCTGAAGGAAGAAAGTAGGGATTCCCATTCTGCTTCGACCAGTCCAAGAACGCCTGTCAAAGCTAAGCTCAAGAAGTCCTTCAGCTTAAGTTCACCAAGAAGGATACGAAAAAATGTCGGGCAGTCGGGAGAGTCCGAAAGCTGTCATGTGATACGTAATACAAGTGCTGATGACATGGGGTTCTTTTCCAAGGCCAACAAGAGCTCTTCATCACCTGAGCTCTCCTCGCCGACTTTATACAGAGGTTAGTCTAGACTGAAAGTGCCACATTTCTGCTTTGTCACGACTTTATTCACTTCCACTGCCTTTACCTTTGGACATTTGCTTGAAACTGTGCTACCTTCCTTTTTAGTTTTCAATGTATTCAACTCTTTGAAGGGCCTGAATGGTCTTTGTGTCTTCTTAGATCACGTGTCATTCCCTTGAGTATCATTTCTTTTTTTAGCGGTTACACATGAGAAGGCACATGAACATGGATACAACTCAAACAAAGAATCTTATTCTCAAGAGAATGACACATGGTTTGAAATGGGAAAAAATTACGTCCAAGCTAAAAAGGTCTTATTGTCGTGATGACCATTTCCCAGGTAAACTATCATTAAGATTCGCTTTCTTATACTTTTTTTTAATAGCTCCAATGCTCCGTGAATTTGGTAAAAAGAAGACGCCAGCAACAGGGACCAAACTCCGTGACACCAGTGGAACCTCCAGCAAAGATGGCCTCGAAGTGCCCTCCACTAGAGACCCGCCTAAATTGGTTCCTGCAACAGAATCCTACCGATACCCTCTTGATCCTAATTTTGTATTTCTTCAGTTGTACCAGACTTCATTCAGTGGATCTTCAACAGATAAGCCAATTCCTTTGCCAGGAGGAGAGGTAAGTCCTGAAAGAGTCACTGAGTTCTTTTTTGATTATTAAGGCTTGTGGGCTTGTAATTAGACAATGCTGCATGACTGGATACTGTCTTCCGTAAAGGCACAATTACATAAAGCAATTTTCTCTGCAACTTGTCTCGCAACGGCGTTGTGACACAAGTTGCATGGAGTATTGTGGCGTGTAACCTACAGTGTAATTTGAAAGAGGAATTGTGTAATTTGAAAAATGTTGCGAGACAAGTTGCAGCAATCGTTTCGAAAAGTAGAATTCGTTCCTACTTTTTGCAACTGCAACACGATTGCATTGCTCAGTGTAATCCCTCTTGCAACTGGTATCGCAACGCCATTGTGAGACAAGTTGCAGAGAAAATTTCTCCGTGTAATCGCGCCGTAACATTCCTCGTCTAGCTGAAAAATGATAGCACTGAAAAAGAGTATAAAACATCCCCTGTTCCTAATCTTGCCAACGCCAAACATCCAAGTCTTAGATCTTCCCAGAGGTTGTTTCAAGGTATCGCTAAAAAATTGGTTACCAAGGTTACCAATTATGTCACTAACACTTCTAAAGATGGTACTTCTTCTATCCCTAGGTCATTGAGAGAGCTGTCAAGTGCCTGGACCGTATACCACCGTACGACACTCACAAGATCGGGGTTATCTATGTTGGTCCTGGACAACACAAAAACGAGACAGAAATCCTGAGAAACGTGTATGGATCAGCCCGCTACATGAAGTTCATCAGTGGCCTAGGGAGTCTTATTCGCCTTCGGGATTGCCCTCCTGCCGAGATCTATATGGGAGGACTGGACAGAGAAGGTGGAGATGGAGAATTTGCATATAGCTGGCAAGACAGTATTTGCCAAGGTTGGTTGTTTCGGGAATGAGTTTACTACGCTTATCACTTGAGTGAGAAACAGGACAGTTTAGAGACATAAGTTTTGTTGTGACAACTACAATGTTGTTAGGGGCAACGGCTTAAGGTAGCAATGAAAGAGTGGCAAGTGAAACATGCCTCAACCAATCAGAATCTTCGGTTCCTACACTCATAAAGGAAATGCCCACGTGCCTTTCCGATCACCTTGTCTCGTTGCCCCTAACAACATTGTACTTTTGACGGTAAAACTTATGTCTCTAAATTTTCTCCTTTCTCACTTAAGTGATAAGCGTAGTAACCAACCAAATGGGACCCCTCAAAGTAATGTTCCATGCTAAACAGGGACATGCGCCCTGTTTTCTCTCTTATTAGAATAGTCTTCCGTGATGCTGACCACAGTCAGGGCACGGCTAACTCACAGACCGAAATGGAGTTTAGTATGTTAGGTTTTGCACAGGGAGGAAAACTGGAGCAAAAAAACTGTTCGAATAAAGGGAGAGAAAAAACTAAAGGTGCAGATACACGATGCGGTTTTTCATGCGACGTCGCAAAGACTAGAGATTGCACCGTGCGACATTGACACGGCAAGGTTCGTCATGCGCGCCGTTACGAAAGTAGAACTCGTTTCTACTTTTTGCGAGATCACATCATGTGTCTGCACCTTAACTCATCGATGTGATGCAGAGACCAGTTTTCAAACCCGACACCCCAGAGGTGAGAGGCGAATGGACCATCCCACTATGCCATCCGTGATTCTCAAAATTGCTCATTTTTTCCTCTTTGCTTTTAGTAATTTTTCACGTGGCAACTCTCATGCCTACGAAAGACTCAGACCCGGGCTGCAACTCTAAGAAAATGCACATTGGTAACGATTTTGTGACCATTGTCTACAATGACTCTGAAGAAAACGTGGCCTTTGGAACTATCAAGGTTAGCAATCAACTTCTCGGGTTATTCCTGTTGAGATGCTGAAAAATGTGACACGAAATAGCACCTCAAGCTTTAGAGTTTTCAGTTCTCTTGCTTGTACTGAGTTTTGTTATTTTTCTTGCACACATTCATTAGCTTTTTTCCATGATCGTAATGGTTACGGCCAATTACGGCAGATTCGAAAGTGTTGGCAGATTGAGGAAAAAAGGAGAACCCAAAGAAAACCCTCAAAAACCATAGCGAAGAACCGACAAGTAACTATACTTACATGTGATAGAGTAGTTTGTAGGGCAAGAACAATACCATAGGAGAAAAAAAAGTTTTCATATAGCGGGTGTGCTTGTTGAAACCTATGACCACAGTTCTAAACATCCATACTTTTTCCACATTCATCCATCCCAATCTGCTCTTTTTCATCCATCTTTCCAACCCGTCTCCCCTCCATCTTTCCATTCATTGTTCCTTTTCCCACTCTCCATTTTTTCTTCTAATTAATATTTCCTCTAATACCTTTTCTCCCAGGGTCAATTCAATTTTGCCGAGCTAGTGATAACACCTCTTGACAACGAGTGTAATGTGATCAGGATGCGGTTCAAAGAAGCACTGAAGAATCTCTATGTTGACACAGGACCTCGAGTCATTTCTGATAGTAACTTACCAATGTTGGTTCGACAACTAGCCATCCATATCAATGTAAGTTAATTACAACAATTATCGCAATGATGTCAAAAAAGATTTTTCCAGCCAAAAACCCTTGAAAAAAGTTCACCAGCTTCCTAGAACCATGCAAGAGGGTCGTTTGCATAGATTTTTTCCAGCTAAAAACCCTAGAAAAAAGTTCGCCAATCTCTTAGGACCATAAACTGACAGTAGTTGGCGAAGATTTTTCTAGCCAAATGATAATAAAATCTTGTCATGCTGTGAAATCCCTCTATAGCATATGGGAATATTTTCTGTCAACTTTGGAAATGTGAGTAATCTGAAATATTTAGAATTTATTTGTAATCCTTTTCTTTCCCAGATGGCATCTGTCCTACATCAAGGCCAAAAACGAACAACAGATGCATATGGTTGTAACTGGCTTGAAAGACTGCGCCAAATCAAACGCCTCCTTAACAAGGCTGTCACAGAATCTGTGCCTCCGTGCACCCCTCCCCCATCATTAGCAAAGTCCCCTTCTGGATCAGGTGCCTTTGGTGTAGTGGTACCAAGTACTGTCACCCATCCGCATCTATTGGATTTTACAGAATATGTCGCGAATGAAAAGAAATAGATTATAATATACTTTAATATGAAGATTATCCTCTGCATCAAGCAAGGGAAACTCAAGATTAATATTATATATGAGAACTTATTCTAGAAAAAATGGTCTCCCTCACTATGATTGTTAAACTAATTAACCAGTGAGAGACCAATGATTGTTGCCAAACAATGTAGTTGTCAGTCCCCCCCCCCCCCCCCCCCCATTGTCACCACTTCTAAAAGAAGTTGTACTCCTTTTGTTGATAGAAAAAAACGACTCTGGCCAAGTTAAAGTGATGGAACAATTATATAAAAATATTTGATTTAAAACTCTTCATTCTCAGTATCTTGTGCCCTAGTTTGCTGTACATGGCATAAAGAAATTTAGTTTTTTAGCATAAAAAATAAAACACTAGTAAATGATTATTGCATAATTTGTTGCCAAAGGGTTAATTTGGAATCTTGCAGATTTGCCAGGGGTGTTTTCCATTTGTCCAGAATGGTTCAGACAGAATGGTTCAGACAATTCCAGTTGGTTTGTACCAACCAGAATGGCTGGACAAGCTTGAAAGGTGTCCCACTTTTTTTGGGTTGGAAGTTCCAAAACAGTGACAGTCCATTTGCATTCCAACTGATATTACCGGTTTTTCTGGACAAATGGAAAACACACCTGTTTTTCGCTTTTATAAAAACGAAAAATATAATCGAAAATACCCCCTAAATTTATATATGAACACATCAAGTCCAACATCTACTTGAAGCCATTGTTTCATGCTCACACAAGCGAATTCAGGAAAGGTCTTCTTCAATTCTTTTATTTACAAATCCTCAATTGCCTAGGCTCTTACAAGCAATCCATGTCATAAACCCATTTTTTCAGCTTCTTTTGATTCAAAGAATGTGTATGACAGGATGATAGTATCAACTTTAGCCATTGCTGGGTCTTCTGTGAACTCTGGGTCAATGTAGAAGAATACTGGCATGTCAACCTGTTCATGAGGGTTCAGCCTTTGTTCTTCAAAACAAAAACACTAGAGGAAAAAACGAGATAAGATTTATATGGTTGAAACTCAAAGAAAAAATTCTTGTTCTTAAGGGAAAGACCCTGTGGTTCGAAATCCTTCAAACCCTGAAACATCCTCTGTGCTGATCTAAATCAGGGTATGACTAACTCACAGATCAAACCGTGAAACAACCTCCGGGCTGATATAAGTCAGGGCATGGCTAACTCACAGATTGATTTAGTTTCAGAAGTTTTGCAGAGGGAGGAAAACCCTTGAGTTAAGGGAGAGACGTAAGAAACTCTACTCACATGTGATGCCAAGTCCAGGAATCAAACCCAAGAACCCAGAGGTTACTGCAGGTATGAGTGCAATACTACTAAACCACCCTTGATTGGAATGGTAGTTGGCAAGTCTCCTGAGGTTAGAGGATTGTATCTGGATTCACCTACATCTATTCTTACCTGTATCTTGTTGAAGTACTGTCCAGCTTCAAATGGAACAACATTATAAGTAGATATCCCTGTTATGGGAGAGTCTGTTGGATTTGTTGCTGTATAAAATGCAAGGGCTGTCTCTCCTGGGGCAACCTGAATCAAGAAAACTATCAATGAACATCTATTGGTTGTGTTAATGTAAGGTTGTTTTAATTTGGCCAAGTGAGATCTTCCTGCTCCGATGCAGTCAGATCACCTGTCATATTCTTGAAGATACTACCAAGATCACTCAGCTGTTAGCCACCGCCAAAATAACAATTGATTGCCTTTTGAATTTCAGTTAACTCACGTGACCATTTGGAGAGCTCCCCAAATGGTCATGTGACATTAATTTCCTGCTCTGTTCTGATCATGGAGACATATTTGAATGTCACATGACCATTTGGAGTTCTCCAAATAGTCATGTGATTTAACTGAAATTCAAAATGCGATTAATCGTTATTTTGACAGTGCTAACAGTTGAGCGATTTTGGTAGAAGATCCTTCATTCAGGTTGTACGTATCCATATTCATGTGTCTTCATACAGTCGGAAGTATTTCCAATAAAACAAAATATGCAAATCTGTGCCCAAGCAAACCTTAACATACCTTGACATGGGATTGCTGTGGTTTAAAGCGCCATCTCATAGATTTGCTGGTATCAGCGTTAAACTGGATTTTTAATATTCTATCTGCTTGTCTCTCCATCTCCTCAATCTTCTCACCAGATTCAGCTTGTTTTACTGTTCCACCCAAACCAGAAGCCTTGAAGGAACAAAAACATGCGAGAGATTGGTTAGTCTCTTTTTCTTTGGTTTTAACATTCTCTTGGGAATGATTGAAAACCAGCAATATTTACTTTGTAACAGCTGAAAGAATCTCATAGCCAACCATTCATGTATGATCGGATATGAAAACCAGCAACGGTACAGTTACAAACCTGGCAGTATAATCTGTATAAAGGTACCGCAGCATAAGAAAAACCAAGGACTGTTAGAGCGAGAGCTCCTACGTAGACTATAGTCGTCTTGTTTCGATTGAACACTGATCCACTGGTAGTAGAACTGCTTGACCGAGAACCCCACATTCTAAAAACGTTACAAGGCTGCGAACGCCATAAACACTTGAAACTAGAACCACATAGTTTATCTGGCTGTCTGATAGTCCTTTTACAGTTCGTGAATAGTGTTCTTTTTACGCTGTTCAATACATAAGATGATGAAAACTTGACGTCGTAAAAATGAAGACCAAAAAAATAATTCTTATGAAGTCCAGGTGAAACCCTCCTCGCTATTACTGTAAACATTCTGTTCTTGAAATTGTGCTGTTAGGATTAAGGAAGCTTTTTGGCCTTAAATGTGAGAATAACAAGTACAAATACAATATTTTTGGCAAAATGTTATGCAAACCCTCCTTCGTCCACCATTTTGATTTTCCATTTCGTTAGATACTGGGAACTAGTCTAAACCACAGGAAGCCCAAACTAATATTGATTTTTTAATGAACTTTCATCACTATTCATTCCTTTTCTTCTTATCATTTCACACTTCTTTTTATACCCATTTTCATAATTACGTGACCCAGACAATTTTCAATGGACTGGGTTGGTACATTTTTTATCAAAAGCATCCAAAAACCCAGACGTCTCGGTCTGTTGGTCGCCTAATTATAAAACAGGGTGTAAGCTTCAAAGCATCCTTAAGAAAGTTTTTTCCTCATATCAATCACCATGCACATATTAATACTGTGACTCACTTATGTATATGAATTTTATTTTGATAAAGTTCAAGGATTCATTATATTTACACCAGAAATCAAGTCATGTCAAGTGAGAGAGTCTCTGTAACACAGGATAGGCAATTTAGTATGTATGGATAAAATCAAAAGCAGAGTTGTTTTCATGTAATCTTCTCTAACATGTCACCAACGAGATTTTCTTTTCTTTTAGTGTTAGCTTTTTCTGTCTCTTCAGTGAAACTTGTTTCGTCTATATCCATCTAAAAGAAGGAGAAAACAAGGCCAGTTACAGTAGATTTATATACAGTATAACTAAACACAGCATCAAATGTGAGAAGAGTTTGATAAGTTCCTCCCTCGCTAGATTCAAAGGTGGTTTTCTCTGGATTCTCAAGTTTTCCCTTCTCCAATAACAAAACTTAACATGCAAAAGTTCAAATTGATCTCCAAGTTTACTAGAATAACATGAATGATTCTTTTTTTACCATTGTTTGTTGAGTAGCCATGCTGTCTTGTGCTACGATTAAGTTCAAATGAGACGAACAATTCTGGAGCAGTGTTACTACTCTGTTGATATGCCTGGAAATAAAGAACAGACATTATACATCAGCTAAAGCCCCCTCCTCCCTCCCTCAGCTCTGCAGTCCTTGCAATAGCCAATGTGCATGAGCTCGAATTTATAGCACAAAGCTTGATGGGAAAGTGAGTTCTTCTGCTTTTTTTTGTCTCCTCTTA
Organism: Anthopleura xanthogrammica; assembly: GCA_964019055.1. Lineage (NCBI taxonomy): Eukaryota > Metazoa > Cnidaria > Anthozoa > Actiniaria > Actiniidae > Anthopleura > Anthopleura xanthogrammica. The sequence continues at coordinate 7,971,273 of OZ025221.1, read as the reverse complement.
AAAAATTCATCTGACAATTTTTCCTTCACCATTTTCTATGGAAATAAAAGGATTTCAGCAGACAAAAATAACAGAGTAATTTTTTTCTGATAGTTCCTTTGATTTCCTTGTTGCATTTTTAAAGAACTCACTTTCCCAGAGTGCTTTGTGAGCTTTGATGCACATTGTTTCTGTGACATTCCATAAGTACATGGTCTTATCATGGAAAATGTTTTTATTGATATACACCAAAACTATATCTTGTCATGATGACAAATTGTATGATTCTGTATGTGCATGTGGAAATTAAAAATGATTGTAGTCAAGAAATTACTAATACGAGTTATTCCTCTCAGCAAGAGGAAAACTGAAACTTACTTTTGTAGCTTGTCTGCTGTCTCTAGTCTTTGTCGTTTTTGTCTCTCCATCATAACTCTAAGTGTTTCTCTTGCCTTTATGACAAAATAACAAAGTGTTCATAAATATACTAATTTGAAAATAGACAAAATAGAAAAAATAGACATGTAAGATTCTCGGATTACCTGGTGTGGTCGAAGCTCATTGATCAAGTGATGCATATTGATGAAAAGAAGTCTCATATCTTCAAGCTTTGCATCACGCTAAAGGATTCAATAAGAACCATCAGTACATTTAAATTATATATACTTCAGTACATACGAGAGAAAACTAGACCAAAAATCAGTGATACATAGGTTTGACTTGGAAGTTTAATGATGTAAATGTAGGTCTGTGAAGTCTGTTGTAATCAGACCCAGCCAGGAATTTTAGGGAATTTTTTAACCTCGGTATTCAGTATCTCTGATGATATTTATTGGCATAAAGTATCTTGTGTTTGGAATTTTGGGGTATTCAGTTTGTGGTCCACCAGCATATCTGACTTTCGGTTTAAGATACCTTGCGTAATTAGCTGTGACATCACACGGAAATGCAAAGAATATTGGTATCATAGAGGGGGGAAATTGGGTATCGTTATATTCATTTGGTATCTTGAGATCTGTCATGCTCAAATAGTGACAGTGTTTCTTAGAAAGACTCACTGGATATGACTTGTTATTTTTACCTTGGCTGATGACGGTGTTTTTATTAAAATGTCAAGTAGTTCCAAGAAGTTTATAACAATGGAATGATTTAGCTTCTTCAATTCCGTTATTCGGTCTGAATGAAAAATTGAAATACTTTAGACTTACAAAAATCAGGGAAAAATATATCTGTGTCTCAGTCCACAACACTGGAGCTGAAAATCAAGCCAAACAAGCTTCTATATTTTAACTTAATTAAAGATCTCTGTTTTGGGGTCCTGAAGGTATACTAGATACAGTGTAAACTCTGAAATCCCTATACTTTTGCAATGGAGAAATGGGATTTAAAGCAATGGAAATGGGATCTAGCCTAATGGGAAATAAAAAAATGAAAATGGTGTCTCTTTTTGAGAAAGCTGGTTTGATTTTTCACGTATTCAGCTCTCTTGTTTTTGATTCTCTGGTTATAACAACAAACTCACCTAGTCTTCTGTGTTGTGGATAAAGACGAGAAATCCCTTGTGATTCCAAAGGACGAATTATAATATCATCACTCTAAGAAAAAACACAACTTTAGTACAACTAAACACTTTAAATATCTTTTAAAATACATTAAACGAAACACTCAAAGCAATTAAACATCATAAGCTTAATTTTTATCTCTGATCAAAATATAGCAAAATGGGTCGAAGAAATTTATATCTTTTTACTCCAAATACCTCAAAAGAAGCGCCAAACATAGTGTATGTGCCTTCAATAGGAGGTGGTGGTTTCGGTGCTCTGTCTTGTTCGACATTACTGTCTGTATAAAGGGTGTAATATTGGGTTGGAGGGAGAGGAAATGGTGAAACTCCTTCGGCCGCCATCTTGTTATAGTAACTAACTGAAGACACTAAGGCTTATGGGTAGCCTGTGGAAGGACAGAAAGAACCCTGGGAACGAGTGTCTCTACTAATGAAAACCCGCCACGAAAAGGGATAAAAAACAGCGTCCAAAACTCCTTGAATTTGTGATCTAAAACACCTTAAGCAGGTGAGTTATATCTTGTACTACATAAAGTTTTATTACAATGCAATTTTATTATCTGCGCTTTTATTTAGGGACCACGAGGCATTATTTAGTTTTGAATGTGGGCGCTAAATCTTGGGGTCCGGGGAAATTTTTTAAAATTTTGAAATTGTAGCTCTTGGAAATGCGATATCCAGTGTTTTGAGGGGCAACTGCAAAATATATATTGCAGTAAAGTCATGTCTTTAGGCAACTCATAACAGAAAATCATTGTTTAATTGCTAAAAATGTGGGATACCTGCCTCCATGCTCCCTGGCTTGGGCTACCTGTGCTTTTATTGGTAATGATAATAAATGTAAATAAATAGTTCATGAGATAAAAATAAATTGAGATTCAAAGAGCTGATTGAAACCCAGCAATATAAAAATGGAAAGCTGCTAAAATTATGGAATGCATACTATAAAAAGCTGGTCTTGGACGCAACAAGAAAACTTGTAAAGTAAGAGTGTAAACTTGCAGCCAGCTTAAGGTTGCTGTCTACTATAGAAAAATGAAGCTACTGCGCACACTTCTACGCAATCACAATGACGCCATGAAGCAGGCAATCTGATGCCACTATGTGTGCACGCACGAAAAACCTTCAAACTTTTATTGAAGAACCATACACGTTTTGAACTTCAACAGGGCAAAACCCTCAAATTTTGCACAGGACTCTATATGACTTTTTTTGCATTTCCAAAAGAGTGCATTAAGAAGAAACTTTGGACAAAGTTTGAAAAAAATGACATGGGTTTTAGTTATAGAAAAAGCGGTAGGTGTACATTTTTTACACTCGTTATAGACAAAATTTTCAAGGGCAAGACGAATAAAAAAATTAATTTTGACTATATTTCTCTATACTTTCCAAATCTTTTGACTAATATTTGTAAAACAATGTATTATTTAGTTTTTCTAAAAAAATAATGTCAAAAGCTTGATTAACAGTGAAGTTATGATTTTTTTTTGTAGAGAGTTGATTTTTGCTTATTTTTCTTCAAAAAGTTGTTGATATGCTTGTTTTTAATTGTGAATATCTCGAAAACGACCCCAGGACACCCCTTTTTTACTTTTCAGATTTGAAAGCATCATTAAATTTGAGTTTAAAAAATTGTAATTCAAAAACTTTTTCATGGATTTTTTCTATAGTAGGCAGCCACCTTAACCATAACTATCTTATTAAATTCCAGTAATTCATGATGGCATCGTCAAATGGTGGGCCTTGTGTGAGGATCATCATGCAACAGTGTCTGTCTGCCAGACTTCAAGTCAAGCCACCCACTGGTCAACAACAGGCTGAGTATGTTGAGGTAGGTGTGATTTTAAACGTATGACAAATAGTGCAGCAATCTTGCTGCACTAGAAGCCTATTATTGCCTTAATTTTGTATCCCCTCACTTACTAAAATGTTTATATTTTTAACTTCCAAGATACTAAATTCTGGAGTGGGGAGTGATAGTATTTCTTTCTTGGCAGATTGAGAGAGGCATAATACTTTTTGTTAGTTTTCTGAAGGGTGCAACTCTGGATATCATACCAAAAGTGGGTAAGATATAAGAAATGTTTATAGTAATAATTATTATCTTTTTCTTCACTTACTTTGAATTGTGCAGTTTGAAACTAAACCAAAATTATATGCACTTTTTTCCTTTAAATGCTTTATTTTTTTTGCAGTTAAGGCAGTTTTGAATGTCAGATTAAGTGAATCTGACTCTAGCAGCAAAGTTTCAGTTCTTGAATTACCTGGAGATGTGCTGATAGTCCCTCAGGTAAAGATGAATAGAAAATCTTATTTTTACTTTGTGTGTATTACTCTTTCATTGATGAATCAGGGATTGTGCTGGATTTTTCAATCCACGGACTACAGTCTGTCAGCCCATGTAACTGCTTCAATTTGGGTCCAAATTAACATTGAGTTGTGGATGACAATAAATATTTTGGAAGCCCTTGTGAACACTATTACATTGAAGTGATTCCTGGGATGCATCAAAATTTGGAAAATACAGTTTCAGTCTTAAGTATTTTGTGTAAAAAAGTGCATTATCCCATCGATTTCTAGCAAACGTTTTGATTTACAGAATTTTTCATATTTCTGCCACCTAACAACTCCAAATGTCTAGTGCTTTGCAATTGGCTAACATGAATCAAATATATGACGGGAAGAGTTCATGTCGATTGTCGATGTGAAAATGGCTGTCCATTCATGGAAATTTCCTTTTTGCTTGATCAGAATGAACTTAAGTTTGTGATTGACGTAAGCCAAAATGCCAGTCATCTAAAGTTGGTTAGGTCACAGAAATATGAAAAGCATTGTAAACTCTCATCCAGTGCCAAGGGTAGACTTTTGACAAAGCAACAAATTTGATGGTTCACAGTTTTCATTAGTTCTCTAACTTCCTGATTTGGTTATATTTTTTCCAGTCAACAATAGGTGGAAAAATAAAAGGAAAAAGCATGCAGTAAGTAAAATAGAATAGTCCTCTTCATAGTTCCCTATGCCATCTTGAAAGGTAGCAGTGCCTTTGCATTGAAGTGATACGAACAGTGAGAGTGCAATGTCTCTATCATTGCAAGGTCATAAAATGTCTGGCTTGGATGCAAATGCACAGCTACCTTTCAAGGTGGAGCAGGGAACTGTGAAGGGGACTATGCCCGAAGTTTTTTAAGTTTAAGAGTATAGTTTGATGATTTCTGATTCCATTTCTTGATAGGTATCACACCAATATAGCAAAAACTGAGGCTCTGGAACTGTTCAAGGAATTTGTCTCTTTATGCAATGTAAGTCAAAGTTTTATAAGAATATACAAGAATATACAAGAATATATGAATGAATGACTGAGTGAGTGAGTGAAAAAATGAATAAGGTAAAAGCAATGGAAGAACGAAAGAATGAGTGGGTAATGTAAAAAATATATGTGATGAAAATAAATGTGAATGAATGACGTAAGGTATGGATACACAGTGCATCATTGCACGTATTCTTGCAGGCAATAAACTGAATTATGATCGTTTTCTACCTCAGCAACATTGTGTGCAACAATTTGCATCATGTGACATGGCTCACAACTTCGATTGCCTGCAACATTACACAAAATGGTGTGCCATGTGTCTGTTGTCTGTCAATAAATAATTGAATGAGTGAACGAACATAAATGAATGAACTGAATGAATAAATGAATTTATAACACCATTATGTACACAATCATCCTAAGACAACCTTCAATAAAATTACAAACCCTATTTCTTATCAGAAAACTGTTTCAGAAAAAGCAAAGATAACAGAATCTGACGTTTGTCCTCAAGTAAAATGTGGTGTGTATGTTTATTATTTGATATTATTTAGATGTAGATGTTTTGGGCAGATAATGGCAATCCCCTTGGTTACAGCACTTCCCAATCACGCGCAAAATCGTACAATTTGCTGTCGCGATGAAGTAGGTTATGGTGGACATCAAGCAAGGTCTAGAAGTCTAGAACTTTGTGTTTTTTGACATTGTTATGGAAACATTTTGATTGGCGTCCACCAAGACCCTATTTTGTTGCTACAGCGATAGACCTTTTCAGCTTGTGTCATTCTCTTGAGAATAAGATTCTTTGTTTGAGTTGTATCCATATTCATTTGTCTTCTCATGCGCAACCGTTAAACAAAGAAATGATACTCTCGAGAATGACACATGGTCTGAAATGGGGAAAAATTACGCCCAAGCCGAAAAGATTTATTGTACGATTCCACGTGTGTGATTGGGACGCTTTATTAAACTCTAAAGTAATCTATTCTTACGCCCACAACACTTTTGATTTAGTGCTCAAAGCTTTGCGGTCTGGTTTGATAAAACTTATCCTACCTTCAGTTCTATAGGAGTAAAAAGGTAGTTCAAAGGAATTGACCAAATATAGGCAGAATATAAGTCCGGCCTACCTATAAAAACAAGTAATAAGATTAAACGCATTAATCTGTTGTAGGAGAAATGTAGCGCATCGTAGTATAACATTTCCTTCCCCTTGTGGTCGCGATGATCTATCCATGCCGGTTGCGCCTTGACTAAACCGACCCACGCGCAATTTGATACAATTATTACTTAAAGATTCGTAATAGCAATACAAGTGTCTCGAAAATAACTGCTAAAGAAACATGAAGTATTCGATATTTTATTGCTTTGAACAATGATTAAGAAGTACGACAAAAGTTTAACGCCAAAGATCCACGAAAAAAGTGAAAATTCAGACATTTCAGACAAAGTTCTTTGCCATATGGGAGAGGTTTTTTTTGTTGGTTGGTGCGAATATTTGTTCTCTTTGTTCGCTCTGGTGTAGATCTGTTTCCACGAGAACCGAATGAATCATCCGACTTAAGGATAGGTCGTGCAAGGCCTAGTAACGGAAAATCGTAAAGCAACACCCGATAAACGCTGATAAAGATCAGAAGTTTCCAATCATCCAGGGTTTTTTTTAACCGGATTCGACTCCAGGCGAGATAGACAAGGATAAGGGATGGGCAAGTGTTAAACGGAATATCTCGCCTACTCTTTCTTCCACACCCTTTCTTCTTCGACCAGCAGTAGTAATAAATAATAAATAAGTTGCTTAAAGAAATTAACATTGACGAATTGACACTGACAAACTGTGGCCTCTCTAGTAAAGAAACGGGGTCTCCATTAGCATTGTCGTCCGAACCACGTGAAGGTCTAACTATTTGTAGATGTATTACAAAGGCAGCCACTTTTAACACCTTCTCAGGGACCAAGTGTTGTTCTGGCTGTGGTTTAGGTCAACGCTCCAGCCCCACCCCACCCCACTTAACAGACCGTTGTCGGATGTTATTCAAAGAATCGACTATATCATATTTTGCTCACATGAACATTTCCCCCCATATTTAATAGGTATTTATGGCTATCGAGAAGTCCTTACTAGCTGCACGTATGGTACTTATACACATGTACTGGACTTCTGAATCTAAGCTTCAGATTTTTATATAATTATATCAATAATAATAATAATAATAATAATAATAATAATAACAATAATAATAAGTTGTAATGGATGGTCAGCATAAAAAAGAAAACATATCTTTTAAAAGAACCTAAGTATTCTTCTTGCTGTTGTTTAGATCAACGCTCCCACCCCACCCCACCCCACTTAACAGACCGATACTCGGGTGGTTTCAAAGAATTGGATATATCATATTTTCCTCACACATTGCCAGAAATATGGGACATGAGCCTGCTCATCCATGCGCAATGATGCGTTTCAGCTTACAAAATAGCCGCCGAGTCTTATAGGAAATGTATGGGGAATATAGAGCTTCCTCTATTTACGGCGAATAGGGTTTTATTTCCTCTGAGCTCCACATCGCGACAAACAACCCACCCTACAAGCTACTAAATAAGCGTAAAATGATCATTGAATCATGCGACATATTGGTTCCCGGACTACTTGCCTTCGAAAGGCTTCGAAAGCTCTAGATTCCATACATCGTCTATAAATCTGGCCACACTTGACCCCAAAATCGTCTTATTTGAGCTCGAAAAAATTTAAAAGTAAAAGAGCTCCACCTCGATATCACCAAACGAGTGTTTAATAAATCCAAAACCGCTCAAAATAGACAGCATGCCTTCAGAATGTAGGTTCCCAAGAAGCTTGAAGTTAGGATAAATTTTAAGCGATTCGACGCGTTGTTAGCTCGTAGTTTTCAGTTAAAAATGACAAGAAACCACAGAGAACTGCTCCAAACAGCTTCAAAACCCCCTAAATATCGCCATTTTGTTTTTACAAGCTCCTATTGACTGCTGAGATACAATAAGGAAGCTTAAAGTAACGATTTACGTTTGAAACTTGTTTCTTGTCCTTCATGGGCTTCCTGTGGTGAGGCTTATCAACAGAAAAGTAATAGTTGTTCTTTTGATTGTCAAGTAACTATTTTTTGGCAAGAATTGTTTTACTAACATCATAGTTGAATATAAATATGTGCTTGGAAACCATGTAGTTATATTTTTCCTCTAGAAAACCACTTCATTTTCATTCATGCGTAACACCGCTGACAATGTCCAATATTTCTGGCAATGTGAACATTTCCCCCCTACATTAGGTACTTATGGCAATCGACAAGTCCTTAGTAGCTCCACTAATGGACCTCATACACATGTACTGGACTTCTAGATCTAAGCTTCAAGGCTTCCTTTCAAGGTTCTATAACATGTAGGTCCTTGATGAGACTACTTGGCCTGCGGAAGCAGTATGCTCACATTGTGGCAAATTATATCCTGAGAATGAAATAAAAGTAAGTTATGATGTATTTTCTTAAATCTGCTGGGCGGGATAATCGTCTCCTACGCGCCAGCCGCTTAAAGTGTCGTCACGCAACGCTCTCTTAGGGGAGATTGCGTTGCGTAGGAGACTACTGGAATAAAAGACTTCTTACACTTTTTAGGACATCGAGATGCAGGGAATCTTGGCTCCTGTTAATCAAATCTTATTTCCCAAAGTCAGATCCTACAAATGCATAACTATTGTAGCTTTAATCTAAGTTTCGGGGCTTAGTTGAAGTACAGTGAAGTATAAAATCCCGTTTCTAGTAGCTGAAAATTAAAGCTGACAGAGGTCGTTGACGATTAGACTTTCTTGTATTTTGATTGGATAATAATTTATTACGTACGTAGTGGACGTTGTGGAGAGAAGTTGTCGCGACTTGTCTGGTCTGCTTTTCACCTCTTGGTCTGCGACTAATCTCTCAAAGAAATCAAAACAATTTTGGAGTTTAAAGTACGAGTATACTCATAACTCGGTGTTCCTGTGTAAGCACTTTTTTGAAAAGAAGCCTATAATTTTTAAATTTTATTTTCGACCAAATCTAAAAAAAAAAGTTTGGATTTTTTAAAATAGAAAACAAAATTCCCAACCAAAAAAGGTAATATTTTTACAAAAACTTCAAAATTTTAATCTATGGTTAAGCTGAACACAGCTTTTCATATCAGCTCTCGTAAGTTGGTATGAGGCTTGAAGTCTGATACCCTGTGTAAAGATAAGATAGAAGCGAAACCAGACAACTGTTAGACGACTTCCTGTGTAACGTCAGAGAGGGTACGAAAATAAACTACGTGCAAACATAGTCATACGATGCAACAAGCCCTGGCAAGTCCTTGTCTTGTAAACCAGCTCCGCAAATACGAAGTAAGAATTTTAAGCTAACAAAGGCTTAGAAATCTTAGAGTCCATTTTTTCAGCAAATCCAGTCATTTGATCTTTGAAAACTAATCAAAATTCCAAGAAAGCATAGTAAATTTCGCGACCCGTATAAATATTTAGTTTGCATTCCATTGTGACACGACTGGACACCAACAACTTGGTTAAAAAAAGATTGGCATACAAGATTGGGACGTGCAACTTTAATTTTGACGAAATTTTGACGTTAAAAACTACGAAAACTCTTGATTCGATGATGGGAAAATGTTCAAACTGCTCTGCTCTGCTCTGCTCTGCTGTGGCCTGTACCACAAAAGCAGTGTGTACTATTATATTATTATTACTTTGTAAACTATTTGGTACGAAATAAAGATTGATTGATTGATTAAATGAATTAATGAAAGGATAAGTCGATTTACTCGCGTTGATGACTGAAATGAATGTGAAAACTCCTCTGGATATCATTTTGAATAAATGAAAGGATGAAAGGAAAAATGAGTTATTTAGTGTTTCAATAAATGGATGGAAAGAGATGGGATGGATTGATGGATAAAATGCGGTGAATGGATGGATCTAGAGATGTGCTGGGTGGATGGAGAGATATTGGGTGGATCGATCGATCTTGTACATGCGAGGTAGTGTTGATTGAGCCTGGACGGGCCGCGCCAACTTAGTAGCGGGCTCAGGAGTTCCAATACACTGCACGCCATGGTCAACGTTTTCCCGCCCACGCCAAGAAATACTGACTAAGTCTATCAAGAGAAAAGTAATATTTCATCCAACTCTAGATAGATAACTGTGAAAATAGATAAATTAGATACATGTGTGCTACCTCATGAAAACTCATTAGAGGTGTCATCACCTGGGACAAGAAACGATAAAATGGTAAGTTTGTATATAAAGAAGAGAATGCGCTCAAATGTTTATGTCTAGGTTTTAATAAAAGTTTCAATCTAATTATATCCATAATAATACTAATAATTTTTGCTTTCACAGTGCGGTTCAATTCTTAAACAGCCATCCATGTTTCCTGTACTCATACAGCCGTGACTTGATTCAGTCTTACGTGACAATTCAAACAGGAACTTGGAAGGTACTTACGTCAGAATATACCACGAGTTAAGTTGACTATCAAATCTTCTCGAATTACTGGAGTATTTAAGAGATATAAAACTAACTTGAGTGATTCTACGGTTACTATATGACTGCAACGATAAACAAACACCTAAAGCGATAGTTGAAGGGCTTTTGAACCGAACTGCAGGCTCTTAAAGATGGAGAAGATCGAGAAAGGCTTGAGAGACGACGACGACAGAGAAAGTTTCGTGGCTGGGATATTAGAAAGCAAGCGAGTAGAACTAGTTGCAGGCCTACATCTTGAACGAACTTTTATGTTTGACTATCTACGAAGTAAAGGAGTATTCGATGGTGGCGATTGCGAGTTGGTTTGCGTAGAAAAAACAAGAGATAAAAAAGCTAACAGGTTCCTTGAAATACTCAGCACAAAAGGAAAGATTGGATTAGACCATTTTATCGATGGCTTACAACTTTCTAACCCGAGGTTGTTTGAGCAAGTCACTGGCGAAAAGGCAAATGCTAGTAAGTATTGATTGATTAACTTGAATAAGAAAATTAAAAACCGTAAAAATATGCAGTTTCTATTATTATTGATTAGTTAAAGACGCGTTACATGGTACGAATTGCTAAGTCACGAGATGAATAAAAATATGAAAATATTAATATTAAACAGTTAGAGAATTTATGAACTAAAATTTTGACCCTTTTTTACTAAAATTGCAATGAATAAAATTCCTGTAGATAGCGAAACATGCATGGCATAGAGAAGGTTTTTCTGTTTCAGTAATATCCATGCGATCCTACGCGTTTTTATTATTCCTGTGATACGTAAAATTCCTTTGAATTCGAAATTCAAAATAGATTTAATTACCCTTTTTTTGTGGAGGAATGTAGTTTAAAAGACTTCAAAATAACATTTTTAGATCATAGTTGATTTATTATGGTGTGTGATATATTGTTCGAAGGTTACAGTCAAAGAGAGACAAGTCGACAATTCGTAAATTTTAACCTTTCAGCTACAAAACTTTCTGTCACAATCATAACCTAATTTTAGGTATACTATCGTGAAATCTTACCCTGGAAATTTTGAAAAGTATAGGAAACTTAGATTTTTGAATTGATAATGAACTTTTTGCACGTTTTAGAGTCTCTGGGCGTTACCGTATTCCTAAGAACAACTTACAATTACAATTTGTAAAATTAATGAGTTTTCGTTAATTTAAAGCTTCAGTTTAATTATCAAAAAATATATTAAAATTATCTGAAACAATGATGAATGATAAGATGAATAAAACGATAATAATAAAAGAACTAATCTAACCACTCAAGTGTATGAATTTTGAGGTCTAAAATTAATTATTTGAGAAGTTATTTATGTATTCATTCATTCATTTATTTATTCGCAGCATCTAATTTTAATTATTCACTTATTTCAGTTATAATATTTTGCCATTATTTATTTGTTTATTTTAATTATTTTTTTATATATTTATTTATTATTAACAGTATATTTTAGGGAAATTTTTCATCTTGGTCAAAATTAATTTTATTTGTATTCTAGTTGCATTTCATTTTCTAACCACACATTTTTGTTCTTTCTTTCTTGTTGATAGAACCTAACCCAATCATGACAGTGCTAAAAACAGGATTTCTAGGTAAGTTTCTGTCCTTACGAAGAAATGAAATCAAATTTCCTATTAATAAGTAGATATTTTTCGGTATTAAAAATTTTATTTAATGATGCAATTTTTAAAGGCACACTTGGATGAAGATGCCCCAATTTTTGAAAGTCTGAATAATTCAAATATTTGAGGATAATATAAATTAATTATGATTATGAAAACCAATTGGGCAAAAAATTTAGCTTGGATGCCACTTGAAGTTGAAAAATTTTGCTTTAAAAGCTAAAATAACAATAGGGTTAAGTAAAAGACGTCACTATTTACTCACAATATTATTCATATGCTAAAATAATTAATAATTTTTATCCTCTACCTTTTGACTGTAAAGAAAATATGTTGCTTGGCTACTATTGGAGCCATATAGATAAGGTTAACCAAGTTTCAAGTTATTTCCAATTTTAATCCAAAGCCCTCTTAACATGAGAGGTTAGAGTAAGTTTAACTATCCTGTGAAAAAGAATTACAGTATTTATTACTGTGTAATAATAATCAAATGGATAAAAAAAAACAATGGAAATAAGATCTATTGACTGCTGTTGGTCGGCTAGCTATGTCCCTGGTTGAGTAAAACCACTATTAAGCCCAGTTTAGACATTGAATTTTACATGTGCCGAATCTAATGCAAATGAATTTAAACAATATAGGTTTTGCTTATTTGGATTTGATTCAACACATTAAATTCGACATTTAAACCAGGCAAAAGTTCTACTAACCTTTATTAGTCTACTAGCCTCTATTAGTCTACTAACTATTTCACAGATTAAATAAAACTACTCTTACTAGGATCTAATGTCTATTAGTCAACCAACTATCTCAAAGGTTAAATATAATCCCAATATACAGAGACCATCTGAAGAGGGCAGTCCCAGTACTCTGTATATGAAACTTCTTGGTGTAGGAAGTAAAGATATATTCTACAACTGAACACAGGGACCGCGGAGCAGGGGGGCCTGGGGGGGGGGGGCTATAATGGGAGCATGCCTCCAAACCCCCTAGGTCTTCCAGTATTTGGTGGTCGTTAGCCCCCCCCCCCCCCCCCCCCCCCCAATCAAAATTACGCTCCGCGGTCCCTGGAACAATATTTTCACATCTGGTGAGACTTTGATCTCTTTCTTGCTAACGTTATAGCATATTCCTTCCTTTATGGGAATTTTTTTTTTTTCCCTTTTTTTTTCTTCTCTTTTTTCTTTTTTTTTTCTGTTAAATTAAGACCATCAAAATAAGAATAGTTTTCTTTTAAGGGCAAGATTTAAAAGCTATATGGGTAACTGAATTCTCTGAATATATTTTTTTAATATAAATTAAAATACCACTACTATCAAAAACATTTTTATAGTTCCTTTCTCAGCCTAACTAGCACCATTATCTTGCGACTCCCAAAATTAGTTAAAACATTTAAATATAATGAAGAATTAGTGTATGTATTAGAACATCGTATTAGAGAATAGAAGTGTATCAAGATATAGTTTGGAGAAAAGAAAATTGGAACTTTTTAGATAAGAATTGCTGAAAATTTGGTGTTAAACTGATTGGCATCACTTCCGCTCAGGAAGCCAATCAAGTGTCTTTCGTCTTCAAGTTTTTAGCATCAAGTTTTAGATAATACAGAATTTTCTTATTTCGAAAATTTTTCAGTTCCAGCTTAAATAACACGATCAAACTTTTAGAGTTTTAGATAATAAAATTATAGAATTTCCTTATTTCGAACATTTTTCAGTTCTATAAAACTTTTAGAGTTTTTAGATAATACAGAATTTCCTTATTTCGAAAATTTTCAGTTCCAGCTTAAATAACACCATAAAACTTTTAGAGTTTTAGATAATATAGAATTTCCTTATTTCGAAAATTTTTCAGTTCCAGCTTAAATAACACCATAAAACTTTTAGAGTTTTAGATAATAAAATTATAGAATTTCCTTATTTCGAAAATTTTTCAGTTCCAGCTTAAATAACACCATAAAACTTTTAGAGTTTTAGATAATATAGAATTTCCTTATTTCGAAAATTTTCAGTTCCAGCTTAAATAACACCTTAAAACTTTTAGAGTTTTAGATAATATAGAATTTCCTTATTTCGAAAATTTTCAGTTCCAGCTTAAATAACACCTTAAAACTTTTAGAGTTTTAGATAATATAGAATTTCCTTATTTCGAAAATTTTTCAGTTCCAGCTTGAATAACACGATCAAACTTAAGCAACAATAATAACGATACGAGAGAGCTTAATTACTTACTTACTTACCTACTTCTAGCTTAAAAAAGAATAGATAATTGAGAGAAACAGCAAGAAATGCTTTTGATCGTTGGACATACTTCGCGGAGTAGAATTAGAATACAACATCCTTTATCAAGTTGTATATCGTACGATGCAACAGTGTTAAAGCACCGTTTTAGCTTTTTTTGCCATAATGCTTTGTCGTCTGCGTTCAAACACGCTTAAAAGCTCTGAAATGGTGCTATTATGACCTTGCTTCACTTCCTCTTAAGTGCATTGCAAGCCGGATAAGCAGCCATATAGGAGAGTACGACCTCGAAAGCGATGCTCATTCAGCGAAGATTTTGTACAAACCCTTTTTTATAGCTCCGGCAAAGCTCTACTGGATAAACTTTGCAAAGGAAGAGGAAAAAGTTATAGGTAACACAATGATACAAATAGAATATTTCAATTCTTAAATATATGAAAAGGTCCGTGAAGCAAAACGAGGAGTGCTTTAGTTTTGTCATATAGAACTTATTCAGTCGTGAACCTTTTAGCACTATGAAAATAAGCTAAGAAATTGCTACAGAATATATAGTGGAATAATGTAGATATGTGGCTCAATTCTTGCTGAATTTTTGCCAAGAGGAAGGAAGTCGTTATTATTAAGAATAGTTTACATATTTTAATGGGTTGTTTTCATGGGCTAGTGATTCGCGAAACGAATGCTTGATTTGATAACTTGTTTTCAAAATTTTTTTTTCTATTATTCTTATTTTTCCATGCTTTTTCTTTAATGTTTTCTTTTCTCTCGCACGTGCACACGTTTGGTCAATGTCAGGAACATTGGTCGTTTTCTCAGAGGTTCTCTAAATAGATTTATGCAAATGGCCCGTGATTGATGCCATACATGAGTGAGTGGTCGCTTTGGTATGGTCTCTAGATGAACGCCATCTGACTTGAGACAACTCGCTCGTGGTCGATATCATATAAAAGTGGTCGCTTCCTTGAAGGGTCTCTAGATGTGCGCCATCTGACTTGAGACAACTCGCTCGTGGTCGATATCATATAAAAGTGGTCGCTTTCTTGAAGGGTCTCTAGATGTGCGCCATCTGATTTGAGACAAATCGCTCGTGGTCGATATCATATAAGAATGGTCGCTTTCTTGAAGGGTCTTTAGGTGTGTGCCATCTAGCGTGGATACAACTTCCTGGTGGTCGATATATAAAAATGGTCGCTTTCTTGAAGGATCTCCAGATGTGTGCAATTGAGACAACTCGCTCGTGGCCGATATCTCATAAGAATGGTCGCTTTTGTTAGAGGGTCGGTAAATATGCGCAATCTAACTTGAGACAACTCACTTGTGCTCGATATATAAGAATGGTCGCATTTCTGAAGGGTGTCTAGATGTGGGCAATCCCACTTGAGACCACTCCGCATTTGTGGTCGCGATGTCAGACCAAGCGTTCGTTTTCCCCAGAGTGTTTCTAATATCATTATTCTAACATAATCGGACTATAGAGATTTTTTTAGTTAACGACAAAATTTCTAAAAAGTACTATAAATTCCTATAAACTACTTTTGACCATAACATTTCGCCATTTTTTTCAATTTCAAACATGCAGATAATTTCCTTCTACATTAAAATAAATCCTGATATTTAAAAAAAAAGAACTTTTCCCTTATTCGTAGTTTTTCTTTCCTTTGCTTGTCCTTTTTTTCTTATTTAGTCAGAATACTAGCTTTTGAGCTCCGAATAGTCTAGAAATTTAAGAATACTAGTCAATACTAGGCGGAAATGTTACTGTCAAAATCTAATGCAACTTTGATACCGTCGTGACAAGCACTTTTTTTCTTCCTCTTTTCTCAAAGGTCAAAGATAAGAATTGTAGTTCATATGACAACGATTATATGACTACTAGAATATCAACCTATTCTGTCCAGTCTCAACAAGAATCTTGTCTTTCTTGTCTCTTTTGTCATGAGAATTCCAGTGGTCACTGCGATATGGAAGAACGTGCGATGTTGCACACTCTATTTCATATGCAAGTAACTGCATCTTCCAAATCTCAGTTTACCACAGCAATTTTTAAATATGTAATTTGAGCTGCTTACCAAGGACTTGTCCAGACATCTTTGCATCACGAGACTGCGTCTTAAGATTAGTGCTTGGCTCAGTTTGTCTGCCAAAGTTTAAGATCTAATTCACAACTTAAGTAGTCTTTTCTTTGCTTCTAGCCAGCGTGTATCCCAACGTAGCTTCTTGCTGACTAGAGAATTTGTTGACAAACCTGAGCTGAGTGAGTTTCAACGTATTCAGCGCTATACACCTCAGGAAACTACAAAGAAGCTCTAATACCTCCCATAAAAGGCTCATTATATAACTGTTTCCTGTTATCATCATATTAAAATGATTTTAAAAGTGAATATAATTTTAGAAAAATGTTCCCTTAATATAATGTATGACGTCAACTTGAGCTTCCATATTGTCATGGGGGAACTCAGGCAAAAACTGAAAAGACTTAGTCATCTAGAAAATAAATATTTCAGGCAATTTTTCCTCTTTCTGTGGCAAGTGGAAAAGTATTTTTCCACTCTTTAAGAATTTAAGGATTTTTTATGAAAATGCAACAAAGCACTTTTTTTTTTTTTGCTTTTCTTGCTTTTCTTGCGTTTTTGGGATTATGATGTGTTTATATTGTCCTGCCGGGACTTTCCCTTCTGATTTCGCAGCAAAACTGACCTTATGGAAATTAGATAACATCTAAGAATGTTCCTGTTTATGTAGTTTGTGTATTCATAAGTTTTAACGATTGGTATGATTGCTTTTTCTAGAACAAAGTTATATCCCTGATTTGGATATTATGACCAACCATCTTCAGAGGACTATAACGGAATTGAATGATTTAACACTGAGATACCAGGAGATCAGAAAGGAAAAGGGAGAGTTTGAGAAACGGTTTATCGAAGCAGAGATTGACCTTGAAGTTAGCCACCGAAGAATTGAAGAACTTGAAAGAGAAAAAGCTGACACAGCCACCGACATGATTTCATCTTTGTCCTCAGTGAACAGCGCTAAGGAATCTGTTGTCGTCCAAATGCAGTCGTTGCATAGAGACTTACAAGAGAGAAATACTTACATTATCGCTTTGCAGATGAATCTTCTTTCCGCACAAGAGCAAATCGTCAACTTGAAGAACCAACTCCACGAAACAGAAGAAGCGAAGCAAGAGCTCCATAACCAGCTCAATCTTGTCACAATCAACTACGACCACCAGAGAACGGAATCCATAAAACTCACCGAGAAGCTCGAATTTCACAAAAACGACCTTCAAAAGTACAACGATATCAAAATGAAATACCGAGAGACGCAATTCATAAACCAAAACTTGAAAATTGAGAGAGAAGAGGCTGTGAAGGATCTGAACAAGCTGAAGGAATGGATAGAGGTGTTCAAGACTCGATACGATATCGTTGAAATAGACTTTGAACAGACTCGAGAAAGCCATGAAATCATCGCTGCTGACTGCTCTCAGCTACGTGAAAAGGTTGACGAACTGGAGCTTAAACTCAGAACCAAAACAAGAGAACTCGATGCCGCTAAACAGAGATACTTTGACTCAGATGAAGCAGTTAAACAGCTGAGAGAACAACGAGATTTACTTTCAGAAAGCAGGTAAGAAATTAAAGATCAAAAACTTAATTTTAATTTGAAATTATCTTTCTAATATTTTTTCAAACCATGTTAATTTTGGTCATTCCTTTTTGTCTTTTTTTCAAATTGATTCTTTTCCTATTGTTGTTTTAGCTTTTGCAATGCTATTTGTCTTAAGATTTTTGACCGGCTGACCTTTCCTTTAGCAAATTAGATAAGTAATGCTACGTCTAGATTTTCTTGTTCTTGCTGGCTTAGGCTATAATGTTGATGTAACTTTCTGTTGATTTAAAAAAAATCTGTTATTGTTATCCATTAATGTTTGTTATTTATTTATTTATTTATTTATTTATTTATTTATTTATTTATTTATTTATTTATTTATTTATTTATTTATTTATTTATTTATTTATTTATTTATTTATTTATTTATTTATTTATTTATTTATTTATTTATTTATTTATTTATTTATTTATTTATTTATTTATTTATTTATTTATTTATTTATTTATTTATTTATTTATTTATTTATTTATTTATTTATTTATTTATTTATTTATTTATTTATTTATTTATTTATCAGCAATATTTAGGCAGAGATGCCCAGTTCAGCATAGCTGGTTTAATTAATTAGCTGTTTTGGCTATTGATGTTGTTCCAGCTGAGATGACCTTCAGAATAAACTCAAGGTCAACCAATCAGAATTTAGAATTCAACATCCTATTTTGATTAGCATTTCCCCTTATTCTGCTAAGAGAATTTATAAAATACGAGTTCTTCCTTCTTTAAATTAATCGTTAACGCTACTCCGGCTCATGGCGGAAATATTTTCAATCAACAAGAAAAGTCTTGTCATTGTATACTCGAAAAATGCTCCAAAAATGCTAACCAAAAATAGTGACCCATAATTCCTTTCGGGGAAGGCGATCAACTCAGCTGGTTATAAGTAGCATTTTCATGTACCTTGGAAGTTAGAAATACGAGGCTAAGGTTGAACGATTAGAACCAAAGTGACCTGACTTGAATTTACTCGGACGTCGGGTTTTTGAGTTGGAATGGTGAAGTGTATTCTGGTCTAGCTTCGGGTAGATGGTCGTAAAATCGGTTGTAACGATGCTAGACGAGCGTGCATCTTGCTCGTTATCTCAGAAAGTTGGCATTTTGCACCATTACGTGATGGTAGGAGGCAGGAACAAGTGAATATGATTTACATGAAAAAGAATTCAGTTCTCCAGGGAGAAAAGAATCTATTTTTGTGCCTCCTGTCATGGCCGCCATCAGGTGATGGTGCAAAGCCTCTGAAGCCAATCAGGCCAGCAGAGTTTAACCTAACAATCCCAAAAGTCTTTGAGTCACATAAATTTCCCCAGTGCACTGCTTTTCTAAAGTTGCTAACTTGTTACTTGAGCCTGCGATCCACTTATCCTATAAAAAGAAACTCGAAATAAATAGACCGGAACTTGAAAAGCACTTCCGGTTGTTATTCTCGCCCAGGGTTCTCGTTTTTTGGTGGCGAGCGAAATGGGGCAGAACGTGACATTCTCTTGAGAATAAGATTCTTTGCTTGAGTTCTATCCATATTTATGTGTCTTCTCATGCGCAAACGTTAAAGGGGCACTTGGATCAAAACGCCCCATATTTTGAAAGTCTGAATAGTTCAAGTATTTCAGAATAATATGACTCAATCATGATTATGAAAACCAGATTGGCAAAAATTTTAGCCTGAGAGCCACTCGCAGTTGAGAAATTTTGGTTTAAAAACTAAAAGAACAATGGGGTTGAGTAAATGACGTCATTTACTCACAATTTAGATGCTGAAAAAATATATAATTTTTATCCGCAAATTTTGACTGTGAAGAAAATAAGTTGCTTGGCTACTATTGGGGCCATGTAGATAAGTTTAACCAAGTTTCAAGGCATTTCCAATTTTCATCGATTTTTTATCCAAGTGCCCCTTTAAACAGAGAAATGATACTCTAGGGAATGACACGTGGCCTAAAATGGGAAAACATTACGCCCAAGGAAGAGAAGTCCATATGCCATTCTAGCTCGATCTCTTCATCTTTTCCATTTTTCTCATGTTTAGAAAAGACATAATGGTAGAGCGTGACCAAGCTCAAGCCGAGCGTGACAAGTCGATTCAACATTACACAGAAGTCTTGAAAACTCGCGATGAAACAATCACGAGACAGACTGCGCACTGCAAGCACTTCGAAGACAAGTACCAGAATGTTTGCCAGGAGCTGCAGGATCTGCAAGAGAAACTGACTGATAGGGAACATGAGATGGAAGAACTGAGAAAATCAAAACTTGAAGGGGAGTCATCTGAAGCGGCTAGAGTGGTGAGTGCGTTACTTTTATAGAGAAACAGAAACACTCGAGAATGCATCTATTTCAAAAAGCTTATCATTAATTTTAGTTATAGATTTTGATATGATAATCACTGATAAATCACTGTAATTTATCTAATATCGTACATCTTGTATAATAATAATATTAATAAAATATACTTTTAAAAAATTGTTTTCTTAATAATAATAATTATTATTATTATTATTATAAAGATAATAATAATAATAATAATAAAGATAATAATAATAGTAATAAAGATAATAAAATTTAATAACCACTATTTATTGAATCCATATATAATAATAATAATAATAAAAATCTCAATGCTTTTACAAAAATTAGAAACATGATACTTAATACTGAAACTTATTACTAATATATATTTTATATAGAATTAAAAAAAAGGAAAAAATTGTATAAAAAGAAAAATTTATATCACTATTTATATTATTATTTATATAATAATGATATAATAAATTACTAAAACAATGATATACTGACTATTTATATTTCGAAAAGGGGTTCTTGACCCTCTCATGCACAGATGGACAGTTCTTAAAATGTTAAAGTCCAAAATAGTTCTTATCCAAGTGATAACGCTGGCGTAGTCCTCTCCTGATTTCGTTGCTAGTAAAAGATAATAATAATAGTAATAATAATAATAATAAAGATAATAATAATAATAATAATAATAATATATATTTATATAGCGCCATTTCCTGCAGTTCAATGGCTATGTTTGCAGTATAAAATGGTTCATATTTACTGTATATCAATGCTTTATTGCATTCTTTGTGGTTTTCTAATAAAATATTGATATACAGTTAAGAAAACAATAAATGATGAAATTTATTTTATTTTAAAGAAATTTTATGATCTGCCATACATTCTCTATATATAGCTTCTCAGAACCATAGCTTGGGCTACCTGTGGTATCATTAATGTTGATTATCATCAATATACAAGGCCAAATATTAAACTGCCCTCACTTAAACGTTCAGTCTAGTGGGACAAACGCCATGCGCGCGGGCTGCAAATGCATTTACCGCCCTGCTTCGATCTGATTGGTTGAGAGAATGTCTTACGGCAAATGTCTTGCGCAAAATTGATGCTACTCGGGCCACAAATAAACAATATGCCCTCCAAAAGTCATGTTATTGTTCTATTAGGAAGGGATAATATTCTATGTGTTACTGATGTTGAATAATTGTCTTAATTCTTTACGTTTTGTATTTCACAGAGGCTACCAGAATTTAAAAGCAGCAAGAAATGCGAGCTACCACGAGAAGACGACGCATCATCAGGTGAGAGTTCTCCCTCAGGCAGCGATGATTCCTTTGACTGGAAAATGTACCGTAAAACTTCCCGAATTATTGAAAGCCTTAAGAAACGAATTGGCAAAGGAGAACGAAAGGAAGAGAAGTATAGCCCGTCAAAGTCGCCCCAATATGGCAGTCACAGCCTTGATCGTATGCTCGAAGAACTTGTCCCACAGAAAAAGACTCTTTCGCCCGAAGCCCAAAAATGCTTGAGCTTGGAGCGGAATAGAAATATTTTTAAGGTTCCTCCTACACATTTGTCTTTGGCTTGTATGTTTGACTCTATCGCTAGTTCCAGTGGATGTAATTCTGTATCCGAGCCTGTATTCACCGATACATCTCCAACTAGCGACACCCAGTCAACCAGAAAATCAGCAAGCTTACCTTTACCACCCAAGGCATTGTCGGACAGTGTGGTATATGAATCTTCTACGTCGAAAACGTCAGCCATCAATGGTAATAACATAAATATTGCTAAATACCGAAAAGCTGTCAAGAAGCCACCATTCCATTCAAGTATGTCTTCACCATCCGGCTTTGGCAATCGTTTAGTTCTACAGAACAACCCGGAACTTACTCCTTCCCAATCTTTCGATCCTCGTCAAAAGACCAAGGAGGTCATGACGATTTTCGATCGCTATTATGATAAGGAAGACGAAGACATTGAGGGTCCATTGTTGTCGCCGTCCTTTGCACAGCCATTCAGGCCAAGAGCCATGGCTATTCGACTCAAAGACAGCGAAAGACCACGAAGTGTGTCAGCACCAGCTTCTCCTGATGTGGAGATGTCTTCACGCAAGTCCTTGGGTAGTGATACTGATCGCTAACGTCTAGTTACCCTGACATCAACCCTTTTGTATATAAACATGTAAAAAAGAGTGTCTGGGTACCAAAACATGGGGTGCTTACCATTTACCCGGAAAGGCCGGAAATTCCGGTTGGAAAACAATGATATGTGTCATTCCAATCGGAAAGTTCCAGAAAACTTGGTCTTCCGATTAAGGTAATCCACTTTTCCCGCTCTTTTTGCTTCTTCCGGTAGACGCGTGTACCATTTGTCGTAAGTTTGTCCGATTAGAATCGAGATTAGAAAATCGCTTACCATTCCAACCCGATGGATTAGTTTAAATGGTAAGCATCAATGACTTCTTCGTTTGATATGAGATTATGCCCAGCCTGCATGTTGGATGAGGTCATCCAACATGGCGGACAGATTATTGATTTCCTACCTTTTGTTTTTGTTTAAAACCTACATGGGTTAAAACATCAAAAAATTTAAATGTAAATATAAAATCCATGGTCGAGAGTTATCAAAGCCGTGTGTAAGGGTTTCGCTTTATGGGAATAGGTCGTTCGCATAATGACCATTTTTGCTCCCGCAACCGACCCGAAATGTAGCCTCCTGCGCAGCCGCTGTGAGGCGCTTCCGGTTCTCGTCATTCCCGAAATGCTGCGAGAATATTCTTTCTTATTTAAATTTGTATTTCCACATGAGAATAGCAAGACTAATTAACTGAACGAAAGAAAGTGTGCAAGGGATTCTGGTAGTTGTAGTCAATGATGTTGTCTTTGTATTTCAGTCAGGCTCGTTCTATGAATGTAATGACAATTATTTTGTCTCAGAATTGATGTTTTTTTGTAGACGTTTCGACAGCCAAAGTAGAACTACGAAGGCCAAAGTAAAACTATTTTTTTATTCAAAAAAATTAATCCCAAAGGATATGACATAATTATTTAAATTACTTAAAATTTTCTAATTTTTTTAGAAACATTTTGTAGATTTGAATTTTAAACTCCATCGAGTTTGTGCGAGCCGTTGTATATTCCTTCTACATGTAGGGTATAGTATGATGGCACAGGTTTACAGGGTATGGACTTGTCATTTCACAGATATAAAGGTTTAAAAAATGCAAATGAGATGACGTCGACCCAGGATTCATTTAAAATACGAAGTTACTGTCCTGTAAGGTAATGCCAGTTGAATATATGTAGAATTTTGGTGAGTTTATTTGAGAGTCACTGGCAGTAACTCACACGAAAAAAAAGAGAACAAATAGCTTGGTCGACGTCATCTCATTTGAATTTTTAAATTTTAGACCTTTATATCTCTGAAATGAAAAATCGTATTATAGAGTAAAGTCATTCAACCCGTGAAATAAAAATTGCTTGTTAAAGTGTAATAGTCAAATAGACACAAAAGAAAACAATGGGATTTTGGTCTAGTAAAGTGTATTAGTCTAATATCTATTTCACGGGTTAAGTGACATCACTCTACCCTACATGTAGAAGTAATTTTCACACTAAACCGTCAGGGTTGATAGGCACTTTAAAAATACTCAATCAATGGATTCGAGTGTAAGGATCTGTCATTGGAGAGTCTGTGTGTAAATATGTATGTAAAAGTGTTTACAATAAACATGAGTATGAAGTTGATGTTACTTGAGTTTTCTGGAGGGGAAAGAAATAGGAATGTCCATCGCAGTACTCCACTCCTTTTTACAGTTCCATTCAGTGACCACGAATAATAGTTCCAAGTCGTCGAGGTTGGAGTCGCCGTGCATATAGTAAACTATATACTAGTTATACGATGGTTTCGAGTGGCATACCTAGGAATATCCCACGAGTCACTTGTATAGTTTCTAGTATACACACGAGCCTTTAGGCGAGGAAAATACAAGTGACGAGTGGGACATTAACGGTATGCTACGAGAAACCATTATATAACCATTTTATCCGACACCATAGGAAATCTTGAATTTATAGTTGGTATTTGTAAATATTTTGACGCTAAAATGAGGCGCCAATTCGCTGACCAAGAAGCCGGAGGACTCTAGGCTCGTGATTGTAATAGCGGAGCGGAGCACCATACTTAAGAAAAAATGGTAACCCATCGAGTTGATTTTTCATGGCTTGATTACGTCATCATCTTGTCCATACATACATACATACATACATACATACATACATACATACATACATACATACATACATACATACATACATACATACATACATACATACATACATACATACATACATACATACATACATACATACATACATACATACATACATACATACATACGTACGTACATACATACATACATACGTACATACATACGTACATACATACATACATACATACATACATACATACATACATACATACATACATACATACATACATACATACATACGTACATACATACATACATACATACGTACATACATACGTACATACATACATACATACATACATACGTACATACATACATACATACGTACATACATACATACGTCCGTCCGTGTACCACTTTGCACAGGGTTCCCGCGCGCTTTGCTTACTCACAAATGCACAGAAAAATTGCAATAATGTAGTCAAAGATGGATCAAGAAGTATTTTTTCTTATTTTTGCAATGCGAAAAATACGTTTAGTCGAAGTCATGTCTGTCTTAAAGTGAACAAAAACAATTTTTCGACTTTAGCGACTTGCTAAAGAAGATTTAGCGAGGGAAAGCGAGGGAAGATTCTTAATCTTACGATTAGATGAAGTTTCGTGACTGAAACTTCAGTGAGAGAAAAAGTGGCCTGTAGACCAGAAAAACCTGATTATACTGCAAGAATGATATTTCAGTTCCGTAGAAAACACTTCATAGAAGGTAAATTCATTAATTTTAACTAATATTTCGTAAAAAATCGACAAGAAATGTGTAAACTAGCTGGAGAAACTCTCAGACAAGCCAAGGACGTTGGTTCGGCAAACATTGTCAGAAAAACTTGGATAGTTTGTCGTTTTTACTGCATTCTAGATTTTTATCATCTTTTTCTTCAATACTTGTGAACCAAAAAAGCGATATTTGAAGCTTTGATCTTTTGTTTTTGATCCCATTTCAAGAAAAAAGGATAAGACTTAGTAAAAAGACTTGGTTCTTTGAAAAAACATATTTGACGGCCAGCGAACCTCACGCGAAGTCAAAACAAGATTCCAGTTTCATAATCATATGAATATTTTGACATTTTTATAGATAATTTATTTTAATGTTGAATGAAATATGAAAAAGGAATACATATCACACCAAATATTTGCTATTTATCTGGCTTTTCAGCTATTACTATTACACAATCGCAAAAATGATGAGCTTGTTTTTTTTTATGGATAAGCTTATGTTTTTGTAAGATATTTCGCTCGATAATAAAGTTAAGAATAAATCTGAAAAAAAAACTTTTCAAAGACCAACTTACTAACAAAGAAAATTATTATCTTGCATTAATGAATATGTCTCTTTTTACATGTGAAGTTCAAGTGAATGTAAGCTTAAGCTTATCAGTAATATTTTTCGACAATTTTCAGTGTAGTTCACTTTCCACCTAAAAAACTTACAACTTTGATTACTAAGATTTGCTGAATAAAATCCTTTGTTCTATACATGTATTCATATGTTCTATAATCTATAATTATTTTTCTTCGAATTGAAAAGTTTTGTAATGCTTTTGAAGGCTTAAAATAATGGTTTTTCTTTTAATTTTTCCTCCTGGATTCTGGTAAAATCAAACGAAGTGGTAACGCTATAACCAGCGTTATGCCGCGTCACACAATTGTCACGTTTTTAGCACTAAATATACTATTTATGGGAGCTCCGCTTTTAGGCAGTGCCTAAATCTATATATTACTAGGTACTACGCATGTGCACTTGCTTACGATGACGTCCAGCATGAGGAACGCAGGCTCACAGGACGAGATTAATTTTTCCAGAACTTTTGCTTTCGTCTGTCAACAATCAAAAAATCAAATTCCGGTTTGTCATAGAAATACGTTTTCTAAGGTTTCGTTTTTCTCAGAATACACATGCATTTACAACGAAAGTGCTTCCTTGTTTCATATGTAAAAAAAAAACATACATTAAACATATAAACATGATTTTAGTCGCTGAAATGTTTCTCAATTTGGTATCGAAATAACTCTTTAGTTTCAATTTTTCGATTAGTTTACGTAATCATTCATAAACAATGTCCCTTATTTTTCGTGTTAATATTATTTGGAGGACAATGCCTGTCAATACAAGCGACGGACATCCTGTTAAAAGAAGTCCGGCAGCTGAGGGCGCTGGGACGCTGGACCCTATTGCCTGTTTTCACGTGACGTCATCAAAAACTCAAAATCTAAACTATACACCATATAAAGACATTTTTTATTTTTTATTTTTTATTTTTTAGCAATCAGTGATACAAGTTAAAGGAAAAAGTTTCAATTCATCTTGATGTTTGGTTTCCGAGTTATGAAGGTTGAATTTGTGTCACGCAATACCGTCACGTGTATCTGAATAACGATGAAAATCAAAAATAAATGACCCTAGGTGAAAGATTGTGCCTTGGGTACGTTTAAAATCTCTATTTCAAGTGTATTTCAGTGGAATGTAATCGAAAATATTGAATATTCTATCATTTTAAGCCTTTGAAGTTTCGTCCGCCATATTGGTGTACCACAATGGAGCACCAATATGGCCGCTCCATACATTTTCATTACCAAAAATCGCGTCGTGTTTGCTCGCCCATAATTCCACAACGAAATGATCTAAAGCCTTGAAACTTGACCAGTATGTGTAGTTTTGACCGCTTTTCAAGAATATAAAACTTTTAATTTATTGTAATGTTACGTTTTTGAAATTAATGATGACGTAGGTTTAAGCCAGCAATAGTCAAATGGCTTCACATACGAAAGCCTTGCTGTCTGGACCACACAATAAACTGAAGCTTGGCTTACCACAAAACTATTCTTACTTTACAAAGAAAACTAACCATATTATTTCGCTTTTTAAATTGCCTTATTTCCGGATTGGATTTCATTCTATTCCTTTTCTAAATCAAGTTATGCTGATTTATGGAACGTGCAGACATTCTGTTTCCGTCAGCTGTTGAGCTTGGTTTAGCTAAATAACTTTGCTTTCACATTGCTTCGGCTCGCGTCATGCGTTTTATTTTTAACGTGCGGATCAAGCAGAGTTTCGATTCTATGAATGGAAGGGCGAGGGGAAAGAATGAAGTTGCATCTAAGAAAGTCGAAAGCCGCTTTTTTGAAAAGATAAGATATGAAGGAAGTGCTTGAAAGCTTTTTTTTTTTTTTCTCTTCGTCTTTCCTTTTTTTGTACTATTTTTTTCTCGTTCTATTTTTGCTCCTGCTCCTGTTCGTTCGTAAAGTAGGGGGGGCGTCATGGATGTTAGATTCTTTGGGGGGGGGTTAATTGCTCCCAGTGATATGCAATGGTATTTTTATTTTCTAAAAACCCAAAAAAAAGAACAAGAAAAAATAGGCTCAGTTCTCGTTTCCCCTCCAGTAGACATGGCAGATTCCACGCTTCCAATTCATTATCCCCCCCCCCCCTTAACTTCACCCTCTGAAAAAAAGTGTCGTCACATCTTTTTACTAGTACCTCCCCCCCTGATTTTGGATAGATGCAATAATGCCCTTCGCATCCCAAGAATTTTGACTTGAATATTTAGGCATGTAAAGCAAGTCAATTTCTGTCAAAAATTGTATCCGTTTGTTTATTGGTTACATTCTCATGAACTAGATCATTCAGTCCTTTTTAATGAAACCTCAGTCTTTACTCAAATGAGGACTCCATCCTGGGGGGAGATGGGGACCAAAATTCAAATGCACTAACCCAATAGCACATACTATCTTTTTTGGAAGGCTAAATTGGAACAGGGACGGGGAAGGCTGGGGGGGGGGGGGGGGGGGGCTTTAGCCCTCCCACTACTTTTTCCTTTTGCATACTAGTCTTTTATATATTTTTTTCTAATCTTAGCCTCCCCCCCCCCCCCCCCTCCACACACACACACTTTTCCCCTTTAATTTTCATACTACCTCCCCCCCCCCCCGACTTTCAAAAATGTGCTCCGCCGTCCTTGTGCAGAGTGGAACGGTCACCAATTTCTAGGCGAACTCCCCCTGATCTTATATCCTAGACTCGAGCGCCTCTCTCTTTATTTGACGACAGATTATTTAAGTCAGCTGACACGTGAATTTAAACCGTGCAACCAACACGGAAGTTATGAAGCTATGCTAAATTTAAAACCGAAGTCAACTACTTGAAACTGTCATATTGATCTAGTCAGTCGTGGCTGAATCGTTAAGTTGTTTGTCTGTTGGATTTTTTAGCTGAGATTGAGAATATTTTCAGAAACGAATTCACTAAAATGGCCGAGAATGAAGGGCATATTGAAATTCTTATTCGAAACCGATTCCACTTGGTTCAACATTTACAAGTCGAACGTCCATTTCTACTGAATTATCTATTGAGCGAGAACATCTTTGACAGGAATGACTACGACTTGGTTCGCTCGGAAAGAACCCGAGAACAAAAAGCATGTAAGGTTCTGGATATTCTCGAAACCAAAGGAGAAAATGGTTTCAAGCACTTCAAAGATGCATTACAGCTTATCAACCCGAACCTGTATGAGACACTGACTGGGGAGAAAGCTACATGTCGTAAGAATATTATTTCTATATGCTTTGTTTGTTTACTATATATGATTATGAAGAGCGATAGCACAGTCTTATTAACGTTATCAGTTTTATCGTTACTAATGCTTCGTTTCATTTACTAAAATTATCATTCACTTAATTAAAATTATAGTTAGGAAATTACGAAGCGCAGATAGTTCGAAGTTGCTCGAAAGTAAAGCAGTGTGAGAAAAGATTTCGGGAGACATTGATGGGACCGTAGAGTGAAAATAACAGTTCTTGAACTATGAAACACTAACACTAGCTTGCAAAACTTTGTCAAAATTTGTAGTACAAATTAAAAAAGCAATTGATTAACACTGAGCCGACGTGGAGCACAAATACCACTCACTAAATGGTCTGTTGATCATCACCTTTGCCCACCTAGACTAGTCTACCTTTTTGCTTAAAAAATTGGTTCGTATAAATATGGTTTAAGCAGTTAAGATAGATTTAAGACGATAAAAGATTGATTTAATAGAGATAATTGAAATATTTAGACACTCAAATGGTTTTCACGGGTCGTTAGTCAACTTTGCAATTTTAAGTAAATGTTTCCAAATTGTTTTGATTTAATATAAGATAAGATAATATAATTATATGGTTCGAGATGCTGTAGCATTGAAATGGTTTCCCATATTGTTTTCAGTTAAATATTTTATTCAACACGGTACTTACTCACAGCATATGCTCACAGCACGGTACGACATACCGTGACATTGAAATGGCTTCCCAATGATCGAGTAGAATATTTCACATACAATTACTTACATTGAAATGGCTTCCCAATGATCGAGTCGAATATTTCACATACAATTACTTACATTGAAATGGCTTCCCAATTATCGAGTCGAATATTTCACATACAATTACTTACATTGAAATGGCTTCCCAATTATCGAGTCGAATATTTAATCCAATAAAAATGCAGCACTTACATTGGTACATTGAAATGGCTTCCCATTCTCTTTAATCAAGAATTTCAACCAATACCAACACGGTACTTGATACGGTACGAGACACCGGAACACCGAAATGGCTTTCCGTCCGTCAAAATAATTCACACATAAATAGGAAAATAAATAATGTACTGAATATAATATATATATAAAATAATATTAAGAGCAGAAAGAGAGAGAGGGGAAAATTAGTAATAATAATAATAATAATAATAATAATAATAATAATAATAATAATAATAATAATAATAATAATAATAATAATAATAATGATAACTTTGCCCACTTTAAGAAAGATTTTATCATAAATATTCATAAGTTCCGAATATTTGCCTTTTACAAGTCAATCTATGTTGATGAAGTAGTCAGAAGTTGAAAGAACGATTAGGGAAAGTGCAAAGTTCATACTCAAATATTCTGACAATTTTTAAGTTATATTTCATATTCTATCGAGACTGAACTGCGCCATGCAGTCCACAGCCCCAGCAGTAAGCCTTCCAAAATCATGTTAAGGCGAATAAGGCTTTTTTCAATATTATTTGGATAGTATTCTTGCCTCGACAACTGAATTCCTGTGTACGTGACTGAGTTTGTAATGTAAGAATCAACTTTCGTAAAAGTTTTGCCTCTTTTTCCTGATTCCTTACAGCGAAAATACGTAGACATTTTAAAAATAATACCCTCTTATTGACTCTCACGTCAGCGACCATCTTGGGGTAAAGAGTAACTGGTCGCTTTAGCGAGGTGGTTGCCTAAGGGAGGTGGTCACTTAAGAGAGTGGTCGTTCAGAGAGTCGACTGTACTCCAGTTTCGAATTCCTCTGTTACCATAGGGTTAGCCTCGATTTTGCGTAGAATATTCAGAATATTTCCAGTGAAGGTCCTTCAAATTTTAAATGAATTTTATTGTTAAGTTGTGCATCGTTTACTTTAATTTACCGTTGGTATTTGTGAATATTCTGATGCTAAAATGAGGCTAACCCTGAGTAAATAAGTCTGTAATCTAGGAATGGTATTGTATGAATTCAAAAAAAGTCTATCAGTAATATAAACCACGTTGAAATCGTGAATGTTATTGAATGTGCTTTATAATAATTGCAGGAGAAAGTCCCATCATAGATACAATGGGGCTCGTAGGTGAGCATTGACTTCCTTACTTTCTTTCCGTTTTACTTCTTTCTTTCTTTCTTTCTTTCTTTAATTCTTTCTTTCTTTCTTTCTTTCGTTCTTTCGTTCTTTCTTCCTTTCTTTCTTTAATTCTTTCTTTCTTTATTTCTTTCGTTCTTTCTTCCTTTCCTTCTTTAATTCTTTCTTTCTTTCTTTCTTTCGTTCTTTCGTTCTTTCTTCCTTTCTTTCTTTAATTCTTTCTTTCTTTCTTTCGTTCTTTCGTTCTTTCTTCCTTTCTTTCTTTAATTCTTTCTTTCTTTCTTTCGTTCTTTCGTTCTTTCTTCCTTTCTTTCTTTAATTCTTTCTTTCTTTCTTTCGTTCTTTCGTTCTTTCTTCCTTTCTTTCTTTAATTCTTTCTTTCTTCCTTTCTTTCTTTAATTCTTCCTTCCTTCCTTTCTTCCATCGTTCTTTCCTTTCCTTTCCTTTCCTTTCCCTCTTCTTTTCTTTCCTGTACCTTCCTTTCATTCTTCCTTTCATTCTTCCTCCGTCTTTTTCTTCTTTTCTTTTTCTTTCCGTTCATAATACACAGTTATCATAGATTTATCAATAGCTGTTTTTTTATTTACAAAAAACCATCAACATTTAACAGCATTCCACTCATCCTAGAGCTCTTTCTTGCTTCAGGTGATGGGAATCGCCTTGTCGACCAAGACATACTCAGCAGTCACCTAAAGCGCGTCACGGACGACTTACGTGACATGACCTTGCGTTACAACACCGTCCTCAAAGAAGACCAACAACTTCGCAAAGCTTTGGAAGTCTCAAAACAAGAGAAGGACATGATGGCCAACAAGTTAGAATTTCTCGAGAACCAACTGGCAGAAACAGAAGCTGCGGCCTCAGAGACCTACAACCACGCGAACATATCACTTAGAGCTCAATACGAAGCCATGCAAAGAGATAGAAACGACAACAAAGACTTCATTATACAATTACAGATGAAACTGTTGCAAAGTCAGGAGGAATTTGAGAAACGAACACACGAGGTATGAAATTGTTTGTCCAGCGGTAATATCCTAGTTTCCTGTTTCTCTAAATCTTTTTTTGTCTTGATCAACTAGAAGAAGAAAATTTAAGGAAGTTGTCAGTATAGTTTTTGGGTCAAGATCCTTTGAAGCATTGCATCATGGGATATCTAGGGGAGGGCATGCCGAAAGACGTTATATACCTATAATTTCCAGTTTCTTAGCGATTCTCGAATGTGAGGCCTAGGAGAGTTTTTTGTTAGTTCTCTTCTAGCTGTGCTTTGAGGGTCTTTCTCCTGTTTTCCTCCCTCTATAAAAATTTGATCATGGCCAGAATAGACCTCATCGGCTTGGGATAATGTTGTCCCATTTCAGACCACTTGTCATTCTCTTGAGAATAAGATTCTTTGTTTGAGTTGTATCCATATTCATGTATCTTCTCATGCGCAACCGTTAAACAATGAAATGATACTCTGGGGAATGACACGTGGTCTGAAATGGGACAACATTACACCCAAGCCGATGAGGTCTATTAGGGTTTGATAGCCAACCCTCTCGAAATAAGGACTATTTATTGAAATAGCAAAAGTGTCATTTTTGGACCCAGCTGATCAGTGTAGTTAAGACATTTTACAGAAGATTCGTGTCATCAAGTTGCATTTTGTGAAATATTTCAGTTTGAGGATCTCAAAGCCAAGTGCGAGGCTCTCCAACACCAGTTATCTCAGGTCAACGAAAACTACATTTTTCAACGAAGTCAGACAAAAAAACTGAGTGACAAGCTCAAGTCAAGATCAGAGGAAGCAAAACAGTACGAAAGCCTTAAACAACAATGCAGAGAAAAACAATATCAGGTCAATAAACTAAAGGTTTAGGCTAAATAAACTAGATTAGTTTGGTTAATCACGGAATTATAACCTTGTATTAAAATAAAAGATGTTTACAATGCCTGTTATATGAGGTTTCAAATAGTACCCTTCATAGTTTTCTGCGCCATCTTGAAAGGTAGCCGTGCCTTTGCATCGAAGTATGACGAACGGTGAGCTTGCAATGATAGAGACATGTGAATAACTTATGTCTCGCTTCGATGCAAAGGCACGGCTACCTTTCAAGATGGAGCAGGGAACTGTGAAGGGGACTATTCATGGCTTGAAATTGAAATCTGGGTTCAAGAGGCAAAATAACTTTTTGCAGAAAATTAAAGAAAAAAACAAAGAAACAATGGAATGAAAAGCGCAAAAATATGCGTCATAGATTTGACCCTCCCAAAAATGCTCAACGTTTTTAAAGACTCTGTACTGTAAAGCTCCACTGAGCCCTTTATGATCACTCCTCCCCTCACATTCTTCCATAGATCATTATCATCATTTTATTGTTTCTCTTCAGGTTGTGGAAATAAAATCCTTACTCGGAGACAAGACAAAAGAACTCGAAGAAGTGAAAAACTGGACCGAAGCATTGAAATACCGCTACGACACAGTTCTCGAAGAACGAAACGAAATCCTCGACAAACAGCACACAACAGTAGAAAGTTTGTCTTCATCTCAAAACAACAACACCGATTTGAAAATCAAAATTAACAGAATGACGCGTGAGTTAACGGAAATGAAGAAGGAACGCACCAAACTCGATAAAGAGGTCGCCATGTTTCGCAATCAAGTCAAGACAGAGAACGAAGCATATTTAAAAGCAAATGAAAAAATTGAAGAGACTAAGGCGTACTTCAAAAAACTTCTCGAATCGAAAGACAAGGACTTGGATACCAAGAAAGAATTGGTCGACTATTATCAAAACGAAGTCGAGGAACTCAAGGGAGATCTACGTCAGAGTAAAGAGGAACTGAAGATAACGTTGAAGGACAATGATGATCTGTTGTCGCAGATAAGCAAGCTACGAATTGAGTTTGACATGACAGTTGAAACGCTGGAGGAAGAGGTATTTATTACATGTAATATTTATGATTTTTCTTTAAAAACTGAAAACAGTCGGATGAAACAACCTCTGGGCTGATAAAAGTCAGGGCGTGGCTAACTCACAGATCGAACCCTGAAACAACCTCTGGGCTGATCTAAGTCAGGGCATGGCTAACTCACAGATCGAACCCTGAAACAACCTCTGGGCTGATAAAAGTCAGGGCGTGGCTAACTCACAGATCGAACCCTGAAACAACCTCTGGGCTGATCTAAGTCAGGGCATGGCTAACTCACAGATCGAACCCTGAAACAACCTCTGGGCTGATAAAAGTCAGGGCGTGGCTAACTCACAGATCGAACCCTGAAACAACCTCTGGGCTGATCTAAGTCAGGGCATGGCTAACTCACAGATAGAACTCTGAAACAACCTCTGGGTTGATCTAAGTCAGGGCATGGCTAACTCACAGATTGAACCCTGAAACAACCTCTGGGCTGATCAAAGTCAGGGCGTGGTTAACTCACAGATTGAACCCTGAAACAACCTCTGGGCTGATCTAAGTCAGGACATGGCTAACTCACAGATCAAACCCTGAAACAACCTCTGGGCTGATCTAAGTCAGGGCATGGCTAACTCACAGATCAAACCCTGAAACAACCACTGGGCTGATCTAAATCAGGGCATGGCTAACTCACAGATCAAACCCTGAAACAACCACTGGGCTGATCTAAGTCAGGGCATGGCTAACTCACAGATCAAACCCTGAAACAACCACTGGGCTGATCTAAATCAGGGCATGGCTAACTCACAGATCAAACCCTGAAACAACCTCTGGGCTGATCTAAATCAGGGCATGGCTAACTCACAGATCAAACCCTGAAACAACCACTGGGCTGATCTAAATCAGGGCATGGCTAACTCACAGATCAAACCCTGAAACAACCACTGGGCTGATCTAAATCAGGGCATGGCTAACTCACAGATCAAACCCTGAAACAACCACTGGGCTGATCTAAATCAGTGCATGGCTAACTCCACTCACAGATCAAACCCTGAAACAACCTCTGCGTTGTGCACAATGAGAACCCTATTTCAAGAGAATGACGTGGTCTAAAATGGGAAAATATTACCCAAGCTTTTAAAAGAGGTCGAACCTCCACTAACGGCCACCTTTACCCAACGGCCAGTTATTTAATTTCCTAGTTACCAATAAGACCATACATATACTGTTACTGAAACCTCTCTACAACGACCACATAATTTTTTCCCGATGGTGGCCGTTGTGTAGAGGTTCGACTATATGTCTTTATTCTCGTGTCGCATAGATTAGTAAGTGGGAAGGGAAGTACAGTAACGGAGATCAAGAACCAACAAGCCCGCGAGAGAACGAAGATCACGATTCATGTGATGGTAAAGACGACATTCGCTACAACTGGAAAAAGCGGGCAACATCTGACCTAGTACAAAGCATCCGGAAGAGGTTTAATAATACTAAAACGTAAGTAGGTTAAGGCACGTTTATATTAGCTATGCCTCCTTAGACTACATGACATTCCCTTGAGAAATGTTCTTTTGTTAAAATATTTACACCTGAAAAAAACAACTCCCAAGATTGGCATCACATGGTCTGAAATGGGCACAACAAACAACGAAGCTAAAAGGGTCTATTGAATGGTCTATTGTTGTTGATGATGATAATGTTGTTGTTGAAGATGAAATGATGATGAGAAGTACGTTGTTGATGATGAAGTGATATCATGATGCCTATGATGACGATGTTGTTGATGATGATGACGATGTTGTTGCATGATGATAATGATGATAATGTTGTTGTTGAAGATGAAATAATGATG
This sequence comes from Anthopleura xanthogrammica, assembly GCA_964019055.1. Classification (NCBI taxonomy): domain Eukaryota; kingdom Metazoa; phylum Cnidaria; class Anthozoa; order Actiniaria; family Actiniidae; genus Anthopleura; species Anthopleura xanthogrammica. The sequence continues at coordinate 7,935,391 of OZ025221.1, read as the reverse complement.
AGAAGTACGTTGTTGATGATGAAGTGATATCATGATGCTCATGATGACAGTGTTGTCGTTGATGATGATGACGATGTTGTTGATGATAATGTTGTTGTTGAATATGTAATGATGATGAGAAGTACGTTGTTGATGATGAAGTGATATCAAGATGCTCGTAATGACGATGTTGTCGTCGTTGATAATGATTATAGAACGGGAACATTTTTATTCATGTGCCATGGAAGCCATTGCGCGATCTAATTTTCAATCAAATTTGTGTCTTTAGTTCTGGCAACTCGCCACTCGCAGGAAAGAGAGAACAGTTTCGCAAAAGTCTTAGCTTTGACTCCTGGCTTGAAAAGGTCGTCCCGGCGTACAACGGGCTCTCACTCGAAAGTAGGAATAAATTCAGCTTGGATCGAACATATGGCCAGAAGCCGATGCAAACATTGCCTTTCGAAACGGTAGCTCAAATGTACTCAGAAGGCACTGACACCGTTGAATTCTCGCCCAACCGACTCTTTATGGGTAGCATTGACCGAGAGGCAGCGTCATTACCGTTTTACGATAGAGTAAGAATGAAACATTTGAGAAAAGCCTCCAGCCCTCTTCCGTTGTCTCAATGCGACCCTATAGCTCTTGGTCGATTAATGGAATTTGAGAAATGGAGAGAGGAAGAGATGGAAAGCAAGAAACCTTGTCAAGATGAAGAACGAAGTGATATGAGTGATGATGTTGACAGTCCAACGCTACAACAAAAGGTACGAAGGAGTTTATCAACTTTAAGGCAACTGATTTCCGGGTTGCAAAACCGGCATCACAGGGAGGATACACTATAACTGTGACCACTTGAAGAAAACTAACCAATCAGATAACACCTAAAAACAATGATATTCCAACAAAAACTGTCTGGGCCAATCAGCTTTAAGAATTTGAAACTGGTATTTGTACAAAGTTTTGGCCTAGAATTTACTATATTATCGTTTGAAATTCGGGATTCTTCGAAGACAGGAGGACAGAAAATATTTCTTATATCAACTTGGGATAAGTAGACCTTTCACAACTTCGTTTTTGACAGAAATTACAATTATCATTTTCGATATGCTGTTTTGCATTTCTGCTGCGAAATGGCCTTGAGAAAGTGATGATCTGATTGGCTAATACTGTTATCAGTTCAATCTCTGTCTAGTGGTCCCGGTAAGTGTGTCTGCACTGTAAAACCGACTGAACCCGCATATAAGAACCTAGTGATCAAGAACCTGTTAGGCCAAGATTTTCCATTTAGGCCCCCTGTACATAAGAACCTCTTGTATCCTAAAAATTGGAAATACGGGAAGCACGGGTGGCGTAGCGGTGAGAGCGCTTCCCTCTCACCAAGGCAACCCGAGTTCGAGCCCCGCTGGTCTCGGTGTCGTATGTGAGTAGAGTTGTTTGTTGGTTCTCTCCTGTGCTTCGAGGGTTTTTCCTCCCTCCTCAAAAATCAACTTCTAAATTCCAATTGGAATGCAGTGGAGGAAGAGCCACTCTGTGGATTCCACTGTTAATCGAATTTATTTATTTATTTATTTATTTTAATTGAAACATGTTCTGATCTATAAGATGAAAGTGATTGTCTTATAAAAATCAACTTCTAAATTCCAATTGGAATTTCAGTGGATGAGCCACACTGTGGAAATGTCACTACTAAATTTTTGCTAATTTTAAATTTTTGCTAATATCCAAGGGGAGGATCCAGGATTTTTTCAACAGGGGGTTGCATGATGGCAATGAAAGCGAAAGTAACACCTAAATCTAGTTAGGGGGGTTGCAACCCCTACAACCCTCCCCCTGGATCCGCCCCTGTGTGCAGTACATTTTCAAGTATTAGGCCCCATTATTAGTCTTAAGCCAAGTTTAGACATTGAGTTTCACATGTGCTGAATTTAATGCAAATGAATTCAAACATAAGGTTTTGCTCATTTGCATTGGATTCGGCACGTGTGAAATTCGGCATCTAAACTGGGCCCTATTCATATTAGTCTACTATATTTTCAAGGGTTTTTCAAGGGTGCTTTGTTGTGCGGTTCTTAGCTTGTTTGCTTGGGTGTCATGTTTTCACATCAGTACAGTCTGACAATCAAACCTTAAGGAAGCAGGGATTCTTTTAAGTTAAAGTCAGGGACGATTCTAGGACTTTGCGTTAGGGGGGGGGGGGTTACCCCAGAAACAAAGTTTAAGTTTAAGTTTCATAACCTCCATCTTTTCTATTGAAGGCTTCCAGCAAGGAAGATGAGAATAACAATATACCTTCGCCTCAGTTCCTGGGCAAAAAAGTGACAGATTTCCGACCTCGCACGCATGCTATCAACAATGACATCTACATGTCAGATAAAAGACATTCAGCTGATTACTGTCTATCATCTGGCAACCAAAGCACAAGTTATGCAAATAAGGGGCCCACTGAACAACAATCATGACAATGTGAGATCACAAAGGGATAACCATGTTGTTTGATTTTAAAAGATTTGTCATCCTTCTTTACATATGTCTTTTGTTGTTGTTTTTTGTTTTGTTTTTGACCATGTTGTAGGTGTTTGTTTTGTTTTCAGTTTGGTTTTGTTTTGCTTGTTTATTTTCGAGTATATTTATTTGTAGTTGTTTTTGTCATGTCAACCAACATGGCCTCCATGTCTTTTGTTATTTCATTCTCTTAGGAATGTTTAAAAAGTTAGCAGTAGATTTGTTAAAAATCTTGTTTTATTGTATAAATATTTTACTTCATTAGAAGGAAGTTAAAATTTTATGAAGTTATAGATGATAACAATGATAACCTTAGTTTCTAAGGAAATTTATAATGGCCATATTGATGGAAGTGAATAGTGACAGAACTACATCGAGGCTTACCGTCCCTGTCCCTTGTTTAGAAAATCGCTGAAAGACAATAAGAAAAATACAGGGACACATAAATTATTTTCGTAAAAAAAATTGAAAACTCTAACAGTTGATCTGAAATAGTCACATAGAAATAATGTCGCTGCAAAACTGAGGTGTCATGAAGCCTGCGACATGTCAAAGTCATGTCAAATTAATACACTACAGAAAATCCAGAGGAAAAAAACTCAACAAAACCTAAACAAAATAGTAAAGAAGCATGCAGTATTTTCTTATCTAATCGTAGCGAGTAGGCTACTAAGAGTGACACATCAGTTTTGCAAATTTTTCTCGATTTTGATTGGCTAATATTTTTTCTCAGCTGGTAAATTTTAAAGAAATACTCTAAAAGGGAAAACAATTTGATTACTTACAATCTTAATGCATGCAGAGTGCAAACAATTAATCTGTGAATCAGTTAAATTTATTTAGTACTAAATAGCCCCTTCACAGTTCCCTGTGCCATCTTGAAAGGTGACTGGGCCTTTGCATTGATAGAGAACTTTTTTAACACCTTGGACAACTATTCACATGTCAAAAGCTCTTTGTTCATCTCGCATTGATGCAAAAGCATGGCTACCTTTCAAGAAGGGCGCAGGGAACTGTGAAGGGCACTATTGTATGAATTCTATTTCCTACTGTTCTAATCTAAGGCTCACTCTGATTGGATAATTCTTCTTATAGGCCTGTTGCTAGCAGAATATGAATACTAGAATATATGATCGCTTTAATTTAATTCTATTTCTTGTAAATAATTATATATATTAAAATATTTCTTTGGTTTGTTAAAGCTTTTCAATATTTTCAAAACTTTCTTAGACATGCTTGAGAAACCTTTTTTGCAAGATGTAGAATTAAAGGCAATTGCAATCAAATTGAGCAATGTTGACATGACGTGAAAGGGGACCATGGGAAGCCATTTGAATTCTCTTAGCATGCCTTATATGGTGTTGTTGTACCCAATCTAGACCATAATGCATCACTCTGAACACTACCTAATGAATTTCTGAAGATAAGGCCGCACATCACCAATGGTTAGTATCTGTGTAGTTGATTCAAAAGGACCAGCACACCTCTGCCCATTATCCCGCATTATTGCTAAAATCTCAAACAAGTGGAAACCATGGGGGACCAAGCCTAGAGCCTTGAGGGACACCTCTTTTGGAGCTTCACAGCGAAGGAATGCCTTGATCATCATGGTAAAAAGTAAGACAATGGAATTTGTATCCTTTGGAAGAGATTCGTAGAAGTCCAATGCTTGACTCCACATTTCATGACGTAAGAGAATCTGCATTGCCTGCATTTCTTGGCCAGCGGCCCAAAGGAGTTTTGAATGGACATGCGTGGAATTCTGATTGGCTTTGACTTTTAGCACTGGCAGACAGTCCAAGAATGAGTGGTTAACGTGTTCCTTGGGAAATAATTATAAAAAAAACAATTGTAAAAAAACCTAAACAGTCGTCATCGCAACGAAGTAGGTTTTGTTGGATGTTGATTTTCTGACAATGTAGCGGAAACATTTTGACTGACGTCCACCAAAACATTTTTTATCGCAATGTAAAAATTACGTTCAAGCTAAAAGGGACTGTTCCTGACTGACAAATGAATCTCATTGTTTTAAAAAAAATTGCAATATATAAAAAAAGGGAAAATTCTACCTGTGCCCGCTCATCTGAGTCTTTAGCGTTAACAACAGCCATGCCATTCTCTTTGACCTTCAACAGCCAATCAGGTTCTTCGCTGTAAAGAATATTGCACAGTAGACTAAAGCATGGATTATTGGGATCTTCTAGGCCGGCACGGCTTTTCTGCCATTGGCCATCCTTCCACTCAAGTCTGTTGGGTAAAGGTTTTGCAATTAACGTATCATATCATTAATTCTGTGTAAATCCCTTTCATATGATGTCAAAGCAGCTCTGACAATTTGTAAGGACAAAACAAAAGAATTTCAATCTCCTGAGAATTGGAACCTATTGTTTTGTCCTCTAAATTGAGCTGCATTCCAACATGCTGCAAGGGGTCTATACACAATTGCGTTCTAAACCAGAAGTAGTATAGAAGGGTTATTTTTTATAATAACTAATCTCGTTTCATAAGATGGCAGTAAATGGCCTATTGTTGTAAACAAGATTTTTTTCTCAGGTGAGTGGAATCTCTAGATACTATATTTTTTTATGCTTGTTAGCTTATGGCCCTTAGACCTCATTTCCATTCTTTTGGTTTGACTCATTCCCAGCATAGAGCAAAAGCATGATCCCCTGGATCCACTCTTGTAGTCTACAAATCTTGGGCAGATCCAGAATTTTTTTAAAGGGGGGTTCAAACTTGTAATAAGCAGGAAAAAAGCAAAGCTTTTCAATAAAACTAGAGGGCTTTAACCCTCCAACCCTCCCCCTGGATCTGCACTTGGTCTAGATATTGTTTCTACTGACCTGTAGAATTTTCTCCACTGTTGATCCCACAATACATTGCTAGCATTTTGGTTTCCAGGCGATTGGAGCCCAAGGCACTGGTCCAGTGCCTCAACAATATCCTTAGGACAATTACGATGAAGAAAATATAGTCTAAATACTGCTTCACTCTCAGGTTTACCTAGGTTGAGTTTGTTCAATATCTCCTGTGCTTCTGCAGCAACAGAGGAAGCATTTGACTCAATTGATGGCAATAATACTTGTGGATCTCGTAAAATCTCATCAAACTTCTTCACTAAAGCAATGAATTTGTGCATGTAGGGAAACAGAGAATCATTCAATACAGTCTTAACACATTTTTGTTCAGAGTTTTCATCACACTGAAACCTTTCCAAGAAGTTTTCTACTTCTTTGATGACCAAGTCTTTGTACAATGGATGGTTGAAGAGTAGGGTCAAAGCAAACACTGGACTTTGGAATGATCCATTAACAACTTTTTCCAGCAGTTCTTGCTCAATAAAACTGTCAGAGCTGTCAAGAAGCATCTTGGAAATTATTGAACTCAAAGCGATCTTTGCCTCTAGAGGGAACAAGCCCCACTCATGTAAGAAAGTCATTGCCGCTACTGGCCCAGACACTGTTACACTGTGATACAAACATCTGCAGTTTGGTAATAATTTTTGAGAAAACTCCCTCTTACACTGGCAAACAGAGCATACATTTTTGGCATTATCCTTCTCTTCTTCCTTATCAAGTTCTGCCATGTCTTCGGATACATCCATATGATTTTCATTATCAAAATCATGTAAAATATCCATTTTAATAATCGGTTTTACTGAGGTTTGAATCACATCTGCTACTTCTAAAACAGAGCTTGACTTGAGGTCCCATACTCCTCCCAATGACCAGACACCAAGTCCAGGTACTGTACCAGCACATGTCCAGATATTTAATTTAATACCAGTAAGATCTGTAATGGTACATAATGGTGTTCCACTTTTGGAATCAAAAATATCGCAAACTCCTGATTCCCAGACCAATCCAACAAATAATCCCAGAGCAAACATTCCTCTTATAACTTGTTTGTTTTTTCCAGAGTCTGGTATGCTCATAACACAAAGTTTCTCAATCAAGGGCTTGCCTTCTTGAATGACTACAGATGACAAGCTGAAAGTGTTGTCTAGAAGTAGGAGTTCTAAGGTAGTTGGATGTGTTGTGAGGCTTAAGATGTAGTTGCTTTCTAATGAGGGAAAAGAGTGCCAGACTGGAAGAAGTTCCATAATGATGGACTTGAAATCAGTTTTGTCCAGGTCATGAACTGTGTTATGATTCCAAATTTGTACCTAAGAAGAAGAAAACAAGAAAAGAAACAAATTAAATTAGCTCTGCAGATAAAAATTAATTTGCCTCACTAAAATTATAAATGAAAAATGGATGAGTTAACACAATATATTTCTATTCAAACTGTGAGTTAGCCATGCCCTGACTTAGATCAGCCTAGAGGTTGTTTCAGGGTTCATTCTGTGAGTTAGCCATGCCCTGACTTAGATCAGCCCAGAGGTTGTTCCAGGGTTCATTCTGTGAGTTAGCCGTACCCTGACTTAGATCAGCCCAGCAATGTTTCAGGGTATTTGATAAAATTTGAAGGTTATTTTTAAACTGTGAACCAACCTTTAATTCTCTTGGAACAGAAGTCCAATAAAACACCAGCCTATTGTCCTCATCAGGCAGATGTGGAACCACGCATATTCCTTTATTAATAATATACAATGAAACCAATGGGCAGCTGTGTAGAATCACAACAATGGCACCAAGAATGGACGGCACATCTGTGTCCCAGTTCTCTGGCACCTCCCTCATACATAAACAACATGACGCCAGGCCTAAAGTAGGTGTACGTTTTTCGCACCAGAAGAACATACTGGTATCAGGGTGTATTACGACTGAGAGAATTTTAGCTCCTTTGGCATTGCTTAGCTGGAAGGAATGTCTTTTTGTCCATTGGTTATTCTGCGAGTTGTTTTCAAAGCATTCTGTGATACTGTTGCTATGAATAATGTATATTTGATTTGGGTTACTTGGGTTTGGTAATACTGCGACGACAGGTGAAGGGCAACCTGTGAAATTAATCAAAACTAATTATACATACTGGTATATGGAAATCATAGTAAATGGAACAGGAAGTTGGAGTCGAGCAAGTGGTACATTGGATAGGGTGAACGTTAAATTAAGGGGGCTCAGTTATGATTACAAAGAAAGGGTCATGTTTTGTTGTTGTCTTTATTACAAATGCCACATGACCTCTGATAAAAAAAAATCCACAGAGGTCCAAAAGTATGACTTTATTTACAAGTTTCATTAACCTTAACTTCAAATATTCTTCAGTAAGATTCCTCCACTTACCTTCCGGCTCTGTTATCGTCGAATAGCGCTCAGTCCATCTTGGACGGGGTACAGAATCAGTCACTACAAGCTGTTTGCCTTCGTTTGTTGTAATAAAGACCCTTCCATTACTTCCCCAGACGCCATCAATGGAAGCTTTCTCCTTCGTGTCAGAATACAGTGTAGTTTCACTATGTTCTTCCTTCACAAACCTCGTTCCTCCCACCTTTCTCAAAAAGAAAGCCATATTCAGAAATTTCGGAGATGTTCTGAGCACTCAAGGCATAACTTATCTAGATATATAGAGAACCAGGACGTATTTTTACGAAGGAAAAAGGGTTTTATGAAGGCAGCTCCACGATGCAAGTTTGGACTCGTGATCGTCCGCCATCTTGATTTTAGCGACCTGGCCTTTTGTTAATTTTGTTGAGTGAATCACTGAATGAATGAAAAAAAGTGGAGGAGAGGGAAGGGAGGGAAGATTCAGATTGGGACCAGGAATATCAGCAAAAATTGTGCTAAGGAAGGATTTATCAATTCAACAATTGTTATTCAGTAGAAATTATATTGCTTTCCCAACAAGGCTCTAGCCTCCCACGAGGCACACCTTCCCAATCTTGTTCTCACGAGGAAGAGGGTTGTTGCATTATACAGAATGCATGGCATATGAGCTATCACTGTTTTATAACCCGACACTGTCAAAATACTTGCAAAGGATAGATGGGTAATTCTTGAAAGTGCACATTCCAGGAATCATAAAAATAAACCTCCTCTCATTCCCTAGCGGAGTAGAAAAGAACCTAATGGCCTAAAACTCAAATAACCCATAGAGCTGGAGGCAACATCATTGATAGATAGATCTCTTTTTTTATTGAATAAAACACATTGCAGTCGAAATGTGTGCAGAAAGAGGGTTATATCTGTTTAAAGACCATTAAAGGAGGCCTCAATTTCTCTTTGCCAATGAACAGGACTCTCTTAGTACAACATATGGAACCCCCACCCTCACACATTCATTCCACCGAGTTTGGGATAAAACTTAGTAACTTGACAAATGATTACTTCTGCTGAATGCAATGCTGACAACCCTTCGACACAACTGATTTAATAATACTTTACATGTAAAACCAAATTTCAATATCAAATTTTATTTGTTAACTTGATCCAATAACTTGGTCAATCACAAGTAATAGTTATTTAAGTCTAAAACTAACGGGTAAATCATCTTTCCTAGTCCTAACCAAAATGGTTTAAAATTATTACATTGAGACATTTTCAAATTTGTTTATCAACAAATAATACATAATTATTAGACATAAAAGTTTTCAAAATCAGCAATAATACAACCATTAAGCTGCTGATACAAGCTGCAATTTTTTCTGGCACTGGCAATGAATTTTCAAATTTTTTGTTGGGTTTCCACTCAGTGGGAGTAACAATTTCAGCATGTATCATGTCCTGCGACATTGATGGCAACAAGGTCTCACCACAACAAAAAATGTTGCAGAAAATCAAAAAGTTTAAATTTTTTCTGCAACGTTTTTGAGAATTGCACACCTAAAAATACCTAAAACTGAAAGTTGCAGCATCTATCACCCATATCCACTTGCAATGCAATAATCCTATTCAGACTACCCAAACAGGATCAAATATTGATTTTGACACAGAAACTTTCTTCATATGATAGACCTTGCAATATTTTGCTGCAACAAAACTCTAAAGTTGCATTGCCAGCAAAGGAAATATTGCAGTATGTATTGGAAGCTTTATACCTTTAATTATCTTATTTATTATCTTAAAGCTAGTAACTTAATATTTTTCCATTTGTTTCTGATTTGGATAAGACATCAGAAACATTGGGCTGTTATGACAAAAAATTTAGATCAGTCGGACCAATCAGTTGGTCAATTTAAAAAGTAGGTCCTAATTCGATTCAATTTCCCTTATTACGCTTGGTACCTCTTCTACCAAAATCCTTTTCGCAGTTCCTTTTGTTGGCCTTATTAACACTATTATCTTATGACTCCCAAAAGAATTCAAACATTTGAATAAGAAAAAGAATTTGAAGAGGATTCTTGTGGTGTATCAAGATGTAATAAGGGGAATGGTCTATAGTGTGGCAGAAAGATACTCAGAACTTGGAATTTGTATACTTGTAATAAGTAACTCAACCTATCAGTACACTGACTGCTTTCCGAGTACATGTTAGTAGAGATTATTTCTGGTACAGTCTACATGGATCTTTTATATCATTCCTAAAAGTAAGAAATTCTTACCAACAGGGATGGGTTATTTTAATAAATTAAGCAGTTCTTCGTCATGAAAGGCAACTCTACATTCTGCTAGGTTTGTTATTTCCATGTACACTGTACAAAGTTATTAATATACTAGAGAAACTTTTATATGACTGAGAAAAACTCATGGTATTGACTTGCTCACGCACTGTGACTGGTTAAAAAGATGTCATCAATTCTTTAATGTGACGGTACTAGCATGAGTCATGCCGTTTCGCAGTCACACAAAATCTGGTTTACTTTAAATCTAATATAAATTTGGTTAAACTGTTATAACCATTTAACAATAATGCACCCTACAGAAGCACCCAAATTATCTGGTGTTTTTTTTTTTAGGCTTTTGGTCATCAAAGCTTTACACCCATTTTCATAATTACATGACCCTGACGACTATCTATAATCTGGATTTTTGGCTTCCATCAATAAAATTTCCTGCAGTCTGAGATAGCAAGTTTATTGATTCAAAAGCAGCCAAAAACCCAGACGTCGTGGGCTGTGTTGGTCATGTAATTATAAAAAAAAGAGTATAATCAGAGTTAGTAAATTTTTTGATTAATAGAAGCTCAAAGCTCAAATGCTTGGATCTGAATGTCCTGAATAGTGAAAATAAGTGTAAGATGACAAAAAAAAAAATTCTTTCAAGAACTGACTGGTTGTACCACAAAAATCTCCACATATATGTACCTGTCTGTACATGTGACAGATATTGCTGTTTGACTACATGCATGGATCAATTCGCCTTGTTATATAATACTTATTTCCAACAATTGGATCCATCTTTGTAGACATTTGATTATCGCTATTTGAGGGTCTTTAGGCGGGGAGCTTTAAGGACTTGCCCTTAAGAACTGAAAAGGAGAAAAAATTGTTTTAAATACAAAGGTAAAAAATGATGTTTTAAATACACTTATTTACAATCATTTGATGTTATGGTTCCCTGCCTTCTGAAGAAATCAACAAAACAATTGTTGATACCCTGAAACAAACTCTGGGCTGATCTAAGTCAGGGCACGGCTAACTCACAGATCCAACCCTGAAACAACCTCTGGGCTGATCTAAGTCAGGGCATGGCTAACTCACAGATCCAACCCTGAAACAACCTCTGGGCTGATCTAAGTCAGGGCATGGCTAACTCACAGATTGAACCCTGAAACAACCTCTGGGCTGATCTAAGTCAGGGCATGGCTAACTCACAGATCCAACCCTGAAACAACCTCTGGGCTGATCTAAGTCAGGGCATGGCTAACTCACAGATAGAACCCTGAAACAACTTCTGGGCTGATCTAAGTCATAGCATGGCCAACTTACAGACTGAATTGGAATTTAGCTTATTAGGTTTTGCTGAGGAAGGAAACCCTAGAACCTGGAGAAAAACTCTCAAATCAATGGAAAGACCTAACAGACTTGACTCACATGTGATGTCAAGTCCAGGAATTGAATCTGATACTCCAGAACTGTGCATCCTGTGTATTAACTGTGTATTAATTCTTACCTTTGGTAATGTACAAATAAAAGAAGTCACAGTAGAGCGCCGTCTGTACGCAACCAGCAACAATTGCTATAAAATCATAGAATCCCTCAAAGTAGAATCTGTAGACCCAGTTGATGATGTAAAGGGCACGGTACAAGCCGAGAAGGAACAAGTAATGGCTTGTGATGGTTTCTGCTTCACCAGTCTTGGATATCATGAATAGCTGGGGTAGGATGGCAACTGACTCTAGGTAGATAGAGAATGTCCACAAGACCTAAGGATAGATAGAGATTATTCATATTTTTTAGTAATAGATATATTTATGGAAATGTATACAAGTATTTATGATTTATATAGTGCCCATATTTCTATGTGTATAATCAAGGCATATTATATTGAGTTGTGAATTTCAGATTGTTTCTTATATACATAGAACGGCTTTCATATGAGTGGTAAACATATGGTACAGACTTACAGCATGTACATGTAAACAGTATGATATGCCATAACATTGAAATGGCTTCCCATTGTCTTCCAGTAATTCATCCAATTGCAACATGAAAGTTGTAGTTATGTCCATGGTAAGATACAATATGACTAGAAATTTATCGTATTGTGTTGGTCCAGCCAGGGATTGTATGCACAACCTCCTGCACTAGAGTTGGACGCTCAATGCTCCTTTCCGTAGTCTTCCCACAATCCCTTATGATCCCAGCACGAGCTCGAGGTCAAAGTAAAATTTGCATAAAAATGTATAAAAAATATGCAAATTTTACCCTGACCTCGAGCTCGCGCTGGGATCATAAGGGATTGTGGGAAAACTACGGAAAGGAGCATCAGTTTTTTGCTCGATCAACTGAGCCAAAAAGTGTCATTTTCAACATCCTCTGAACTTCCTGACTGAAATTTTAATTATCAAGTCTAAGTAAACAACTTACCTCCATGACAGTGAACTCATGGTTAACCAAGCATGCTAATCCAGCAACTGGGATAAGGAGAAACTCCAATCGGAACGTATCGTGATTAGAGTCATAAGTAGCCTTGAATTTCATATACATAAGATAGACTGTACCACATGAACAAAGTAGGTAGACGCATTTCATCACCGAGTTGTAGACAGAAATAAAGGTTGTAAACAAATCAAGGTAACGAGTTGCAAATACCAGGGCGAAGAGGATTTGACTCTTGCCAGATAGACCTGAAATTCAAAGGCGTGAAATTGTTAAATCTTGCAAAGAACATCATCATTGTCATCATCATGACTACATATGACAAACATTAAATACAGCATGGACCACGCCTTGCCGCGACCATGTCAGTTCTGTGCCATGTATGAAAACATTCGACATTTGGTGCCCTGACCTCCTCATGCTGTACCAGTGCCTTGTGAAATCTGCTCTATTGTCAAGTTTTTTTTCTCCATTAAAAACTTTTTAATAGGTACACACATAAAGTAAGCTTAAAACATATAGAAAAAGAAACCCCAAAAAAACATAAAATCTGAAAAATTAAAGAAGTCCTTCAAAGTATAGTGGTATATTGGCATAGCTTTCAGCTGTGTAAAAACGTTACATAAACATTGAAACAGTCTCCATCATAAAATAATCAAATTCATTAATATCAAGTCATTAAAAAAACCACAGGTGTTATTACTCGAAAAAATACACGTTATAGATTTAATTTCAGAGGTGTAAGGATGATTTACAAGGGTTTTAGTATCCTTTACTGCTGCACGTTATACTAAAAATAGATTTTTGAAAAAAATTAATGTATGAATTGTTCATTAGTAGACATGAAATTATTCACAGTGAACAGGAAAAAAAGGTTAATAGATTATTGTAAAATAGTTTTATTAAACGGAAATCAAGCATTAGATAAAGTTAAAAGGCAAATGTAGCTGTTAAGGAGATAAAATGCCAGCCAAAGCCAATAAATCGTTGACAATTAGCCCCATCAAAAAATACTGGAAAAGGTTTGCTTCTAGTAGCTTTCAAATTCAAAACTTCATACGTGGAAAAACTAGGTCCCTATAACGGCTTCAGGATGTTTTGGAATATTAGCATGTTGGATTTAATCGAAACCAGGTCTTGAAGTTTGAAGGAAGCATTATTATCGCAATTTTGGTGTAATTTTTCAAGTGAGCGAAACCCTATCTTTGATATAAATAAGTTACACGTGTACAATAGAAACAAAAACTCTATTCAGCTCTGAAAAAAATCAAAGATATTTTCAAAACATTCACCTCTAACTGCAGTATACTTTCATTTTAGGTAAGCTTAGGGTTCATGGAGTCTAAAACTACTGTATTTCTAAAGTGAAGTAGTAAAGGAGACAGGAATTTAGATAATAGTTCCTTGTTTATGATCAACCCGGCGGCCATGACCGTTTCTTTAGACCCCAGATTTTCCAACTTACCAGCAACTGAGCGGCTCTTCCAGATTTTCCACAACAATGCCAAGATGGCAGCGAGATGGGAAAGGTCGCCAGTCAATCTGAAGATATTCATTTTTACAATCAGATGAGTAGAATTTGGGTTAAAAGAGGAAAAAGGGACAGTCAAGTCAAGATTCCAGCCAAACACTAATAATCTTGATTCAGACGCAGGCCTCTCAAATCGCTTATCGCCACGTCGCCAAGACCGGCATTATACATACGGGCATTTTACTTCCGATAACTCTACGAAGGAGTACGAAGTGATACGAATGTGACGATGTGTTGGCGATGAGTGACGATGACCTTTCCGAGTAACAACGAATAACTCCGAACAGAAACCGAATTTAATGAATAGTCCAAATTTGTCAAAAAAGACGTCAAAAAATCATAAAAAGGTCAAGAGACTTCAAAGTATATTCTTCCAATTTCGAAAGTAAATATTAATGTACTAAAAATTGGATTATCAATGAAAATTGTTGCGCATAAAATAACAACTACTTTGTCATTAAAAAAATATTTATGCTAACTTTTACATTACTTATGATTTATAAGAAGGCTTTGGCATTTGTAGTAATGTTGTTCTCCTTTCTCCTTTTTGTATTTTTCCATTAATTTTCCAGCTACCTACCCTACTCAGTCCTCTTTTTGATCCCTCCATCCGGTATAGTTCCAGATTACTACTTCATGAGTGAATCCATTAATAGATTGCTCTGAAGACTCTGAGCTCAAACCTTATTCTTTGCACCCCATGAAGTATTAGCCCGTCAGAATCGAAACCTCGTCATGTGACAGACGTTCAGTCATTCACGCACCTCACACACTGAAAACATCACCCGGCTTTATAGATCAAGGATTTTGGCCTGGTAGAACTATCGCTTTTAAATGTAAGTACTCTTTGGAAAAAGCTTCAAATATTAATTTATGACTGTACGGAATTTGATAATTTGTCGGTGTATAAAGATTTTTGACAAGCCTGTCTTTTTGTCCCGGAAACGCACATTCCCGGTAAAAATATTTGAATTTCTCGCCTATAGAGTTTTCTCTAAAGTGTATTCTCGAACAGAATGCGAGAATTTGGTTATATTTTGCTTATATCTTGGTTATTTTACTGAGATAATAGCGCATAGATAACTTATAAAAAGTAAGCTTAATTCTTTTAATAATACGAAGCGTGCACGTGGACCTTTCTGTGGACAAGGATAATTTTTTAAAGTATTAAGTTAACTTAGAAGGTGGTTGAAGTTTCGAAACCAAAGGATATTGTTTACGGTCAAATTGTAGCAAAAGGAAACCAAATATTCCTTCTAGATTTTCCTAGATTACCAAAGCCCTCATCATGCAGTTAGTGTGTAAATGTACAGAGCTGGTCATGTGCAGGCATGAAAGCCAGTAAAGAAGTCTTGCGAGGACCATGCCATTTGCAGGACATAAGTATGTGACTGTTACTGGATGGTAAAAGATTGGACTTCCTTTATTTCAAAGAACTTTTGTGGGATTACTATTGTCATATCCAAAACCTTTTCCGAATACTTTTCGGCTTTCAGTTCAAGAAAGGAAGCAATATTTTCTTTGCCATCCAACAAAGCCTTCAGTCCTTGGGCTGAAATGATTCATTATGAATGTGATATATCAGTGTGTGACTGTTTTGATGCAAATGGCCTACTGTATTTACTCGTTCAAGCATAGTTAATATTAACTATGGTTCAAGCACCAACCCTGATTAAGCGCTGGTCTCGATTAAGCACTGTATACTCAAGCATGTTAAGGCTTGGGATTTTGGACAAAATGGGAAAAATTACTTTTCCGTGTAACTTTGATACATATTTGGATTTAGTGTCCTTAACATCTCGGGGGGAAAAATTTGCATAAAACGTGGCATGTGACCTTTTACGGTGAAAAATACTTAATTTAAAAGTAGGTGATGGTTTTGAAATATTTTGAAAATATTTTTGGTCTGTTTGAAAGAACAGACATTTATGCAGATATTCATGTTTGGAATGGTTGACCAAATTGTTTATGAAACCAGAAAAATATGCATAAAGGATTTTTTGGGTCCCATGGGGGTGGTGGGTGGGGATAAATAAGGGAGAGATATCTAGGATTAGATACGAGACACTAGAGATTAATATATATATTTAGAAAAAACCTACTAATGGTCTATCACCAATCGAGCCCTGTGATTGGCTGAGCTACTAGGGGTCTATTAGTGATAGACCTCTAGTAGCGAAAAGCGCCGGTTTTGAAAACCAAAAAATATATATTTAAAGCAAAATCCAAAACTTTTTGCATCCTTTTATTGGACCGATTAGTAGGTTTTTACTAAAACAATTAGAACTCTCGCCCTCATGGGCTATTGACTCGTAGACCATTCGGACTCGAGGACTAATTGTTAAATATCCTCTCAATATCATGTGATCCTGTTTAAGATGTATAACAATGAAGCTTTCCAAAAATACATATTTCTGCTTGCTCTTTTTGATGGTGGTGCTTATTTTTAAAGATATTTAGGAAGGTATTAGAAATAATTCTTTTGAAAACTTGTGATTCAGCTGATGTACATTTTGCACAAAACAGGAAATGATGTCAATGAAACCGAGCAATTCTTGTCTAAACTAAGCTGCTTATTTTTATTATTTTTATAGATTAGCCACCATGACTTCAGTCAGAAACAGGAGAGTAGAGCTGGACCCAACAATCAGCCTTCTTGGGTCGGGGACAAAGTCTTATGAAGATAAAAAGAAAGAAAAATGCATCAAAGTGGTGAAAACATTTCTTCCGATAACCCAGTGGCTTCCCAGATACACATGTCATAATCTCCAGTGCGACATGATTGCTGGCATAACTGTTGGATTAATGGTTATACCCCAAGGGATTGCATATGCAACGATTGCAGGTCTGGAACCAGTGTATGGCCTCTACTGCGCATTCATGGGTTGCTTTGTTTATTGCTTCCTTGGAACTAGCAAGGATATAAGCATTGGTCCGACAGCTATCATGTCGCTAATAGTTAACCAATACTGTCATTTATCTGACAATCAAGAAGAGAATGCCAAATTTGCTATTGCGTTATCTTTTTTTGCTGGTCTTATTCAGTTTGCAATGGGATTCTTCAGGATTGGTTTCATCGTGCGGTTTATTAGCATTCCTGTCATTAGTGCTTTCACATCATCGGCAGCAATAATCATTGCAGCTGGTCAAGTCAAGTTATTACTGGGATTAAAACATGTCAGACAACCATTTTACCAGTGCATCTATGATACCTTCAAGAAAATCGGAGAGACTAATCCTTGGGATGTAGTTCTTGGGAGCTTTTGTATAGTAATTTTGTTAATCCTGCGTTATCTTGGACGAACGAAATGGCCTGATGCTGATAGTAAAGATATTCCATTAAAGCAGAGGATTGCAAGGAAGATTATATGGGTTGCAGGAACGGGTAGGAATGCACTGGTCGTGCTTATGGCTTCACTAGTGGCATATGCTGTTGTTTGGAAGGGCCACAAAAATGCCTTTACCCTCACTGCACATGTTCATCAAGGGCTTCCAAACTTTACGGTAAGATCTTTTTAATTATATCTACGTATAGTGTAATTTTATAAGGTCATCATTGAATTTAAAATATTGGCTGCTCAATGGCTGAAAATGATGACTGGCCACATCGAACTGATCAACATCGGTGGCATAGTGGTTTACCACTTGCCTCTCATTGCTATGGTCCATGTTAAAGGCTTGGCTTGGGTTATATATGCTAGATCATATATGTGAGTTGAGTTTGTTCTATGTGTTGTTCTCTCCTGTGCCACAAGGGTTTTTCTCCAGGTACTCTGGTTTTCCTCCATCTGTAAAAATCAACATGTGAGTAACTTGAGTGTTGTAGCCCTCCCTGGGCTGACTTTATGTTCCCTGCACCCCTCCCTGAACAAAACCCTGGATCCGCCCATGGTGACAGTGGTCCAAATTGGAAACCAATATACATAAACTTCAACCAATCAACTTCAATCAATCAATCTATTTCCTACCAAATGAATTCACAATAATTTACATAATATTCTGAATTTGTATCCCACTATAAAAAATTAAAGTTATATACAGTATATATTTTTTTATGTGACCTAAAACCAGGAAGGAATTCCTGTGTCCTCTAAAACCAGGGACTTTAGTATTACTTTACTAAAGTATTATTTGATATTCATCTAAAACTTTTCAGTAAGTTTGAGTAAACTTTATGCAAATGAAGAGGATTCTTTATTAGAATCACCAACATTTCCATAGATACGACTTCTATTGTGCTTTACTCGCTGATAACTATTCATGACACCACATTTACACAAGCGTGCATGAAATTGGGTTAAATTTTTTTCGAGAAATCTTAATTCTCAATTGATTTTTTTGCCACTTATAAAGGTGTGTACTAATTACTGCAAAATGTGCCTTTCACCTTAGGAAAGGCTTTTGAAATATCTTTAAGCTTAAATAATCTACAAAACACAACTTCACAATAAATTATGTGACGTGGTACTTCTAAAATGATTGAAAAGAAAATTAAGTTGGGTGACATTTACATCACACACTGAACTTACTTGCGCACAGTTTCATCTTTGTGTTGTCAAGGTCTTTTTCCTTTTTGGATTAACTAAAGGAAGAAACCACTGAACGATATATTTTGTACGAAACTATACCATATTTTCAATGTCATTTCTGTAAATTAGGGTACGTGCAATTGTTTATTCGGACAAAGAAAACGAAAGACTTTAGGGCTCAAGCCATAGTACGTGCCACGTGCAAATTTATACAGATCGTTCCAGATAGAAAACTGATAGATTGTCGCATTATTTGAGTGAAACATTGATAAACGATAATGTACTCAGTGTCCGGATTGACAGCTATTGCATGTGAACTTCCTGGCCGGACAGACGACATTCTATTACATGTACAGCTTCAGTTTTTCGAGATTTCCGCAAAGTGATCAACAGCTGTCACCAGTAGTCCGTAACTATGGACTTCTGCTGTCACTCAGTCAAGAACAACCGACCGAAAAAATACCTACGAAGTAAATTCCAGAGGCAGAACAGACATTTAAACAGACTCCTGGGTCTTTCTTACTTCCTTCGTTTTTTTCTTCAGTGATACTCCATTTTCGAGTATGCGAATTTCTAAATATTCTTTTCCATAAAGAAAGTCGGATTTATTTCAAAGTAATTTACATATGGGGTCTCTGTGTCCACATCGCAATTTCAGCCGCGAATCCTGCAATTGGTTTATAGCATATAAAGGCATAATATTACCAAGTTTTTCTGAATGAAAAAAACTTCCTAAAGGATATGTCTGATAGTAATAAAAATGCAAAACGCGGGAAGCAAACAATTGTTCGATTCTATGGAACGCTGTCTATGAAAGCCAGCAAACAAACATGTTGTAAAATGCCGGGAAATCCAAATTTTCAAGCAGGATGAAAGCCGTGTGAGTAGTTAACAGAATGTGCGTTCTGCGACGGGCGGATCAGGGCGGATCGCGGACGTCAGAGCCCAACGCGTGACGTCATAAGACGTAAGAACCAATCATTGGCCGTTTCGAGAACATTGAGAAATCCGGAGCGTTCTCCCAGACCCCTCTCCGAGTATCTGAACAGGTCATGTCTATTTTTAGGACAGAGCCGGTCCAAAGCGTGACGTCATAGGACGTAAAGACCAATCAGCGGCCACTTTGATAATGATGAGGATTCCGGAGCGATCTTTGGGTATCTTTGGGCACTTTGCCTCGTTTCCATGTTTTGCTTAAAAATCAGTACGATTTCGCATTCGCCTAACCCCTAACCCCCTTTTTCCCCCTTTTTGAAAATTGACATTACCTGTTCAGATAGATACAATTGGACAGTGATGGATGCCAATGGACAGTGATGGATACCAATGGACAGTGATGGACACCATGCAATGGACAGTCATGGATACCAGTGGATACCAATGGACAGATATGGGTAGCAAAAATGCCTTTTTGCTTTGCCACTATTTTTGACTTCGTGCACTTTAAAAACAATAGGTGAGATCAAAGATTGTGGTAAAGCAAAAAGTTATTCTTTAGACCGAGCTGTATTTTAGATGTATTTTGTCATTCCAAAATGGGGGGAGTGGTTAGCCACGCCCTTCGCCACCCCCTGGATCCGCCCCTGTATTGAATTTTCGTAGACTGTGTGCGGTACACGAAGAAGATGCCATCATGTGAGTGACCTTTAGTCAGACACATTGTAGCTCTGGATCATCACCCGGCTTTCATTAGCACTGCAGCTCTGAAAGCATCACTCATTTATTGATCAAGGAGTTAGACCTGGTAGGATCCTCGCTTTAGATGTAAGTATAATTTGGAAAAAACTTCATTTTTTTATTTATGCTTATATGTGTACCTGTACTAGCAATTTTATTGCCGGTTTATAATGCACCTATGAATGTAAGTCCGTAGCGGGGGTATTCGGGCAAGGGGTCCTTTACATTTGCATATTAAGGTCACTGGCTACTTTTGGAAAAAAATTAAACTTTTTTTAAACTACAAATTTCTAAAGTGAAATTTAATACTGATTCCGAATATGAAAAGAAAAATAGGTTGTTCCGAGCTCGTTTTTGAGATAACAAGTATTTAATGGATGCCTACGCGCAAAAATTGCTCCGCCGGAATAGAGAATAAAAAAATTACAACTCATAAGATAATAGTTCCTTGCAGACTATATCATGCACAAATACCGACTAGTGAATCGTTCTACGATACCACATGGTTTTTTTGAATCCAACACAAAGAAATGCCTAGTTCTTTGCAGAATATATCATGCACAAATACCGACTAGTGAATCGTTCTACGATACCACATGGGTATTCTTGAATCAAACACAAAGAAATACCTTGATTTGCCAAAATTTGGTCCTTTCAGTGCTCTCAAAAATCTCATAAAGTCGAACAAAAATTCCTACCAAAATCTTTTTTTTTTTTCATGCGGTAGAATTTGTTTTTAAATCGATATAAATAGATTTTTAGAAACTCTCAATTAAGCTTTTAAAAATTGTAGAGTCGGGTGCAAAGTTTGAGAATTTTGCCCGGTTGAAGTTCAAAACGTGTATAACAGAGTTTTGTATTTAATTCAGCGGTTATATAACATTTTTTTTTATGTTATGTAAGTAGGTCATAGGATCAAACGGGACTTATGCAAGTAATTAGTTGCTTGAACTCCGTTATGGTTTTTTTTTGTTGTATTATATATATACGAAAGCAATTAATTGCATAAAATATCCCGTTGTATATACCATTTTATTTGCATAATATGCCAATATATTCCCCTTTCAAATCCTCATCCCTTGACGGAATACCCCGCTATGGTACCTACATTGATAAGCGCATAAATATTTTTGACAAGCCCGTGTCTTTTTGTATGTGAAAATATATCATAAAAAGGTGAAGTGACTTCAAAGTATGTTCTTCCACTTACGAAAGTAAATATCAAAGTACTAAAAATTTGAATATCAATCGGAAAATTTTGCTGCATAAAATAGCAACTAGTCTGTCATTAAGGGAAAAAATTTTTTTTTGCAATCCTAAGCTGCCTTTTACATTTACTTATGATAAAAAAAAGCTTTGGCATTTCTAGTAATAGAAATTTGTAGTTTCTCCTTTTTGTATTTTTCCAATAATATTCCAGCTACCTACCCTACTCCTCTCGATCAATTTTAAGCTAAGACCGACTCGCTTTCTCTCTTTGATCCCAGACTCAAGTCTCTCGGTATAGTTTCAGCTTACTACTTCATGAGTGCATCCACTGATGATTACTGTACAAGACTCTAAGCTAAAACCTTATTTTTTCAATCCCATGAAGTAGTAGCCCGACAGAATCGAAGCCTTGTCATATGGGCTCCCCTGCTATGTACCGGAACGTATTGTATTCTTTGTTAGCTTCGGTCTATTGTTTAACGTGGAGTCTTTTGTTGTTTCTATCGAGTTACATGTCTGGTACACGAAGGAGATGCCCTCGTGACTGGCCTTTAGCCATACTTTGAAGTCTCTTCTCTTAATGCAGGAGCGGTTAGGGGTTTTCGTGCGAAATCGTGAACTTTTTTTTTTAATTTTCGTGATCTGTGATGAGCATATTCTAAACTTCGTGAATCGTGAATTTTTTAAATTTCGTGAACCGTGCCAAGACCCGTTCCGAACCCCTTACCGCTCCTTTTAATCTGACTGATGATCTTGAGTGAGTCACACTAAACAACACTTTTTCTGTCCTCCGGAAATTGAACTCTATTATTGAACTCTATATTACTCAAAACCTGTTCTATTGTTTGGTACACCAATATACCCGCCTTGAGGGTATATATACCTTGTCATGTGAGGAAAAACGATCGCCTTGTCACAGGGTGTAAATAAAATTTGGACCGGACCTGCGGACCACAATTACAGGAAATAACGCATATCATGAAAATTATATACACACTACATATTATGAAATATATATATACACTACTTCTTTCCAAGACCACTTTTTTGTTTTTTGAATTTCTATAACTTTTGTCGGTAGATTCCGAAGTTCGTTCGCTCGTTCGTTATACTTCCCGCGTAAATTCGAGAGTATACAGTAATAGAGCACATTTCCTTTCCCTATGATAATTATTTGAAAATCTATTTTTAGCTCCGCGCGCACCCTGAAATATTTATATCATGCGATTCCTGATTCCTGATTTCGGAAAGAAAGTTCGAAGTTCGCCAACGAAGTTCGTTGTGAACTTCCAAAGTACGACGTCAACTTTGGAACTTCAAACGAACTTCGGAATCTACAGCTAGTCAAAAGTTATTTGAAACACACTGTAACAATTTTTTTTAAAGTGGCCCGCAAGTCCGCGTCCTCATTTATTTACACCTCCATCCTCTCAATATCATGTGATCCTGTTGAAGAATAGCCGAATCTTTGTTTGCAATATTTTGCTCATTAGCATACAGTTTTAAGTCGAGAAAATTACAAACCGAACCCAAAACTTAAAAGATCTTATTGATATAAGTAATCTAGGAAATTTTTAGCTCTTTGCATGCAATACTTTCCGAGATATCGGCTTTCAAATTACTGGGTGGCAAAAACACTAATGAGCCCATACATTCTCGGCTGTAAAAATTAGAGATTTTTAAACCGCTTCGCGCAAAATCTATTTCATGTGTCAAGCTCAATTTTTTAAAATAAGCTAGTTTTATCATGCTCTTGATATTCAGAACGGATTGGGGTAAATTTGGCTAAAATGTGAAATTCCTATGCTAATGAAGCAAAGTGTAAACGTTGACGTAAGCAAAGATCCGTCTATTTAACAATTAGACCTGCAGCCCGAATGGTCTACCAGTCTAATTGTTTTAGTATAAACCTACCAATCGGTCATATAAATAATTGTTTTTGCCATTAAATAATTGTTTTTGCCATTGTTTTGGCTTTTAAAACCGACCTTTTTTGCTACTAGTGGTCTATCATTAATAGACCACTAGTAGCTCAGCCAATCAGAGCGCAGGATTTGTAATAGACCATTATTAGGTTTATACCAGAAGTCTTTTCATAGTCTCCATCAGGCGGAAAAATAAATTGGCCATTCATGCTTCACAAAAAGTATGTAGGGGACCCTGAATTAAGTGTGCATGCGCACCAAGGGTGGTGTAGTGGTAGCCGGAGGGGGACTCTGAGATAAAAGGGGCGGGGATGCTCGTCGTACCTTTTAGGGTAAATTTTCGTTATTTGGTACCTTTTAGGATGTTCAAACGAAAAACTAACTAAAATGCTGTAAAATTAGCCTCATTTGGTACCATTTAGGGGTGAAACTTGCGATTCTTATGGCTACGAAAAAGAGAAATTTGGTACCTTTTAGGGGTCATTTTCAAAATTTCCGACGAGCATCCCCGCCCTTCTATATAGGATCCCCACCCCCCCCCCCCCCCCCCCCCCCCTCGGGAGTGGTAGTGCACTCTCTGGGGTTTCAGATTCAATTCGTAGACTTGGTATACACCTATTTCAATTAACGTTGATAACGGGAGATCTGAAATGGTCGATCTGAGACCAATAGGAATTGTTGAAGGCTGAATGCTCATCTCTAAAATATTGCAACTTATACATAGTTGCAATCACGCTTGAATAGTACTGAATAGCTAATTTGTGTCATCGCAATAATTCACAAAAATTCCTCTTGACACCCACCAATTCCTATTGGTCTCAGATCGACTATTCCAGATCTCCTTTTATCAATGTTAATTGAAATAGGTGTATATGAGTAGTGTTTGTTGTGACTCTCTCATTATCTGCTTGAAATGGTGGTCAAACTATGACCACTATTTGTTGTTAACCAGAAAGAACTGAATCTGTGAAAACTTGTGATTCAGCTGATGTATAATTTTGCACAAGACCGAAAATAACGTCAATGAAACCAAGCAATGTATATTGAAACTAAGTTGTTTATTTCTATCGCTTTCGTAGATAAAATAAAAGATTAGTCACCATGAATATACTCAGGAGCAGAAAAGTAGAATTGGACCCAACAATCCGCCTTCTTCGTTCGGGGAAAAAGCCTAATGTGCATAGTAAAAAGCCTGCAAAATGCACCAAAGTCATGGGAAAATTTCTTCCAATAACCCAGTGGCTTCGCAGATACACATGTCATAATCTCCAGTACGACGTGATTGCTGGTATAACTGTTGGATTAATGGTTATACCCCAAGGGATTGCATATGCAACGATTGCAGGTCTGGAACCAGTGTATGGCCTCTACTGCGCATTCATGGGTAGCTTTATTTATTGCCTCCTCGGGACTAGCAAGGATATAAGCATTGGTCCGACATCTATTATGTCGCTTATAGTTTACCGATACTGTCAGATATCTAAAAATCAAGAAGAGAATGCCAAATTTGCCATTGCATTGTCATTTTTTGCTGGTCTTATTCAGTTTGCAATGGGATTCTTCAGGATTGGTTTCATCGTGCGGTTTATTAGCATTCCTGTCATTAGTGCTTTCACATCGTCAGCAGCAATAATCATTGCAGCTGGTCAAGTCAAGTCATTACTGGGACTAAAAAATGTTATAAGACGACCATTTTACATGTGCGCCTATGATACCTTCAATAATATCGGAGAGACTAATCCTTGGGATTTAGTTCTTGGGAGCTTTTGTATAGTAATTTTGTTAATCCTGAGTTATCTTGGACGAACGAGATGGCCTGATGCTGATAGTAAAGATATTCCATTAAAGCAGAGGATTGCAAGGAAGATTATATGGGTTGCAGGAACGGGTAGAAATACACTGGTCTTGCTTATGGCTTCACTAGTGGCATATACCTGTCTTTCCATGGGCTTCGAGAATGCATTTTCTCTCACTGCAGATGTCCATCAAGGTCTTCCAAACTTTACGGTAAGATTGTTTTTAGTTATATCTACGTAGTGTCGTTTTATAAAGTCATCATTGATTTTTTTTGAATTTTTTGGCCACAATAAAGTAACACAGAAGGGCAAAAAGAATCATGGCTTCTCAATGGTCAGACATGATGACTGGCCACATCGAACTGATCAACATACGTGGCGTAGTGGTTTACCACATGCCTGTTACGTTACCGCTCTGGTACAGATTCGATCCCCGGCTCGGGCTAGATCATATGTGAGTTGAGTTTGTTCCGTGTGTTATTTTCTCCTGTGTCATGAGGGATTTTCTCGAGGTTCTCTGGTTTTCCTCCCTTCGTAAAAAATCAACATGTGAGTTAAGAGTTTTGTGCATAGAATATTTAATGTAGTGGTAGTGTGTGAGTGACAGTGGGCCAAATTGGAAACCAGTATTAAGTTACTAAATTTGTATCCCACTATAAAAACAATTATGTATATTATATATATATATATATTTTTTTTATGTGACCAGACATTGTCCGATTGACTGGCCATTATTTGACGCCATACACAGGGAACCCAATTTAGAAAAGTGATAGGCAAAATTATGCAAATGAGGAGGATTCTTCATCAAAATTACCAAATTACCATGGATACAACTCGTATTGTGTTTTTCCTTTTTCGTCAATAATTTATGAGTTTAAGTAGAAGGGTTGATATGTGATGTTCATTTTACCACGTCATATGCATAATTTATTAAGTTGTGTTTTTGTGATTTAAAGATATTTTCAAAGGCCTTTCCTGAGGTGAGAGATGCATTTTGCATTATATTGCACAAGTCTATAGAATAATTGTTTTACCGAGAAACTTAAGGCTAATTTACACGGTACAACGTTTGCTTACAACTGTCGCATAGAATCTGCTTACAACACGAATTGCATCGTGTAAATCAACCCTACAACTGTTGTGTACGACAAGAAAAAAATTGTAGCAAGTTGTAGGGTTGATTTACACGATGCAATTCGTGTTGTAAGCAGATTCTATGCGACAGTTGTAAGCAAACGTTGTACCGTGTAAATTAGCCTTAAGTTTCTCGGTAAAACAATTATTCTATAGACTTGTGCAATATAATGCAAAATGCATCTCTCACCTCAGGAAAGGCCTTTGAAAATATCTTTAAATCACAAAAACACAACTTAATAAATTATGCATATGACGTGGTACTCCTGAACTAAAACTAAATCGCTATTAAAATGATTGAAGTAACAAGTATAAATTTCCTAAAGAGAAAATTAAGTTAGGTGAAAATTACTACACACACTGATGTTACTTGCGCACAGTTTCAACTTTGTGTTATCAAAGTCTTTTTCCTTTTTGGATTACCTAAAGGAAAAGACCCCTTTCACGTGGCGTCAGAGCAGCTCAATTTGGTGGGCAAAACAAAAGAATTTTATTCTTCTGAGAATAGGGCTGCGTGGCTATTCTAAAAATAGCCCGCTTAATAGATGCATGACTCAGACAAGTGTGATATTATACTGAAAAGAAAACGGAGAAACACATTTTGTTTATTTATCTTTTATTACAAACCATTGCTTTTCGAAAAAAATTGTCATTAAAAACCAAACGGCAGAAATCGGACTCAAGGAGATGAGAAATTAGGTTTGTTTGTCTGAGTTTGACGTCACTGCCACGCAGCCCTATTGGAACCTATTGTTTTGTCTTCCAAATTGAGCTGCATTCCGACGTGCAGCAAGGGGTCTATAGATTTTGTGCAAAATATACCATAATATTATGCCTTTTTATGCTAATCAAGATTTGCGGTTAAAATTGCGATATTTGGACACAGGAAGCCCGCATGTAAACAACAATAGACACTTCTCACACTTCTATTGTTGGTCCCAAATCGTCACTCAAAATCACTGATCATTTTGAATGTACCACTTTCAATGTCATTTACTGTATTAAATGTTCTCGCTGTAATCTTTTATATGTTGGTGAAACTGGCCGTCGTTTTGGTTATCGTATCCGCGACCATCTTTATGATATTCGTAAGAATGATTATACTAAACCAGTTTCCCGCCATTTCAATTTGCCTAATCATTCACTTTCCGACTTTATTGTTTTCGGTTTGTCTTTGGTTAGCGGCAACAATGATTGTCGCAAAACCAAAGAGATGCGGCTCATTCACCTATTGGGTACTCATAATCCCAATGGGATGAATGAACGCTTCGCTTTTAATTAATCTATTATTTTGTCTTTTTATTGTTTTTTTTCTTGTAACCTTGCCTACCTTGCTCTCATTGGTTATCTATTTTCCATCTTTACCATATATACACTACCTTCCACTCTTATTCTCTCTTTTACTCCGACGAAGGACTAGCGTCCAAAACGTCAGTAAGTGATCTTTCTTATTTTTTATGGTGTAAAATTTACCTTTTTATCACAAACATTACCGGTACATTCAGTATTCTTTGCACACAACGCTCACTCACATGAAACCAGAGAACCCCAGAGAAAAACGATTGTAGTACAGAAGAGAACAACACATCAAACAAACTCAATTCACATATGGTGTCCGCAGGGCTCGAACCAGTGATCCAAACCTTTGGAACCACATTGTTGAAAGACGACGTGTTGATATGTAGAGACATTACGAAATATATTTATTACTGAGTTGCCTGTGGCATTCTAAAAGTGCGTCGCATGTTTCCGTGTTTTTCTGTGTCAGAAAAATTGCTAACATCTTAGTGAGTGAGTGACAAATTTGCTTATTCAGACCTCTCACAATAACTCATTTCTACGCTTCTCGTATCTAAGATTTAAAAATAGGCGCTACTGCAAGTAGAAATGTAAATAAATATAAAAGTGCAACAGCTCAGACCACGTTTTCAAGACGTCAGTGGATTTTGTCGGATCTTATCGTTCGGGACCGTTCGGGGTATCGTCCGGCAGCTGTTCGGCAATAATGGCAAAACGAAAGCAAACCGAATATATACGAAAGAAACTCCAAAGAAACGAGAGACACACGAGGTTACAAGCTGCCGAGATGTCTGACTGTTGATTGGTTACGAAGTTTTAACGGCTTTCGGCATCGCTTGAGGTTACACTCTTACAGACACTTCGGAAACTACACGATGACATAGTGGCTATGCCTTTCCAGAAGGCAGTAGCCACAAAAAGGAAGGAACGAAGGAAGACCCAGAAGCCTGTTTAGATATCTGTTCTGCCTCTTGAATTTTCTTCATAGGCATTCGGTCGTTCTATTGTCCATTTGTTCTTGAGTGACAGCTGTCGATCACTTTGCTGAATTCTCGAAAACCTGAAGCTGTACGTGTTAGAATGTCGTCTGTCCAGCCAGGAAGGTCACATGCAATGGCTGTCACCAAGGTCAACCAAGAGACGGAGTACATTATTGTTTATTAATGTTTTACTCAAATAATACGACAATCTATCAGTTTTCTATCTGGAACGCTCTGTATAACATTGCACGTGGCACGTACTATAGCTTGAGCCTTAAAGCCTTTTGTTTTCTTTTTCCCAGTAAACAATTGCACGTACTTTAATTCACAGAAATGGCATTGAAAATATCAACTTTTTCTGGGGGAAAAACCACTTCCTAAAGGATGTGGCCGATAGTAAAACAAGTTGCAAAACACTGGAATCAAGAGATTCTTCGGTCCAAATTTGTTTTTGTACTTTGAGCTAGAAAGATTGCAAAAGCATTACAAAAATGTAATGGTCATATTAAAAATTTTCCAATAATTTTTGACCTTTGGAAATAACAATGGAATGAGCGTCTGTTAATGATTGATATAGCCTCTAATATCTATTGCGCAGGATTCACTTATTGTCCTTCCATTGATATCCTTGGAGCAGTTCGAGAGAAATGCGAAATGAAGAATCCTGAATGGATATTTAGAGATTGTACAATCGTTTTTAAACATCTTAAAAGACCACACTCCTAATTAAGTATTGCAAGTGTTTAGAAATTAACACAGAAATAATGAATATTCTTCGAGTTTAGTTGGTGAATGTTTCTAGATAAAATTTAATAGAAAGTATGTCGGCTCGAACTATCTGTATGTCTTTGTGATTGACAGGTATCAATCAACAAGGAGTACGTGTTAAAATGTACCTTTGCGCAGCAAGAGAGAATGATACATAATATTCTAGAACTGAAGAGCTTGTTGGATGTTGTGTCTTTTCTTTGAAACTCTTGAGTTCAGTTATCAGCTTGATTTACTCTTCGCCTTCGCTACCTTTCATTTCTGGGCGCTTCTTGAATGAATGCTTTCAGCAAAACTAAAATTACCACTTAAAAATTGGACCTTTTGGACCACAGTATCAGTGATTTTACAGCTTGTTTAACCATCTATTTTTCTGTCTCTCATTTTCTGCACTTCTTTGGGTGCTTTTAGCCCCACCTTTTAGCAAACCTTTCTTGTTTTCCCGTGGAAAAAGATGACTAAGGTTTAAACTTTAAAATTCTACATTTTAGACGCATTATTCGTATTTCTGCACCTTGTTGAACTATTAATTTATCTGGTTAAATCTCTCGAAAGATCGGACCTTTTTGGACGATATACGTATCTCTGCGCTTTGTTGTACTATCAGTTTCTCTCTGCCTCTCAAAAAATCTTAATTAGTGCTATCTGAACTCATCCACTCGAGTTTAAGATATTTCCTACTGACTTTGTAGATAATGTTGAAAACAAAAGATCAGTTGATGTCAACTACAAAGTATGACGTCAATCGGTCTGGTTTGATAAACTCGTACAAGTGATCAATCTTTTGACCTATTTTATTAGTTGAATGTCAACGGACTTAAAGAATATTGCCAAATTATTTTATAGATCTACGTAAACATTTGTATATTGTTCTGTTAGGCACGATTTTTTGAAGTGGATTTCTAAGTGCGCAAGCGTGCAATTAAGACAAACCAAAGCAGACTTTTTTGAGCCCTGAAACAAACTCTTAGCTGATCTAAGTCGGGCCACGACTAACGTATTCCGCATTCAGAAATTCGTAGAGATTCTTTTTCTTTTTTTTTTTATCATTTCTTTTTCTGTTTCTCGTCCTGTTTCAAATGAATGACGTCTGTTCACGATTTTGGATCAACGCATGGTTCAAAGAAAAACCCAGTGTGTAGGAATTTATTTCAACTTTTAATTTGTTTTGTGCCTACTTTGGCACGACCCAGGCCTAGAGTCATCAAACTTCGTGCTTTCTTCAGCACGCATAAACTCGCAATTTAGAAAATAAGCCAAAAGTCGACTTGTTTTTCTGAATTTATTTTGACCTGTTTGTCACGTACACCACCCCTCTCCTCTTTATTCCCTAATCCGTGAGGTAGCCAGCTGCTTAAATAGTACAGAGTTGCACTATTCGAGTGAGAAAAACAAGGCTAAAACTCGAGTTGTTTTTCTGCATTTATTTTGACCTATTCATCACGTCCACCACCCCTCTCCTCTTTATTCGCTGAAGCCACTAAAAAAATGAAGTTGCACGTTTCTTTGCACGAAAACACTACTCGAGTAAGAAAATTACAGCCAAACTCAAGTTGTTTACCGGCATTTATTTTGACCTGTTTGTCACGTCCACCACCCCTCTCCTCTTTATTCGCTGAAGCCACTAAAAAAATGAAGTTGCACGTTTCTTTGCACGAAAACACTACTCGAGTAAGAAAAACAAGGCTAAAACTCAAGTTGTTTATCTGCATTTATTTTGACCTGTTTGTCACGTCCACCACACCTCTCCTCTTTATTCGCTCAATCGGTGAGGTAGCCAGCTGCTGAAATATACTACAGATTGAGTTACACGTAAACGAGAAATAAAGCCAAAACTTAAGTTGTTTTTCTCCAATTGTTTTCCCGATTTTGCACGTGCGCACATAATACTCCTCAGTTTTCATCGCTAAATCAAATCAACAAAAACCGACTTTGCAAGTTTGCACGTTTTCAGTGGTGTTTACCATATAAACCGAAAAAAAACAAAGCTTTTCAAAGCCAAAGTTGTTTCACCAGCTTTATTTTTTCACTTGTACTAATATTTGAAGAGGATTTGCCGAAAGTCCCTGTGCAACCCAGTAAAACTGAATTTCAAACCTCATTTAATTACCTGTGTAAAATTAGCATTTTTATTTGTATGAATTTGATATAGAAAAATGAGGATCTGTTGAGCAGATAAAGATCACATGGTATCCCATATGACCGGCTTTGTCAAATACATACATGAAAGATTACGTCATGAATCGTGCTGAGTCGCACGAGGATTTTAAAGATCACAAAACTGAGAAATTTTGGGTCGTTTTCTCCAGCTTTTTATTGAAAACTGCTCGGCGCATTGGAACAAAATACTAACAAAGTCAGTCCAGAACTAAAGCCAGGGAGAAGAAATATGATCTAAACAGCTTTGATTGTCCCAGAGCCGTCTGTGATAGTCCAGCAATCTGAGTGGCACGTATTCATGTGGTCTGTCTTATCGGGGTCTTACCGAGGTCTTACCGAGGTTTTCTCCTCCCCAGCACTCCTCCCCTCGCGAGGGCCTGCTAGGCAGGCTATTCCTCTAATCATATCTCAAACATATCTCTTCTCGGGGTAGAACTGTGCGATTTTTTTCTGGCCGGGCCAAAATAAGATGATTTGTTTATTATGTGGAATTTAGAAAAAAAATGTTTAGTAATTTTTGGTTTCGAAATCGGAAGTCGATGATGTCATAACACTTTATCATAATGAACTCCACTTTGAAGGCTTTACAAAGTCAATTCGTAGGGATCTCTTTATGTGAGGTCATAGATCAGCCACTCAAACCTCATATCTTATGTATACCGCGCAATTTCCAATGTAAAAAATACGTAAAATAAGGGTTCAGAAGATCTTTTTAAATCTGGGCCGGTTTTGACACTGTTATCTAAAAGGGATGGAATTTTGAGGGTTTTTTTTTCTGAGTCCCTTTTTTAACCTTTATCATCTTGGAACAGTGAAAAAGAGTTTTAAACGTGCTCAACACAAAATTTCATTGCACAATTTCCGTGCATTAAACGTGTTTATGCTAGAAATTATGGTAATTATTGTTGACAAATTGAAACCATGAGCTACATGCGCGCGCAGGTGTGATAATAATTAAGTTTGTGTCAGAACACGAACAGAAAAATACCTGAAAATTCAAAGTACAAATACCAAGCCGTCATTACCCAAATTGTCGTGTTAGTTTCTTATTATGCGCTGAAAAAGCGAGAGGAAAAAGGTTGGCAAATTAAAACAAGCCGAGCGCGTACTTGTATGATACACCTCCCCATATTCGAAGTCAAAAAAAAACGAACTGGAATTCCAAAGGTAACGCCGTTGCCATATTTTCACTGAAAGCTGTATTCCGTGTCATGTCATGTCCTGATCTTTGAACTTTGTATTGGAAAAGATACCTTGAAATTGAACCCAGTAATACTGGAAGACCAGTGGAAGACTTTGGTATGGTTGGTGTCGCACGTGAGGGTCCTATGGTGTACACGACCATGTTATGTCAACAAACTTTGAGTCGAGACAATGGCCCGCTAGTACCAAAGAATATAGCTTTTTAATCACAAGGAAAAACTTAAATTGCAGGGGAAAGCAAAAATTTTTATTAAAATGACTGGCACAGAGGGACGCACTTATTCGCTTCTTCAGTAAAGGAATTTGGGATGGGGAAAAAATCCAGTTACCACTGATAATACGAGTATTTTTAAAAGTTTGACTCATCGCGGAAATGCACAGTATGTAGTGCAAGCATGAAACAAATCTTCATGCTGAATTTAGCAGTGTTTGTCTAATGAAAAGAGAAATATGTAGGCCTCCAGGACTGGATCCTTCCCCTGCTAGCACAGCTCTATAACCTTGAACAGTCCAACGGGGATAAGAATGACTTAAAACTATACGAGGGACATGACCGCCTTGTCAGACCACACGATTAAATTTCGGATGTCCTATAATCCTTTCCTTACTTCAAAGATTATAAAAGGCATTTAGATGTATGAACCAGACCAAAACATTCCCTAAGAATGGCTTTCACGCTTATCGCATATTAAGAACTTCTGGAACTTTCTGCTGATAAGAAAATAAGAACCGGAAATACGAAAGATAACGAAGCAATCAATTCTAAATTGAAAAAATATCTGCAGAGATAGTAATTCGTTATTCATGTGCTCACTTTCGTAAGCGGAGTTTTGGTATTTCAGAGGTTTTTTCTTGTGGAAAATACTAGAATGTAGTTAATCTCGTATTTATCGGCATATTTAGAAGGTTTGTTTTGGCTAGCTCTGTGCTCAGTCAAAACGGAATAAAGAGAAAGCGATCACTTGACATTTGGTCCCGGCAAATTTCCAGGGGTTTCCAGGCCGGTTAATGACAGCAACCAAAACTTCGGAAGCCAAAGTTTGAACCTTAATCTCCATGCTCTTCCTTCCACAAAAAAAAATCACCGTTACTTTCTGGACTAAGTTCAAGCGGTTCTTATGTTGAGCAAGCCAGTTTGCCGTTAAAGAAATTCCACTATGTCCGGTCAATTTATCCTAAATGAAGCCTTAAGCTAAAACTTCCAAAAAGGATTCTCTGTTTACATTTCGTGGTCTGTATTCTTTGAATTCTCCCGAAATCAGTACAAAATGCCTTCAAACAGGGACTAGTATTTTCAGTAAATTTGAAGTTGCAAATAGTTTTCCCTGGCGAGAAAAAAAGACCTTTTTTTCTTCCTGGTCTTGGCTTCCTTGAAGGAACATTTCGAAAATACGTGAAGTCCGACGAGTGTCAACAAATTCTGCGAATTTTCCTTCTTCGATGAAGTGACATTTTGAAAATCCAATACCGAGTTCCCCGCTGTGATATATCCGGTTTTCATTCCTCGTCTCTTCTTCCATATTTGTACAAGAAAAACACTTTTGTTTTGCACCTCGTCTAGGGATGTACAGCAAAATATTACGTAATCAGCCAAGCTGGTCGCCTGGTGTAGAATGCCCCAACTCGGCATGAAATCAAAAATTCCCTATGACATAGAATATCCCGATGTTATCTCATTACTTGCTGTGGTTATACATAAAGTTTTACCAAAAAATTCACACCAGGTAAAGAGGTCTCAAGTTGTTAAATCCTTTATCAAAATAATTTTACAACTTCACGTATTTGTGAAGATATAGGAGTTTAGCGTGATTAAAATTTCATTACAACTTTGAACCACTCTTTCCTGATCCAACCTCAACTGTTCCTGCCAAGACTTTTCATAATCATCACTAATTTTCTATAAATAAAACGTACTATTTTGTCACCTCATACGTGCATTTTGCTTAGCTAAGTTTTCCAAGCGACCATATTGCCCAAGGGCTTCTTTATATTTGTTATTATAAACATATTTTGTAAAATGAGAAAATTCTTTCACGTAAGAAGAATCGGCCAAGGAACAGTTCAGTATTACCTACTCCCACGCTCTTTTCGCAAAACCCTATATTAAATAAACATAGCAGATTTTCCTCTTTCTCTTCCTACTCTATTCAAATGCTAATATTTTACTAGTCACTTTACAGTTTGATTTAGTAATTAGGGATTACGTGTTTCAACAAGAAAACAGATGATCAAATGTGTTTTGAAAAACAGCTCACTCAACTAACCAACCAAAATGAACCAAACTTGTTGAATATTTTAGAAGTGGCAATTTTCAATGCCATCTGTTTGCAGATTCGATTCACGAGTGTTTACAAAATAAATTACCAAAATCTTTCAAATGTTCTTCGGATTCTATGGTAACACGATACTTATCCTTGATTTTCCGTTTTATGCTCGCATTTTGTGCTAGCAGAGTACTTTTCTTTGGTATAATATTGAGAGGGGAAACTAGACACATTATGTGTAATCGGGATAAAAACCGGTTGTAAAACTGGTTTCGTTCGCCCACGACCGCATCAGCAGAGCCTATTTTCTCCCTCAATAAATTCAAAAAAAAAATAGATTATGCTCGCAGTAAAATAAATCTCTACTCACTTCAAAACTCATTTTTAAGCAAGTAAAAAAAATTCAAGTCAAAGTTTATTTTCTTTAAAAAAAAACAGAAAATTATATCTTATTCTCAGTGAGTGATTTTTTTTAATTTTTTTTTTTATATTTAATTATTCGAAGGTTAAAACCAATGAATTATATAAATATTATTATAATGCATTTTAATAAAGTAAATTACATGGCACTCCTCTGGCGAGAAAATTAAATATTCAAAAACAACGCTTAAATTTTGCTTGGAAACCAAGATTGAATTGCTTGAATTTTGCTTTAAAATATGTCAAAATTAATACTATTTAGAAGTATTAAGTTTCGATATGTGTGTCATACTGCAACTCACGTTTATGGGGTGATATTTAAGAAGTACTAAGGTTGTTTTCTTCTCATTGGTCCGTTGGTTATCGGATGAAACCCAAGTCATCTGTGACGGAAAATGAAATAGCATAAATATTGATGATCCAGATTCGTCTTGTATTGGTCGGTTGTTCAGAGAACCTGTTAATTCAGATGAAAATAAACTTTGCTCGCGCTTGAGAGAAGCAGAAGTCATTTGTTTTTGATTTGGAGACTGGACTAAATCAAGAAAGCCGAAATTCAAAGAAGAACAACAATGGAAGAACAAGAAATTATGTCGTCTCCGAGATCTACCAGAGTAGAACTACAGCAAAAATGCATCGAAAACTGTTCTAAGAGATGCGATAAAGCCATTTTCACCAACTACATCGGCAAGAGATTCCCGATAAGTACATGGTTGCCTCAATATAATCTCACTGCCTTACAATATGACATAATAGCGGGACTGACTGTTGGGTTGATGGTAGTGCCACAAGGCCTAGCGTATGCGCTAGTTGCTGGATTACCGCCACAATATGGCCTTTACTCAGCTTTTATGGGCTGCTTTGCGTACTGTATTTTTGGAACTAGCAAAGACATTACCCTTGGACCAACAGCTATCATGTCTCTTATAGTATCAGCATATGGAAGACCAGAAATTCCCGCATTCGTAATATTCGTGACACTGTTCAGTGGACTGATTCAACTAGCAATGGGAATTCTGAGGATTGGATTCGTGGTGAATTTCATTTCCATCCCAGTAGTGAGTGGATTCACTTCCTCCGCTGCAATAATCATTGCAATCGGGCAAATCAAGGACTTACTAGGTCTCAGAGATGTACCTAGGCCTTTTATTAAGCGAGTGTACTACACGTTCAGGCACCTCGGAGACACCAAAACGGGAGATTTAATTCTTGGTATAATTTGTATAGTGGTGCTTCTCTCCCTTAGAAAAGTCGGGCGATCAAAATGGGTGAAGGAAAACCAACAGGAAACCCACAAGGGCTTGTGGTTGGCGAAGAAGTTAGTGTGGATCGTCGCGATCGCGCGAAATGCACTGATAATTTTATTTGCTTCGTTTGTGGCGGTCATTTTTCTTCAGCATGGCTTTCATGATGTCTTCTCTCTCACCGAACACCTTGAGCCAGGGTTTCCTCCTTTTAAGGTACAACAGAAAACAATTCTTTTATTAATTTTTATTCCTTCCAGCCTCCGCTTTTATGCGATGTTTATTTTCCTTTTGTTCGTATGACTTAAGTTCTTATAGCCTCACGATATGCTTAATGATTCAATCGACAACCAAACATGTTTATCACTTATGATAACAGAAATCGTACTTATCCCTCTTAAAAACAAAAACACTAAAATAACTACTGTCGCTATGGGAGATAGAGCACCTGTGAAAGTACCTAGACGTTTTTTATATTGATGGGTAAGGTGATGTGTTCTGTGTCGACATTTAGCCAGCACACTCCAAATCCGTGCAGTCAAGCATATTCGTACATTGTTTACGCCGAACGAAAAGGGCAAATCGTTGGAGCGTAATATTGGTAAGGTCTCTCAACACCGCGATCGGCCCGAACCGATAACCTACCTTCGTCAAATGATAAGGAAGAAAACCAAACCAATTCTTTCGACTTTGAACTTTGTTTTTATTTCAATTTTTTTAATGCGGTTATGTTAATTTTAAATCTTACAGTCTTTTGTGTCTGCATCTTAAATCAAAGGCAAGGGACCGCATTTAAATTGCTGTAAAATTGCTGTAAAATCGCGAAGCCTTTTCAACAGCGCTCAATCATCAATACATACATTCCTCTTGATATTTCATTTAACATTTTGCCTAATATGTCATTCTCTAGTGTTCTCCGACAATTCAATCATGGGTGCGACCTTGCGG
Organism: Anthopleura xanthogrammica; assembly: GCA_964019055.1. NCBI lineage: Eukaryota > Metazoa > Cnidaria > Anthozoa > Actiniaria > Actiniidae > Anthopleura > Anthopleura xanthogrammica. The sequence continues at coordinate 7,897,901 of OZ025221.1, read as the reverse complement.
TATTAACTGTACATAGTTTCTATTTCGTCCTTAAAGCTGTACGTGCTTGTTAAGTGGTGCGCAGCGAACCTAAGTTCACATCAAATCTTTCAGCTTACACAGTCGGGTCAAAGCCTGCCTTCTTGAGCCTAGCAAGTGCTTTCGGGTAAATAATGTTGACATTTACCAGGCAGGATGTTATGGCTGTTATGCTGTGCATGAACACCCACCCAGACTCGCAGTGTCATAGCATGACAGCGTTCTTGTATGCGTCAAATTTCAGTGCCATCCCAAACATTGAAATATTCCTGTTGTTCTCAAGCAATCAAAAACTCATTTAGAATCTTTACCGGAGCGCTTACAGTTAGTTCATAGAAAATTGCACGAAGTAAAATCAACGATAAAAGCTGGGGAATTTGGAAGGCCTTTTTTTAAATCTTTCTTTTCACATTGTGGCATTTGATTTGGGATCCTTGATTTGCTGTAGTAACATTTTATTAAGATCTTTGATTTTTCTCATTTATTAAATCATAGGCACCTTCATTGTCCATTACAGTCGGAAACCAGACCCTGTCTACTCTGGAAGTCCTTAAACAAGTAGGACCAGGATTAGCCATCGTCCCTCTGATCGGCTTCCTAGAAAGCATAGCCATTGCTAAAGCATTTGCTCGCAAGAACAAATATAAGGTTGATGCAAGTCAAGAACTCATCGCCCTCGGTCTGGCTAACTGCTTCAGCTCCTTCGTCTCTTCCTATCCAGTTACAGGCAGCTTCTCCAGGACTGCGGTGAATGCACAAAGCGGTGTTACCACCCCTGCTGGAGGTGAGTACATAGTTTAACACGATGTAAAGATCACATATGCTTAGGGCTTCTAATACGTACACAGTTAGTACAAAAATAGGTACGTTGAGCGTAAGGTATGGGATTAACTTTTAGAGCCAGGTTAACGATGCTGAAAAATTCGCTGCACGCACAGGCCCAACAAGAAGGAGGGAACAGCGCTAACAAGATCAAAATAAAAAGCTTTTGGCACAGACATTTTACAAATTCACGCTGCTTCAGTTATTCAGGAACTTTACTTGATCAAGCTAGCGCGGAAAAAGGAAAAACAATTGAAGATTATAAAAGTGATAAAATTGTCAAACACAGTGGGTGTGAAAATGACGCACATCTGTAATCTTCTTGCCCGATCGAGCGTTGACAGCTTCCCTTCATGTATTATCAAGCAGCTTGATTTGGCTGCTACCCGATATTTCAAACACGAGTTCATTGAACGATGCAAAATTTCTAAGCAGCTCTCGCTGTGCGCCAGGAGACATAGCTATGCGTACTCTAATATTTTAGTAATTACATCAGTCGTGTTTGACGCACGTGCAACTCGCAAGCTAAAAAGTTGTCATCAACTCCACACACGCTCAGTCATGTGAAAAGCAGTTCTCAATGTTACGGGACAAGGCAAAAAAAATGTTTTTTCTCCTTATTTTATCTAGTTATCAAAAAAAAAAACTCTGAAAAGCGCACTCTGTATTTTTTGCGCAAAGCGATCCACGACCTTGGAAACATTTTTGCTCCATCAAAATTTTTTGTAAACTTTAGGCCCAGGTGTTAGCGTTCTAGTTTGAATTCATTGCTTATGAAAGCGGAAGTGTCGAATTTCAGATTTAATTAACAAAAAAAACTGACCAATCACTTGAACCCAGCCATCGTCATCAGCCCCAAGGGAAGATATTCTGCTCGGATTTCTCCACTTCCTTCAAGTCAAATTTCTTTGAAGTTTCAAATCGATTGGGCAATATTCTGCGCGTGAATCTGCGATACCAACGCCAACGCAAACCGTTTCCTCTAAAGACCGTTTTCCCTAATTTTTATCCTGTGTAGAATAAGTGATAATTAATGTGCTGCGAAGAGGATTAACATGTTTGCTTTCGTTTTTGTTTTAATTGTTTATTGATATATTGTTCAAAAAGGTGCGGGAATATGGTGTTTGTTTAAACGGTAGCTCTTAAACAAGTCTGAAATCAAAGCCAATTATAGTAATCGCTGTCGGTAGTGCATAACAAATTGTACTGCAAGATTAGAATCAAGACCATAAGCCTTTGAGTTGCCACGTACGCCGAATGCGTTGGACAGGGCAAAGTGCGCTGGAGCACTTTTCTTATGACTGAATCGCAAGGCTTTTCACCTTTGTACTCAAGGTCCAACGTACAAAATGTGTTAATTAGGGCAAAGTAACTTGGAGCGGTTCTATAAGAAGGATGCCATCATGCTAAACTGTTGCGCGCAATGCTTTTAAGTGAGAAAATATTTTTAATAGAGGAAATCTAAGCAGCTTAGTGTACCTACTAGAATAGTGTTCCTGCTGTGCGCGATAGTTTACGAGCTATTTTTGGAAGATACAAACGTGAATATGGCTCTCTGCGGTGAAATATAATGAGGGTATACCGCATCCGGACACGTAAACAACTAACTGGATGATTAACATATGTGCTTCGTGCATTGTGTACTACATACCCTGAGGAATCGATCAAAATATCACTAAATCTTCAAGATTTTTTCACTTCCTCAGATGAAATCTAAAAGATAAAAGTGCCGCATAATGAACGCGAAAGATTCATTACATTGCTCAAAAACCGTGAAACCTAGTATTTTTATTCCAAGTTACGTAAAGTGCCTTTGAAGGTGCTGTTGAAGCGCGCTCAAAACATATTTCACGATTTGCGTGTGGATGACACGGGTGATAAAAGGAAAGTATAAACGGTTCCAAGACACGGCTAGGTTCACCATTAGGGGGAAGAAAACTATGCGGTTTATAAGGATATCAAAACGTCCAGACAGTATTGTTCAGGGCTGTCTTATTGTTTTGAGATTAACCCTGAAAAAAGTCGAAACCCCAAAAGAATGCGCTAATATGATCAATCGAGCCCTTCAGGTAAAGCATACCTTTAATATTTGCAGATATACTTCACAGAACTTCGCAGAAATTCCAAAAACTAAGACTTCATTTAGCAGTCGATTTGTAGCAAATAATAGTAAAAAAATGTTACTGATTCCATGACGTAATTTTCTAGGGAACTACAGTACGTGCCTTGTCTGATTCTTGTCAAAACAATCTACTTCAAGTTGTTTATGTGTCTCATTTAAAGATGACATACATTCGACAGATATTCCTTCAATTAAGTTTCATGTTTTCCCTGTAAAATTTTAAATCTATCCTACGGGCAAATATATTGATTATGGGTTGTTGTTTCACCCTTGGCGCTTGCCCAAGGAGGGCGAACAGTGCAGTGTGGCATGATTTGGTATGTGACTTGAGTCCACATCTCGGTGATCGGAGCGAAGAGCTGAGAGAGGAGTGCTTTGAGAATCTAAGAGAATCGCTCAGGATAATTAGAGTGACGAGCGCAACGATAAAATGATTTAGGAAGAAGAGAGAAATATAAAAAAGAAAAAGTATGGAGAAAGTCAAACAGGTTTTTGTAGGTTGTCGTTTTATGACCATGAAGGAGAAAGTCGTTAATCATCATTAAACAATTTTGCGCAAATTCATGAATCGACAACCGACGACTGCGGCAGGCTCAATCAAAAATGCTAAACCCATTTGAATCATTTTGGAGATTTTCATTTTCAAAATATTATTAATGGATCCTGATCCCTCGGAGTTTGCTTATATGATTCCTTCTCAAACAGCTCTATATAGCCATGCGCAAATGGACAAGTACAAGTAGACTTTGAAAATGCAAACGACCATTTACCAATATCCATTTACCAGTAGACTTTTTTTACTTGGCGGAACCAAATTTGATGGAACAGAACCAAAGGACAAATCCCAACAAAGTGTGCCAAAAACCTTGTATAATTTTAAATTCTGCAAAACGTTAAAAGCTTATTGTCAACATAAAACTCCTGTTCTGGCTCTGTGGCCTCGGCTAAGATTCTAAATTTGGATTAGTAATGAGTAAACCACCCGGAGAGATATTTCCATTTCTTGTTCGTTGTTAAGGACCTTCATTTCTTAAGCGTGCATGGCTAATTTTTTGCGTTGCCTTTTTGCACGCAAAAGCCTCACCATTGATCCTCCCCCCAGCCTACTCCAAACAGAAATACAATATTTTTCTCGGTATCTAAATCTCTGTGTCGGACAATTCAATTACATTTGACTCCATCAGAACGCGCAGAGATTATAATCGTGTGTGGTATTTTCTGGACCGGGATTCTTATGAAGTTGGCACAGAGATGTTGGACGAAACTGAAATTCTCTCTCAATGTAATAAGTGGGCAATCAAAGAACTTAAGTTACTTCAACCGGCGTCTTATGTGTTACAAGCTTACTAGATTACCAACGGTATTTCATTGCGATGAGAGTAATTTACTCAGGTTACTTGTTCAATGTGGAACTCTTTGTTATTTGCCTTTTATGGAACCGAACTCTCAACACTTTAACTGCAATTATTCGTTTGGTATTTTAATGGTGCATGCAATTGAGCACATCAGGGGTGCGGTATATGCGTGGGATTCCTCCGTTCTCCCTCCCAACTCAAAGACACTGCCGCAGATTAATCTGTGCGCTGCTAATGCCGCCGCTACCTCAGTCTTATATGTGAATAGAATTGCTTGTTGGTTCTCTCCTGTGCTTTGAAGGATTCCTCCCTTCCTTCTCACAATTTTAATACACTTTCAACTACAATTCGATCATGAAACGAGGGTCACAGATTCAAACATTAGACTTGATATATTTTAGTATAACCCCTAAATCAGAACCTGCTATGTACCAGGCTTGTTGGCCATAGACTTTGAAGTGTTACCCTATTAAACAGAGTCAACGATTCATTTTTGTTCATATCCTTCCGATAAAACAAAGAATAATATGTATTCTGTTTCAAAAGTTTCAATCTTGAATTATGAATCATTACGAACGAAGTAGAGAAAAAACGCGCACACATTCTTTATTACTTGTTATACATGTTTATTTTCTCTGGGACTAGGATATTAACTTATCGCGGGTTTGTTTCGTTCAGGTATCTTCACTGGAGCTATCGTACTACTTGCGCTTGGTGTCCTGACTCCATTTTTCAAGTACATCCCCAAAGCATCGCTAGCCGCGCTTATCATCTCTTCGGTCCTCACCATGATCGAGTACCGCATCGTTCCCAAGATCTGGAAAGTCAAGAAAATTGACTTGTTGCCATTCTTGGTCACTTTCTTCGGCTGCTTCTACGAGATTGAACTTGGAATCCTCTTTGGCATTGGTGTGTCACTCATGATCTTCCTCTACCCTGTGATATGGCCCAAGCTGATCAAAGCTGACCGCGATTACACCGTCATCAAAGTCAACGGCGATCTAATCTATGCAGGTATGGAGCACGTGACTTCTGAAATTCAGGAGATGAGTTACTCAGACCCTCCCCCACGGGGAGTTGTCCTTGACTTGAGCGTGGTTACCCAAATAGACTTTACAGTTACCCAGAGCTTATTAATGGTGATCGAAGATTTGAAGAGTCGGAAAATTTCAGTGTTTTTCTCCGGTGTTCAAAATCATATTCGTGATATCATGGTCGACTCAGGAATTGAACTTGGCATTATTAACCCGACCCCTGATGCCATGGCAAGAGTTGTTAACGCTGAGGCTACACCCTTTTTACCACAAGAGGAAATCACTATTAATGGTGACCCAGAGTAGTAAACTGTAGATTTGATCGAAAAACTCCTGTACAAGATGTATTTTATTGAGGTTTATATTGCATTGAAAACTATAAAAAAAATTATGGGTGACTTGCGTGACACAGTAACGTGACAATTTTCCTTGCGTGGCAGTAATCGGGACACAAATATTTCCACGGATTGAGTCACTAGAATGAGAAAGAAATTTTAGAGTGAGGAGAAAGATTGGTATCGAGTCAAAAGAACTTGGAAATATGGGACAAAAATCAGCCCCATAGTCCTTTGCAATTCCATATAGTTACCAGTCTCCCTCATGTTTAAGAATTCCCGCGCTTTTCGGGGATTTTGTCACGTGAGCTGTAAGAGCAAGAAACCTATATAAAATTCTCTATTACCCACCAAAAAAATGAAAAGTTAAAGTTATTTTGTATGAAATGGTTTTGGAGCTGGAAATCCATTAAAAAGCGCGAAAGTGTGGATTATTTTATAAAAGTTTGAATATTCGCGTTCTGAAGAAATTGCCAGCAAAATTGAGTGAAATGATACGATGGATTTGTGAATATTGAATTAGTTTATTTTAAGAAAAGAATAGTAGCATTATGAACAGAGTATTTTAAGAAAAGTTAATTTAGAGAATGTATTTTTTCCAACACAGTTAAATATCAGTCACTAATCACGTCTGCACACAACTACATATCATTATGCCATGCTTAATATTCTTGTAAAATTAAAGAATTTGTAAAAAAAATTGTATATCTTGCATGGGCAAAGAATTACCAGTTATATTATTATTATCATTACCTATTAGTAATATTATTAAAACTGAAAGGAATGTGTGTATAAAATGAGATTTCGCATGCATGAGCTTGTTATTATTATTATTATTATTATTATTATTATTATCTATTAAATTTTGAATGGTATCCACTGTCACAAATTTACATATTTAGACTAAATCTTCCTTGGAAATACAAAGTAAGAAATTCGCTATTATAAGATAATACCGAGGCTCTTTGTTTTCTCGGTCGACCTCCCGAAAGCTTTTTCACTATTTTGATAAAATGTTTTACCTAAGCTCAAAAAAAATTGTCATAATTGTATTATTTTATATTTTCAAGAAAGCTTACAATAGTAATGGCCGATATTTTTCCAACTATAATTATCTGCATGACATTATTTATCTATAATCTTTCGTCAGTTTGTCGTAATTATTTACTCTTGTTGAAGATAATTTAATTCATTGCAATCGATAATCAATCGTATATTTTATGCAGTCGATATAACGTCGTAAGTTTATTAAGGTTGTTATATTTACTCTTGTATTGACTTAGAATTATATAAATCGATATATAAAGTATCGGTTATTATCATATGACCGTATTTCACTGTACGCGTGATTCTAAAAAAAACCTTTGGGGAAAATGTCGTCAGCAAAAAAAGTACGCTTTTCCGAAAAGCGTAATAATTTCCCGTTCGGACTCGCCGTTCGGACTCGCTGCCGTCAATCATGTAAAAACAACGCATTTTGATTCGCATTTATTAAAAACGCTTTGAAATCGATTTTTTATATGTGGTCATATGATAAAATGCTTATTGACTGAGTTAAGGTCGGTCCGAACGGGAAAATATTTGGCTCTCGGTCCTTGGCACGGAACTCGCTGCGCTCGTTCCGTACTTCAGGACCTCGAGCCAAATATTTTCCCGTTCGGACCTCCCACTCAGTCAATAAGTACATATTATGTTATATTATATGAAGTATCGGTTTTTACAGTAGAAGGTACTCATAATGACGTCAATTGCCACAACAAACCACTATTTTACAAAGAAAAAATTCCAAAATTCAACACGAAAATAAAAATATAACGGATCTTAGTCCCTCAAAGAAAAAAATCTCATTCAGTCAAATTTTATTCAATTTTAGTAATTCTGTCTGTTTTGGCTAAATAACAAGTTGTTCCATCTGACGTTATTATATATACAATATCTTTGTGACATTAATGTGTTTTTAGGGAGGGGAGGGTAAGAGAATTAGGTTGGCGAAGGTTTTGTTGCTTTGCTTGTTGCTTGTTGCATGTTGCATACCAAGCCCGAAATGCAGTATGGGTGGTGTGAATTCAAGCAGCAAAAGGTCATAACAATATGGAATTTTCCCAAACTTTGTCTGCAGGTTTTTCCAGCATATTTTCTTCTGTGCTGACATTATTTACATGTGAATATAATACATTTCAAGCTTGTCAAGAAACATGCAACATGCACCAAACAACAAAACCTTCACCAACCTTGTTTGAAATAACTGTATAAATACTCTATTGGACCACGTCCACATTTTGCATAGCACCCCTCCCCTCTTAGTAATTTTGTAGCATTGTAGTAAAGCCATACATTTTTATAGAAAATAAAGATTATTTTTAAAATATACCGACTGTTGTTCTTGCTTGTGTCAGTTTGTCTTTGTGCTCAGAGAAAAGATGCGAGCTTTTTTGTCCTTATATAAGTTTCCTGAGCCTGCGTTCCTAAGAGTCAGCAGAGAAGCGAAGAAGAACCAAAACACACAGAAATACTAAGGGAGCATTCATTTTTTAGGAGGGGGGGGGGGGGCCGGGAGGAATTAGGGGGGGGTCATTAAAAAATTACTAGATAAAAAGGGGGGGTCACATTTTTTTTGAATGTTGAACCAGGGGGGTCATGAATAAAAATACAGTGGTTTTTTTTTTTTTTTTTAGTCTTTTTCTGGAGGGGGGGAGGCTAGAAAATTTTTATATTTGGAAGTGGGGGGGGTTATCAAAATATTCAATTCCTTACCATGGGGGCTAGCATTTTTTTTCTATTTGATTCCTCTAATTCCTCCGCCCCCCCCCCCCCCCCCCTAAAAAATTAATGCTCCCTAACTGCAATTAAAAACAGCAACAACAACAAAAGACAGAGTAATAATAACAATCATAGGAGCAATAAATGGCAACAAAAGCAAAAGAGACTGCCCAAATGAACAGCGACAACTCGACCGGCAACAACGATCTTCTCGATTCCCCCGAGGTTGTCTAAAATAGAAAAGGCCATGACCAAGTTATTTATAAAAATTTCTGTGATGATTCATGCTTCAAGCACGTATGCTAGTTAATTATAGACATAGTAGGTCGTTACATATCCGTATCCCTATTTCAAAGGTTCAAACCAAACAATGACCACCTTCGGTTCCGGAAACCAACATGTGAGGATGACCTTGCTTTTTTTTAACCCTTCAAAAGGTTGTACGTTTAATGAGGCGTTTCGTTCAGTACACGGAACTGTGTTTTCCGGGCAAAATTTCAAACGCCATGCCGTGCAAGTTGAAGAGAAGATTCTGTGTAAATGGTATATAAACTGGTCATATTTTTGAATCAAAGGTTTTTAATTCGTCCGGTGCCATGTAAGGCCAGCCTGAGTTAGTTGAGAGTTGACTAGCTTAGATAGAATATTAGATGTAGTGAATGGATTTGTCGTATCCTTAGACGTGTACAAGTCCCGGAAGATGCACGCGAGGTATTTCCATTCAGCACAAACCCTTGCAGCACGTCGGAATGAAGCTCAATTTGGAGGAATAATAGGTACCAATTCTCAGGAGATTGAAATTTGTTGTTTTGGCCACAAAATTGAGCTACAAGATCACAAACCTGCTTAAAACGTGTTGTAGCTAATACAGGGGCGTAGCAACCCCAAGAAAGACCCTAAAACCCGTTTTTAGAACATCAATCAAAAAAACTGGCAACCAAAAAAACCGGCCAACCAAAAACAACAGCAAAAACGATGGAGTAGGGGGCATCGACCCGGGGCCCCTGCCCCCTGGCTACGTCCCTGCTAAAGGCATTACATCATGCACGTGTCGGGGTTTTTTTAGAACTACATTCTGAAAACGCAGCTAAAACTGAAAGACCTTTGTATCTTGAACTATTTAATCTATGTCTTGTCTGTCAGTAAGGTTCAAATGTTGGAACTGATGCCTACATACTCTTATGTTTTCCGCAGGTTCGTCAATTGGTTAGCGTTCAACACATCTAATATTAGAATACCCCATGCTAGTTATGATTAATAACATGCATGAATCTCATCATCTGAATAAAACCTGCCCTGGAAAGCTAGTATTAATTCACGAGGAAAGAATTCAGCAAGAAAGTCGTAGCTGTTTGGAAATAAAATCGGTCTTGAAAAAGCCTCGCTTCACTACAAGACATTCTTCCCTATTCATTAGATTCCAGTGAAGTAACTACTTCTGAAAATAGTATCAAGTTCAACCTCGGATAACCTAGGCCACCCACCCTTGCCTTTCCTGTTTAATAACCGTGAGGTCGAGTAAGAACGGGACTTTTCAGGTCTGTGTGAACACAAAAGCTTGCCAAAACTAAAGCAAAGGGATATATTTAGGAAAAGCTATCAAATTAACTGTTTGCCCGAGGGTTTTTTAGAACTTTTAGACTGTAAATGTATCCTTAAGATACAAGAACGTTGTCAAATGAAATTAGAAAAACATTAAAATACCAATAACTACGAGTAGGAAATTTATCTTGATATGATCATGAATAATAATAAAAAGTCCTAGCTTGTTCAAAAATACCAATTTTGCACGGCCCCTTTATTGCAGAAGACTACCGGCTCAGGAAAGCTTTTATTTTACTTCAAGATTGAAGTTTACATTGCCAGTATTCCTAATTTACTTATCTTTAAATTGCTTTTTTACACGAAATTGAAATGCATAAATACGGACTCGAACGACAAAACGTTTTACGGTATCTTTTTGCCACTTTATAAAATTGGATGCGATTTCTAAAATATTCTCAAGGAAAATTTATATTAATTAAATTTCATCACCTCCAGGCTTAAACAAAAATACTAATTTCTATTATAAGTTATCCTTTCCACTTAGTACTATGTAATATAGATAGAAATTAGTATAACATTTTATTTTTCTTCTTCAATGTATTAATTATTATAATGTAAAATTGTTAAAAGATGTTAAAAAAATATATATATATATGAGTAAAATAAAATCAATCAATCAATTAGTCTTAATGTCGTTTAAATACAATTCTTTCAGTTTAACTTTCTAGCGTTCAAGTTTTTTAAGGAAAAATTAAACGTCCTTAAAGTCTCAAAATGGAAAACTTTTCAAGCCGCCATCTCGAATGACACCGTTGGCTCGAGAACTACCAGCGGATACTCTCATTTTTCGTGACTTCACCAGTTTTGTACCTGAACTTCGACAGGAAAACAAAATGGGTATCAAGCCAAGTTCTATATTTTAACGTTTAATTCGGAAATTGGGGCTAATAGACAGAGTGGAACTTGAGAAACTAGTTACTAGTTAATTTACGGTAGATGTAAGAATGAAAGCAAGCGGTCGATATGAAAATAGTAGTTTGTTCACCTGACATCCGTACAGCTACGAGGGCGCTATATTTGGACAAACAGAACTGAATACAGTTCAATTATGATTGAACAATATCACTGGTCAAGTATAAATACAAACAGCTTAGAAAACGGTAGAATACAATAAGCTATTGAGAAAAATATATGAGTTACTATGAATGGCAAATACAGCTTTGGGGTCATGTTTGAACGTCTTGGAATTGAATGAGATGAATTTTAAAATGAAGATATTTCAATGACTCGTGGTTTGGAACAAAGATTATACAAAGATTGCAAGAACATATACCGGGGAAAAAAAAATTTAGTTGAGGAAAACGAGAGAGGAAAAAGTATTCTACAAAAAGTATTCTAGAAAGTTTTAAAAAAAGTAGAATTCAAACTTGCAACGGCTATGTTTATTCCCATGAAAATAAAAAAATCTTTGTTTAATCGTTAAAACCGTTCATTTTGAAGCGCTAATTGAATGCGAGGCTTCGAACGAGAAAATCTATTGTATACATGCATGGGCTAGCTACACAGGCTTGTGTGAGAAATGTCCATTAAACATTTTGATAATTCAGTAAATTTTTTCAAATCAGCTAATCAGTTAATTTAAGCTTTTAGAATTGGTATTTTATGAGGGTTCATTTTGAAGACATCGTATTTGTATTGAAATCTTATTGAAATCTTGAGCTTATTAATCTGACTTGTCATTGTCAAGTCTTTCACATGATTTTGTATTGTTTTTCCTTTGCTTACAAAGGTCTTAGAGCCTGTTCTCACCTTGAGAACGTTTTTAATAAAATATGTTAGAACACTTGTCCTTTGAACAACGTTTTTCTTGCTCAATCATCAAACCGCAAGGACTGACCAAACCCAGCCGACCAGACCTTTACAGTCTGTGTTGACCCAAAATGTGAAGCTGATACTCTCAACACACTATAAAAAAGACCCAAAAACCTCTGAGCTTTACACTAGAATTTCTAGAGTACAAAACAACCATGAACTCTCTGATACTTTTGGGATTGCTCGCCTGTGTGGCTGTAACTCTTGCTGAAGATGATAACACCATGGCACTGGTTAGTGTTGATATATTTTCATGTTAAATTCTGACGAAAATCTATGAAGTTGTTAACTTAATATTTTGTACCCCAACAGAAATACCTCAATCAGTTCCACTACATCTCACCATCTCGTTCCGGTAACCACGATGTCGAGACAGCCATTAGAAATTTCCAGAGATTCGCTGGTCTTCCAGAAACTGGTGAAATCGATGAGGCCACCGTTGATCAGATGAAGAAACCCCGATGTGGAATGCCTGATGTGGACGACAGTGGAAGCCGTATCAGAAGGTAAGACGCACTGAAAGGACACCATCATCTGTTTCTTACTCTCTCTCTCTCTCTCTCTCTCTCTCTCTCTCTCTCTCTCTCTCTCTCTCTCTCTCTCTCTCTCTCTCTCTCTCTCTCTCTCTCTCTCTCGCTCTCGCTCTCGCTCTGAAGTTAACTGACTCCTTTCTGTCTAAATTTAAGATACAAGTTGGGCTCCAAGTGGGGCAAGAAGCAACTGACATACTTCGTTGAGCACGGACGTGACTTACCGGCTCGTGAACAGGACAGGATCTTTGCAAAGGCTTTGAAATACTGGGCTGATGTATCTGGACTGAGCTTCTCAAAGGCCTCAAGCGCTTCCTCAGCTGACCTCAAAATCAGGTACAATTTGGATTTACTTTATAATCATGATTGGATTCCTCCTATCTAAGATAATGTTTCATTTCTAAACAGCTTTGGAGCCAAAACCCACGGAGGAAGTTCAGAGAGAACATGTGCCTATCCCTTCGATGGACCAGGCAAGGTATTGGCTCACGCCTTTTTCCCCAGCAATGGACGTGCTCACTTCGACGAGGACGAAAGATACACCGACGGAACATCAAGCGGAATCAACCTCTTGTGGGTGGCGACTCACGAGTTTGGCCACTCCCTTGGCTTACACCACAGTGACGTCAGGAATGCTGTCATGTACCCTTACTATACTGGATACGTACCAAACTTTAAACTCCAACAAGATGACGTCAATGGAATCCAAGCTCACTATGGTAAGATCCTCCACCCTATCTGCGCTTGTATATGTCCTTATGCTTCTGCTTGCGTCGCTAGTGTGAACCTTAAGGACACCTTTTATTCTCATTTACTAGAAAAGCGAGCAACCGTGAATATTAATTTTGTTGATTCGTGACGTGGTTTTCTTATGCTTCAGGAAAGGCAGGCGATAGTGGATCCGGAGGTAAGTTGAATTCTTATTCGCTAAATATGACATTTTGAACTTAGTCTACTTTCTACTGTTTACAGTGCGAATCGAACAACCGTGGGCACCTAGAAATATTCCAGGAATGTTCTATTGTTCTTTGGCCAATCAGAAATGACTCTCTAACCACAAGATGATGGAAAGATAACAATAACGCTTCTGATTGGTTAAGAAACATTCTTGAAATATTTGTAGGTGCCCACGGTTTTTAGATTCGCACTGTAACTTACCATGAAGATAAAGTTCGTGTAACGTTTAATTAGGGAAATATTTTCCACGTCTTTATATACTATGAGACTTGTGTGTTTAAGCGATACCAGTTTACATTTATCGTAGCATTCATCATCATCGTCATCATGTATAGTCCGTGCGTCATGCGTTTGAGCCTGTCATTCGCATGTTGTTGCCAAGTATCAGGTTCGATATCTCTCCATTTCATGTTTCTCTTTGCTGTATCCTTGAATCTAAGCCGTGGCCTTCCCTGGTTTCTCCGGCTTCCTTGGCACAATTGAGAGTACCGTAATTTTCGTAGCATTACTTGATAATAAAAAAGGACAAATTATAAGTCTGGTTTTACGAAAGGTTACGAATAGAGCAAGTTAGCAACAACTAAACTGGCTGGTTTTAATATATATATAATTTTATTTTTCACGATAGGTAGCTGTGTAGATAAAAACCAAAACTGCCGCTACTGGACAAAATATTGTAGCAACCACAGCTGGGTCAAAGCTAACTGCAAGAAGACCTGTGGAACTTGCTAGTGTAAGAGAAGACTGTACAATATATCTATGTACTCATACTCATACTCATACTCATACTCATACCCATACCCATACCCATACCCATACCCATACCCATACCCATACCCATACCCATACCCATACCCATACCCATACCCATACCCATGCCCATGCCCATACCCATACCCATACCCATACCCATACCCATACCCATACTCATACTCATACTCATACTCATACTCATACTCATACTCATACTCATGCCCATGCCCATGCCCATACCCATACCCATACCCATACCCATACTCATACTCATACTCATACTCATACCCATACCCATACCCATACCCATACCCATACCCATACTCATACTCATACTCATACTCATACTCATGCCCATGCCCCTGCCCCTGCCCCTGCCCCTGCCCCTGCCCCTGCCCCTGCCCCTGCCCCTGCCCCTGCCCCTGCCCCTGCCCCTGCCCCTGCCCCTGCCCCTGCCCCTGCCCCTGCCCCTGCCCCTGCCCCTGCCCCTGCCCCTGCCCCTGCCCCTGCCCCTGCCCCTGCCCCTGCCCCTGCCCCTGCCCCTGCCCCTGCCCCTGCCCCTGCCCCTGCCCCTGCCCCTGCCCCTGCCCCTGCCCCTGCCCCTGCCCCTGCCCCTGCCCCTGCCCCTGCCCCTGCCCCTGCCCCTGCCCCTGCCCCTGCCCCTGCCCCTGCCCCTGCCCCTGCCCCTGCCCCTGCCCCTGCCCCTGCCCCTGCCCCTGCCCATGCCCATACACTTTGTATATCTGTACTTACGTACACTCATACTATTCTCTTAACGTTTCAGAATTCCAGAAGCTTCAGATGAAATAGTTTTCAAAAGACATAACTGTATGACACCGTAAATGCTTTTTATAGTTAGTCAAATACCAATATGCGAATTAAAGATTGAATAAAGTAAATCAAATACACGTTATTTGGGTTCTCACTTGTCTTCTGAAGCCAGTTCATTACTAAACATCCGTATACTAAGTATCCGATGTGTCGCAAATATACATGAAAAAGGGGCTTATAGGGCCAAATCATACTTTGCGTACATAATTGAGCTGCTTTGACGTCACGTGAAAGAGGTCTATAGGAATAGATCTTTTTAGCTGGGTGTAATGTTTTCCCATTTCAGACCACGTGTCATTCTCTTGAGAATAAGACTCTGTTAGTTGTATCCATATAATGTGTCTTCTCATGTGCAACCGTTAAACAAAGAATTCATATTCTAGGGAATGAATAGACCCCCTTGCAGCACATCGGAATGCAGCTCAATATGGAGGACAAAACAATAGGTTCCAATTCTCAGGAGATTGAAATCCAGTGAACCCTTGTATTGAAAGTGATGAATGGTACGTTGTCAAACACTGACCACCATGTGCTGTCAACCAGAAAGAATTCTATAGTAAAGTTGTGATTCAGCTGATGAACATTCTGCACGAGAAAAGAAATGATGTCAAATGAAGCCAAGCAATTTCAAGAAGGTCTCAATCATTTGTTATGTAAATATAGAAGCATTTTACACCAGTTCACGTTGTAATTTTGTACGTGGGAAGGATAATAACATAGCTAGAATAGGATATTTGCATGTTAAGATATCATTGCTGGCGCTGTTATGAAGTTCTCGAATAGTAAGCTTTTGCTGATGATGCAAATGTACACTCTTCACAGGCTTCACTCTCTCCGGTCTCTACTTGATGCCTTCTCTCAGTTCACAACAAGACCAGAGCAATGCAAGACTATTATTTATGACTCTGAGTAGCTTCAGATTGTTCATCGGTTGGTCTAGGTCTCTCCAGCAAGCTAATAGTTAAAAAATCAAGTGGTCTAAAAGAGAGAGGACTTTGGCAATATCTTCTGGAGTGAGTATAATCCCCGGGGGGGGGGGGACTCCCTTATAAGAGGGGGCAGGGGTCCTCGTCGTCCCTTTTAGGGTTTGAAATCAGTGTTTTGGTCCCGCTTAGGGTGATAATGACGAGAATGCCCACCAGCTGAGTTTTGTGGTCCCGCTTAGGGTATAAGATCAGCAGCAATGCTTCTTTTCAAAGATTGATTTTTATTTTAATCCCATTTCCGGATTGTGTCACTTATTGCTTGGTCCCTCTCAGGGGTGAAATTTCATCACTGCCACGCCCATCATCTCAAAATACAGGTCCCTTTTAGGGGTCATTTTCAAAATTTCCGATGAGGACCCCCGCCCCCTTTTATTAGGGAGTCCCCCCCTCCCCCGGGGTATAATCTTCAAATTTTATCGAGCCCCCAAAAAAATACTTTGGGCTGATCTAAGTCGGGGTATGGCTAACTCACAGATCGAACCCTGAAACAACCTCTGGGCTGGTCTAAGTCAGGGCACGGCTAACTCACAGATCGAACCCTGAAATAACCTCTGGGCTGATCTAAGTCAGGGCTCGGCTAACTCACAGATCGAACCCTGAAACAACCTCTGGGTTGATCTAAGTCAGGGCATTGCTAACTCACAGATTGAACCCTGGAACAACCTCTGGGCTGATCTAAGTCAGGGTATAGCTAATACTCACAGATCGAACCCTGGAACAACCTCTGGGCTGATCTAAGTCAGGGTATAGCTAATACTCACAGATCGAACCCTGAAACAACCTCTGGGCTGATCTAAGTCAGGGCTCGGCTAACTCACAGTTCGAACCCTGAAACAACCTCTGGGTTGATCTAAGTCAGGGCATGGCTAACTCACAGATTGAACCCTGGAACAACCTCTGGGCTGATCTAAGTCAGGGCATGGCTAACTCACAGATTGAACCCTGGAACAACCTCTGGGCTGATCTAAGTCAGGGTATAGCTAATACTCACAGATCGAACCCTGAAACAACCTCTGTTTGGGCACGGCTAACTCACAGATTGTATGGGAATTTAGCATGTTAGGTTTTTTGAAAAGGAGGAAAACCGAAACTAAACAATTATTTGTTTAATCTTTGTTCCAAACCACGAGTCATTGAAATATCTTTATTTTAAAATTCATCTCATTCAATTCCAAGACGTTCAAACATGACCCCAAAGCTGTATTTGTCTTTCATAGTAACTCATATATTTTTCTCAATAGCTTATTGTATTCTACCGTTTTCTAAGCTGTTTGTATTCATACTTGACCAGTGATATTGTTCAATCATTATTGAACTGTATTCAGTTCTGTTTTTTTCTTTTAGCGCCCTCGTAGCTGTACGTACGTCAGGTGAACAAACTACTATTTTCATATCGACCGCTTGATCATAAATTTATTGAATCGATGAATTAACGTTGTAGTATCATATTTGTAGAGATTCCAAGATCATATCGATGCCTTTCTGAAGTCTGTTTTATCCTCCATTGAGTACATAAGGGAGAATATTCTTTATTTCAAAATTTTAACCCCTTAAAATCCTGATATCTCATTTTGAATGTTCTTCCTTCCTACCTCATTACTTTTGGAGCTCTTTGATGTATCCTTTGACATTTTCATTCAATTTTGCAGTAACATCTGCCACAGGTGGATAGATGTTTCATTACCTAAGGGCATGGCTGACCAAACGTATTCCCTGCACAGAGTATAATATACTGTTAATATTTTACTGGGCAAAAATTGGTGCCATATTTTCATTCTTAACTTAGCATTGCTACGAGAGTCTAAAGAACTTAGCTGATATCAATTCTATTTCCTTTCTCACAGCTGATTCATCTGTAGGAATATAATTTATTTTTCCAATTTATAAATTGATTTTATCGATTTTTCCCAGAGAATTTCTTATTTAAAAGAGCCAGAGCCTGTTCTCACCTCATGGACTTTTTTAATAAACTATGTTGGAACACTTGTCCTTTGAACAACTTTTTTCTTGCTCAATCATCAAACCGCCAACACTGACCAAACCCAGCCGACCAGACCTTTACAGTCTGTGTTGACCCAAAATGTGAAGCTGATACTCTCAACACACTATAAAACAGACCCAGAAACCTCTGAGCTTTACACTAGAATCTCTAGAGTACAAGCAGCCATGAACTCTCTGATACTTTTGGGATTGCTCGCCTGTGTGGCTGTAACTCTTGCTGAAGATGATAACACCATGGCACTGGTTAGTGTTGATATATTTTCATGTTGAATTCTGACGAAAATCTATAAAGTTGTTAACTTAATATTTTGTACCCCCAACAGAAATACCTCAATCAGTTCCACTACATCTCACCATCTCGTTCCGGTAACCACGATGTGAAAACAGCCGTTGAGAACTTCCAGAGATTCGCTGGTCTTCCAGAAACTGGAGAAATCGATGAGGCCACCGTTGGTCAGATGAAGAAACCTCGATGTGGAATGCCTGATGTGGACGACAGTGGAAGCCGTATCAGAAGGTAAGACGCACTGAAAGGACACCATCTCTCTGACCTCTTAACTGACCTCTTTCTGTCTAAATTTAAGATACAAGTTGGGCTCCAAGTGGGGCAAGAAGCATCTGACATACTTCGTCGAGTACGGACGTGATTTATCAAGTGGTGAACAGGACAGGATCTTTGCAAGAGCTCTGCAATACTGGGCTGATGTATCTGGACTGAGCTTTTCAAAAGCCTCAAACGCATCCACAGCTGACCTCAAAATCAGGTACAATTTGGATTTACTTTATAATCATGATTGAATTCCTTTCTAAACAGCTGTTTCAATGTTTCATTTCTAAACAGCTTTGGAGCCAAAACCCACGGAGGAAGTTCAGAGAGAACATGTGCCTATCCCTTCGATGGACGAGGCAAGGTATTGGCTCACGCCTTTTTCCCCAGCAATGGACGCGCTCACTTCGACGAGGACGAAAAATACACCGACGGAAAATCAAGAGGAATCAACCTCTTGTGGGTGGCGACTCACGAGTTTGGCCACTCCCTTGGCTTACACCACAGTAACGTCAAGAAAGCTGTCATGTACCCTTACTATACTGGATACAGACCAAACTTTAAACTCCAACAAGATGACGTCAATGGAATCCAAGCTCACTATGGTAACGCTTAGATGTCCTTACTTTGCATAACTTTGTAACTACTCCATCATGTGCCGTCTCTTTTACCAGGAGGACTGGATAATATTTATTTTTATTAATCATATATGATATCCCGTGCGGCCTACGTCTTGCGTGACGGGAATTGTCAGCATGCAACGATATCTGCAGCTTCTTGAGACGGAAATTTTTCCGTACTCAACATTTTTGAGTATATCATTAGTCTTTGTTGAAACCACTCACCTTTAAGAACCAATGGGATTCTTGTTTCCCTTTAAGCATGATTCACACTAGCGACGCAAGCATAAGCATAACGACATACGCAAGCGCAAGTCTTTCACGGTTAATCATATCCATTTTGAAATCATTAGCAAATCCTGCAATCTGATTGGCTACAAAGTGTGCGATTTAAGCATTAATTGCACTATTTTGAATCATTAATTGCAATTGCATCATTTTGTCAACCAATCACTTTTGAAGCTACATATAACTGTTGAGTATTTTAATATATTAAGTTTCAAAATGGAAATGATTAATAGGTAATAGAACTGAGTGTCTTGCAATTTTGGGCAGAAATCACACTCGTGATTAACAAATTGCACTCCCGCTGCGCGGTCGTGCAATTTTGTAATCACTCTTGCGATTTCAGCCCAAATTGCACTCAACTCAGTTCTATTACCATTATTAACTAACCCCTTCATATTTGGACAGAACAAAACATCCTTAAAGTACTATCTGCGCTTGCGTATGTCCTTATGCTTCTGCTTGCGTCGCTAGTGTGAACCTTAAGGACACCTTTCATTCTCATTTACTAAGCGGTACAGCTAGAAAAGCGAGTAACCGTGAATATTAATTTTGTTGATTCGCGACGTGGTTTTTCTTATGCTTCAAGAAAGGCAGGCGATAGTGGATCCGGAGGTAAGTTGAATTCTTATTCCGTCTTTTTCAATTTTTTGAAATTTTGAATTTAGTCCCATTTCTACTTTTTAACTTACCATGAAAATAAAGTTCGTGTAACGTTTAATTAGGAAAATATTTTCCACGTCTTTATATACTATGAGACTTGTGTGTTTAAGCGATACCAGTTTACATTTATCGTAGCATTCATCATCATCGTCATCATGTATAGTGCGTGCGTCATGCGTTTGAGCCTGTCATTCGCATGTTGTTGCCAAGTATCAGGTTCGATATCTCTCCATTTCATGATTCTCTTTGCTGTATCCTTGAATCTAAGCCGTGGCCTTCCCTGGTTTCTCCGGCTTCCTTGGCACAATTGAGAGTACAGTAATTTTCGTAGCATTACTTGATAATAATAAAAATACTAGCCTGAAAAGGTTACGAATAGAGCAAGTTAGCAACAACTAAACTGGCTGATTCTAATATATATATAATATTTTTTTTTACGAACAGGTAGCTGCGTAGATAATATCAAAAACTGCCTCCGATGGAAAAAATACTGTAGCCGCCACAGCTGGGTCAAAGCTAACTGCAAGAAGACCTGTGGAACTTGCTAGTGTAAGAGAAGACTGTACAATATATCTATGTACTCATACTCATACTCATACTCATACCCATACTCATACTCATACTCATACCCATACTCATACTCATACTCATACCCATACCCATACCCATACCCATACCCATACCCATACCCATACCCATACCCATACCCATACCCATACCCATACCCATACCCATACCCATACCCATACCCATACCCATACCCATACCCATACCCATACCCATACCCATACCCATACCCATACCCATACCCATACCCATACCCATACCCATACCCATACCCATACCCATACCCATACCCATACCCATACCCATACCCATACCCATACCCATACCCATACCCATACCCATACCCATACCCATACCCATACCCATACCCATACCCATACCCATACCCATACCCATACCCATACCCATACCCATACCCATACCCATACCCATACCCATACCCATACCCATGCACTTTGTATATCTGTACTTACTCTCATACTATTCTCTTAACGTTTCAGAATTCATGAAGCTTCAGATAAAATAGTCTTCAAAAGACATAACTATATGACACCGTAAACGCTATCTATAGTTAGTCAAACACCAATGTGCAAATTAAAGATTGAATAAAGTAAATTAATTACACGTTATTTGGGTTCTTACTTGTCTTCTGAAGCCAATATACATGAAAGAGAGGCTTATAGGGCCAAATCATACTTTGCGGCGCGAAATATAGACCCCTTGCAGCACGTCGGAATGCTGCTCAATTTAGAGAACAAAGCAAAGGGTTCCAATTCTCAGGAGATTGAAATTCTTTTGCTTTGCCCTCCAAATTGAGCTGCTTTGACGTCACGTGAAAGAGGTCTATAGGAATAGATCTTTTTAGCTGGGTGTAATGTTTTCCCATTTCAGACCACGTGTCATTCTCTTGAGAATAAAATGCTGTTGGTTGTATCCATATTCATGTGTCTTATCATGCGCAACCGTTAAACAAAGAAATAATACTCTAGGGTATGAATACAAGTGATACAATGTAAGTAAAATAAGGCCCAAGCTAACTGAGAGGTCTAATGAAGAGATTTCTAAAACCGTTTTATTTTGGGCGTAATACTTTCCCATCTCAGAGCACGTTTTTTCCCTTGAGCATTATTTCTTTGTTTCCTACAACATAAGAATGTGTTAATGTCGATATTTATAATTTTGACCAGTAAGCCGATGTATGGAAAATGGTGAATGGTATGCGTACGTGGTACGCAAACACTGACCACCATGTGCTGTCAGCCAGAAAGAATTCTATTGAAAAGTTGTGATTCAGCTGATGAAAATTCTGCACGAGAAAAGAAATGATGTCAAATGAAGCCAAGCAATTTCAAGAAGGTCTCAATCATTTGTTATGTAAATATAGAAGCATTTTACACCAGTTCACGTTGTAATTTTGTATGTGGGAAGGATAATAACATAGCTGGAATAGGATAGTATTTGCATGATAAGATATCAAGTGCTAGCGCTGTTATGAAGTTCTCGAATAGTAAGCTATTGCTGATGATGCAAATGTACACTCTTCACACTCTTCACTCTCTCCGGTCTCTACTTGATGCCTTCTCTCAGTTCACAACAAGACCAGAGCAATGCAAGACTATTATTTATGACTCTGAGTAGCTTCAGATTGTTCATCGGTTGGTCTAGGTCTCTCTAGCAAGCTAACTAGCTAAACAAGCAAGCGGTCTAAAGGAGAGAGGACTTTGGCAACATCTTCTGGAGTGAGTATAATCTTCAAATTTTATCGAGCCCCCAAAAAAATACTTTGGGCTGATCTAAGTCGGGGTATGGCTAACTCACAGATCGAACCCTGAAACAACCTCTGGGATGATCTAAGTCAGGGCATGGCTAACTCACAGATCAAACCCTGAAACAACCTCTGGGCTGATCTAAGTCAGGGCTCGGCTAACTCACAGATCGAACCCTGAAACAACCTCTGGGCTGATCTAAGTCAGGGCTCGGCTAACTCACAGATCGAACCCTGAAACAACTTCTGGGCTGATCTAAGTCAGGGCACGGCTAACTCACAGATCGAACCCTGAAACAACCTCTGGACTGATCTAAGTCAGGGCACGGCTAACTCACAGATCGAACCCTGAAACAACCTCTGGGCTGATCTAAGTCAGGGCATGGCTAACTCACAGATCGAACCCTGAAACAACCTCTGGGCTGATCAAAGTCAGGGCACGGCTAACTCACAGATCGAACCCTGAAACAACTTCTGGGCTGATCTAACTCAGGGCATGGCTAACTCATAGATCGGATTGGAATTTAGCATGTTAGGTTTTTGGGAAAGGAGGAAAACCGAAACTGATTCGACATAGCTGTTTCATTCTCATGAGAAGATAAACACTACACGAACACAGAGAATAAGCTTCATTCAAATTTATTCATTCATCAAACAACGCTATCATCAATAAGAGTCCTTGATCCTGTTGTACAGCGGGTTCATGAGCCATGTTTATGATCTGAAGAAAATAACCACGTGATTCAGTATAATGAGTTGCATCATGACGTCATCCTTTGTTATCTATTCAAAGATTTGAATTGCCCTATGACGTCACATGAAAACAATCTTCTGTTTTAACGCTTAGAATCATGGTCATGAGAGGGTGACAAAACAGCAACAACATAAAGAAAACTGCGAAAAATCAGTGTATTTTTTTAAGAATTTAGGAAAGCAATAATAGCTAAAAACTACCGTATTAGACCCCTTCCACGTGACATCAAATCAACTCAATTTGGAGGGCAAAACAAAAGAATTTCATTCTCCTGAGAATTGGAAACTATTGCTTTGTCCTCCAAATTGAGCTGCATTCCGAAGTGTTGCAAGGAGTCTATATTGTAGGATAAACGCCAGTTTATGATTTGAAAACTAGACATAACATGAATAAGAAATGGCTAAATACTTGCACCATCACAAATGTTCTAACCTTAGCAAGTTCCGCAAGTTGCCTTGCAGTACTGATCCACATAAGTGTGTTGGCCACAAAGGTACTTCCACAAATGACAACTTTTATTCATATCAGAACAGGCACCTAAAGAGAAAGCAATACAAAGTATATAAGAGGCTGCATGAAAAGAAATGACATCAAGAATCAACGGTAGTAACTTCATAACCATCAGTTCACACAAATTTCGTTCTATGCGGACTAGCTCTGAAAAAAACCATGGTGCGAGAACATTAACTTTCAGTTGCTGGGCAGTCCTCTCTCATGATGTGAATGGTCTATAGACCCCTTTCACGTGACGTCAAAGCAGCTCAATTTGGAAGACAAAACAGAAGAATTTCAGTCTCCTGACAATTGAAACCTATTGTTTTGCCCTCTAAATTGAGCTGCATTCCGACGTACTGCAAGGGGTCTGTTAGGTGTTGTCAATTCTTAAATTTATAGGTGACAGCCCTGCTGTGTACGTGTCACGTCCTTTCAAAGTCAAACAGTCTACTCTAAGGACTTATTTATTATTTTCATTGCCGTGTGATTTTGATGGAAAAAATCAGGCAAAAAAAAAAAGAAGACTTCGCTTACCGCCTCCGTTTCCACCTGATCCTGATGAAACACCTTAAAATTAATATATTGATAAATGTTAAATATATTAATAAGCCAGGAGGAAGTCCTGGATACAACTGAAACAGTAGACCCTTTTCAGATATGGCGTCTATGACGTCAAACGAGGAGTCCGAGAATGTCCCGGATGCAATGACTGATATATAAGCCAGTTCAAAGTTTAAGAATCGTTTTCAGTGCGCATGCGATTTTATCCCGAATTTCTCGCCTTCTTTTGTTTAATTAAAAACAAAAGAAGGTTTAAACAAAAGAAGGTAAGAAATTCGTGATAAAATCGCATGCGCACTGAAAACGATTCTTAAACTTTGAACTGGCTTATATAATGATTGAAATCCGGGGCATTCCAGTCCCGGATGCTGCTAGTGGAAATCATTTGGTTTTGACATCCGGGACATTCTCATTCTCCTCGTTTGACGTCATAGAGGCGCCATATTCGAAAAGGGTCTATTAACGTAGAAACCGAATGAAGTGAATCAGTACCAACAAATACGAGTTCGAATCCCTGCTAAGGTTTCCATCTAATACTGAGCTAGTTTGTAAAGCAAACAGTTTGGCAAGTATTTGGCCTGAGATATGAACATGTGCTTATCAGTGCTTATCACGTGACCATTACAGCTGTGATCCTGATTGGCCAAATAATTTAAATCAATAATCACGTGTCATTAAGCGGAGGATCTTACCATAGTGAGCTTGGATTCCATTGACGTCATCTTGTTGGAGTTTAAAGTTTGGTACGTATCCAGTATAGTAAGGGTACATGACAGCATTCCTGACGTCACTGTGGTGTAAGCCAAGGGAGTGGCCAAACTCGTGAGTCGCCACCCACAAGAGGTTGGTTCCGCTTGATGTTCCGTCGGTGAATCTTTCTTCCTCGTCGAAGTGAGCACGTCCATCGCTGGGGAAAAAGGCGTGAGCCAATACCTTGCCTGGTCCATCGAAGGGATAGGCACATGTTCTCTCTGTATTTCCTCCGTGGGTTCTGGCTCCAAAGCTGTTGAGATTGAAACATTATCTTAGATAGGAGGAATCATGATTACAAAGTAAATGCAAATTGTACCTGATTTTGAGGTCAGCTGAGGATGCGCTTGAGGCCTTTGAGAAGCTCAGTCCAGATACATCAGCCCAGTATTTCAAAGCTCTTTCAAAGATCCTGTCCTGTTCACCACTTGATAAATCACGTCCGTGTTCGACGAAGTATGTCAGATGCTTCTTGCCCCACTTGGAGCCCAACTTGTATCTTAAATTTAGACAGAAAGGGGTCAGTTAACTGAGAGAGAGAGAGAGAGAGAGAGAGAGAGAGAGAGAGAGAGAGAGAGAGAGAGAGAGAGAGAGAGAGAGAGAGAGAGAGATGGTGTCCTTTCAGTGCGTCTTACCTTCTGATACGGCTTCCACTGTCGTCCACATCAGGCATTCCACATCGAGGTTTCTTCATCTGACGAACGGTGGCCTCATCGATTTCACCAGTTTCTGGAAGACCAGCGAATCTCTGGAAGTTCTCAACGGCTGTTTTTACATCGTGGTTACCGGAACGAGATGGTGAGATGTAGTGGAACTGATTGAGGTATTTCTGTTGGGGGTACAAAATATTAAGTTAACAACTTTATAGATTTTCGTCAGAATTCAACATGAAAATATATCAACACTAACCAGTGCCATGGTGTTATCATCTTCAGCAAGAGTTACAGCAACACAGGCGAGCAATCCCAAAAATATCAGAGAGTTCATGGTTGTTTGGTACTCTAGAAATTCTAGTGTAAAGCTCAGAGGTTTCTGGGTCTGTTTTATAGTGTGTTGAGAGTATCACCTTCACATGTTGGGTCAACACAGACTGTGAAGGTCTGGTCGGCTGGGTTTGGTCAGTGTTGGCGGTTTGATGATTGAGTAAGAAAAAAGTTGTTCAAAGGGCAAGTGTTCTAACATAGTTTATTAAAAAAGTCCATGAGGTGAGAACAGGCTCTGACTGTTTTACTAATAAGAAATTCTCTGGGAAAAATCGATAAAATCAATTCACAAATTGGAAAAATTATATTCCTACAGATGAATCAGCTGTGAGAAAGGAAATAGAATTGATATCAGTTAAGTTCTTTAGATTCTCGTAGCAATGCTAAGTTATGCATGAAAATATGGCACCAATTTTTGCCCAGTAAAATATTAACAGTATATTATACTCTGTGCAGGGTATACGTTTGGTCAGCCATGCCCTTTGGTAATGAAACATTTATCCAACTGTGGCAGATGTTACTGCAAAATTTAATGAAAATGTCAAAGGATACATCAAAGACTGAAATCTTTGTGATACATTTAATTTTTTTAAGAAATTCAACTCGTAAGAACTTGTAACAACTTTTAAGATTCGTAAAACTGAAGTAAAATATGTTGGATCTAAGGAGCACGGAGCCAAAATAATAATAAAAAAAAGCTTGCGAAAGGTTAGGATAGATTGCCTATTTTTTTTAAATAGCTGGAGCACGAGATTATTGCAAATAGTTGACACACTTTTGTATTTTATATTATCTTTATATTATCTTTATATTATATATCACAACCAGCTATCTTTAACTGCAGTATTTTTGATATGTTGCTTTGGATATTACGTGATATAGTAGTTATAAGATCTACATTGTGATGTTACAAGTTGCTGAGAAAAGTGCTACCAATATAGACCTTATAACACCATCCCACATGCGAGAAACTTTCTTTCAGTGTTCCACGAAGTACTTATAGACCCGTTTCATGTGTCGTCAAAGCAGCTCAATTTGGAGGACAAAACAAATTGGAGAATAGCCAATGTGCATGAGCTCGAAATTCTAGCACAAAGCATGATGGGAAAGTGAGTTCTTACGCTTATTTGGCTCTTCTAAAAATTCATCTGATAATTTTTCCTCCGACATTTTCTATGAAAATAAAAGGATTTCAGCTGACGAAAATAACAGAGTAATTTTTTTCTGATAGTTCCTTTGATTTCCCTGTTACATTTTTAAAGAACTCACTTTCCCAGAGTGTTTTGTGAGCTTTAATGCACATTGCCTATTGGAAATCTGTTGTTTTTTCCTCCAAATTGATCTGCATTCCGACGTGCTGCAAGGGGTCTACGCAACATTGTACTGAAGATACTACAACGTTAATTCATTAATTCAAAAGATTTATGATCAAGAACAAAGATATCTATAGGTTTTCTTACTTAACCTTTGAACATTTCATTAAATCTAGTTTCACGCCAGTACAGATAAAATACCTTTCTATTGACAGAGAATCAAAGGCTGACCAAACCCAGCCGACCAGACCTTCACAGCCTGTATTGACCCAACAAGTGAAGCTGATACACTCAACACACTATAAAACAGACCCAGAAACCTCGCAGTGAGCTTTACACTAGAATCTCTACTGAGAGTACAAGCAGCCATGACTAAGTCTCTGGTATTTCTGGACTGACTACTGTCAGTTCTGATAGCGAGAGTTCTAGAGTTTTCAGTGGAGGTGAGCGCGCGTTTTGGCGGGAAAGTTCCCGCCAAAACCACAGGAATACAGTCAGTATAAAACCATGGAAAGAACTATTTTGTCGCAAAGGTTTTATTTTGTTATACTGACATAGAACAATGTAGAATTTCTCGATCAAATATTTCGACTTTTCTTGTCAATAGTACTTAATTCATAAGATGGAAAAAATATTTAAAGAGGAGGGAAATGAATAATAAAATGATACGTACCGGGGCCTTGAATGACACATTTGTTCCAGCCCGCACCCGAAGTGGGAGAAATCCAAATAGATTGGACATTTGATATCATTGACTCGCCCCACCCCTTTCGAGATATTTTGTTGTCATATCATATTATGGGATAGTTGGGCCTCGTGGTCTAGGTCTAGTTCAGTTCTGTTTTGTTTGGCCTTCGTTTTGTAATGCTCGTAATGTTTGTATTTCTTGAGTATTCCTCGCAAGTCACTCGCAGTTCTTGTAATTCACAATAAGTAGAATAAAATGGAGAAGACGTTTCCAGTCGTTAAGCATGTACAACATTTGCTCGTGTAAAGTCGATTTAGGGAGCCCTGATCTTTTTATAAGAGTTAGACAAATTTACGGGTTTTGGCAAATTCTTCGCTAGGATCCGGGACCTTACGGTTTAAAAACAGACGCGTGCGCCCGCCTCGCTTTGATGATAACAAAGCATCGTTGACGGAGGGGTAGGTCATTTTAACGCGTTTCTGTGGCAGGTTTTTCAATTTAGGATGGGGGTGGACTTCTCCATTACAGGAGCGGAGAGGAGGCGAAGTTCTAAAATTTCAAATAAAGTTGCATTTTCTGATTATAACTGAATTATTTCAACCAAATTCTGCTCGATTCTTCTCAGTATCCAGGCGGCTAGACCGTTTGAGGGTCTAATGTTCAACATTGACTTCAAATACAGACCATTCCTCAGTGAATAGAGGCAAAATCATAAGAGATTCATTTCTTGGTTTGTCATAAGAAAGTTAACTGGGAATTTAACCAATAGGCCTCAAGCATGATGACGTTTTAAGCTACACTTCCAGAATCCCTTTCGGTAGCATTGTTCGTTGTGCTAATTTTCACTATTGTCTTGGTATTCTCAAAGGAGTTTTAACATTTGAATATGAAAAGAGTTTTTGAAAAGGATTGTGGTAGTTTAGGTATGAAACGTCATGAGGTTAGGGGTCTATTAGAGGCGGAGAAATATTTTGAATAATTAGAAATGACAAATCTAAAATTGTTTCTTAATTTATATTCTTCGTATAATATTTGTAGATTCGGTAATGTGATGCAATATCACAAACTATTTGTTTGAAGAACCTAAAATCTGAACCAACAAATTCTCGCGTCCTGGTTCTCTTTATTGAGGCGTTAAAACAGACCATTTGCTCAGGTGACAACTGTAATCTTTGATCAGCCTCTTTATCTGTCTAGCTAGTTATCTGTCTGTCAACGCCTCCTTGGCAAATCTTTACGAGAAGTGAAAATGTTTACCAAGTGAAGATTTTCAAAGCGATGCGAAATCTGTGAAAGTACCAATAAGCCAAACATGTACTAGCCTCCTTCGCAGACGTTCTTAGGATCGTCACGTCGTCACGCAACGTTTCTAGATGTATTGCGTGACGACCCTAAGAGCGTCTGCCTAGGAAGCTAAACATGTACCTAAGGCTTCAAAAACGTATCAATATTATGTAGGTGTATTGAACAACAGATTTCTTATTAGTATCCATTGTTAAAACCTTTGCATGACCGCCATGTTTTTGTCTAGCTCTTTGCTCTCTCGGGAATAATCGCTAAACATCAAGATTAATCATTTCTTTTGACTTTCATTCAGGTTTGTGATACTACCAGAGTTTAAATACTTTGGAAATGATCAGGAGGTCAGGTAACGACCTTGCGTTGCATAGGATTATGCGGCTGAATTTGGTAACACAAGATGGCACACAGGCAGCCCAAGCAATAAATTTGTGCTGTGTACGAACGGAACTTCCCTAAAACGGCTAAAGCCACCCACAATGACGAATACCATTAACAAAAACTTTTTGTGACTGTGTGACACAGGAACAAGGTATGTTAAAATTTATTTAAGCAAAAAATAATAATATTTTCGTCCCTGCATACATTCACTGTAAATCCGTTCGTACACAGCACATATGTATGGGTTCCCTGTGGATAGAGGAGCTTTTGATCTCGTTCCCTAATCATTCCCACGATCCTTTTCACCACGACTGAGGTCGTTAGGAGGTTTCTTTTGGACTTCGGAAAAGTGACTTGGGTTTTCGACTACGCGAAGGATCTTTGCTTTTAAGTGTCACGAACCTAGGCCTACCTTTGTGGAAATATAGTGGATCTTAGTGGTCGAGCATTGAGCATGACGTCATTCTGAATCGAATCAATCAACGGGTGAGAAAACATTTATTCACCTGTGTTATTTTTCCACGAACATTCGCACAGGTGAAGAAACTGTTTCTTGAAGCTGACAGTAAAAGCAACTGGACAAACCCAGCTTTACAGAGTTTGTGAGCTTGTGTTGATACGGCTAAGATGTGAATACACTCGACGAACCCTATAAAACAGGACCTTCAAGCCCCTTGAATACTAACTAAAGCAGCAACCAACCATGAAGACTTTGATATTGTTGGGGCTGTTAGCCTGTGTGGCTGTAACTCTTGCTGAAGATGATGAAACTATGGCACTGGTTAGTGTTAACCTAGTTTTCATGCTAAATTCTGACGAAGTTGTTAACTTAATATTTTGTACCCCCAACAGAAATACCTCAATCAGTTCCACTACATCTCACCATCTCGTTCCGGTAACCACGACGTCGAGACAGCCGTTAGAAATTTCCAGAGATTCGCTGGTCTTCCAGAAACTGGTGAAATCGATGAGGCCACCGTTCGTCAGATGAAGGAACCTCGATGTGGAATGCCTGATGTGGACGACAGTGGAAGCCGTATCAGAAGGTAAGACGTACTGAAATTGTAGCAACATTTATGACAGTGGCTACATTTTTAACTAACCGTAGGAAATGGAGGAAAGGAACGGGATGGAAGAGAGAAAGGAGGGAAGGGAAGGGAGGAGTATATAAATAATGTGGTTCTAAACTAAACAACTTTAAGAAAGAACAGTGTGAATTTCTCTTTTAGCTAACTGACCCATTTCTGTCTAACTTTAAGATACAAGTTGGGCTCCAAGTGGGGCAAGAAGCATCTGACATACTTCGTCGAGCACGGACGTGATTTATCGAGAGGTGAACAGGACAGGATCTTTGCAAGAGCTCTGCAATACTGGGCTGATGTATCTGGACTGAGCTTCTCAAGGGCCTCAAGCGCATCCTCAGCTGACCTAAAAATTAGGTAAGAAAAACTTAAAACTTTATGGATACCCTGAAACAATCTCTGGGCTGACCAAAGTCAGGGGGAAACCAACTGACAGATTGGATTGGAATTAAGATGCATGATTGAACATGGCATTCATTTTATCTTTAACATCTGAGACAATGTTTCAATCTCAACAGCTTTGGAGCCAGAACCCACGGAGGAAATACAGAGAGAACATGTGCCTATCCCTTCGATGGACCAGGCAAGGTATTGGCTCACGCCTTTTTCCCCAGCAATGGACGTGCTCACTTCGACGAGGACGAAAGATACACCGACGGAACATCAAGCGGAACCAACCTCTTGTGGGTGGCGACTCACGAGTTTGGCCACTCCCTTGGCTTACACCACAGTGACGTCAGGAATGCTGTCATGTACCCTTACTATACTGGATACGTACCAAACTTTAAACTCCAACAAGATGACATCAATGGAATCCAAGCTCACTATGGTAATCTTAAAAGTCGCAAATGTATTAATTGTACAGGGATTTTGTCTGCTATTTTTGGTTGGTAGTTTTCGACATCGGCATTAAGAGGTCACCTGAACACGTTTCTCGGCTCCGCCATTTTGGATATAAGTTTATGGGCTTTTATCACACGGCGGCCATGTTTATTCTCATGAGAGCAAAACCTTTGTTTAGAACGTTCTGTAACCTCAAAGCGAGGGCAAGGGGACCCAAGGGATTCAACTAGCCTAATGTTTTAACCAATATGGGTGCCACGTAAAAAAAGCGGATTGTTAGCCAAATACTTGTTGAATGTCATGAGCATAAAATGTTTTTTTTATAATTCACTATTGCGCAACATCTGATGTTAAAATTTTGATTAGACGTTTTTGCTCTAACGAACATTTTCGACATTTTCGAAATCGCGTGCTGTAGAACAAAACATGTGCGAATCATTTTTAATTTTATTGTTTAGAAATAATAGTAATATTGGTAATGATAATTAGTCGACTATCATGAATGTGGCATTGCTCGTGTGAAACGATGATTCAGTCTAATTATTATTACCAATATTACTATTATTTCTAAACAATAAAATCAAAAAAGAATTCGCACATATTTTGTTCCAACAGCACGAGATTTCGAAAATGTCGAAAACGTTCGTTAGAGCAAAAACGTCTAATTACAATCGGACATTACTTTACTGAGATTAATGAATATTTGCAGGTAGTGGTAGTGGAGGAGGAGGTGGAGGAGGAGGAGGAGGAGGAGGAGGAGGAGGAGGAGGAGGTGAGTCCAAAACAATACGTATAATCAAGCAGTTGATCTTTAAAAGATTACCAACTTGTCAGTTAACCCTGTTTTTTACTAGGGATGCTGGCGTAAGCAAACGAAAAAACGCATGCAAGCATCATATACATTTCAGAATTTTAAGAGTAAAAGAAAAACCAGTACACCGTAGAAAATTGTTTTTAATTTCACGATAATTTCAAGTGCTTGCCTTCTTCAAGTAATGAAGAAATTACATTGTTATTCAATATGTATAAGCTATTGTGAAATGCGGAAATGACGATAGAGAAATAGACTAAATGATTGACATGATAAAAGAAGATTAAAAAAAAATATAGGTTACATGAAGGGTAAATGAAGTAAAAAAGATATTCAAAAAGTTTCGTCGCGTTTATCAAGTCCGTTATCCATCATAGGCTCTAAAGTTTTAAATGTTTTCACATATCCATTTAAATCTATATCTTTCCACCGTATTCTTGGGATGCAACCACGTGACTCAACATCCCCTGAGATATCAACAACAATGAAACAGCCGCCATCTTGGTTGATATAACAAGAGAATCCTAATGAGGAATGCTTTGTATAGTCCGAACCAACATGGCAGTTAGTGACGTATAATATGCCACACAGGAATACCAGCAAATTTTTTGTTCGTGGAGTTTGCAACACAATTTTATTTCAGATACCGCTGACCATATTTTTGTGATGCTCTTTCACACAGGAAGCTGCCGAGACAAGGACCGGAGATGCGGAGGCTGGAAATCGTATTGCAATAGCAATCAATACGTTAAGGACAACTGCAAGAAAACATGCAACAGATGTTAAGGTGAGGTTAAGGTTATAATGCATGTTAGACACAGGAAGCCCAACCACCTGTTTTCCCATAGATCCACTTTATTTCAAAATACGCCACGTTTAAACTTCAAATTCAACATCAGATGGTAAAATTCCCCTTGTAGCGACTCGCATGCTTGGTATAATATAAATCATCTGAATGAATCTCGTTAATTTCATTATGAACAATTAGATATGGGTGTTTGCCCTCATGTGCTATCAACCAGGGAGAGTATTCTATTGCTTGGTATTAACCAGCTGAATGAATCTCATGAATATCAATACCAGCCTACAATGACAAGGCAAACACTGCCCGTCATGTGCTATCAACCAGTGAGAGTATTCTATTGCTTGATATTAATCAGCTCAAAGAATCTCATGAATCTCATTACCCTCACCCTACAATGACAGGGCAAACACTGCCCGTCATGTGCTATCAACCAGGGAAAGTATTCTATTGCTTGGTATTAACCTGCTGAATGAATCTCATGAATCTCATTACCCTCACCCTACAATGACAGGGCAAACACTGCCCGTCATGTGCTATCAACCAGTGAGAGTATTCTATTGCTTGGTATTAATCCTTAACCCATGTACATTTCTACCGAAAACTTCCATTCACTTTGTAAAAATTCCATATGACCGGAAATGACGTCATTGATAACAACCAATGCGGGCATCGGTTTTTAATCTGGTTAGCGCTAACTATTAGAATATTAAAATTGCGTTCTTTTTTTGTTTGTTTTCATATCATTCAATCGACGTCACCCAGCTGGCTCAACTGATCTCCGCCTAAATGTTTCTATGGCAACCAAGCACAAACCATAGCATTTATTAGTGTCTAATAGTAATCTTAATAATATCCAAATAAATATCAAACATCTTTAGATGTAAAATAAGTCTGTCTATCTGTTGATCTGTCTATTTAGAGGCCACCAAAATTGGCGGGGCTCAAGTCCCTTACTCCACAGGGAGCCCAATCATCTTTCCCCCCAAACTTCATCATTCATTCCACAGGGATCCCACTTAAAAATAACATTTTAAAAATTGCCCTTTTTCACATAAATCTACATAATCATAAGCCTGGGAAAGATGTTATATTTACACTGAAAAAGACAAAAGAATTCGTTTAATAAAACTAAATAGAACTGATTACACGGGCTATTTAACATATCGCGTGATGTTCACATTCCTGACTGAACAAATGTTTGATAACCTTATTTCTACTGGCCAGTTACCATGGTGATGATAACACGTGATCAGGTGATTATTTTAGTCAGGTGTGTTTGACCAGCCATTTTTACAACATGCAGCAGTTGTTCGGTGAGTATTTCAATGATTTAAGAATAATTTAAAATATTAATTGATAATTTGCAGAAACTAGGCTAAGAACCAGGAAATACCAGAGCCAGAATTTGAAATGTGTAATAGAAATACATTTATTTAGCGCGATGCTCCAGAATATTCAGCTGTTTTGTCGATGAATTTCTTACTCGTAAATCACGTCCTCATGCTTTAAAAACTCTCAAAACTAAACTTGAAGACAGATATTTCAAATGTTCCATTGAGAGATTCAGTAAATTGCTTCAGTAAATTCAGAAAAGGCACAAAATTCACGAAAAGTCTACAATACAATACAATACAATAACTTTATTTACGGAGGGATACATAATAACCATTTACAGTTTTCTAACTTACGGCTCTATGTGATAGAAGCTTAGAGTTAACATTCCAAATTTACATATCTGAATATTCCGCGTTTCAACCCCGTTATGAGTTCTGTAAGAACTTTATACGTTTCTACAGCCTCTACCTCCACCAGATATTTGGAATTTGGGCTTCCGTTAATCAAAGATACTGCAGTTTTAACTTCAGTTGCTCGGGGTACGCTGTGCCCTCGATTTTCAGTGTGCAAAATATTCATTTGTTCCAGTAAAGGTCCGTGTAATTTCAAAGTGTTTGTATTGTTGAAGTTGTGCATTCTTTACTTTACTGATATTTTCGAAATTTCAAAATTTCAAAATTATAGCGTAAGATCTACGTTATCATGTAACTCATTTCGTTGTGAATTTGGTGGACAAAAGCAAAAACTCGAAGCTGAGAAAGTCGCGCGGTAGAAACGGATAAATTAACTCCATAATTCCGTGGGGTAAAGACAGTATATCAGAGTCTTCATGGCTGCTTGTACTCTAGAGATTCTAGTGTAAAGCTCAGAGGTTTTTGGCTCTGTTTTATAGTGTGTTGAGTGTATCAGCTTCTCATGTTGTGTCAACACAGATGAAGGTAGGTCGGCCACTTCAAGGGTGTTTCTGACATTCAGGTTCAGTACATATTTCATCATCTGTGTGAATTTTAAGACTATATTGGGAATTTACTTTGCAATACTGTTTCCTCATTTGTGGAGGCCAAAATTCTTCGTTTTCACATGACGTCATAACCACCATATAGGAAGAACAGAATTTGACAAAACATTTTTCAATGAATTCTTTTCTTATATCTTCCAACATGGCAGCCATGGCTTTTCGTAATTTTACTCCCTTGGGAATGATTGCAAACTAAGAATTATTTAGGTCGGCCACTTCAATAATATAATAATAATATTATATATTTATATAGCGCCATTTCCAGCAGTTCAATGGCGCTGTATGCAGTATAAATGGTTCTTATTTTCAGATCTTTTCAAATGCATCACGAAAAAGTAAGGGTGTTTTTGACATTCAGGTCCCGTTCAGTACATATTTTATCATCTGTGCGAATTGTAACAGACGAGTTATCATGTCAGAGACTTAAAGGGTGTATTTGGTACTCACTTTGCAAATTTGTGGCAGTATTGGGAGTATATGTAACGACAGAGTTAGTGTTTGTACGAAAACTTGTTTACTAGGATGGGAACCCTGTGGATTTCGTTAGTGGGGGAACCCGGGGGAGAGAGTCGAGAGAGATTCGACAAGAATGTAATCGAGAGAGCGTTGTGTTCGAGAAATAAAAGTAGAGTCGTAAAAACATCGTTTCGTCCGCACAATTAGCTAGTTCGGTCACTTCAAGGGTGTTTTTGAAACTCAGTTTCAGCACATATTTTCTCATCTGTGCGAGTGTTTTGGTCGAAATAATGAAAAGTAATTTCCGTTTTGACATGTTTATTCTAACCACTGGCGGTAAGGCATTTGTTTAGACACCGTTTTGTATGCTGCCATAGGTTGTCTAATAATAATTTTATATTTTGATCAACATTTATCAAAACAGATCGGAGACATCTGCTCGGACCGCTAAGATTCGATGCTGCCACACACACACATTTTTTGTAGCAGTGTGTTTGATGACTAGTTGTATTAGTAAAACAAGAAAGAGGGAACAGCGATCATACCAGGGTTTATCTGAGTTCAGGGGCGGATCCAGGGGAGGGGCGCAGAGGGTGAACCAAATCGAGGCTTCGTTTTTTTTTCAAATGGCGTCGTTTATCGCAAGCATTTGTCGTTTGTGTAGCCACCACCGCGCGTTGGTGATTAAACAAAATCACGTCGCCTGTGCAAGCCAAAAATCGCGTGTGTAGCGGCGGCTTAAGACCGCCAAAATTTCAAAATATGAAAATTAATAACTAGAAGTATTTGTACACATGTAACGACGTTATAATTTCAATCAAAAATTCGTACAAAAAGTTACTTTGGAAAATTAATTTTGTGAGTTGATTGTCATGGAATACGACTGACCAAACCCAGCCGACCAGACCTTTACAGTCTGTGTTGACCCAACATGTGAAGCTGATACTCTCAACACACTTTAAAACAGACCCAGAAACCTCTGAGCTTTACACTAGACTCTCTAGAGTACCAAACAACCATGAACTCTCTGATACTTTTGGGATTGCTCGCCTGTGTGGCTGTAACTATCGCGGTTAAAGATGATGAGAAAACTATGGCAGTGGTTAGTGTAGGAAAGTTTATGTGTGGAATTATGACCCTTAAATGGCTTCCTGTTCACTTTAACCAATCAAAATGCGAGAAAATGTACTTCAGCCAATCAAATTTGGAACCCATTTGCATGTTCACGTGCATGTTCCTTTTCCTCTTTCGTCGTGAAATCTGGTTGAATTTTGTATATTTATAACATTCTTGTACTGTTCATTTTTGTGTCCGTTCACAGAAATACCTCAATCAGTACCACTACATCTCGCAATCTCGTTCCGGTAACCACGATGTGAAAACAGCCATCAAAAACTTCCAGAGATTCGCTGGTCTTCCAGAATCTGGAGAAATCGATGAGGCCACCGTTCGTCAGATGAAGGAACCTCGATGTGGAATGCCTGATGTGGACGACAATGGAAGCCGTATCAGAAGGTAAGGGGCGGGCTGAATAAAGCAAAAGCAACCCAACTAATACCACACGCCACTTTGACGTTTGCCTTTTTTCACTTGCTTCTCATGACTCAGGGAAGGCATGCACTGCGGAGCACCCTTAAAAGTGGTGGGGATATATAAGAGACTAGTATGGGAAAAAGTAGTGGGGCTAAGATTGGAAAATATAAGAGACTAGTATGGGAAAATGCCCTACCAGCCCCTCCCCTCGCGCGGTCCCTGAGAGATCGACTTGGAGCAAGTCTAACCGGGTTGCTACGAAGCTAATTATTATTGTAAAAAAATATCATTTAATAATCTATTGCATGCTTTGTTTTATTTTTAGGTACAACTTGGGCTCCAAGTGGGGCAGTAGGCAACTGACATACTTCGTCGAGTACGGGCGTGATTTATCGTATAGTGTTCAAGACAGGGTCTTTGCAAGAGCTCTGAAATAGTGGGCTGATGTATCTGGACTGAGCTTCTCAAGAGCCTCAAGCGCATCCTCAGCTAACCTCAAAGTCAGGTAGGGTGGATAGGTTTTAAAACCGGCTCTAATGCTACTTTCAGCGATGGATCATGGATATATTATTAATTTTTTATCAAATATTTGAGATATAACGCTCGCGCTGTTTGGCTGGCTACCGTGTTTATATTAGGAGACAGAGACATGCTCGTTCAAGAATATCTTATAAAAGCAACATATGACGACTGGCTGCTTATGTCTCTGCTTATGTCTCTGCTTATGTCTCTGCTTATGTCTCTGCTTATGTCTCTGCTTATGTCTCTGCTTATGTCTCTGCTTATGTCTCTGCTTATGTCTCTGCTTATGTCTCTGCTTATGTCTCTGCTTATGCCTCTGCTTATGTCTCTGTCTATACTGTGATATGAACACTCTGGGAGCTGTAGAGCACTTGAAGAGCTAGATAAATACTCCCTACACCTCATGTTCCTAAGCTTGCTTTTAATTTCTCATGCTCTACAGCTCCCAGCTTGATTGTATCACAGTACAGAGGCATGCACGTTTAATATTTCTTAAATTTATTTTCATCTTAAATTGGTTTTGCTTCTCCACAGCTTCGGAGGCCGGAATCACGGAGGAAGCTCAGAGGGAAGTTGTCCCAATGTCTTCGATGGACCAGGCAATGTATTGGCCCACGCTTACTTCCCCAGCGATGGACGCTGTCATTTCGACGAGGATGAAACATACACCGACGGAACATCAAGCGGAACCAACCTCTTGTGGGTGGCGACTCACGAGTTTGGCCACGCCCTTGGCTTACACCACAGTGACGTCAGGGATGCTGTCATGTACCCTTACTATACTGGATACGTACCAAACTTAAGTCTCAAACAAGATGACATCAGTGGAATCCAAGCTCATTATGGTATGTAACGCAGACTTTTGTCTTTGAGATGTACTACGCAAGATTTGATTGGTGGAAAATCCCAGCCCAAGCGCAAGAAGAGCAGAGATTTTGTGCGCGCACAAACATCTTTACATGCTTCTCGCGAATAAGCGCAAACCCTTAAAACAATACAAACCAGCTGAGTTGACCTTCAGAACAAACTCAAGGTAAACAAATCAGAATTGAGGATTCGACATCGTATTTTGATTAGCATTTTCCCATTATTTCTGCCAAGAGAATTTATGAAATACGAATTCTTCCTTCTTTAAATTAATCGTAAACTCTAGTCGAATTCATGGCGGAATTATATTTCAATCAACAAGAAAAGTCTACATTGTATACTCGGAAAATGCTCGAAAAATGCTTACCCAAAATACTGACCCATAATTCCTTTCGGGGAAGGCGATCAACTCAGCTGGAAAGAGCTAGCCAGTAAAGGCTAGAATACACGGAGCAATTTTCTCAGCAACTTGTATCGCAACGGCGTTGTGACACCAGTTGCAAGAGCTAGGGTTTACACGGTGCAACGGAGACGCAATCGCTACCAAAAGTAGAAACGAATTCTACATTTCGCAGCAATTGCTGCACCTTGTCTTGCAACATTTTCCAAATTATTATTATTATTATTATTATTATATTTAATGAGGAAGCCACACTCATCGGTGATGATTTTCAGGAGGGTCCTCGAAAATGAACATGAATGATATAATGAGATATAGATATTACACATATTGTATGCATAATTCAAGCAATATATAACCTATTTAGTTATAAAGAAATTGCACTGTAGGTTACACGCCGCAATGCTCCATGCATCTTGTGTCGCAACGCCGTTACGAGACAAGTCGAATTGTAATCGCGCCATAATTAAGGCGTATAAGTAACATTATGGATGACAAGCAAAATATTGATTTGTAGAATTTCTTAATTTCAGGAGGATCAGGGTCTGGAGGTGGAGGTGGAGGTGGAGGCGGAAGTGAGTACATAGCATGCTTTACCTTCATTCCATCCTATTTTTTTTTTGTTCTTTCATTCTTTGTAGTCTTCGTTCCTTTACTATAGTCTTCGTTCCCTTATTATGTTTTATTCTTTGCGCCTTTCCCTCTTTCTTTTCTTCTCGTTTTTTTCTTTGTCTTCCTCTATTTTTGTTTTCCCTTCTATCCTTTCCTTCCCTTCCTTCATTTCCTCTCTCTTCAAACCTTTTTCTAGTCAAGTGAGTCAGGGTATAATACTGAATGCTCTTTATGCTTTCAACGTCAGGCTGTGTTGATGACAACAGCAACTGCAAATACTGGACCAGTTACTGTAGTAACAACGCCTACGTTATATATATATATATATATATATATATATATATGTATGTGTATATGTGTATGTGTATGTGTGTATATATATATACACTCGATTGCAGAAACGTTGTAGTATACATTTATACATATATACAAATACCTAATGAGATGCAAAAACATGAAAAAATTAATAACTCTGTACCCATTGATGCATATCTCTAATTTATTAATATCTGATACTTCAAAACACATATTTATGTGTCTTCTCATGCGCAACCGTTAAACAAAGTAATAATACTCTAGGGAATGACACGTGGTGTGAAATGAGGAAACACTACGCCCAAGGTAGAAAAAAATGAGGAAACACCATCGTTAAGACCAACGGAAATAAAGACCAATATTT
This sequence comes from Anthopleura xanthogrammica, assembly GCA_964019055.1. Classification (NCBI taxonomy): domain Eukaryota; kingdom Metazoa; phylum Cnidaria; class Anthozoa; order Actiniaria; family Actiniidae; genus Anthopleura; species Anthopleura xanthogrammica. Next base: position 7,857,346 of record OZ025221.1, on the reverse strand, counting down.
TTTATTTTCTCTTTTTTTGCAGATGCCTTCATATGGCAATCTTTCCGCTAAACAAGTTAAACCGGTTACTCACTATTGATCAACAGTCATATATATGTAGCACTTAGCTTAGTGGGTTTAGAAAAATAAATGAATGAATGATGAACAACGAGAGCTATATTAAATATTTGTTTTTTTGTCCTGTTAACAGCTGTTTCAAGAAAGATTGTCGTATAAAAATTGAATGCTGCTAAGCGAGTTACAACTGGAGTTATCGCGATAAATTGTAACGAGAGTCTTTGAGAACTACCCCAACACCGCCGCATTATACACAGTCATAGTTTTATAACCTTTTTCTTTGGAGTGCGACTCGCGAAGTTTGATCAGTCTCGTTTGCAACCTAGCATTTCGACGGTCGTCAATCAAAGAACGAAACTAGAAAAATTACATTTTTGAGAGAAATTTTATACCGAATTAAAGATTTTAGATGATTAGAGGATTTTAATCCTAAAATTTTGATTTTAAAAGATCTTTAATTCAGTACAAAATCTCCCTCAAAAATGTAATCTTTCGAGTTTAGTTCTTTGAATGACGGCCGTGGAAATGCTAGTTGGCAAGCGAGACATCAATCTTCGCGAGTTGCACTTCAAAGAAAACGGTTTTAACATCGTTAAAACTATGGTCTACACCAGCATATTTTTCCTATATCATCATTCCTATTACTAATGTCTTATATCTCTCTTATGTATTTCATACATTAATATTTTAAAACGGCAATATTGGCTATGCGGTATATTCAGCAATTAAGACACCTTTTTATGGAATATCAGCATGTGCTAAGTTTTCTTTTAGTTTGAAATGCATTTTTTTAGTACAATTTTAATTTTGTTCAAGATTCGGTAAGATTCATCTCTCTAACGCCGAATTTTTATGACTTCCCCTTTCTCAGATTCCTGGACTGGATTCCTAAGTCCTAGGATATTTAATTTTCATACGCATGTGACCAGACATCAAATAATATGAATTAAACTTGCCGTATTTTTTCCAAAAATCAGGAGATATTGAGTTAATTCAAAAGTGAAAATCGAAAAGACATTTTCGTTTAGAAATTAAGTTAGTCCGCAGGGTCCACTCGACAGCAGGCGGGAACATCGAGTCAACAAAGATCATCTATACTAAATAATTCAAAATGGAAGTATCGTGAAAGAAATGACCAAAAATGAAAGTAATATATTTTCACTTTCCTTCAATTTCTTCTTTACTTCGATGAAAGACTATTAAAGTCATTAAATTCTACATTTTTTATTACACGGTGATCAAGTTACTCAAAGTGCACATAACCTTTTTTCCAATGCCTTTAATACTGATTGCAAATGACGTAAATAGTTCAATGCTAAATTATTTCTTGATTTGAGTGATGCGTCTTTAAGATAAGGTTTATACTTCCAATATGTTAATGACTGTGACGTCTGGTATATGAGGCTTCATTAAATATACAAAATTGATCTGGTTCACACAAACAGTATTTGAAAAGCATCCTTATTTTACTCGTGGTTTACATAAGAGATATCTTAAATTTGTTTTCTCAAAATGGCCAGTGTTTAGTATTACTAGTTACAACAAATACTCTAAACTACCTTAGTAGACGTCACAGTCATTAACATGTTGAACGTTTACTTAAAGACGCATCACTCAAATCAAGAAATAATTTAGCATTCGACTATTTACTTCATGTAGAATCAATATTGAAGGCATTGGAAAAAAGGTTATGTGCACTTTAAGTATCGTTCCCACCATTTATGATGTAATAGTATACACCTGCCGATGTTGTGTTTATTGAAGGATATGAAATGTATCTTCCGTTTCTGATTTCAATGACTTTCTATTTTTCTTCTTCTTTTTCTTCATTTGGATTTCTTATTTCTTTCTTTCCTTCTTCCTTCCTTCTTTCCTTGCTTGCTTGTTTCCTTGTTTTCTTGCTTGCTTGCTTGCTTGTTTCCTTGCTTCCTTGCTTGCTTGCTTCCTTTCTTCCTTTCTTCCTTTCTTCCTTTCTTCCTTTCTTCCTTTCTTCCTTTCTTCCTTTCTTCCTTTCTTCCTTTCTTCCTTTCTTCCTTTCTTCCTTTCTTCCTTTCTTCCTTTCTTCCTTCCTTCCTTCCTTCCTTCCTTTAGATTTTAATTTTCCTTTTTTCCAGTCCTCACACGTTTGTCAACATGGATTTCCTGCTTAATTATAGAAGTTGAATCTTACTTCATAAAACATTAAAACCTTCGTTTCCAAAGAGGTGAGGCTTTGTAATACAGCAACACCATAAATAAATAAATACCGTCTATGACTGATGTCTGGTCTCCCGTTAGCTGTTTGAATAGATGACACTTGTCACTTTTAAGTTTTCTGTAAATTAAAAATAGTTGAAAGTAGAATTGAAGAAAGAATCATAACAATGATTTTCATTAGTATAGCAAGCACACGAATACAAAAATGCCCTAAGGACCTTAAAAACACAATTTAGTCAAAATAAAATCAGACTAAAATAAGAACTTTTTACTAGTTTTGAGAGAATCTAGGAGAATCAAGTTTAAGAGCTACTGCTACTGCTACTGCTACTGCTACTGCTACTGCTACTGCTACTGCTACTGCTACTGCTACTGCTACTGCTACTGCTACTGCTACTGCTACTGCTACTGCTACTGCTACTGCTACTGCTACTGCTACTGCTACTGCTACTGCTACTGCTACTGCTACTGCTACTGCTACTGCTACTGCTACTGCTACTGCTACTGCTACTGCTACTGCTACTGCTACTGCTACTGCTACTGCTACTGCTACTGCTACTGCTACTGCTACTGCTACTGCTACTGCTACTGCTACTGCTACTGCTACTGCTACTGCTACTGCTACTGCTACTGCTACTGCTACTGCTACTGCTACTGCTACTGCTACTGCTACTGCTACTGCTACTGCTACTGCTACTGCTACTGCTACTGCTACTGCTACTGCTACTGCTACTGCTACTGCTACTGCTACTGCTACTGCTACTGCTACTGCTACTGCTACTGCTACTGCTACTGCTACTGCTACTGCTACTGCTACTGCTACTGCTACTGCTACTGCTACTGCTACTGCTACTGCTACTGCTACTGCTACTGCTACTGCTACTGCTACTGCTACTGCTACTGCTACTGCTACTGCTACTGCTACTGCTACTGCTACTGCTACTGCTACTGCTACTGCTACTGCTACTGCTACTGCTACTGCTACTGCTACTGCTACTGCTACTGCTACTGCTACTGCTACTGCTACTGCTACTGCTACTGCTACTGCTACTGCTACTGCTACTGCTACTGCTACTGCTACTGCTACTGCTACTGCTACTGCTACTGCTACTGCTACTGCTACTGCTACTGCTACTGCTACTGCTACTGCTACTGCTACTGCTACTGCTACTGCTACTGCTACTGCTACTGCTACTGCTACTGCTACTGCTACTGCTACTGCTACTGCTACTGCTACTGCTACTGCTACTGCTACTGCTACTGCTACTGCTACTGCTACTGCTACTGCTACTGCTACTGCTACTGCTACTGCTACCTCGTCACCTCGATTTAGCCAGACCTTCAGAATGTCCCCCATAAAATCTAAAATTTCAGTAGATCGTGCATCGCATTAATAAAATAAGAAGTTTTCCCACAAAATGAAGTCAGAACTCCTTGGAATCGATCCATGGGTACCCGCCAAAACAAAAAATCTCACGCTATTAAATATAATCGTATATTTATTCAGTCCTGGATGATTTTAGAGTCTAGCTATGTGCACTGAATGCGAGGATGAAATGCGAACGTACGAAGAATGTGAAAACGTCTAGGTTTTTTAGCGATAAATTTTGAAATTTGTTCCAATACAACGGTTTTAAAATATTTTTAAAATAGAGGCCATATAGCTTAGCAAGTTATATTTCTTTCTTTTTCTACATTAAACTTCAATGTTTTGATATATTCAGGTAGAGTAATGTAGACTTATAGAGGAAATAATAGAATTGTATGGAAATATAAACATGGCAGAAAGTTGTCGGAGGAACGGCTGAACCTCACAGTTTGAGGCTATGATTATAAGCAAAAAAAAAAAAGTCTGTGATGATGAAAAGAACTGGTAACGTCTCAGTGATAAATGACAGAAAATGTTGAATAATTCATAATACTTTCTAATTGATTCATAGATGCTTGCCATAAATGTTTTGCCCATTCTGTTTGTCAGACATTCGTGGAGTAAGCAGTAGCGATAAAATGTGACTTGTTAAGAACTAACAGTGGAATGCAAAGGCGGTTTGGACTGTGGTTACTTGAAAACGGTGTTTTGAATTGAAACCACCTTCTTCAACTCTTAAAATGATATTGTTTAATTGCCATTTCACTGGATTCCTAGTTTTTTGTATCACTTTGTATGCAGATTATACTACAGCTTCCAAATGTCAGAATCTTCAAGCAAACCAAACAGACTTCGAAGTCGATTTTTGGTCATTTTTTCCCTACTCGGTGAACGAGAATAAGACTACTACTAGCAAACACAAAGGTAAGATAACGCTAAAATGTTACCCGATATCGTACTTTTAAAATGCATTTTTATAATTTTTGCATTTCAATATCCAGCTTTGATGTGATAGATTTTTTGATTAACTGTTTTAGTGAAAGCGGGTTTTCGCATTCGTAAATAGCCCTATTTTCACCCTGTAAATATTGAAGAAATCTCCATGAACACAAGTAGGTGTTGGCATAGACAGCTTATAACAAGTATGAAAATATTTAATACAAGTGACTTTGTATAATCGATTATCAACCACAGCTCGACCACTTTACTATCGACGAAATTCTGAATTCTTTCAGGATTTATCAGGTGTAAAACGTATTCCTTCCTTAAAAACAATTTACGGTGGATATAATTTCCCACCTGTTTTATTGTTTTTGTTTTGTTTTCTCGGATCCACTCGAATTTTCGGGAGTTTACCAATACATGCAGTTGCCATGGTAACACGCTTTGACAGTAAATAAATATGAAAATTTTACTAAAATATCTTAACTGATATTTCTAAACAAGTACGCGGATTTCACTTAAGGCCTTAAAGTTATTTTCCGAAATCTTAAATAATCTAGTTCAGTCGCAGTCGTGGGGTCGGTTGTATGCGTCCTTGTTTGTCTCTGAAAACTAATGTTCTAGATCCAAAAACAAATAAAAAACAATTTTGGTTTCAACGACAAGTCAAAATGAAATTCTGATAATGGATTCTGGTAGATCTTTATCGAAAATAATTAAAAACGTTCCATAAAAGTTGACAGCACAGAGAATATGAGAATAGCCCACGGTCTTTCTCGGAATTACTAGTAAAACTGCGCAAATGAAACAGCGATACGTTTATTAACAAGACGATAATCTAATGAATATTGTCACTTCAAAACTGGTTCAGTTCTCAGTCGATTTTTTAACAACTTTTTATAAATTATATTTTTACGTCGTTTTAAAAAAACTCCAGTCTGTGCTTTTCGCATCCAAATCGACCTCCCACAACACCACTACCACCAAAACATCTTTCCACTGGTTTCAACACGTCTGGTACATCCTAGTTGACATTGATATCAAAAACCCGACAAGTTTTCTCAACCACAAAAAAATAACCACAGAAAAACGATGAAAGCGTGAGGATGAGAAAGTGTCGTACTGACCAGGCCCGCGCAAGCTGAACATCGCGGTGAAAATTCCTTCATCACATCTTTGGTGAAAATGTAAAACTATGTTTCTAAGAAAATGTTGATACGCCCAGAGGTTGTTTCAGGGTATCGATAAGATTAGAAGTTTTTTTTCATTTATAGGCTGAAATGTTTAAAAAAATTGAGAAAAATTTTTCGGTATATTTTTAATGCATAAGGTTTTTTTTTTTTACATTTTTACTTAATTATCAAGCACTATTTTTAAAGGATCAGAATAATACTCAAGGGAATGGCCAGCTATCTGGCTTTAGGAGGTATAATAGGGGAAACAAATTCTAGAAAATTTATTATTTAAGAACTACGAAGTCGTATCCTTTCACCTAAAATAGCTGAAAGCACAAGGATCAGAATAATATTCAAGGGAATGGTCGACAGCCTGGATTTTACAACGTAAGAGTAGAGAACGAATCATAGAAAATTTCCCTTGAAAGTATTTTAATACTTAAAAGTTGTAAACAAAATAGCAAAACAAAATAGCTCAAATCAACTTCAGCATCACTAATGAGCTATCCAATCATATCAGGAAGTTATAGGTTATTCCGATAGTGTTTTGTTTTTTATTCGAAGAATAGCTCGCAGCAGAGGCCTAGGTTTGGTATTTATATCCGTTACAGAATTGAAACGCTATGTATTGTAGTATTTCAAAGCAAGTTTAAAAGGTCAAAACGCCACGGTCAGCCGGTCTGATAATAGACTGAGTCAGTTTGAATCCTTCCTAAGGGATCATGTGCAGGTGGCTTGCAATGAAATTCCTAAAAATTAAAACTATGAAAGACATGGCCGCCGTTGTTGTTCCCGGAGCTCGCGTTCCTTGTGGTCTCCGTGCTGGTTCGTTTGTAGCCGAAAACAAACTAGAAAAAACTTGGTCACTAGAAGAACAATAAAATCGTAGCAAAAAAAAAAGAACGACAAAGAATGGTGCGATAATCAACTTGGGGCCCTTCTAAAAGTATTTTCAAGTTTATGTACTTGAATGACGAAAGATCCGTCAAATTCAAGATGGGGACCAAGATGGCTTCCTTTGTCGACGTTGACTCTTAATATAAAACTTTCCCTGAATTCGCTTGAATAACTATAGAATAAAAAGATTCAAGTCGAGACTAGAATTTTCGAATTCCTACATTAACTGCTTTTTGTCTACTTCGATTCAGCCTTGCTCTGATTTTATTGTTTAGTGGTCAGTCAAGCAAATTCGGGAAAGTTCTATTCCAGAATAAATCAGTGCATCGTTATCATAAATTGACCTAATATAATATGCTGGTAACGCACCTGCTAACATTTGCTTGCTTGATAAGCAAAACATGCTCTGACAGGCGTTTTACAAACAATAGATGACGTCATAAGGCGCCGATCACCCACTGATTAACCTTGGGTACTAATAGTCCTGAACTTAGAAACTTCCAGTTTATTAAATACTGTCTTCAGAAATAGAATCAAAACACTGCTTGCTTGCGAAATACGAAGAAAACTAGTTCCCCATTCACACCAAAACCTGTTTAGTTAAACTGAGTTTTTATTAAACAAAATGTTTAGAGACTAGAAAGCTTCAATGTAATTATTTTATCTCTAATCTGTTCAGTACAATATGAAGGATAGTTTATATGTATTATTTCATCAAAGAGTGAACAATGTTTGTAAATAATTTTCTAAACATGTTTAGTTAAACTACTTTAAAACATGTTTAAGCTATAGTGTGAACGGGGTACTATATAGGAGTTCTAACGCAGAGTGCTTATTCCCAGTCTCTTTATGTGTACTCGGATCGTCTTTGCCGCGCGCATCGCGAAAACTGGGTCGAGCTTTGGACAAAGGCACCAATAGACCCCTCTAACTTGGGCATAAGTTTTGCCCATTTCAGACCACGTGTCATTCCTTTAAGAATAGGATTCTTTGTTTCATTTGCTTCCAAACAAAGAAATGATACTCAAGGGAATGACACGTGGTCTGTAATGCAGAAAGGGAAATCTCGTTAAAGATGTATCATTCTTGCTCTTTTTAGGTTTGTTCAACGTTTTGACAGAAAAATTGAAGGCATCCACGCCATTGAGAATCCGATTAGGTCAAGAACAAGATTACATGAAGATTATCAATGAGTCACACTACACTAATCTGGGATCATCCCGCAATAAGATGGTTTTACCTATTACCATAGAAACCAAGAGTAATGATCCTTGTCTTGTCAGAGTTTACCAGTCATCGGGTCTGGCATATGTGGTAAGATACTTTGTTGAATAGTTTTTTGAATGTATATATATCCTGGATGTACCTTTAATAGACGACCCCTTGCACTAATTCCAAACCTGGGGTTCAAAACAAAAAGAACTCCCTTCTCTTGAGGATTGAAATCTTTTGTGATGTTGATATTTTTCATTGTTTTGAGCCCCAGGTTGGGAATTAGTGCAAGGGGTCTATAGCGAAGGGAGGAAGTGAAAGCTCGATCTATTAAAAAGAGAATTACAAAAAATATAAGAAAGAGAAAAAGAGAGAGACGCACCCACAGTGAGATAGACACACAGACAGACACACAGACAGACAGAAAGACAAAGAAAATTACTTCCAGTGGCGGAAAGGGGAAAAAAGGAAGGAAGGAAGGGAGTGGGAGGAAGGAAGAAAGAAAGGAAAAAAGAAAGAAGGGTCGTGAAAGAACTGATGAATGTCTTTGAGTACAAATTAACGACACCATTTAGCATTTTCAACTCATATTCCTCGCCCGAAAAGCATCATTTTATGCAAGCTATCGTTAGCCCCATTAGCTTGGTTCCCTCTGATTCAACTCAAATTCTGAGTCCTCAGGACTCACCATCAACTGAGCTTTCCATTTTTTCATATCAGTAGCAGTTGATCATATAAGTACAACAAAACCGCATATAAAAATCAATTGAAAGTAATCCAATAAAGCAAGACCCATGCCATTTAGACTTATCTTAAAGCAAATCAAATTGTTTCAATTAGTTACAAAAGTGTATCAGATCCCTCAGCAAGATTATGGTTTCACTGAAGGCTTTTTAAAAATTGTTTTATCAGGTTAGACGAAATGTGAAGAAGCCACTGAATCAGCTCGCAGGTTCGTTCATCAATGGCGGACAAGTGATTGGTTTAACTCTTATCCTGACTGGTATTGCTGGAATCTGTATGTGGGTGCTGGTAAGTATGTGTGGGGTACGCTGCTACGGCGCTGTTTCTCACCGCTGTGCACAGCTCAAATCTGGGATTCGCGCGTTCGAGTCTCGACTGAATCGCATCATAGAATGGGGGGTTTGACATGGTTTGTTTGACGTCTTATTCTCTCAGGGCTTATCCGGTATTCCATTCTTCGTAAAAATTAACACGTTAGTTGAATGCTGTGTGTCGTAAATAACGAATGTGGTGATGGTGTGTGTGATGGTTGTAAAATATTAAAAATCAATATATTATGCTCTCAGTGCGAGGCCAACCAGAGACCTCATGCCTTGTTGGCAACGAAATTAATAACAAATTAATGCGCGCGCGCTTCTACCTGAGCTGTGGCATCACAGAAATATATAGTTTGTGGGAAGTTTTAAGCCAAGAAAATGATTTTATCTAATGTATTTAGGATCGTAGGAGAAATCCCGGAGATTTCCCGCCATCTTTTTTGCTTGGCTCGTGGCAGGGATTCTGGTGGGCTTTTGTTACCATGACAACAGTTGGGTAAGCAAAGTTCTTTCATCTGTTAAAAGGCCTGTTCACACCGGCGATTTTTTCGGCAATTTGAGGTGCGATTTTTATGGTGATTTCTGCGACGATTTGAGGTGCGCCAGATTTTTACGGCGACGGGAAATCGCGTGTGTGAACGACCGGTGATTTCACTGCGGTTTTGGAAATTCTCGTCGCCGTGATATCGCAGGTGTTTTGAACATATTCAAATTGCGGTTTAGCTGAGATTTTCTGTCGCCGTAAAAGAGAGAGAGAGAGAGAGAGAGAGAGAGAGAGAGAGAGAGAGAGAGAGAGAGAGAGAGAGAGAGAGAGGAGAGAGGGAGGGTGGGAGGGAGGGAGGAAAAGATGATAAACAAAAGAAAAAATGCGGCTCAAAGGAATGACATGTAATCTAAATAGGATAACAGTATGTGATCCGTTCACAAATCCTTTTTCCTTTCTCCCAAGGTATGGTGACCTGGCTCCCAAGTCAGTTCCCGCCAGAGTGTTTAGCATCTTGTGGATGTTGCTCGGCCTTGTCGCCTTTTCTGTTTTAACTGCCAACTTCACGTCATCTTTGGCCAGAGAAATCGAGACGGATTTGAATTTATTCAACAAAAAGGCAAGAAATAAACTTTATTGACTTGTTTTAACAAGAAGTTTAAAGAAGAATTGCACAAAAACTACAATTTAAATGTGGAAGTTGAAATTCCAATTCTATTTCCATATATGTACAATGTAATGATGATGACGATGGTGGTGCTGATGATGGTGATGTTTTTGTTGTTGATGATGATGGTACGCCTATCATGTTTATCGATGGTAACACAATTATAAAGTGGACAATTTTTACCAACGATAAAAGACATCTTGAAATAATAATAGAATATTTCAATATTTTGCATCCACAGATAGCAGTCTTTACAGGTAGTGTCGAACGCAAAGCTGTTGTAGATCTTGGTGCGCAATACATGGGTAAGATATCAGCTCAGCTGTAAGAAACTAATCAAACTAAAATACCAGGCTCGTCGCTAGAACCTCGAAGAGGGGGTTCATTTTGTCTGCCAATCTCAGTTATTGCATTCAACCCTGCAGCAGTATAGGCAAATGACAGCAGAAAGAAAGTTCTGGTTTTTGCGGAGAGAGGAGAACAGGGGAGCTTACCATTTAAATCAATACATCCGGTTGGAATGGTACGCGATAATCTCGATTCTAATTAGACAAACTTCCGACAAATGGTATACGCGTCTACCGGAAGAACCGAAAAGAGCGGGAAAAGTGGATTACCTCAGTCGCGCGGGCCACAACCACTATTAAGAGATTATAGTTTAGAGGTGCACATGATAATTGCTTTCCTAATTTCCTGTATTTAACCTTACTTTCCAGAGCTTCCATTTATCGGTACAGACTCCTCCGGGATGATCAAAGCTTTAAAAGACAAACACGTTGAAGGGCTTTTAATCGACAAGCACTATGTCGTCAGTGATCAAAAGATCATCAAACAAGACAGCTCCATCGAGATAGGCAAGATGATTGACTTCCAGCTTACATGGGGGTTAAAACTTTTCATGCCCAAACCGGAGATGTGTGTTGCTGTTAAAGAATGTATCGAAAGTTTTGTTAATGAACCTTCATTCATGAACGAAGCAGCTGAGGTAAGTCACATGACTCACATGCTCCCCACCCCCACCCCCACCCCCACCCCCACCCCCTTGTGAATCCGAGGACATTATTTAAGCGCAAACTAAGACCCTAAATTGACTGATTTAACTTGAGAATTTCATTTTGCTAAACTTTATATCTTATAGCGACTGGTTAATTTTTGATACTGAAAATGTTTGCGCAGTCGTATCCAAGAAAGATGATATTGTTTTTCGTCCTTTCGTACTCAATGCCTTTTCAAAACCTTACATCCGCGTCTCTGGATATGGTTACTTGAATATATGGATATGTGTAGTTCTTGTATTCCCGGTGAAGGAAGACTCTGAATGGAAAAGAGCAGGGACGCTCGTCGTACCTCTTAAGGTTCCATATCTGCAATTTGATACCTTTTAGAGGCAAACATCATTAGTTGCCACGCCCATTTGGACAGGACTCAGGTACTATTCAGGGGGTCATTTTCAAGATTTTCGACAAACACCCCGCCCTTTTATATGTGGGAGTCTTCCCCCCCCCCCCCCCCCCGGCTTGTATGGTGATATTTTTTCAAAGCAATTCCAAATCTACAGTTACATACCTGACCCAAGGTATTAATCAAAAACGGAATAATTTTCGATTGATTGATTGATATGCGATTGATTGATTGATTTATGATTGATTTATGATTGATTGATTGATTGATTTGTTTGCTTTAGTTACTTTCAAAGACAACTATATCCAAAGACGATGACAAAGGCAGTGGCAGCTTGTTCGAGGACTACGAGTTTTTCATCATTTTGATAGGATTGTTCAGTGCCATGACAGGCGCAGGGGTTGTCTGGGAGTACATCTACTACAACCCAAGGCTGACCAAAGAAAATCAAATCAGCGATGAAGGTTTGTTTGGGAATCAAGAGGTCGCTTCTCACCTCTGGGGTCTCGGGTTCGAGGGTCCATTCGAGGTTTTTCGAGGTTTTTCCGGGTTCTCCGATTTCCCTCTCTCCACTAAACCTAACATGCTGTAATTTCACAGTATTCGATCTGTGAGTTAGCCATGCCCTGACTTAGATCAGCCCAGAGGTTGTTTTAGGGTTCGATCTGTGAGTTAGCCATGCCCTGACTTAGATCAGCCCATAGATTGTTTCAGGGTTCCATCTGTGAGTTAGCCATGCCCTGACTTAGATCAGCCCAGAGGTTGTTTCAGGGTTCAATCTGTGAGTTAGCCGTGCCCTGACTTAGATCAGCCTAGAGGTTGTTTCAGGGTTCGATCTGTGAGTTAGCCATGCCCTGACTTAGATCAGCCCATAGATTGTTTCAGGGTTCGATCTGTGAGTTAGCCATGCCCTGACTTAGATCAGCCCAGCAATCTTTAGATATATTCATTCTACCCAAGAGTTCCCCGTTCTCCACATGTACTGTACACTGATTTTCGATGATTTTATATCAGAAGCGAGATCTAGAGAACTGGAAGCTATAAAGGCCTTGAAGTACATCATCACAAATAGTGAGCTAGACGATCTTTGCGAGAACTGCAACTGCAAAGTTGTAACCATCTATAAGAAGGAAGGCGATGAACGGCTTGAGCGACTAAGAAACCACAACCCTAAGGATGAATCAGAAGATGATAAGAAGAAAAATGGCAATGCTAATCCTCAAAAGCGGAACCCTGAAGTAGTTGTTCTATGAAGATGAATAATCAAAGACTGTACAAGTCACCTCAGGCCCAACACAGCATTGAAATACAGACTATACTGAAGAACTGATGAATGTCGATTTTCGAGTTTAAAAAAGAACTTACTTTGGCCTGTTTTTCAGGCAATACAGTGAGATACTCGGTGGAAAATTGTAAAACAATCAGTGCAATTACAAGATTTAAGCCATCAACAAAACCAAAAACAAAAGCAAAAACATTTTATAGCATGCCGGAAAATGCAGAAAAATGCATTTGATATTATACGTTAGTTAAAAGAATGAATTATCAGGTGAAAGCAAAAAAGAGCTTTGGAATCGACAGGCATGATTTTGGGAAGCGCTTCTACGAGCAGCAAAGACTGACAATTTTTCATAAAAGTTACTATGCATTTCGCACAACAAATTTTCATTGTTGCAGAGAGTAGACTGAAAGCGCTTCTACATCTGTAACAAATTACTGCGATTTTCATAATTACGCGGACACCGAAGTTACGAGTGCCCTGTTGGAATCTGCTTTTTAGTTGCCGCCAGTCAAAAATATAAAAGGTACCGACTGATTATCATTGATTGATGGAAGCGAAAACGCCGTTTTGCACGTTGGTATTTGAACTTCACTGTCCGCGTAATTATGAAAATCGCAGTAAGTCGCGCAACAAAACGTTGGTGTTGCAATTTGCAACGCAACAATTTTCCGCGACAAGTTGCATGATTTTGTCGCTCGTATTTCCGCGCCTTAAAGATGGGACCTCCGGGTTTTCTGGGCGCGCTGCATGCATAGAGCAGTTCTTAACTGACTGGGAAACTATACGGTAAATCCGCAGCGGTAGCTGTAACTACGTGTTGTGATTGGTTGAATTACTGGAAGACAATGGGAAGCCATTTCAATGTTACGGTATGTCGTACCGTGTGTGTGCTGTAAGTCAGTACCGTACGTTTCCCACTCAATACGAAAACTGACGCCTAGAATGTTATAATCTACGTTTGTAAATAAACCACCATAAAAAAAATAAAGAGGCTAACCACTGCATTGGCGTTTTGTCAGTCACTGACTGAGAGATGAACCCCCAAAGCATGTTAGGGAATCAAGGGTGGTGGAGTGGTAGTGCACTCGCCCCTCACCTCTTGGGTCGCGAATTCGATTCCTGGACTCGGCAACACATATGACTAGAGCTTGTTAGGTCTCTCCCTTGGTTCGAGGTATATTCTCTGGGTTCTTTGGTTTTCCTCCCTCCGAAAAACCTAAACACGTTGAATTCCAATTAAATTTGATTTGTGAGTTAGCCGTGCCCTGACTTTGATCAGCCCAGAGGTTGTTTGAGGGTATATTTATGCCTTGGGCTACCTGTGTTAATCTCGCGAGCGCAAAGCCGTTTGGGAACGAAGATATTCAACATGGCGGACGAACCAGTAAATGTCGAAGCACTCTTAAAAAAATCACAATTTAAAACCATAAATGTCTCGAAAGAAGTAGACCCGGAGTTGGATATGGGTAATCTGTTATTGAATGACCTCCAGCCAGTAAATATGGAACTCTACAGGTAAGATGTTCTTCGAATTTCTCGCAACACGTGCTTTGAAAATTCTGTGTTGTTGTGAAATATTATGATCATGCACGTGGAAAAATTGTTTTATTGAAGTCTTTTAACGCCGTTTTAACTTGCCTTAGCTTTATGACTACTAGCTGACGGGTATTAAAAGTGAAAATTGAAGATATACATAATTGAGCAATATGTTAATAAGAAAATAAGCTACATATTTTAAAAGACTTTTAAAAGTTAGCTTACTCCTATCTGTAGTTTTGTGGAAATTATTCTTAGAAGTGTTATTTGGTCTCATTCTTGTTACAGGAAAAATAAAGAAGATTTCGTGACAACTCTTGCCAGAGACAACACTCAACTTCTTTTCAATGAAATATGGAAGGTAGTTTTACAAATAAACCTACAGTACTGTATTTCAGTAAAGAAACTAATGTAGTTCACCTGAAAAGCTACAAAGCTGAGACTGGCAAGGATCTGATGGAAATATACAGTATGTTTTACGTGTTTCGACCGCCTACTGACTATTGAGGGACTTGAGGTCTTTCACCACTTAGAGTTTTACTTTCTTTGAATATCTTTAATAAGCTGCAGTTTGTAGCAAAAGTTACTTGCCGGATATGAAATTTACCATGACCCACAGCAGTCTCAGCTTTGTAGGTTTTAGGTGACTGAAGGCACAGACACATGAGGCGATTTTTTATCCGAGGTTTTGGGCCACAAAAATTAGAGATCGCACCATGTGACCACCCATGTGAGGTTGCATGGGACATCACTGGCGACGTCGCAAAAAATAGAAACTAGTCCTACTATTGCAACGTGGCACACAATGAACCTCACTGTGTGAACATAACATCGCCTGGGTGGTCATGCAGTGCCATCTAGTTTTTGCAACATTGTATGCAACGTCCTATGAAAAATCGCATCGTGTGTCTGGGCCTTAACTTTATTGAAATTAGTATAAACTACAGGTATGCACTGTGTATAGGATGGAGGGGTTATGGGACAGCTAATTTATAGCATTTCTTAGAAATATTGATAGATAAAATGTTGATAGATAAAATGTTAATAAAGTCTGGTTTTATTATCGATGCAGCACAAACATGAGCCTATAGGCAAGTGCTAGCACAAGGAAAAGGACACATTTTGATCCTTGTGCTTGCATTGAGCATGTTGAAATAATTGAAATAAAGACTCTTATGCTTGTATTGGTAGTTAAAACCAAGTTAAATATACCTTTCATTGATAATTTCAGCTTGATGTAGAACGATATGAAGATACCATATTGGCAAAGGTAAGAATTATTGTTTTACTGTCTAGACCCTCTAACTACAGTAGGACCTTACTTACAAAGGTTAACCAATCAGAAGAGAATAGATCAGTACTAAGCCTATTGACGACATCACCCACTAGTTGTTGATATCATATGATCATGAGTTAATGGCTCCAACTTAGACAATAGCAAACCTATCACAGTTGCAGCAGTTTTCCTAGTGGAATTAAAAAAATCCCCCCAAACAAAGTTCTACACAGTATCTGTTTTAAAGAGTACTACAAGGCATTTTTTAAAAATTTTCTCAAGACAATTGAAACAATTTATAAATAATCAATTTTCTGCGATCATAGTTTTAAATTCTGATATACTTTAGTCAATAGGATGAGCTTGTGGGACATAGTAATGGTAACTAAGGGGAGTATGAACCATACTTCAAATCTGATCAGATCAATCTCAGCTTTGCTGCTTACTTTCAATTACCTAGTAGGAATGTTTTTTTTTCATCAATCTATATTATGATTGGTTAACTTAAATAAGTTTGTAAAATAACTTTAACCCTTTCACTCCTACGGCGCCCGAAACCGCCCGTAAAAAACGCACCTTAAATGAAAAATTCCAGCTTCAACAATTTTGATCAAGTTGACCTAAATACCAGTCTAAAATTTGAACTAGCAAACAGAACAATTTTTAGAATCAAAAAACCTGCACAAATGTCCAAAATTATAACGAAAAAAACTTTAAACATTTTTGGAAAACCAAAAACCACTGTTTTTGACGTCATTTCCCAAAGCCAAAAATCACGCTTTTTCATTGCATTTTTTTTCATGCAATTTTTATTTCTACTCAAACAATACCCTTACACAGGATAGTTTGGACCTAGTACTTGGCTTTTAGTGCTTTTTTTTCCATTAATTCCTTCTACATGGCGAGCGACAGCCTTTTTCCTCGACCCATTTCATCGCTTATCGATTTTCACTACTCTCTTTCGCAATGCATTCTGGGAAAAATGCCATTTTTTCAACAGGACAGTAGTCCGCCCCCACATTTCAAGCATTTTTTATAAGTGTCGAGCCACTAGGTCCTACTGCCCAAATATCAGCTTCAGAGCATTCTCCACAAGCCAAATATTAAATAAAATCCCTCAGTAGGTCCTGGCTGTTCATTGTTTCAGAGCTCATAGGATAATCGCGCCAAAAATTCTAACTCGTACGAATGTACATGATCTACGAACTTTTGACGCTAAAATCCCTTGCATACTCTCAGTTCTTCGAGATCATGCTGATTTAAGCTGTCTTAGGGCTTCATGATGCCCTCCAGCACTCCATAGATGAACAAAATGGCTCTCAAAATCTCTAATTTTCGAAAATAGTCGAAAACAAGGCAGCCCAATTCCAAGAATAACGGCTTCAAGCGGCAACTAATTATGCAGCCAGTAAACGTCATCCCTCATTTACATAAAACACTGACCGAGTCAATCAAAACTCCAAATATGGTCTTGCTAGGGCTTGGAGAACGTTTAGGTCCAGAAAAACACTGAAAAACCTCAAAAACCTCCAGGAGTCAAAGGGTTAACTTTGTATATATCTCGTGCAAAATCAATGATTGTGTACAATATTATATCTTGTAGCATTACATTGATTTTTTGAAATGCTTTTCTTGTAGCTTCCTGAACCAAAGACAGTAATCCCCAGAGAAAAACCAGTAAGTGTCAAGCTATATGATTAATTTATTTTTTTGAGAATTTTTTTGCCAGGAGGCTACCCTGCGAGCAGTGAGATTTCTTAAACCCTATCACTGCCAGTAGAAGAACCTTTTTCCTTCGACTGTTAGGGAGAGGGTTTAAAAAATCCCTTTGCTCACATGGTACCAGTAGGCTGGTGCTGTACAATAGGACACAGAGTCCCCTGCGAGGTATACTGAACCAATTAATTTCCAACCCCCTTCAAATCCCATACTAATCCCACAATCACCCCCATTAAAAATGAACAGATCCTAATGTATTATATACCTGTACTTTATTTTCAGATACCAAAGCCTAAACCTTTGACAAGATGGGAGCAGTTTGCAAAGGAAAAAGTAAGAATATACTAACATTCTTAGATATTTCATTCCAGCATTGGTTAGCAAGGTTTAGATTATTTTACTATCATTGGTTTTCAATCATGTCTGTCTTCACATGGTTGAAACTATAATTTGTGATATGGATATAGCTGGGTTTCACTTGACATCATTTCCTGTCTCGTGTGGAATGTTCCTCAGCTGAATCACAAGTTTTCTATAGAATTCTTTCTGGCTGACAGCACATGGTGGTCAGTGTTTGACCACCATTTGGAGCAGATAATGACATTCAAAGACTTTTATCAGCTGATTGAAACCCAGCTATACCCACGTAAAATGCAGGGCTTCAAGTGTCCCTATATTTCCTATATTTTTAAAAGTTCATTTTTATTTCCCTTCCACCGGTACCAAAGTTTATGAGCTTGATAATGTTTTTTTCCTTTTCTTTTCTGAATAAAATTATAGGAATTATAGGACATTTAAGAACTATATAGGGGAACATAGGTGAACTTAGAAAATAAAATATAGGAAATATAGGGACACTTGAAGCCCTGACAATGGTATTCTTCATCTCACTGACATGTCTAACTTCATTCTCTTTCACAGGGAATCCAAAAGACAAAGCGGGACAGAAAAATATGGGATGAAGCAAAGCAGGTAGGTGTGATTAAAGAAATATAGCATAATACTAGGGTCTGAGAATAATTGATCGAATAGCAGTACCACTTAGTAAAGTTACACCCAGCTTAGCATTGACCATCGCTTTTATAACATAACTGGTGGTTCGTTTCATGCAGATAGACAAGGCCTGTTTCAAATTTTTTAACTTCTCATGAGCCAAACCTAATACTGCGAATTAATTCTTGTTCATAGAAAATAATCTTATAAAATAATAATAATATATTAAAGGGGAAATAAATAAAATGAACTATAGAATAGACCAAATCACCCTTCTCAAATATGGTGTCTATGACATCAAACGAAGAGAATGAGAATGTCCCGGATGTCGAAACCCAATAATTTCCACTGGCATTATCCAGGACCAGAATGCCCCGGATTTCAAAACACAATCATTATCACTCATAACATCCAGGACATTCTCAGACTCCTCGTTTGACGTCATAGACGCCATATTCGACAAGGGTCTATTAACCATTCAAACCATGTGATGTTTACTTACATGTATGTTCCTTGGAAAATTGTTCCTTTATCTTAAATTTCTGAAATTTATTTGTTCATATTCATGTTGATATGAAAACATTATAAAGGAATAATTCTCCAGGGAACACCATGTACAGTAAACATCACATGTTTTGGATTTGGCAATTTACATACAAATGTGATTTGGTCTATTTAGAGCCTGGCTGGTTTCTAAATACACTGTGAGATTTTTGAGTTACTGTAGACCCTAGAGTAAGACCCCTACTCCTGGAGATTAGGATTTCTACCTGAAATTATACTTCTTAAAAACTCTGGAATTGTCTTGAGGAGTGTTGCACAGATCCTGTCATTTCTCTTATGATTTCAATTTTGATTGAATATTTTTTTTATGAATTTAGAAATGGCTGCCAAGATATGGGTTCAAGAGAACAAATGATGGTACACAGGACTGGGTTGTGGAAGTTCCTGATAATGCAGGTTAGTATTCCTACACAATAGGTGGTTAAATTTCAATTTAAAAGGTTGGTAATTGGGTGGCATAAAGCAGTAGTGTGCTTGACTCTTACCTCTGGGGTCTCGAGTTTGATTCCTGGACTCAGCATCACATGTGAGTAGAGTTTGTTAGGTCTCTCCTTTGATTCAAGGTTTTTTCCCAGGTTTTCTAGTTTTTCTCCCTCCGCAAAACCTAACAAGCTAAATTCCAATTCAATCTGTGATTTAGCTGTGCCCTGACTTTAATCAGCTCAGAAGTTGTTTCAGGGTTTGATGAAATTAGAATTTGATAAAACTTCTGCAATTAGAGGGAAACAATGCATTAGGGTTCATTACATCGGTTATTCTCTATTATTCTAGGGTCCCATTTTCAAGTTATCCAGTATTTGATTTAAATATTTTATCAATAATTTTTACTCGCCCAGTAAATTTTTAAAAGTGACCATAAGGTTATGAGTCTCCCTGTAGCTTAGTGGTAAAGCATCTGACCGATACCCAGAAGGTCACAGGTGCAATTCCTGTCAGGTTGACTTGGATTTTTTTCCTGAGCCCCTACACAAGCTAGTGTCTTATAACATTTCTATAATGTACCTGTTTTAATGTTTCAGATCCATATGAAGACCAATTTGAAAAGCGTATTCAGAAAAAGAAGGAAAATGTTAGCAAAAATGAATATCAAAGACTAAGAAATATTGCTCAACACAAGAATGTAAAGAGTAAGTCACAAAAAGTTTGTGTGTTTTTTTGTTTAGCAGTTTTAAAATTCGAAAAAAATTAAAATGTAAACAGATGTTTTTACTATTTAATATTTCATTCAGTTTTATAATTTTACTTTAATTTTTAGTTCCTGATAAAAAACTTCAACCATCTACAAAAGCTTCAAAAGATCAAGTATGTTCTCTCAACACACACGATTCTATAGTTCTAAGCAAATGCAAAAATTACAGCAATGGCAACTTACAACGATTACAGCAGCTACAGCAGCAGCAATAAAAACAGCAACAACAACAACAGCAGCAGCAAGAATAACAGTAATTACAACAACACTACCAACACTGCAAATGATAACAATAGCAGCAACAACAGCAACAATAGCAACAGCATCAACAACAATAGCAACAACAGTGACAGCAACAATAACAATGGCAACAAGGACAACTGCAAATGATAACAATAGCAGCAACAACAGCAACCGTAGTGACAGCATCAACAACAATAGCAACAGAAACAGGGGCAACAAAAACAAGCATGGCAACAGTAGCAGTAACAACAACAACAACAACAGCAAACACTACAACAAGTCTGACAGTGTTTTGCAATTTCAACATTAAGAATCAATGATATGAACTACTGATGTGTATAATTATAATGCTATCATTTCATTCATTGTCTACATGTAGATTCAAGCAAACATAAATGCTTCAAGGAAAGCAACTGCATCTGTGGGGAAATTTACGGAAAAACTGGTGAGTTCTCCTAATACTTCAATAGGCAATGTGCATCAAAAGTCACAAAGCATTCTGGGAAAGTGAGTCCTGTAAAAATGGAACAGGGAAATCATTGAATCAGAAAAAATTGAAATAATTTTGAAATTTGGAAGTCAAAGCACTTTAAAAGCCATAAAAAAAGAATGGCCTTAAAAAGTTCCTTGATTGCTTCTTAAAACACTTATATTTTGAATAAGCGTCAATATAAATTGTCACTCTAGGGAGACTATGATCACTTGATAATAAGAGTAGCTCAAGATTTACATGTTACAGAAGGATGGACACCTGGTTGGGCTAAGTTACATTAGCATATTTTGGTCTTACAGAACATATCATTTGTGTAGTCCCATTTTTTTTATTTTCTCCATTTTTTTCTCAGCCAAAAGAGAAAGTACCAAAAAATCCAGAAGGAAGGAAAAGAAAAGTATGTATGAATGTATTTTCTTTATTTACTTTGTTCATCTTTGTTTGTCATTTTCTTGTTCACTTGTTTCCTTCTTTTCTTGTGTTATCCTTTCCATATTCCATCCATTCATTTATTCTCTCCTTCCATCCATTCATTCTTCCATCCCTCACTTACTTCATCCATCCATCCCTCTCCTCATTTCCTTCCCTTCCTTCTTTCCTTTCATTCATCTTGCCCACTTTTTCTCCACCCTCCTTCCTTTCTTTTCTCCTTCCATCCATCCCTCTCCTCATTTCCTTCCCTTCCTTCTTTCCTTTCATTCATCATTCCTTGCCCCCTTTTTCTCCACCCTTCTTCCTTCATTTTCTCCTTCCATCCATCCCTCTCTTCCTTCCCTTCCCTTCCCTTCCTTCTTTACTTTCATTCATCATTCCTTGCCCCCTTTTTCTCCACCCTTCTTCCTTCATTTTCCCCTTCCATCCATCCCTCTCTTCCTTCCCTTCCCTTCCTTCTTTACTTTCATTCATCATTCCTTGCCCCCTTTTTCTCCACCCTCCTTCCTTTTTTTTCTCCTTCCATCCATCCCTCTCTTCCTTCCCTTCCATTCCTTCTTTACTTTCATTCATCATTCCTTGCCCCCTTTTTCTCCACCCTCCTTCCTTTCTTTTCTCCTTCCATCCATCTCTTACTTCCTTTCTCTCTTTTCTTTCCAGTTTGACAAAGTTGCTGGGGATTTTTCTAATGAAAAAACTAAGAGCCTGGAAGTGGTGAATAAACTATTCAAGAAAGAATCCACACTGGATGTGAACAAGGTACCGTAAACTGCTACATTATATACACAGCAAAAATACTAGAAAAACTCTTAAAAAGCCTCCACATTTTAAGGGAATCATGGGTGGCGTAGCAGTATTACACTCACCTCTCACCTCTGGGGTCTCAGGTTTTATTCCTGGACTCGACATCACACCTGAATAGAGCTTGTTAGGTCTCTCCCTTGGTTCGAGGTATGTTCTCTGGGTTCCCTGGTTTTACTCCCTCCGCAAAACCTAACACGATAAATTCCAATTCAATCTGTTAGTTAGCCGTGCCCTGGCTTTGAGTAGCTCAGAGGTTGTTTCAGGGTTGTATCAGGGTTGTATCTATGAGATAGCCATGCTTTTTCAGGGTTCAATCTGTTAGTTAGCTGTGCAGTGGTTTTAATCAGCCCAGAGGTTGTTTCAGGGCTCAATCTGTGAGTTAACCATGCCCTGGTTTTGATCAGCCCAGGGTTGTTTCAGGGTTCCATTTGTGAGTTAACCATGCCCTGGTTTTGATTAGCCCAGAGGTTGTTTCAGGGCTCAATCTGTGAGCATGCCCTGACTTAGATCAGTCCAAAGGCTGTTTCAGGATATTGATGAAATTTGAAGATTTTTTATTATTTTATCAAACCCTGATACAACCCCTGGACTGTCTTCTTGTCTGTCTAAGATACAGGTCTGTTTGCTATTATGCCAAGACAATAAACTTATTTCCTAACTTAACAGTTTCACTTTGTATTTTTGTCAGGCTGTTAGCAAACACATCACCAACACACAGAAAAGGTAGGCCAAACTTAGCAAGGATCAATGAATATATGAATGAAATAAAATGAAATGAAAAAAGAAGCGAGAGAATAGATAATAAAATGAGCGAACTAAAAGACAAATAATTGGCTAAAATAAAAAGAATGAAAGAATGAAGAATGGAAAAATGAATAAAAAAGTGAAAGAATGAATTAGTGAAAAATGGTGAGTAAATTATTAAATTATAGCAAACAAAAAAATGGATAAATGAAGGAAGAAAAGAAAGAATGAATGAATGAACAAATTATGAATGAATGAATGAATTAATTAATGAATGAATGAATTAATGAATGAATGAATGAATGAATGAATTACAGAGCAAATGAATGAAAGCATGAATGGCTCATAATAAAATGAGTGAGAAATGAAAGAAATAAAAATATGAAAATAAATGATCATAAAGAAAATAATGACATCTGTTATCATGAACCAAATGATCTGTTACAGTCGTGCCAGTCGTTCGTTTCTGATCGAAATTCCAATTCTCCCAAACCAAATACCAATGTTGCAATTTGAATGGGCAATTTTCCAGCTTCCGTTGGAACTTGAAATTTTAAGATTGCAATTTGTAAGCGGAAAATTGAAACTTGTATTTTCAAAATTGCAATTCAATCGAAAGTATAGCTTGAAAATCACTCCAATAAGGAATAGAATACCAATTTTTAATTTTCAAATGCCAATATTTACGAATTGCAATTTAAAAAATTCAAGTTCCAACGGAAGTAAAGTTGGAACATTGCCCAATCAAATTGCAACATCGGTATTTGGTATGGGACAAGACACAATCATGAAGGACATCTGGTCCCTTGGTTTGGGAGAATTTGAATTTCGATCGGAAACGAACGACTGGTACGATTTTAATTTGAATTACCATTTTGAAACTTTTTACCTAACACCGTAAAATTAAGGAATCTTTTGTGTTTCTGGTTTAAAAGACTAATTTTCTTTTCCCATAGTGCTTCCGAAAGAAACAAAAAAGGGGGCCAGAGTAAAATGAAAGGAAAGAAAGGACCCAACAAAAAACCCATGTCTTCGAAGCAGGGCAGACAGGCTGGTGTTAAAAGTGGCAAAAAAGGAAGGAAAAAATAAAATCAAGAATATTGGAAGTGAGATGTTCACGAACGAATTAAAATAAGAATGTTTATTTTGAAGGGAAATACGTACATTAAAGCTGGCAAAAATTAAGTTTTTTTTAGTGTTGTTTTTATACTGGGGCTGGCACCTTGGTTATACGGACACCTTTGGTCTCAGCTGCTCTTGTTCACTAGTAGGCAAACCTCTTTAACACGGACACCTCATTAAGACGATCATTTCATTGGTCGCACCTGCTCAGATTCAGTTTTAAACACCTTTATAATACGGACACCTCTCTATTACGGGCACTCTCTTTGGTCCCAGATGCACTTATTCAGGTATTAACAGACCTCTATAATACGGACACCTCTCTATTACGGACACTTCATGATCATTGGTCGCGCCTGCTCTGATTCACTGGTAAACAAACGAACACTTCTTTATTTTGGACACATGGGTACGTTATTGCTCCGGTGCTCGTACTAGGAAGAGTTTAGAAGTGATAATATTTTTCTAGCAGGACACTGGTTCTTTTCTTTGCCTAAAAAGTGATTGCAAACAAATGATTGATAATAAAATAGATGACAAGACCAACGAAATACATGTGATAATATATTTGATAATCAAAATTTCTTCATAACATTTTGAGGCTCCAGACTAACTGAATGAAATGAGTTTTTCAGTATTTGTTTTGGTCGAGACTTAAGTAAAACTCATCAAAACCTGACAGCTATTCTCTCTTCGTGAATCCATCGTCCCTTTTTTCTTTTTTCACTGAGTTTCTGAGTGATCCTCAAGTTCATTTTCTTTCAAATTTCATTGCTGATCATGACCTGTCTTTTCGTACTCGATTTGGCTCTTTTGATTGGCCAGCCGTAAAACATTTTCATTGGCTTTCAAAGTTTTCTTTCAAATATTTTTGTCCCACTCGTGTTTCTATTATATCTATAGAACAGGATATAACTGAATTATGAAATTACTGAATTAAATTGTATTTTTCTCAATTTTTCTCTTTTATTTATCCATGACTTAATCCCACAGAGCAGGAAGCACATTTTTTAATGTCTTCAAACCCTTCAGCTTTGAGAAATAAAAATCTCACACCAAAAAAAAAACTACCAAAAAATAACCACGGCAAAATTTGAAATCAAAACAGATGTCTTCTGAGGAATAATTAACGGGAAAGCTCTTCTTTCGGTTATTATTCAGATTTTATTGAAATTGAAAATATTTTCTTTTACTTCGAATTACAAGACAAGTTAAGGCAACAATAAGCCGGTGATGACTGGTAGACCAATAACAATATGATTCTACTTGGTTTTGTGCTAATACTTCGCGTTCAGTGTACGAGTACAGCGTCCTGTCATAGACCAGTGTTTTTTCATATGATTTAACCCCACAGAGCGAAACATCTAGCTTCCTGGTTAACATTATCCGAGAAATACAACATTTTAGATTGCACTAAAGTCCCTAAAGACTAGAATTCTAAGGTAAGAAACCCCAGAATTTTTTTAGTGTTTTCCATTTTTGATTTTTTTATCGGAAACGATATACAAACACTTGATGGTTATTGCTCGCTTTTTGCCTTTTTTTTTGCACTTTATAATTCTTGATACCGGTAAGTCTACTAATCTAATTTTTCAATTTTGCTATTTTTCTGATCTAGTTCACCTGTTTAATCTTTTCTTAGCACCACGAAGCGTCGGTAATTCGATCAACCAACTCAGTAGGGCACTGACAACATGTCAAAATATAATATGTACAGTTCGCCATCCTAGGGACAAAGTCCACAATCTGGTATTTTTAGGGTCTTTTAGGGAAAAGTGTAATGAAAGTAGCTTTGTTTTTCATCGTTTTCAAAAAGATTTGCAACTGGTAGATGAATGGTACGTGTTGTAATAGTTCCTACACTTGACTGCAAAGTGACAAGACACAATTTATGATTTCAAATGTTGTGTACATGTGATCCATGAAGTGGTGAGTGCTGTGGAGTACGTGTGTGACATGACAATGTGTCATGATCATATACAGTTTCCGGCAATTCTATCATGAATGTATTTTCTAGTTAACTTTTAATTACAGGGTAGTAGCAAGGCCAAAAATATTAGGGGGCCCTAGGTCAATGGTATTGGGGGTATTATACTCTAAAACGCCGTATATATTGGTAACAGACCTAAAATTTTCAGTGTCCAATATACAGTATACCCGGAATTATTGCCCCCCCCCCCCCCCCGGCCCCTCTGCTACGGCCCTGAATTATTATAAGTTACTAGTAAATCAATATATGCTGGCATAATAATTGGAAATCTTCATGCCGTTCTGACCATACTATATGCGTTATTGATATTGAAATCATAATTATTTGAAAAATTCACGGAGCGAAACTACTTCTGCTAAAAAATATTGCCTGAGTACGGGAGGGTCCAACTCTTGTTTTGTCCGACATTCAAAGTCAGTCCCCTCCCCCCTCGGGCATGACAGTAGGATTTCAAATAATCATAAAGAGAAGAATCTAGAATCTCCAAAATATAAATGCAAATAACAGGGGGTGGGTATTATTGATTTGGTTATGTTCCGACGGCGTCTCCGTCAAGCATGGCCGGCTTTCTAGAAGGGCGTTCAACCCGCGTGATCTGTAAGAAAAAGCATGTTATACTTTACTTGGTCTCTATATAGAAAAATCCTCGATTGATTGCCCTGATCTGGGGTTAGATTGTTTAGATTTTAATTTACTGGGTATTTTTTTAAACTGTATAGTTCATTGCATAACGACACCGAGCGGGGAGGGTGGTCCACCTGTCGTCAATCCAATATCATATGCATGGCGTCCAAAAAAAAATTTATTCAAAATTCATGGCCTTGTTCTGCAGAATGAAAGCAACTCTGAGAGAAACAGCTTAAAATCAGAGCATTTTGGTGAAGTGCCAGAGAAGTGCCACGACGAGGGATTATTTATTTAGCGGAAGTTACGTAGAATCATGCGATTTAGAGGTCATAGTACAATGCTCGAGTCACGCAACGCTCGACTTCGGAAGCCGTCAACATGTGGAGTGTAGTTGCTGCCAATCATTCCTGCTTTCGGTCTTCGTAATGTCGAAAATAAGTTCTCCTGTAGCAGCCAAATACATCGATCGGTATGTATAGGGTCGCATTGAAGCTTAAGGGATTGATTTTGAATGATTTTCAGAGTCATTCAGCCATTATTCTGGTTCATTCTAGCTTTTGTCTTTGGCTATCTGTCGGAGGCCTGTTCTTGTAGCTGTCTTGTGGTTTTATCCTTTCAATGGCTGCATAACTAAATCGTCTTAATTCTTGATTTATCGGATAACTTTTTCAACTTAGGACAAAAAAGCATTTTGTTTTAAACTAAACTATAGCTGTCCTGTCGATAATGCTCGTGTTTGATGTAGAATTGCCATTTTGACGTGCCTCCATCTTGCCTCCGATCATTGTGTAATAAAAATCTTTTGATGCTTCATTCAGAATTATTTACCGAACCCTTCCCTTCGCATAAGCTAAAAATGGATGTATATCTAGCTAAATATACCTTAAATGTAACCCTTTATTTAGCTATAGGGCTATATGTTCGACAACTTCCTAGTACTAGTAAGTTGTCTTTGAAAAAACTGTGTAATATTCGAATTCAGTGCTAAATGTTGTTTAGCTTATGTAATTTCTCATATACTTTTATTTACCCGACTTATATTCTTAATTTCAATCAGGCTAGAACTGCTATCATTAGTTTTATTAGGTAGCTAAAATTACTTTTGAAATAGGTCTACACAGGTTCAATATTTTAGGCAGATCGCATGACTTTGGTGGCGAGATGATTGCTGACCTTAAGAGTGTAGTAACAAAAGACAGAATAAAAATTAATGGTGGGGCATAAAGTAAGTGTCTGGTGTGTATGATAATGACATTTCATGCCACTTTAGTATACGTAATTGCCAGGCATATTGCAAGGTACTTTAACTACTTTATTTAATACTAACGCTAGTAAACACTGAGTGATTTCTGTTGAATTTAACAACATGCAAGCTTCACTTTTAAGATAATTTTAAGATGTGTGTGTGTGTGTGTCAGATAATGTATGTAGCCTTTTAGATCTTGTCTGCCAGCAGGCATAATTTCAAGTCATTAACACGAGGGGGAGGGGGGGTAAGGCCAGGGGAAGCTGCAAGTTGGATTTGATTGGCATATGGCAATTGTATAGAGTAAAATTTTACTTTAAGTTTAAGTTATCATCATGTTCAAACAGGACATAGCTAGTTAACCTCTCCCCACTGTTAATCTGTGGACATTCACAGCGCTACTTCTAGATCTAGTTTTGGTGGATATCAATGTCAATCTAGAAGTTTCCATGGCATTCCATAAGCACATGTCCTTGAAAACTTTGTGTTTTCTGGCAATGTCATAGAAACACCTTGATGGATGTCTACCAAAACCCTTTTTTGTCACAACAGCAAATAATTTGTATTGTGCTTGAATTTTGGCCAGACCATTATTTTAAGCCCTGCAAAAATACAATGAATTCATAGCCACACTGAAGCTATATCGTATCTTACCATAAGCCTAACTATGCTTTGTCATTGAATGAGAGACAATGGGAAACCATTTCAATGTTATGGCAAGTCGTACCAGTGTTTGTGCAGTAAGACAATACCGTATGTTTCCCACTGATATGAAAAGCCCTCTACTATTATATTACTTCCATTTTAACAACTTCTTAAGCTTCCTATATTTTTGTTTTGTCTTTCAAAGATTTCCATATACATGATTTTTTAAACTTTGAGTTCTAAAATGGTTCAAGAACACGGAGAGTTTTATAAGTGGTTCTGGGATGAAAGCATATGGCTTCCTAAAATCACCTCCTGGGAACAGATCAAAGCTAACCGCTTGCCTGTCACTGAAAATCTTGGAGGGTTATACTTGTGCGTTCCAGTCGCAATTGGAATGATGATGCTGCGGTTTGCATTTGAAAGGTCAGTATTATTTCATAATTTTTTTCCCTTAAAGTTTATGATTATGAAATATCCTCAGGGTTTTACCTGAGTTGATTCATTTTGGGGCCCATTGGACTCCTGCACATCCCAATATTTTACGAGTCCCTAGTTTAAGAAATTGATTCTCAGGGCCATCCGTAAAGGCATTTTCATTGCCAGTTTTTACTCATTTTGCCTAAGATAGCATACAAGAACAAGAGGGTGAACATTGTATATATGTACAGTCTGTCGAAGACCAGATTATTATTTTTGATGGAAACCTTTAGACTATATGATTAGTTTTAAGCAGAAGAAAATATATGAAAGATCTTTCTGTATCTCTTAAAGTACAAATAAACTGAATCCCCTCCCCCTCTTATATCAAATACCCTACCTATCGAACAGGAATTAAGATTTATTTTTAATTTTTTTATTTTCGAACATGCATTTTTCCTGCATCAAAGATGTATAATTTTTACTAGAAAATGGTACGAAGGGACTGGGATGAGTTTTGGTACCAGTGAAGTCACATGATTTGCTTTAGCATTTCCCAATCGGTAATGTTTATCTAGAGATATAGGCAAGCTAGCTTGAGCTCGAAGTTAGTTTCTAGATCTTATTAACGAAGAAACAACCACAATTATGTCAAGTAATAAATACTATACTGATAATAAAAAGATGATAACTAGCGGTAAGCTAGTGTGGGCTGCGTCGGTGTTTCTAATGAAACAGTATGGATAAAAAGTTAAATTTTACACCGTAAAAAATAAGAGAGATCACTTACTGACGTTTCGGACGCTAGTCCTCCGACGAAGGACTAGCGTCCGAAACGTCAGTAAGTGATCTCTCTTATTTTTTACGGTGTAAAATTTAACTTTTTATCCATACTGATAATAAAAAGATTCAATTCATTTGCACTTGAAGACGCAGTTTATTTTTTGTTTGAGCCCTATTCCAATTCATTCGTGTAAAGGATACAGGATTCTTCATCTGGTAATACCCTGGGATTATATATTTTGTTTGACAGTTTTCTTATTAAACTCTATATGTTGTTAATTACAGTATTATTGCGAGGCCCTTTGTAATTTGGCTTGGTGTAAAAGCCAAGGGACCAGTTCATGTTGTTCCCAATGCTGTATGCGAGAAAGCATTTAGAGCATGCAAGCACCCTAAAGCTGAAATGGTTGAAGAACTGTCAAAGAACTTGGAATGGTCCACAAGACAGGTTGAAAGATGGTTCCGTCAGCGCCGCATTATGGAGCAATCTACTGTTCTAAAGAAGGCAAAGGAATGCAGGTAAAGATAATATTCTCAATTATACCTTCTATAAAACTAATAGATTGTTAAAAAAAACTTATATCATACCACCATCACTCACAGTATTGGGCTAATCCATGAGGTTCACTCCATCACTACATTCTATATTTACAACATACAACTCTCAGCTCACATGTTGATTTTTATGGAGGGAGGAAAAACCAGAGAACCTCGAGAACAAACCCTCATGGCAAGGGAGAGAACAACATGTAAGAAAAACTCGACTCATATTATCCAGTCTGAGCCGGGGCTCGAACCCGGACCACAGTGGTGAGAGGCAAGTGGTTAACCACTACACCATCCAGGTTGGGTGAGCCCTGACTGGACAATCCCTTTGGCCAGATCACCATTCACAGAGACACTATGTAGTGCACTCACCTTTGAGGTCTTGAAGTATATGTTTGATACCTGGACTGGCATCAGATGTTAGTAGACACTTTTCCTTGATGTAAGGGGTTTTCTCTGGGTTCTCTGGTGATTAAGCTTAATATTTTTTCAGTTGTACCTTTAAAACCATGTTAAAACTACCAGATTGGTTAGCTGATCCCCGGCCAGACAATCCCTGTTACCAAACCACTATTCACAGTCTTGAAACAGAGACTTCAAGATAGCACGACAGGTTTAGGAGCTGTCTATAAATATAATATAAATTTACCTTTAATTTACCGCTTACAAATATTTTTTCATTAATCATGCTATATGCTTTGAAAAATGCCCTCAGTGCGTGACCACATGACCATGTTACTAGCCCCCCTTGTGACGTCATTTTGCTTGCAAAGCTTGTCCTATGCCACCATTCAAAAATCAAATCAAATTCAGAGCCTACAGTATCATTCTTCTAGAAATGACCGCCCAAAAAATTCATGTCATATATACATGTATGCACTTTAATGAAAAAAAATAATGTACTGAATTAGCTTTACTTGCTGACCTGATTATTCTCTTTTGCTTTCAGTTGGCGTTTCTTATTTTATTTTTCAGCTACACTTTATGGAACTATTATACTTATGAAGGTATGTGAATTATCTTTGCTTTCATTTAACAAAACCTTAATTTGAGTGACTAAGGAACTAGCTACATGTATCATAACTGATCAACCTACAGGACAGAACAGGCTAAGTAGTTGATTGAATTAATGACAGACAGCTAGTCACTTGGAAAGACAGCTATTTGGTCAGACAGACTGTTATAGTAGTTAGTCACTCCATCAGCCAGTCAGCCAGCCAGCCAGCCGGCCAGCCAGACTAGACAGTCAGCCGGCCAGCCAGACTAGACAGTCAGTCGGCCAGCCAGACTAGACAGTCAGTCGGCCAGCCAGACTAGACAGTCAGTCGGCCAGCCAGACTAGACAGTCAGTCGGCCAGCCGGCCAGCCAGACTAGACAGTCAGTCAGCCAGCCAGACTAGACAGTCAGTTGGTCAGTCAGTTGGCCAGTCAGTTAGTCTTCCAGTCAGTCAGTTGGTCAGTTGATCGGTTACGTGGTTGGTCCGTCAGTCAATTAATAGACAGACAGAAAAATAGATAGTGGGACAAATCAATCAATAAAACAAACAGTCATGCCGCTAGATCATTTGTCAATCAGTCATTCAATTGGTCCATCAATGAACCAATTAAAATTCTTTGATAGCATTTTAAGATTGTTGTTTTATATTTATCTTGCAGCAAGGATGTCTAGGGGATCTGAAATTCTGTTTCATTGATTATAAGAACCATGTAAGTAATCTAAGTGTTATTCCCTAAAACTGGAATTGTTCAGATATTTATACATATACGATGTAGGTGAAACTATCGGATACCGTAAGGGAGCATTATGATTTCTCTATAATCCTACATATAAAACAAATTTTATCAAAACTATATTTTTCATTTTAAGTTTCGTTAGGTGTGAGCCACTGTTCATTACATGTAACTCACTGAGTGGGATTCTAGAGTTACTTTTATTTCCAATTGCTCCCTCAAGTCCCTATACAACACCTACAGAATACTCTGGGCGTTGGTAGGTACAGGCCTATGACTCTCTCTTACTAGCTTATTGTATCCAACACCAGGTACAAAGGTACAAAGGATTTGTCTCGGAAAACAAAACAAAAAACGTAGTTGAGTGTCATTTGCTTAATATATAAGGCCTTTCTTAATATTTATTATCATATTATGAATGTGAGGTTAAGGACTTCATGCATAAATTTTAAGAAAGGCCTAAAGGTCACAGAAAAAATTAAACTCGATCTAGTATAGGTTCACTGTGAGTAAAAACCACACTAATATCACTCTGAATGTCGCAACATACTTGTAACCATCATTTACATAACTTTCCCTAGGTTCGATCCTCTGCATAGGAAAAATATTTCTCTCTTCATTATAAACTCACAAACATTGACTAGAGAAATACTTTATCATTATATGACTTTTATTCAGTTTGTCTTTTTTTGGTATTGGATTGCAGGTAATGGGCGTAGACCTTTACATCTACTTCATGGCAGAGATCGGCATGTATATTTCCCTATCTGTTTCCCAGTTTACAGATGTCAAGAGAAAGGTAATTGCAATTTTCAGAAGTAAGCAGACTCGGTAGTTGAAAGTTGCCCATTGGAAGTTGGTTTTTCACTGTCGCCACTGAGTCAAAAATGTAATTACTGCTATTTTCATAAACATGCAAACTCTCGGTAGTTGCGAGTTTCCCGTTGGAATTTGGTTAGTCAAAAATATAAAAGGTACTGAATGATTATTTTTGATTGACGGAAGCGAAAAACCAAATTTCAGCATGCAGCTCGCAGCCACAGAGTTCGCATGTTTATGAAAATAGCAGTAAAGGCACTGGTTAATTAATTGTGATTGAATGCTTTTAACTCTTGATTTTCGTTTGTTTTGTTAGGATTTCTGGCAAAACTTGGTTCATCACTTGGCAACATTGGTTCTTCTCATGTACTCATATACTGGTGGATATTTCGTCATTGGTGCTCTTATCGTCTATACTCATGATGTGTCTGATGTATTCTTGGAGGTACAGTTGCACATGCTTTATATACTTATTTCAAAAATGGAACCAAAGGTGATAGGCAATAGGCAATAGGAAAAAGGTGATAGGCTATAGGAGATAGGTCCGCAATATTTACACATGAAAGAATCGACTCCTAAGAGTGGCATCACATGGTTTGAAATGGAAACAACAAACAACAAAGCTAAAAAGGTCTATTAACAGCTAATTAACGGCAGTTTGATGGTAGTTTGTTGGCCGTTTGATGGTAGTTTGTTGGCCGTTTGATGGTAGTTTGTTGGCCGTTTGATGGTAGTTTGTTGGCCGTTTGATGGTAGTTTGTTGGCCGTTTGATGGTAGTGTGTTGGCCGTTTGACTATAGTTCGTCGGCCAGACATCTGAAGTTGGTTAGGTCGCAGAACTATGAAAAGCACTATAACCAGTCATGACTTTTGTCTCCATCAAAGTGTGGGAATGAAAAAAGTTTTTAAATTAAAGCTACTGAGAAAAGTTGAAACAAGTTTACAAGTGAGATCAACAGGGATCGCATTACAAACAACTTGCCTTGCTAGCAGTGCATTTACCAACTTCATAGCAACACTTGCTTCTTATATTAATTATGTAATCCTTATATATTTTATTCTTATGCTACAGGCTGCCAAAGTATTCCACTATGCCAAGCGTCAAAAGATCTGTGATGCCTGTTTTGTGGTGTTTGCAGCAGTTTTTTATCTATCAAGACTTATCGTATTACCTTTTAAGTAAGTTTGTATTTATGTATTGTTCTATGTTAAAGAATTGATGTTACTTGTATGTATGTGGCTCTTTGGAATGGTAGGAGGAAGAGGAAAACTGGAAAGGTTATTGGGAGATATGGAGGATGCAGGGAGGATGGAAAGGAGGGAGCATATAAGGAGAAAGGATTGAAGGGAGGGAGGATGGAAGGATAAAGGATGGAAGGGAGGGAGGATGGAAGGAGAAAGGATGGAAGGGAGGGAGGATGGAAGGATAAAGGATTAAAGGGAGGGAGGATGGAAGGGAGGGAGGATGGAAGGATAAAGGATTGAAGGGAGGGAGGATGGAAGGATAAAGGATGGAAGGGAGGGAGGATGGAAGGATAAAGGATGGAAGGGAGGGAGGATGGAAGGAGAAAGGATAGAAGGGAGGGAGGATGGAAGGAGAAAGGATGGAAGGGAGGGAGGATGGAAGGAGAAAGGATGGAAGGGAGGGAGGATGGAAGGAGGGAGGATGGAAGGAGGGAGGGAGGATGGAAGGGAGGATGGAAAATGGGAGGGAGGTATAGAGAGATGATAGGAAGTAGAGACAGAGAGGGGAGAATGCTAGGCAAAGAGAAGTTAATTGAACTACACATATTGATTAACTAGAAATGTATGATCAGCAGAAATTAAACCATTTTTTCAAAACCTTTTTATTATTTTAGGATATATGTGTCCTGTATCCAGGATCATGAATATTATGTTGGGACTTTCTTCGTGTATAAAGTAATGCTGGCATTTCTAATCTTGCTACAGGTGAAGTAGTACTTGCTATACTAGGATAATTTACTATCATAATATCAATTAATATACAAGGAGTGACATAATTTTGTGGAGGATGTTGAAACATCAAGCTTATCACCAACCAACACCAGCATCATTTTTGTCAAACCTCTCATCATCATCATCATCATCACCATCATCATCACAATATTGTGATCACCATCATCATCATCATCATCATCATCATCATCATCATCATCATCATCATCATCATCATCATCATCATCATCATCATCATCATCATCATCATCATCGTCATCATCGTCATCACCATATTGTCATCACCATCATCATCAATCATCAATCATCAACATCATCAATCATTAATATCATCAACATCAACCTTCTCAACATCATCATCAACAACATTATCATCAGTATGACCAGCATTATCAACATCGTCATGATTATGCAAACAATGATTATAATTATTGTTTCTCTTTGATGACAGGGACTTCATATATACTGGGCATATTGTATCAGTAAAATTGTATACCAAGCACTGACTGGAAAAGTAAGTTAACCATATTAGGTCAACCTTAATTTCAGGGGTATTTTCCAGGTTCTCCAGGATTCTTCTTCACACTGAATTACAATTTGTCTGTGAGTTAGTCCTGCCCTGACTTAGATCAGCCCAGAGGTTGTTCCAGGGTTCAATCTGTGAGTTAGCCATGCCCTGACTTAGATCAGCCCAGAGGTTGTTCCAGGGTTCAATCTGTGAGTTAGCCATGCCCTGACTTAGATCAGCCCAGAGGTTGTTCCAGGGTTCAATCTGTGAGTTAGCCATGCCCTGACTTAGATCAGCCCAGAGGTTGTTCCAGGGTTCAATCTGTGAGTCAGCCATGCCCTGACTTAGATCAGCTCAGAGGTTGTTCCAGGGTTCAATCTGTGTGTTAGCCATGCCCTGACTTTGATCAGCCCAGAGGTTGTTCCAGGGTTCAATCTGTGAGTTAGCCATGCCCTGACTTAGATCATTCCAGAGGTTGTTCCAGGGTTCAATCTGTGAGTCAGCCATGCCCTGACTTAGATCAGCTCAGAGGTTGTTCCAGGGTTCAATCTGTGTGTTAGCCATGCCCTGACGTTGATCAGCCCAGAGGTTGTTCCAGGGTTCAATCTGTGAGTTAGCCATGCCCTGACTTAGATCAGCCCAGAGGTTGTTCCAGGGTTCAATCTGTGAGTTAGCCATGCCCTGACTTAGATCAGCCCAGAGGCTGTTCCAGGGTTCAATCTGTGAGTTAGCCATGCCCTGACTTAGATCAGCCCAGAGGTTGTTTCAGGGTTCAATCTGTGAGTTAGTCATGCCCTGACTTGGATCAACTCAGAGGTTGTTTAAGAGTTCAATGAAATTTAAAGTTTGCGATTTTGTGGAGCCAGAAGAGTGTTGAAAGGGTTTTTACAACCCAATAAAAAGACTTGAACCCCTCTTTGCATATTGTATTATAACATACAACACTCAACTCACATGTTGATGTTTTTATTTTGTTGAGTTGAGTTTTATATGTTGATCGAGTTCTAATTTTGACATTTCTTTGGTTGAAGCACATGCAGGTGGCGTAGTAGTGAGAGTGCTCCCCTCTCACTAATGTGACCCATGTTTGAGTCCTGCTGGGCTCAGTGTCATATGCAAGTAGAGTTGTTTGTTGGTTCTCTCCTGTTCTTTGAGGGTTTTCCTTTGGGTTTTGCGGTTTTCCTCCCTCTGAAAAAATCAACTTCTAGATTGAAATTGGAATTTCAGGCTTCAATCCCATTTCTTATTGATTTTTTATTTTGTTTCTTTAGGGTGTCACAGATACGAGAAGTGACGGCGAAGACTCCTCAGAGCCAGAGCAGAAAGCCAATGATGTTCCAATTGAACATAAAAAGGGTCTCTAAACAGCAACAGTACACTCAGCTAAATCTCAATCCTCTTAACACTAGCAGCAGACTGTAAAGAAATATGGTGCTTACAGCGCTTTTCATATTTCTATGACCTACTGACTTCAAACATCTCAATCAAATTTACAATGGGCTGAGTTCATTGTGATAACAAGTAATGAAGAAATTCTTATGTGACAATGCATGACTGCCTAATCACAAGAATTCCCTATCATTTGATCAGAATAAACTCGGTTCACTGTAAGTTTGATTGATGGAAGCCAAAATACCAGAGGTCTGGAGTTGGTTATTAGGTTACAGAAAAATAAAAAGTGTTGTCAATCGTAATCGTTAGTACGCTTTTGGTGAAAAAGGAGGGTATGTACGTTCGATTCTTTAATCCCCTTCTGATCTTGCATGATAATTTTAACTACTCCCTTAGCTTTGATCTGTGTAGATTTAGCCTTGAATGTCCTGGGTGGAATGAAGGGAGCAGTGAAATGCCTTTTTGCATTTGGCATACATGGCGTACTGTTATCTATCTTTAGTACAAACAACACGCCATAATTAAGGTATGGTGAAAAGATTTGTGTAACCATAGTAACAGTGCACCATGTTTGCTATCCCAGAAAAAATCTGTAGTGTAGCAACATTAGCTGCTTTTTAAAGGGGCACTTGGATGAAAATCGATGAAAATTGGAAATGCCTTGAAACTTGATTAAACTTATCTCAGGCTCCCAGGCTTAAATTTTTGCCAATCTTGTTTTGATAATCATGATTGAGTCATATTATTCTTAAATACTTGAACTATTCGGACTTTCAAAATATGGGGCGTTTTCATCCAAGTGTCCCTTTAAAGTGGCCTTGATTCTCGATTCCATTTCTTGTGTCCTCTAGCTAGTGAGTGAGAGCTTGATTGGGTACTGAATAGCTGTAGTCTACATCAGTAAATGATGTGTTTTTGATTAACTTACTTAATAACTTCTAGTCATTGATTCATTTATATAGCTAGATTTAGAAAGCGAACCTCTTGGTAATAATAATTATTATTAACCATCTAACCATCATTATGTTAACTCGTATAAGGTGTATTTTGTAATTCAAACGCAAATCAAATAAACTTAGAAATTAGTGAGAACTGTTTGTGATCAAAAGTGAACAGTATAATAAATAAAGCAATATTTGGTTGAAAGTATAACTATTGCTGTCTTGGATTCAGCGCTTGATTTATACACTTATATGGCTAGCAAACTGATAGGTTCCTATAGCCATTAGGTTCTTGCAGATATATGGTTTACGGAAAAGGACAACTTACTGTAGTGTACAACATGCTTATGCTAAGTTTTATAAATGCCATTTGCAATTGTAAGCAAGTTGTACGGCCAATTTACATGAAGCATATTGTGTCATCAGCATGTTGCTCATGACAATTGTGAGGGGAAATCTTACCATGTAAATCGGCCTTTAGAGTGCCAACACTTATATCCACAAAACAGTACTATATATTAAATAACTCGCAATATTTTGTACTACTTTGATGCAAAATATATTTAGTACTGTTTCACAGTCTGATTAAGTGTTTTCACTCTAGGGTAATTAAGGAGTTCCAATTTGTGGGATTAATATAATTATTGTAGCAACTGAAAGGAGAATGACACTTGGGGGTCAATTTCCTTTTCCGGAGTTTTTATTTTTTTACGCCAGTTGTGCCAATATTTCTTTACTTCAATGATTGAAGTCATTTAACAATTAAAGCAAAGAGATTCTGCTTGTATCATCATTATTCGAATGCGCCTTATATATGGGTAGTATTGTTGTAAATAAACAACGTACCCTAGATATAGGATAATGATTAAAGTGCACATAACATTTATTTCAATACCTTCAGTGTTGATTCAGCATGAAGTAAATAGTTAATTGGTAAAATATTTCTTAATTTGAGTGATGTGTCTTTAAGTTACTGAGGTTTATACTTCCAATATGTTAATGACTGTGATGTCAGGTAAGGCTTCATTAAATATACAAAATTGATCTGGTTCACAGAAACAGTATTTAAAAATCATTATTTTACTCATGGTTTACATAAAGGATATCTTAAATTTGTTTCAGCCAGTGTTTGGTATACTAGTTATAACAAATACACTAACATACCTTACCTGACGTCACAGTCATCATCATATTGGAAGTATAAACCTTCATAAGTCAAAGACGCATCACTCAAATCAAGGAATATTTCACCATTCAACAATTTACTTCCTGTAGAACCAATACTAAAGGTATAGAAAAACGTTTATGTGCACCTTAATTTGTTACATTTTAGTATGAGCATCTGGCTCGGGAGACTGAGCAACCACTCCCCACGTTATTGACATTTAATAAATTATTATTATCATTATTTAATTCATTTAATTATAGTGCGCATAGGAATTAAAAAGAATAAAAATTTGCAATTTTTGCATATTTTCATGTGTAATTTCTTTTGGTCTGGGGTTATTTTTTTCATGCTGGCTTATGATAAAATAATCATGGTACTAGTTTATATGCATGTGCAACTTGTATGTACATTCCAATTTGATCTGTGAATACACCAGTTTTGCATTTGATGCAAATTGCTGTTTTTGAAGACCACAGACTCATTTCCACAGCCGGCTCGTTTATAGGTCAGCTATATATTCAAAATACCATTAAAATTACAGTCCGTGGAATTTTAAAACATTGGTATTATTCAACTTGCACATTCTTTACATTACAGTTGGCTGTTGCTAATAATTTGCAAAAGTCAACTGTAATGTAAAGAATGTGCAATTTGAATGATAGCAATGTTTTGAAATCCCACAGACTTTTAGTGGTGTATATGAACAGCTGACTTACAAACGAGGCTAAGTCTGTGCAAATGAGTCTGTGGTCTTCAAAAAAAGTGGTTTGCGTTGAATGCGAAACTGGGGTATTAGCTCTAACTACCCTGACTTACATCAGCCTAGAAGTTGTGTCCATGTATTGATAAATTTTAAGTTCTTTTTATCCTTAACATAGTCATCAGCCATATGCATCGCCATCATTAACATGGATCATCATCACATCATTATCATTACATTATCATTATCATATATTATGCCATCATCACAGTCATCCATTACATCATCATCATTACATCATTACTGTCATCATCATCATTGCCATCATTAGCATGCATCATCATCAAATCATTGTTTTTTGTCATCCGTCTATGGTATGAAATGGGAAAATATTATATTTAAATAACTTGTATGTAAAGTACACATTCCAGGAATTCCAAGAATTGCAACCAAGACAATACAGTACGTTGCTTTCTCATAATAATATAACATAAATTTCTCATATATCATTATTTTTCATTATTTCTTTGCAATTTGGAAAAGAAAAAGAAAAGAGAATGAAGGGAAAAGAAGAAAAGATTAAAAAAGGGAAAGGAAAGGAAAAGAAAAGAAAAAAGGAAGGGAAAGGAAAGGAAGGGAAAGCAAAGCACAGCAAAAGAAAAGAAAAGAAAAGAAAAGAAAAGAAAAGAAAAGAAAAGAAAAGAAAAGAAAAGAAAAGAAAAGAAAAGAAAAGAAAAGAAAAGAAAAGAAAAGAAAAGAAAAGAAAAGAAAAGAAAAGAAAAGAAAAGAAAAGAAAAGAAAAGAATAGAAAGAAAAGAAACGGCTGGGAGCTCGGGGGAGTCTGATATAACGCGCCCTGTGATTGGTCGATATCTGGAGGTGTGTACATTGCAACGTGTCACGCACGTACGCCACGGTGGCTTGAACAAGAAACAAACATGGCGTCTGCTGCAACTTCAAGGGATGTTCTCTGTCTTTTCGACGTTGATGGAACCGTTACTCCAGCTCGTCTGGTAAAAAAAACCACAGAATATCTATTCCTCAATTCCTACTCTACAATTCGACAAAGTTTCACGTTATTTTAGCGCGTTGATTAATATTTCGGGGGATGTTTTTTGTAGAATATCAAACCTGACATGAGGAACATGATGGCCGAACTAAGAAAGAAAGTCAAAGTTGGTCTCGTCGGAGGATCTGATTTTGTTAAAATCCAGGAGCAAATGGGAGGAGGTGATGGTGAGTCTAAACTAATCAGAACTTTAAGTCTCTACGGAAATCCAGCGCTAAAATACACGGTGTTTACTCATGAATCTTACTAAAAACTTCTAAGGTTTTGTTTCTTTGTTTTCATGACTCAGCTGTTTTACAGACGCGAATTATATTTTAACCCATTATGACTTTCCATATATCCACATAGTTTGTAATAACCTTAATAATAGGTATCATTCTCTAAAGATGTCGTTTTAAATGAGTAATTTTCAACTAATTTCTGACATTTTCTGCTTGTCATATATATATATCGTGTGCATAATTTTACAAGTGAACTTTGATCTTAATTATATGGTGACGTAATTCGTATTTCACTTTTTATCAAGAATTATTTCCAAGTTTATGATACTTTCATGAATTTTTCCAGCATAGATAATAGATTTTGTTGTATCATTAGGAGATGGGCTATTTTTATTATGAGTGGTCTTTGTGTGTGTCAGGGGAGGGGGGGGGGGGGGGGGTTGAAGTGATCTTTAGCAATACCCCTCTACTTCTCTGCAGTGGATAATCTCCTAATTTTTCACAAGCAAATATAAAGAAATTTTAATAGGAAGGGTCTTTACATATGCTTGACTAGGAAAGGGGTAATAATTATTTACCACTGTGATCCGGGTTCGAGCCCTGGCTTGTGTTGCAGTTGGGTCATCATATGTGAGTTGAGTTTGTTTGATGTGTTGTTCTCTCCCTTGCCATGAGGGTTTTCTCCGGGTACTCTGGTTTCCTCCCTCGGTAAAAATTCAACATGTGAGTTGAGTTGTAATGTATGCATAGAATATTTAATGTAGTGGAAGTGTGTGTAAGAGACAGTGGGCCAAATTGGAAACCAGTATTTATTTACTGAATTTCTATCTTATTATAAAAAAGTGATTTTTTTAAAAGTTGACTCTTATCTGAAGCCTTGCTCAGTTCAACCCCACCTTGCACCCCGAACAGTGTACATGTACCTTTCCCCTGCTGCAGGTTGACTCATAAAAAAAATTATTAAACTGACATTATTGATACTACATTGCAGTAACTCAACTCTATGATTATGTGTTTCCCGAAAATGGACTGGTGGCCTACAAGGATGGACAGTTATTGGCTGTTCAGGTGAGCTACCTAGCACATTCACTCAAGATAAAACGTCTGGTTGTTCTGATAAAAAGATAGGGGGGGGGGGGAATTTAAGGGACAACATGTACATAGCTAGGGTTGAAATCAGCCATTTTGGAAAGAATGAGCTCAATTATCATAGACATATCTTTTTGGAGTCTTTGTATTCCACGTTGGACAAGAACTCAATCAATGAAAGAGCTAGAGCGTAAATGCCTTGTTAGGGACAACAGAGAAGAAAGCAGCAATGCCAACTCATAGCTCATTCATAGTCATCCTGACGAAGGTTTACAGTTGAAGCTGAAAATTTGATAATTTTAGTTTCATCCAAATTTTTATAGGTCAGTGTAAACCTCTTTTATAGTAAAAACACCAATGAGCTCATACATTCTCTGTAAAATTTTGTGATTTCATGCAAAATTCATTTCATGTGTCAAGCTGAAATATTTTTAAAGATAAGCTAATTTTATGATGCTCTTTCAATATTCAGAGCAGATTTGGTGTGAATTGAAATTGGCTAAAAAGTGAAATACCTTATGCTAATGAAGCAAAATGTAAAGATTGGTGTCAGCAAAGATCATTCTACTGCCCATCAAGCTGTCACAACTTTTGTTTCAATTAACATATGTAGCAATGAGAACTGTGGTAACTGTTTGATATTTTTCTCAAATATATTGTTATCTCCTTAGAGCATCAAAAAGTTTCTTGGTGAAGAAAAGATTCAAGAACTTGTCAACTTTTGTCTTAGATACATAGCTGATCTTAAAATTCCAGTTAAAAGGTAAGAACTACGTAACTATATTTTGTTTATTAGATCTATAGACCCTTTTAATTAATCTTACAATGCTTTATTTTCCGCATTTGACATCAATTTTTAATATTCTTTTCAATCTCATTCAAAAACACAAATTTCAAAAGAATAAATTTGACCTTGATGCAGAAAATAAAGCATTGTAGGATTTATTAAAAGGGTCTATACATTCAAACCTCTACACAATGTCCACTGTCTGGACAAAATTTTGTGGCTGTGGTAGAGAGGTGGCCATTATTGTAGAAGTTTCGGTCACAGTATATGAATGAACTCATTGGTAACTGGGACAATATTTCCTGACCATTGTGGAGAGGTGGCATTAATTAGTGGAGGTTTGACTGCATGCATATAGTCTAGTTTCTAATGGGAGATGATGAAATCAAGGGTGGCACTACATGTACAGTAGTGGTAGACACTTGTGTGCTTCTTACCTCTTGGGTCTTAGGTTCAGTTCCTGCACTTGTCATCACATGTGAGTAGAGTTTGT
Source organism: Anthopleura xanthogrammica (assembly GCA_964019055.1). Classification (NCBI taxonomy): domain Eukaryota; kingdom Metazoa; phylum Cnidaria; class Anthozoa; order Actiniaria; family Actiniidae; genus Anthopleura; species Anthopleura xanthogrammica. Next base: position 7,814,336 of record OZ025221.1, on the reverse strand, counting down.
CAGAAGGGTTTTTCTCCAGGTTGTTGAGATGTTCCATGCATGCATTTATACTAACTTATGATTTTGACATTTGATGTTGGGTTACTTGTGTTGCCAGTCACACAGGCTGACCAGCTCTGAATTTTCTCATCCGATAATAATGATATTGGCAGGCTGTATGCATGTTTTGTTACATAATATTTTCTATTTTTTTCAGAGGAACCTTCGTTGAATTTCGTAATGGACTTATAAATGTCTCACCAATTGGTAGAAATTGTTCACAAGAAGAGAGAATAGCATTTAATGAATATGATAAGGTAAGAAATGAAGCTCAGGTTGAATGCATAGTGATGAGAGTGCTTGCCTCTCACCAATGCAACCTGGGTTTGAGCCCCAGTTCGGTGTCATATTAATGTAAGTAGAGTTGCTTGTTGGTTCTCTCCTGTGCTCATAAATGAAGCTGAAGGTCTTAGGTTAACAAAGGATATGTGAAATCATATATGTAAGACCTTGTGACATTTACCGCTAGTTTAAGAAATTTTAGACCTCAAAAAGGAAAAAGATTATAATTTGGCTCTGGTACAAAATGTCCAAGCAGGTCTTGACAAGAAAAGGTGACCAGGAAATGAGAAAATAATACATTGGACACCTTTGACATTAACCAAGAAAATATTCTAAAAGTGAACATTTTTTTGACATGGATACAAAAAGTCAAAGCAGGTCTTGACAAGAAAACGGTTTGATTTCATGTGGTTTCAGAAACTCTCTCATGGCATTTTCATATTTTAAAAGACACGATGAAGGTTTTGATTTGATTTGGCAAGTTATACATGTGATGATGATACAATGAAACTTCAGTGTACTGTGTTATCAGATGATGTAACTAAAACCAGCAAATCTGAAACATCAGTGCATCAACAGCTCAGCAGGGCTTGAAATAGGAACAAATCATAGCCTGCCAGTACAGTAAGTTTTGCCTGCCATTTTTTTATCCATTCCATGGTATAGTAGTTGTACACTGTTATTTTTGCCTGGCAAACCTGAAATTTTTCCTGGCATTTTGGTGATTGGCAGGCTGCTATGTCAAGCCCTGCAGCCTTATGTGGAAACCATAAAACTTTATGATTCAATTTAGAGAGAATTCTTTTATTATTTGAACTTACTGTATGGATAACCCTGACCATGGGTGGTGGATGGAAGGGAGAGAAGGAGGTTTAGATGAACCTGGAACTACTTGACATTGATAACAACCTAAGTGTAGAATGCTCCCTTAAATTTAAAAATACATTTATTAGACGCACCTTGCTGTGATCATGTCAGTGCTGTGCCATGTATGAAAACCACACTGTAACTGTGCCGTGTGGTGCGACTTCTCTCACTCATATTGAATTTGCTTTATTCATTTTTTAATACACTAAATAGTATTGTTTTATGTTATTAGGTCCACAAGATACGGGATACATTTGTGAAGGTCTTAAGAGAAAAGTTCAAGGACTACAATCTTCATTTCAGTATAGGAGGGCAGATAAGTTTTGACGTGTTTCCACAAGGCTGGGATAAACGATACTGTCTGAATCATGTGATGAGTGAAAACTTCAAGGAGATTCACTTCTTTGGTGATAAATGTTATGAGGTGAGGTGTTAAGATGAGTAATTCAATGTTCCAGGCTAGCTTATAGGATCCATCCATCCATCCATCCATCCATCCATCCATCCATCCATCCATCCATCCATCCATCCATCCATCCATCCATCCATCCATCCATCCATCCATCCATCCATCCATCCATCCATCCATCCATCCATCCATCCATCCATCCATCCATCCATCCATCCATCCATCCATCCATCCATCCATCCATCCATCCATCCATCCATCCATCCATCCATCCATCCATCCATCCATCCATCCATCCATCCATCCATCCATCCATCCATCCATCCATCCATCCATCCATCCATCCATCCATCCATCCATCCATCCATCCATCCATCCATCCATCCATCCATCCATCCATCCATCCATCCATCCATCCATCCATCCATCCATCCATCCATCCATCCATCCATCCATCCATCCATCCATCCATCCATCCATCCATCCATCCATCCATCAGACAACTACCCTTCCATCCATCCATCCATCCATCCATCCATCCATCCATCCATCTATTCAACCAAGCATCCATCCATCACTCAATCCATTTGTCATCCATCCATCATCCATCCATCTATCTTATTCATCCATCCATCTATCCCATCCATCCATCTATCCCACCATGCATCCATCCACCCCATCCATCCATCTATCCCATCCATCCATCTATCCCATTCATTCATTCACATATCCATTCATCCATCCCCAATATCGTTACCTTCCTGCCTTCCATTCATCTCTACCTATCCATTTATCCATACCATTCTATCCCATCTACCCACCTGTTCATCCTTCCTATCCATCTAGTTAACCATCCCATTATCTATCCATCCATCGCCTTTTCATCCCATTCCTTTTATTCATTTGTTTGTTTGTTTGCTTTATAGGGTGGCAATGACTGGGAAATCTACAGTGACGCTCGTACAACTTCACACAAAGTAGCATGTCCAGAAGAAACTATTGCTCTACTGAAAGATACATTCTTTAAATGATTGCAGAATCGATAACACAACGTAGTTTAGTTATCCTTAATTTAGCACAAATTAATTAAGTCGTAATATTTACTTATTCATTTGGGGGGGGGGGGGGGTGGTGATGGGACGCACGATATTTTTTCGTCTGGTGCTCCACAAATCAAGCAAAAATAATTTAGAGCAGTTTTGGACTGTGACTGTGGAAAGCTAGGTGCCGTATGCGTGCCTTGCCACGACCGAGATGCTTTCTAAAACTTTTGTTTTTTTCTCTCGCGAAATACGATCGGCCTGGCAGTGCCGTGACCGTGCCTGCGCCGTGTTCATGCCGTGTTTAAGGTATTTGATTGTATGGAGACTAAACTCTCGCGTAATGTGATTGGTCTGGCGGCAGTGGCTTGTAGTGTCACGACCGCGTTCGTGCCGCAAGCTTTCCACAGTCATACGGGAACTGCTCTACCGACAGACGTGACATTTCTATTGAGATACATCGTTACAACTTTTTGAGAGTTTGTTCTTAATTTCTTTCACTTCAAGAGAGTGTACTTCAACAATGCACGCGCTACTTTAAGCAACCACTGACTTGTGTGGAGCAAATTTCGTATGATTGTGAAAAACGAATGGAACAAGTGTACCGTGCCGTGCCGGTAACGGGACGTGTTCGAACTGTCTGCTGCACAAGGTTATTGCTTGCGCTGCGATGTGCTGCGTGCTGTGCATTGTTATGTGCTCCGTGCTGTGCACTGTGATGTGCTCCGTGCCGTGCGCTGTGATGTGCTCCGTGCTGTGCACTGTGATGTGTTTTGTACTGTACACTGTGATCTGCTCCGTGATGTCCTCCGTGCTGTACACTCTGATGTGGTCCGTGCCGTGCGCTGTGATGTGGTCCGTGCCGTGCACTGCAACTTTTCACAGTCATAGAAAAGTTACTCTAAAACCACATTAGCTTCCATTTTCATTGGAACAATTTCCTCTTTATCTTATTTCATTCTTCAATTTTCTTGCAATTGCATTAGCTGCATTAGCTTCCATTTTCATTGGAACAATTTCCTCTTTATTTTATTTCATTCTTCAATTTCCTTGCAATTGCAACCTGTTGTAACAGGTTTTCTTATATGGTTTAAGATTTACTCGGGTTTAGAAAAGAGGTTCAGGGAGAATGGAGCACAGACAGATAGATTGACAGTTCTTGATTTAAATCAATAATGTATTTTGTATTGTAATAAAAAAGTAACAACCCTACCTGTGTAGAGGCACCGCTCACTCTATAAACTCTTATATTATGGGAATATTGCGTTACCTTAATGGTAACAGCACCAAAGATTACATATCCCTATATATACCAATCAATTTACCCCTTCTTTTTTCCCACAGACTATCTCGCCTTCCCCTCATCCCCCCTCTCCGACCCTGCCTTCCTCCCTTCTTACATCCCTCTCTCTCTCCCTTCCGTCCTCCATCCTTCCCTTCTTATATGCCTCCATCCCTATTGCCCCCAAACCCAGTAAAATTTCATTCAAGTAACTTCTATCCTCGAATTCATTGGCCGTTCTTATGTGGTTTTTGCGGATTTTTTGACAGTTTTCAACCCGAAAACGTATTTTCTTGTGTTTGGGGCGTTTCCCGTGGACTATAACCCATGGTTTGAGTGGATTTGGGGTCATTTTGAGGCGTTTTAAAAAACGCAATAAAATTTCATTTAAGTGACTAATATATAAAGGGCGAGGAACGCCTGGTCAATTTCATGAATTTTACACCACCTCAAAATGTTCAATTTTGAGCTTAATCCGTTGGTGTAAAATTCATGAAATTGACCAGGCGTTCCTCGAATTCATTGGCCGTTCCTATGTGGTTTTTGCGGATTTTTTGACAGTTTTCAACCCGAAAACGTATTTTCTGGTGTTTGGGGCGTTTCCCGTGGACTATAACCCATGGTTTGGGTGGATTTGGGGTCATTATGAGGCGTTTTAAAAAACGCAGTAAAATTTCATTCAAGTGACTAATATATAAAAGACAAGGAACGCCTGGTCAATTTCATGAATTTTACACCACCTCAAAATGTTCAATTTTGAGCTTAATCCGTTGGTGTAAAATTCATGAAATTGACCAGGCGTTCCTCGAATTCATTGGCCGTTCCTATGTGGTTTTTGCGGATTTTTTGACAGTTTTCAACCCGAAAATGTATTTTCTTGTGTTTGGGGCGTTTCCCGTGGACTATAACTCATGGTTTGGGTGGATTTGGGGTAATTTTGAGGCGTTTTCAAAATCGCGGAAAAATTTCATTCAAGTGACTAATATATAAAGGGCGAGGAACGCCTGGTCAATTTCATGAATTTTACACCACCTCAAAATGTTCAATTTTGAGCTTAATCCGTTGGTGTAAAATTCATGAAATTGACCAGGCGTTCCTCGAATTCATTGGCCGTTCCTATGTGGTTTTTGTGGATTTTTTGACAGTTTTCAACCCGAAAACGTATTTTCTTGTGTTTGGGGCGTTTCCCGTGGACTATAACCCATGGTTTGGGTGGATTTGGGGTCATTTTGAGGCGTTTTCAAAATCGCGGAAAAATTTCATTCAAGTGACTAATATATAAAGGGCGAGGAACGCCTGGTCAATTTCATGAATTTTACACCACCTCAAAATGTTCAATTTTGAGCTTAATCCGTTGGTGTAAAATTCATGAAATTGACCAGGCGTTCCTCGAATTCATTGGCCGTTCCTATGTGGTTTTTGCGGATTTTTGGACAGTTTTCAACCCGAAAATGTATTTTATTGTGTTTGGGGCGTTTCCCGTGGACTATAACTCATGGTTTGGGTGGATTTTGGGTCATTCTGAGGCGTTTTAAAAAACGCAGTAAAATTTCATTCAAGTGACTTATATATAAAAGACAAGGAACGCCTGGTCAATTTCATGAATTTTACACCACCTCAAAATGTTCAATTTTGAGCTTAATCCGTTGGTGTAAAATTCATGAAATTGACCAGGCGTTCCTCGAATTCATTGGCCGTTCCTATGTGGTTTTTGCGGATTTTTGGACAGTTTTCAACCTGAAAATGTATTTTATTGTGTTTGGGGCGTTTCCCGTGGACTATAACTCATGGTTTGGGTGGATTTTGGGTCATTCTGAGGCGTTTTAAAAAACGCAGTAAAATTTCATTCAAGTGACTTATATATAAAAGACAAGGAACGCCTGGTCAATTTCATGAATTTTACACCACCTCAAAATGTTCAATTTTGAGCTTAATCCGTTGGTGTAAAATTCATGAAATTGACCAGGCGTTCCTCGAATTCATTGGCCGTTCCTATGTGGTTTTTGCGGATTTTTTGACAGTTTTCAACCCGAAAACGTATTTTCTTGTGTTTGGGGCGTTTCCCGTGGACTATAACCCATGGTTTGGGTAGATTTGGGGTCATTTTGAGGCGTTTTAAAAAACGCAGTAAAATTTCATTCAAGTGACTAATATATAAAGGGCGAGGAACGCCTGGTCAATTTCATGAATTTTACACCACCTCAAAATGTTCAATTTTGAGCTTAATCCGTTGGTGTAAAATTCATGAAATTGACCAGGCGTTCCTCGAACTCATTCGCCGTTCCTATGTGGGTTTTTTTTTTTTTTGAAGTGACTTATAAATAAACGGTGAGGAAGCGTCATTAACACATCAATAAATTATTTATTTATTTAACAAGAATAAGTAGTACAGTCTTTTTTTTTCCAATGCGATAGCTGGAATAACATACATATCACTTCTGTACAGTTAGTTCGAGGTTGTCATGGTGACACTATTTGTACGGTGTATGTATGCAGTCTTTAATAGTCTTTAAACACTTGAAATTGATAAACAGTTGATGTATGTAGTCTGCATGAATATAATGAGTATGTTAAATGATTCCTTATACTACCTGGTCAGCGGTAGTCTTTTCCTTGGCAACAATATTAATCTTTGGTCAGCGGTAGTCATCTCCTTGGCAACAATAATCTATGTACAGCCGGCATGTAATCTTTGATGAGCTTTTTTCATACACTCTGGTCAGCGGTAGTTATCACATTGGCAACATCTCGCTTTCATGACAGTCGCCTACTTCCCAGAGTATATATATTTGATGAGGTATCTCTTGTGGTTCCTGGTCAGTGGTAGTTATCTCCATGGCAACAAGCTTACTGGATATTCACCAATTTCGATAGATAAGGTTCACTGGTCACAGACAAAGCATTCAATCGAGGTTGCAATGTAGTTTCACAGGAATATTCAATTTCAACCTTGCAGCCTTGACTGAATGCTTTGTGTTTGACCAATGAACCGATGTATGGAAAGTGGTGAATACGAGAACAGATCTAGCCTGCGTAGCGGCGCATTTTTGGGGTTTTGGGGGGAGGGGGTGGGAGCGAGAGAGGAGGACTGAGTAGGAGGGGAGAGGGAGGGAGCGCCTGCAATGATGCTATTGTTTTAGTGTTTACCGCCTACTCGTTGCTATCCAATCATAGTCATGATAGTCTTCGCGGAAAGCTAACCAATCACGGCTCAGCTTAGGTTTTCCCAAACATATATTCCATAGTGTAATCCATCGTTATATTATGATATTCCTCGTTCATCTAATTCAACTCCGCTATACCTCCGGGCTATAACTACACATATTTCATTGGGTAATCGATCGTTATTAGTGATATCCTTCGTCCTACTATAAAGCCAACTCGGCTACCCAAACATATTTCATCAGTAGAGTAATCGTTATTCGTTATGATATTCCTCCTTCCAATAATATTTAGTAAATAACTGAACTCCAAATAGCGAATGTTTTTTTGATAGCCTGTAAATATCTGCGATCTGTCGCACATTGTAAACACAATTGAGTGTTTGCCAGTTGTTATTTAATTTTCATCGAGATTTTCTAGCTACTCCGCCAGAGAGCATAAATATAACCCAATGGATTGAGCTTCTACGATTCTATTGAGGCCGTTACAGTCAGTACAAATCCAAAGCCTCGACAATCTTGTTCGACAAGGGTCAAAGATCAAAATTTTCCCGTATCCAGTTGGTAAAATGGCCACTAAATCTTTACCAATAAATAACTGACGTATCGTTTGATATTTTTCTTTCTTTAGATTGCAATTTTCGCCTTTAAATTCTTTTAGACTAGCTAGATACTACAATTCTTAAAGTCTCTTCAAAATCTTTGTCGATAATTATTACTGTGCTGTTATATGTCATTTCAGAGATTGACATGTGATGATTGATGTCAGTCACCTCTCAACCAATAGGAATTTCCCGCACCCAGAATGAACGAGTAAAAACGCTTAAACAATAGCGTCATTGCAGGCGCTCCCTCACTTTCCCTCCTCCCCAGTCTCCCTCCCCCAAAAAACCCAAAATGCGCCGCTACGCAGGCTAGAAGAGATCGAGTTTCCTTTACACTTTTTGGTCAGCGACTTTACTTTCCACATCCAGTCGACCTTTCGGAGTGGTAGTATGCGTGCTTCCCCCTGTCGTACTAACATTAACTTGATTCTTCCGGTACTTCCTACAGCACACCAGCTCCTTGAAATGACGCCGAAATTTCTCACTCTGGAAGGTGTAGATGAAGGGGTTTATCGTAGAGTTACAGGTCACTATGACTATACTGCAGATATACGTGACATCTCCATAGGTGTATCCCGGGTGGTAGTAGTTGAGGGCGTAAATGGTGAGGTTCGGTAGCCAGCTTAGACCGTAGATGATGCTAACAGTAACGACCATCTTGGTGACTCTCTTCCTTGACCTTAGGACTGCTAACTGAGTGCCTTCGATGTCGTGGGGAGATCTCTTGAACCACAAAGTATAGACCACCCTACTGTACAGAACGATCATGATGGTTATAGGGACAGCTCCTGCAACTATGAACCATACTGAGCTGTAAGCCTTAGCCAGCCAGTCGGGATGCTTTGGCCAGACTTCCATACAGAAGTTATTCTTCTTGTCATAGAATATCGTCAGGAACAACGGCAAGTTGAGGACAACAGCAAAAATCCAACAAGCAACAACAATTTGCTTAACTTTTTGGACAGTCAGTTTCAGTTTCTGTGAGTAAGGATGCATGACAGCAAAGTATCTCTCAAAAGCGATGGCGACGAGAGAGAACACAGAGCCTGCACCCCCCGTCCATGTGAAGTTCCCTCCTGTAAACAACTTGCATATTATTGTTCCTGAGAGGCCGTCAGGGTGGGTGAAGAAGTGGCTGAAGATGAACCTCGGAGTGATAAAGGTCGCAACCATGATGTCGGCTATAGCCAGGTTGATAAGCAGGAAGTTCATTGGCGTACGCATGGATTTGTTTGTCATGATAATGAGGATAACAAGAGTGTTGCCAATCAGGTCCAGTGTCACAAGGACAGAGAATGTCAATGTGATACCTATCTGGGCACCTTTGTTATCGGAGTAGAGGCCAGACATTTTCGGTTATTAAATCTATAAAATAAAGATACAACATACAGAAACATGAGTCGATTATACTTAATACATAATGTTCATTTCTCAACTGCTCCAATGCACCCTTCTCAAAATTATCTTGAATCCGAGGGTAACATGGAATACAAGAGAACTGAAATGCCACAAATTCCATCGAGAAAAAGTGTGATTTCTTTTGTGTTTCATGTTAGCTTCGCATCCAAGATAACTTCATTCTCTGTTGTTTAGGGGTTTTTTACACACCGTCCGTGTTGATTATTGGAATGCCATATAACCAAGGTACCCTTGTATACGAATGCTTGGTTATTGGGGGTCAGAAAGTGAAGCCATATAACCAAGGTACCCTTGTATACTAATGCTTGGTTATTGGGGGACAAAAACTGATGCCATATAACCATGGTATCCTTGTATACTAATGCTTGGTTATTGGGAGCAGTGAAGCTATATAACCAAGGCACCCTTGAGCAAATTAGAGGGAAAAAGGGAGGGGGGTTAAGATTACAAAATTTAAAAAACTAGTATGCAAACCATATGTGTGTAGAATATTCACGTGTTCCATTGAAAATTCGTGTTGGGAATTTAGTGTTCGTATTGTAGAATTTTCGAAGTTGTGCATGCATTCTTTGCTTTACGTTATATTTGTCAAATACTAAAGGTAAAGTACAGAATCCACTACCTCAGCAATACAAGCAAAATACTGCATGTTTTGATGCTGGAATGAAGAGCTTTGAGTAAATCAAGGAATCAAGTGGTTTCTAGAAATTCGAAGTCTCTTGAAAGTGAGCAGTACAGTTTTATCCAGAAGCATAATATAGGCCATTATGAAAATGGATTCTCAGTTTTATTCACGTTACTGATGTTTGATGTAAAACTACTTTACCAGCTGTGCGAAAATTGAAGTGCAAACAGAAGATTCGTTCCTAAAACTGTACGACTTCGCTTCACAAGTTTCAGAATTGTTATTTTGGGTGTGAGGAAGTTTCTTTTTTTTTCCATTTTCCTTCCCTTCCTTCCTTCCCTTCCTATTCCATCTTATCCCATCCCTTCCTTTTCTAAATATTTCGAGGTTCAACTAATTCTTACCTTAACCACTTGCGAAGAGAACTCTGCTGTAATGGGAGACCTGGCAAAAAATTAAAAACGTTACGATGAGATTGCTGTTATATGATTGGTTCAGGTGCATGCAAGCCCTTTGAGTGCAACGTACTCGGTCAAGTGATTGGTTAAGCCATTTTAGAACACGTCAAAGTACTGTAATGTGGTTGGTTTAAAAGAGTGTTCAGGTAAACTCAGTGACGTGTTTGGTTCAGAAATGGCAAGCCATTTGAGAGTCAAGTTACTGTAATGTGATTGGTTCATAATCATTTGAGTGACATATTTTATGCTTCTCCCCCACAAACTCTCTTTAACCATAGCGACAAAAAAACCAACCGCGTGCTTAAGCAAGTTGAGCGGTAATTGGTTTCTCGTATCTCAAGCAGATGTCAAGACAAACTCAAACATTGAATTAAAGTTTTTCATTTATCAATACGTTTCTAAATAAATAAACCATTTTTACATAATTTCCCATGACCTGCGTAGATCAATTAATAACTGAAGGTTAAATTCAAGGAATGAAAATATTGTGCTTTGAAATACGTTTTTTTAACCTTGCACAAACTTGCATTAATATTATATATACGAAAATTTATTTATAAAGTCCAGAGAGCTGACAAATAAAAATCAACTCAGAAAATAGTCCATTAGATGCAACGTCCCACCTTTGAGAACAGCTTAAGCTTTCAGTACTTTACTCTCTAAATCACATTGGAGTTTTACAGTTAGTTTAAATAATTATTTTCCTTGCGCTTTTACAACTACACAGTCTTCAAGTTACTGTAAAAGAAAGAGAATCGACAGTGGATTCCACAGTGTTTCTTTTTCCATTGGATTCCAATTGGAATTTAGAAGTTGAATGATTTTGATGTTTTCTATTGATATACACTGCTCGCCTCCATCTGTTTATTATATCTTCCTATACTTACCAAGACCCAGCAGGATAGTTTCAATAAAATATTTTTTTACTAAGCACTAAACGAGAGTAACTCTTGATAGTGTTTTACGAAGATTATGTATTACAGACATAGAGGCGTCATTCTATGGTGAAGACTTCCTTATACACTTAGAAATGCATTGAATTCAGAATGTAATAGTTTGAGATGTATAATAAAATGTCTTTATGAATGTTCGAGAAATCTTTATAGTGTAATCGATTGTCTCGCAGTTGGCAAAATGATGAAGACACTTGCTTCAGCAAAAAAAGAAATAACAAAGAAAAGTAAGGAAGGAAGAAAGAAAGTAAGTAAGTAAGAAAGAAAGAAAGAAAGAAAGAAAGAAAGAAAGAAAGAAAGAAAGAAAGAAAGAAAGAAAGAAAGAAAGAAAGAAAGAAAGAAAGAAAGAAAGAAAGAAAGAAAGAAAGAAAGAAAGAAAGAAAGAAAGAAAGAAAGAAAGAAAGAGAGAACGAAAGAAAAAAAAGAAGAAAGAAAGCAGAAAGAAAAAAAGAAAGAAAAAAGGAAGAAATCAGAAAGAAAAAAGAAGAAAGGAAGGAAGGAAGCGACAAGGAAGGAATGAAAGACAGAACAGAAACGAAGGAAGAATAGAAGAAAGAAATAGTGGAAGAAAGGAAGGAAAGAAAGGACGGAAATACTTACTTTTTTAAAGATGAATATATCTCCAACACTGGCAGTTTTCCATTCTTGCCTGTCCACTTGATTGTACCAGCATATAACCCGTGGACTCACAATTATATTCTCTTCAGGACATACGCAAATTTCCCTATATATAACCATCAATACTGCTGTTCAATTAACATCTTTGGTTTTAATGGCTACTACATCTGTCTGTGAATGAAGATAAACTTAGCAAATAAATCGCGTGAATATACGGATATCAAAAATGGTTTATAAAAGTTTGTTGAAAACAAAAAGCGTGAAAATTTAAAGTGTCTGAGAAATTTGAAAGATAATTTATATACTAAAGTTTTGCCATATTGTTTACCAAGCTTGGCATCGTTTTTGTTTGAAGTAAAATCAAAAGTAAACAGACAGATGTTTTACCGTAATCTTTTATTTTTTCCTGCTGTTTCCTTTTTGTTTGATCTGTGTTTGTTATTTCTTTAGCAGAAGGTATCAATCTGGTGAAAACTAGCCGGATCTATCGCTTGTTCCCCTAAGGAAACGTTTAGTCGGTATGCCAAGGGGGAACGGGTAAATATCAAAGGAGGGTCTAACATTTTTCCTGCATGTATTTCTTTCTTTCTCCCTTGCTTGCGTTACTTCCTTTTTCTCTTTCTTTTTTCCCACCTACCATCGAAATTTTACAGACATATTTGAGAGAAATTCTACAAAAAAATTGTATACACGATCTTATAATTCTTCCGATCGAGCCCCTCCCCCTCCCCCTATTACATAGCAAATACTACCTTAACCTACCTTACATAATGGCCAGTTGTCAGCCTACGCAGTGCATGAGATACAGCATTGATGATAGACAGTCGTCTGCCATGCAGTGACACACAGCACCGATGATGGACAGTCGTCTGCCATGCAGTGACACACAGCACCGATGATGGACAGTCGTCTGCCATGCAGTGACACACAGCACCGATGATGGACAGTCGTCTGCCATGCAGTGACACACAGAACCGATGATGGACAGTCGTCAGCCATGCAGTGACACACAACACCGTAATGGACAGTCGTCAGCCATGCAGTCAGAACACAGCACTGATGATGGACAGTCGTCAGCCATGCAGTGACACACAGCACCGATGATGGACAGTCGTCAGCCATGCAGTGACACACAGCACCGATGATGGACAGTCGTCAGCCATGCAGTCAGACACAGCACAAATGATGGACAGTCTTCAGCCATGCAGTGACACACAGCACCGATGATGGACAGTCGTCAGCCATGCAGTGACCCACAGCACCGATGAAGGACAGTCGTCAGCCATGCAGTCAGACACAGCACCGATGATGGACAGTCGTCAGCCATGCAGTTACACACAGCACCGATGATGGACAGTCGTCAGCCATGCAGTGACACACAGCACCGATGATGGACAGTCGTCAGCCATGCAGTTACACACAGCACCGATGATGGACAGTCGTCAGCCATGCAGTGACACACAGCACCAATGATGGACAGTCGTCAGCCATGCAGTGACACACAGCACCGATGATGGACAGTCGTCAGCCATGCAGTCAGACACAGCACCGATGATGGACAGTCGTCAGCCATGCAGTGACACACAGCACCGATGATGGACAGTCGTCAGCCATGCAGTGACACACAGCACCGATGATGGACAGTCGTCATTCATGCAGTGACACACAGCACCGATGAAGGACAGTCGTCAGCCATGCAGTCAGACACAGCACCGATGATGGACAGTCGTCAGCCATGCAGTGACCTACAGCATTGATGATGGACAGTCGTCAGCCATGCAGTGACACACAGCACCGATGAAGGACAGTTGTCAGCCATGCAGTGACACACAGCACCGATGATGGACAGTCGTCAGCCATGCAGTGACACACAGTACCGATGATGGACAGTCGTCAGCCATGCAGTCAGACACAGCATCGATGATGGACAGTCGTCAGCCATTAAATTGAGTTTAGAGCTTGAGGAATTTCGTGGTCTTTCCTATTATTAGCTGCAAGAAGTTTTCTTTCAATTACAAATAAACAATGAACCTTGAGTAACAACTTTCTAAGAACTTGTCAAAGAGTTCGAAAAAGAAATTTCAAAAAGACAAATTGTGCTAATTAAAATCCCGAAGCTAAGAAACTACAGAAAGATCAATATTGGCCAACTTTTTTAATAAATCCACACACGCAGGTGTAAATTGTCAAATGTTGTTCCTAAAATATCCCTGAGGTCTTTCCTTTGATGATAGAAAAAAGCTAATAAGATCGAGCTTTGAAAATTTTAATTGACTGGTAGACTCTGGCTTAAATTGCAACGAATTTATACGTATCTGGTCTCAGACCTTCTTCCGTGTCATTTTTAAAGATCTGTGAAAGTTAAAAAGTCAATTTCGGCAACACAGAACAAAGCTATTCATAATAACATGCAAATATTGTTCAAGTTTTTCATAAGATTTCATTTGACTTATCAACGCCCGGCTCATCAGTTTGAACATTACTAAGTCTACTCTGTTCAGTGTTAAAGGAAATATCTCATCAATATTATTGATCATTCCAGTCACCTGCTCTTGTTGCTGCCTGAGACAGTGATTAATTAGGACTACGAAAGGAAAAAGGAACCCCAGCTCCCATTCTCACCCCTTCAGGACCCTCTCAATAATACTGCATATTGCTTTCATTTGTATTTATATTGATTAAGTTTCCTAAAGATGATATTGATGATGTACATTAAAACCAAAAAATTAATTTGGACTTAAAATGAACTTTTTCTTTGTTCTTTTTGAAAGAATATCAAAAAATTGCCTTCATAACTCAATGACACTGAATTAATAGTAATTAAATTTTTAATCTATGTTTTCCCCCAAAGAACGAACAATTCTTCTGAATTCGCTTTCGAGGCTGAGTTTAGCCTAAATACATCACTGAAGTTTATGCAATGTAAATTTTAAAAGTTGAGATATTTACCTTAAACTTAATTAAGTTTAGTGTAGATTGGTTATAAAACATGTGTTATCTGAGAATTGAATGTAATAGATAGAAGATTTTTAGATATATCACTAAAAATAATTTTTAAAAACACTGTGACCTTGTTAATTTAGAATATATTTTTTATTAATTATATATAATTTTGAGTTTCGATACTATGTTTGAAACTAATTTTTTTTAGAGCAACTATGGTAAATAATACTGAATTGGTTATGAACTTATTTCAATACTAAATTATCTACCAAGTAAGATCAGTTGACTGGATGGTTATATTATTTTCGACACCTATCAGATTGTCTAACAAGGCTAATAACAGCAAGAATATGAGTTATTTAAATCAAGCTTCCTCTTCAGCAATTGGTCTGCATGACACTTTGCACGGGTTTGTAAGCAAATATTTTTTTCCAGTACCAGCAAACATCAAAGCAGTTCCATTCACTGGCACTGTGCATTCGGTTTCCGAAGCAGGTAATGCTGAAAAGGTTGGGATTTTTCCAGAAGATATAGTATCACGTTTCGCTTTTCAGTTTCTGTTTTTGAATCACCACTAAGAAAACAGGTGTCAGAATTCAACTTCTCCAAGCAAATCGCCGGAAAATCCAGTACAAATTGTTCGATCATGCTGTCGCCCTCAGCAAACACAGCGTTGATTATAGTTTTCTTCGTGCTCTTGGTAGTGAACTTGGTGGGGAATTCTCTTGTTTGCTATGTGGTTCTTGGACATCGTGCCATGCGTACACCAATGAACTATCTCCTGGTTAACCTCGCTATTGCAGATTTGTTTGTAGCAACATTCTTCGCACCACAGTACATCTTTCGTCGTGCTTTTCACCATCCATCAGGGAAAAGTGGAGATTTTGTGTGTAAGTTTTTGACGGGAGGATTTCTCACGTGGGTCGGGGGAGCAGCGTCTGCGTTCACTCTGGTTTCGATCGCCTTCGAGCGTTACTATGCTGTGGTCCACTCGCGTCTTGAGAGAAGGCAGATAACGAAAAAGAAAGTCAAAGGATTAATACTTGCTTGCTGGATCTACGCATTCACAGTCGAGCTATCCCCCGTGATCGTCATGAGGTATAACCACACCATCGATGCCTGCTATGAAGACTGGCCAAGCATAACATACCCTAGGGTCTACACGATGATCACGTTCTTTCTAGATTTCGCCTTACCGAGTCTCATAATGGCCTACCTACACGCCCAGACTATTCGAGTCCTGAGAATCGAAACCAGAAACCTGGCCAAAAACAGAGGCACCCAGTTTGCTACCTTAAAGTCCGAGAAACGAATCACCATCATGGTTGTCATGGTAACGGTCATCTACAGCATTTGCTGGCTGCCGGATGTGACGTCTTATCTCCTTGCCTATTACGTCACTGGTTTCCAGTACGGTTCTCTACTGTATCATACGGCCACTGTGTTCGTGTGTGTCAACTCTTGTGTGAATCCATTTATTTATAGTATTCAGAATAAGCGGTTCAGAAGACATTTGAAGAGCCTGGTCTTGTGTGGAAGGAGCAGCAATCTAGTCACGGATATATCACAAAATACTGCTGTGTCAGGATCGATAGGTAGGAAGGAAAAACCGCAGCAGAATGTCATCAGAAGAAGAAAGGATAACGATGTAGGGATCACGTGTACGACAAATCCAGGACAGGAGTCTGAGATAGTAGGACAGATCAGTGTACAGAGATGCTGATGCAAACAAGCAAACAAGCAAACAAGCAAACAAGCAAACAAGCAAACAAGCAAACAAGCAAACAAGCAAACAAGCAAACAAGCAAACAAGCAAACAAGCAAACAAGCAAACAAGCAAACAAGCAAACAAGCAAACAAGCAAACAAGCAAACAAGCAAACAAGCAAACAAGAAAACAGCTAAAAGCAGCACAAACTGAAAGCAAATAGCAAACGTAAAAAGGAAAAATATATAAATACACAAACAACAAGCATATCAACACGAACACGAAGAAACATGTACACAAATCCAAGCAAGCAAGTCAGCCATGTGCATGCATGCCGCCAGTCTTGGCACGAATCCGTGATGAGCAACTTTTTTATAGTTTTCTTATTCATTCCAATAGATTTTTAATTTCTTAACAGTATAATGAGTAATACAGCAACAAATAATACCCTAATGAACAACCAAACCTAGTATTAGTAGGAGTGTTGAAGTCATAGTTTTCTTGTGTTATGCACCATGGGAATCAGTCCTCCCATCCGCGCAGGTATCCCAACATGCATTTCGATTAAAGCACGTGACTTATGTCGCTATAGGCTGTATTTATTTTAAGTGTTTAAGAAGTTTTTTTAATCATTTTTAGTTTAGTAATGTTAACGTTCAGTTGGTCAAAAGCCCTTGAGTCCATCACAAGGAGTGCCTGTCACTCATATTTTGTCTGTATGTCAGAAAATTATTTTTAGGAAAAAAATTAGCCAATCACAATTAAGCTGTTCAACGAACCAATCAGAATGCAACTTAAAAATGGCCGGTAAAACTACACTAGAAGCTTGGTTAACAAAACTATAAATATTTTGACCTCTTCCGAAAAGAAAAACGAAATAGAAAAACTTCTAGAATCAACTAATTACGACGTTGCCCTTACGCTAAATATCAAATTAAAAAAGAACTTATCAGCAAAAACAATAACCCTTCAAAAGGACAGACATTCCTCGTGATGGACACACCAAGTCCTTGTTTATATATTTTGGATCTTAAACATGTTAACAGCCACGAGCTCCAAAGACTCGTCGTCCATGAACCTGCTCAACTTGAAGTGACATTTTGCAGAATGGATGGCCAGATCGGCGATAGGAATGGTTTGTGAGAAGGCATAGATAAAAAATCTGTGCACGGAAGAACCATGAGGGAGTTCTGGTGGAAAGTAAACTAAAAACAAGGAAGAATTAATATTGTATATTGGATAGCGCCGTGTCCTTTTAGGCATGTCAGATTTAGTGAATGATTTCTGTGAAAATTATTCTAAAAAATGTTAAGATATTTATTTGTAACCAATATGTAAAATAAAAATGAGTTGAGTTGAGTTTAAGAAAAGTTAAGTTTCAGTTCCACACTTGAGGAACCCTGGAATATTATTATAGTAATACGATATATATATATATTTATATATATCATTTCATATATATCATGTGTTATATATTAAGAATGTTATGGGTTTACGAATAAGAACGTAGAATTTGAAGTACGCGTGTAAATACTTTTTAGATTGCACATCGTTTTTAAGGAAGTAGCATATAATACTATTCAGTATTCAACGATTTTTGAAATATTGTATAATTATGTGTTATGTATTAAGAATGTTCGTTCGTTCGTTCGTTCGTTCGTTCGTTCGTTCGTTCGTTCGTTCGTTCGTTCGTTCGTTCGTTCGTTCGTTCGTTCGTTCGTTCGTTCGTTCGTTCGTTCGTTCGTTCGTTCGTTCGTTCGTTCGTTCGTTCGTTCGTTCGTTCGTTCGTTCGTTCGTTCGTTCGTTCGTTCGTTCGTTCGTTCGTTCGTTCGTTCGTTCGTTCGTTCGTTCGTTCGTTCGTTCGTTCGTTCGTTCGTTCGTTCGTTCGTTCGTTCGTTCGTTCGTTCGTTCGTTCGTTCGTTCGTTCGTTCGTTCGTTCGTTCGTTCGTTCGTTCGTTCGTTCGTTCGTTCCCGGCCTTCGTTCGTTCGTTTAGTTGTTCGTTCGTTCGTTCGTCGTAGATGAAAGGTTCGTAGATATAAGGATCGCGGAGAAAAGATTTGTGCCGGACATGTCATTGGCTTAGCGTATGTCATGGCAACCTACATATGCCTAATTGCAAGAACCTTGTCATATAAAAAGGTTTGAAAACTTTAATTTCATTTCTACAAATATGAATTAATTATTTTTGCAAAACAGATATAATTATTTCACTATTTTGAAGGTATAGACTGATATTTTTGATATAATCTTGTTGTTATATTACTTAGCAGTTATTCTCATCGATCTAGGCGGCTTTAGAATCAAAATAAAGAAACATATTTCTAATTAATTAATTCCTATTTGTTATTTTGTTATTTTTATATGACAACGTTCTTGCAATTAGGTGTATATTACAGATAAAAATACCTGAAAACACATCCTTGACTGAATTATCTCCTTCAGCCAGCTTCTTTCCCTAGAAAAACATTGAAATAACATAAAGGTTTCTATTAATTCTTTGTGTTTATGTTGCGTCATAGCCCCCATAGTCTACACACAGATAACCCAAGCTGGGTTTCTGAGGTGTTATATTATAAGAAAATATTGTAAGGATCGCCATACATTTTCTTATAATATGACACTACAGAAACCCAGCTTGGGTTGCATCCCGAGGGATGTGGTTGGATCTCAAGAGATTTCAACTCATATGGTTGCACGGTACGACATGCCATAACATTGAAATGGCTTCCCACAAGAATGGTTATCGTATGAGAGTGCATGGAAACGTATGATACAACATGCTGTAACACTGAAATGGCATTCCTTTCCGTAGCTGTATAAAATATACGAATAGACCTTTTTGCCGATACGGCGGCCATCTTGAATTATGGGATGCTGGCGGGGTTACTTTCTCAAATAATCTTATGCTTTCACGTTTCACATATTGCTCCAACTACCAGCAAATTCAATTCGTTTTTAGATGTGCTTCTCATAACAACGTTAAATTATATAAAAAGACAGCTGTGCATGCTATAAATTTTCCAATAATTGCACCCTCACATCCCATAATGTCTTACTTGTCACGTGATTATATCAGCCTATGGTAGGTGCTCTCGGTCGGAGAATGAAGCACATGGATTGCTTAGAAGGTTTGTGGTTCTCTCTCTCTCTCATTAGTGTATAATTTATCGGTCTAGTATAAAACACAAGACGTTACATTACTTAAAACAATAGAATTCAAGATGGCCGCCATATCCGGGTAAAAAGGTCTCATAAATTAATTTTTCTGTCGATTTTCTAAGGATAAAAATGTCTGCTTACCGGTACATTGCCGATCAAGTAGTGGAGTTTGGTTTTACAGCCCGGTTCATCCACATCCACCATCAATATCACGTAAAGTTTGTTCTGGAGAAAAGAAAAGAACTGGTGTATTAAACCGAGTCTCTAATGAATCGGGAACCCTGTGGATCGCGTAGGAATGAGCACAAGGAATCCCCAACCACAGGAGTCCCAATCCTATAGAATCTCAAGAACTCACCCAACCCCCTTCAAAAGGATTTTAAAACCAATTCTGCCCGGTCCTCCCTCCCACAGGAGTCACATATCCTGGCCTGAATGATATCTTGGATGAGAATTACCCCATGTGAAGTTATAAACACCACATAATCACAGAACTGTTCATGTTTACTTTTGTAATATCTTTGTATAAACATCGCAAATTAACAATAAAATAATCAAATAAACTGACTGTTCCCAGCGAAACCTCAAACATCTCAGTATTCCCCACGCGTCTGCGATAGCTATTCTTAGCCAAAAAATGCTCAACTCAATCCCGGACTTTGATGAAGAATATACAATCGAGGATTTTCTTCCCCGGGTTCTCCTGTTTTCCTCCCTCCCCACTAAAAAACATGACACACTAATTGAAATTCCAATTCAATCTGCGAGTTAGCCGTGCCCTGACTTACATCAGCCAACGAGAGATTGTTTCAGGATGCCCTGACTTTTATCAGCTCAGAAATTGTTTCAGGGTTCGACCTGTGAGTTAACCATGCCCTGACTTAGATCAGCCCAGAGGTTGTTGCATGGTTCGACCTGTGAGTTAGCCATGCCCTGACTTTGATCAGCCAAGAAGTTGTTTCAAGGTTCGATAAAATTTGGAATTTTTTTTGCCCCTACTGATATACTATCACGAGATGAGTGCGTGGTGTTCTGAGATGAACAGGACAAAATTTGATTTGATGTGGGATGGTATACTTAATCAATTTAGTTTTCGTTGCTTGGATACAAATTCTATTCAAGAAAAAATCTCGCCGGAAGAACTCAGCATTTATGAATGTCTGCCTTATCTAAAAAAAATATAAAAATTGGCAAAGAACAGTCCTTTCGGTGTACCTATAGATAAAATGTGATTGATAAACAATTTTCAAAATATGATTTTTGTCGGCGTCATGAACTGGGAACACTACAAGTTTAAAACCCAAGATCCTCAAGGCCTGCCGATTACACTAGCGATCTTTGCGGCGACTTTGGTAATAGTCAAGAATGGTAAAGAATTAAATTGTAAAGTTTTATTTCAGAAACTAAGATCAATACCGAGACAAATGTCTCTTTAGAAGCTTAAGACAAATTTGTTTTTTTTAATCGCCGCAAAATCCGCCGAAAAAACTCGCCAGGGCCTTCAATTTTTAATTCTACTGCCACTTCGTCAATTATAACCAATCCAACTTTGTCGAATGTGTATGAATCAGACTAGCAGAAAGGGGACAATTAACAACACATTTCAAATTTGGGAAAAAGTATCTTGGAGACCAAACTCCTTCAAAAAAACTTCAGACCGTCTGATATTAGATCATCAACGCCCTTCTGTAGCAATGACGTTAGAAAACCTGCAAAACTACACTGAAAAGACTTGATAACTATGTCTATATTTATATATCGTCCCTGTGATATTTGTTTTCAGAAAGCCCTAGTGAAAGAACTTTGTTTTGTTTCCTAAGGTTGAATTGAAACGCTCTCAGGGTACACTAGACTGAAGAGTGAATTAGCTCTAGGATCACCCTTAGGCTATCTTCACATGCGTGTAAGCGACTTTGATTATTAACATAAGCCATCCAAAACAAAAACAAGTATGGACAAGGATTGTAACTGTAGCTGCAGTAGTTCATTCGCCTTTTACATCTGGGTCTCGGCGCGGTTTGGATTCCCAAACTCGGCAACACATATGAGTAGAATTTGTTAAGTCTCTCCCTTGGTTTGAGGGCTTTCTCCGGGTTTACCGGTTTTCCTCCCTCCGCAAAACCCAACAAGCTAAATTTCTAATTTGATGTATGAGTTAGCTATGCTCTGATTTAGATCAGCCCAGAGGTTGTTTCAGGGCTTGATCTGTGAGTTAGCCATGCCCTGACTTAGATCAGCCCAGAGGTTGTTTCAGGGCTTGATCTGTGAGTTAGCCATGCCCTGACTTAGATCAGCCCAGAGGTTATTTCAGGGTTCTATCTGTGAGTTAGCTATGCCCTGATTTAGATCAGCCCAGAGGTTGTTCCAGGGTCCGATCTGTGAGTTAGCCCGTGCCCTGACTTAAATTAGCCCAGAGGTACGTTGCTTCAGGGCTTGGTCTGTGAGTTAGCTGTGGCCTGTATGACTTTGATCAACCCAGAGGTTTCAGGGCTCAATAAAATGTTAAGGTTAATAGTTGTTTCTTACCTCATCTGCTTTGCGATATCGGAACAGCGGGCTATCAGCCACAGAGTTCAGCACCTTATAACTCATTTCCCCACCACAAGTTACTCCACTGCCACCAATTCCTACCTCAAGATGCTGGACATCTTTACAGACTTTATCGCTGAGGAAGCGGTCATCTAATTTTCTGGATGATGCATAGTGAATTGTAGCTTGAATCAGCAACAGGGAGAAGAGAAGACTCATGTCTGAATCCAGGCTGCAATTTAAAAAACAACAAAACAAATAGCTTGAACGCTGCTTTTCTTAGTTGTGGTGTGAGAGAGCTTCGTGGAATGCTTTTAGTAGTCTCAGTGAGTGTCGCACGGGGGAATTAGTCAATTACACCTTGGGGCATGTGTTTGTACACCTCGTTTCTATAGTAACGTAACGTACGGTTGCGTTTACCTTAAAGTAAATAGAATCTTATGGCGGACAGTATTTTGATGTTTTTGTTTTGGTGTAGAGTGATTTTACTTACTGCGATTCTCAACTTCTGCGAACTCTGTAGTTGCGAGTTGCCCGTTGGAATTTGTTTTTTTACTGTCGCCAGTCAAAAATATAAAAGGTACCGACTTATTAGTTTTGATTGACGGCAGCGAAAAAAACAATTCAACAACAAACCGTTGAAATGTCTAAGTTCGCAGAATATTGAGAATCGCAGTAACCCGTGTGATAAAAAATACTTGTAAATGTATAATACTCAAATATACACGAAAGAAAAACCCAAATACACAGTCACGTACTCTATTCTACAATAGACCTAATTTGTCTTAGCGTAACGTTTTCCCATTTTAGACCACGTGTCAATCCCTAGAGTATAATTTCTTTGTTTAAAGGTTGCACATGAGAAGACACATGAATATGGATACAAGTAAAACAAAGAATCTTATTCTATAGGGAATGACACGTGGTCTGAAATGGGTAAACATCGCAGCAAGACGAACTAGGACTATTCTATTTTATTTTATTCTATTCCACGCCACTCCACTCCACTCCACTCCACTCCACTCCAATCCAATCCCATCCTGACCCTACCCTACTCACTCCACTCTATTCCTTTCCTTTGCGTTTCTTTGCGTTGTGTTGTGTTCAGTGTTGTGCTGTGTTGCATGTAATTAGATGTGTTGCCTTGTGTTGTGTTGTGCTGTACTGTGTAGTGCAGTGCTGTGTTGCGTTGTGTCATGTTTTGAAGGGCTGTGTTGTGCTGTCTATAGTGTCGTTGAAGTGTTGTGCTGTGCTGCATGTAATTAGATGTGTTGCGTTGTGTTATGTTTTGAAGGGCTGTGTTGCGCTGTCTATAGTGTCGTGAAGTGTTGTGCTGTACTGTGTAGTGCTGTGCAGTGATGTGTTGCCTTGCGTTGCATTATGTTTTGAAGGGTTGTGTTGAACTGTTTGGTGTCGTGTAGTGTCGTGTAGTGTACTATGTAGTGCTGTGCAGTGCTGTGTTGCGTTTCGTTTGCGCTGTACATGTTGTGTTTCTAAAAACATCTAAGCTTTGGCTGTTGTATTGTGATGTGTACAGATGTGTGTCATGTTGTGTGCTTTGTTGTGTAGTGTTTTGATCTGTTATACTTATTCTCAGAGCCTAAACCATAGTTAATGGAGTGGAATGGTTTGGAAACCTATTGTTATAGGTTTTTGTTTGGCGAGCGATGTTGAAACGTACCATCACGTGATACTGACCGTGCACAGTGAACCAAAGCAAGTATGGCTGAAAATACTAGTTTCTGTACTATTTTCATGTACGAACATTTTGAAAGTGTAAAATTTTCATTCTAAGATTACAAAGAAGAGGATAAATAATTCCGCGCAGATACAGTTAAGTTACTAGATGATAAAAGAGAAAGCGTTCAAAAAGGTGATTACCCTTTTCAGTAAACAATTAATCTCCATCATATAGAATTAATTAACAAATATCTCCTATTTTATAACATTTTTGAGGAAAAAAAGTCTATGTTCCCTAATTTATGATGAACAAACGCTGCAACTTTTCCTTCTCTGTGCACGGTCAACGTCATATAACAATAGAAAAGGTTGAACAAAAACCTAGAACAATAGGTTTCCAAACCATTCCACTCCATTAACTATGCCTAAACCAATACTTTTCCTCCCGCATTAAAAGCAAAATATAAAATTATCGTGAACGTGACTGAACAAACCATAGTAAACAAGCAATCATATTTATAATAGCTCAGCATATACTGATTGAAACACGTACTTTCTCTTTGAATCTAATGAATGAAATACACCAACAATCATTTCATTTGCTGTCTAGGTAACCTTATGTCTTGGACAAACACTATGATCTCCATACAATGACTGGTTGTAAGCGATCTGGCTGTTCACCGGGGTGACGGCGTCCTCTAGTGCGCATGTGTGAAAATTAAAGTCAAGCTGATTAGCATAATCACTTCGGTTCAAACCCTGCAAAGATCGAACGTTGATCTAGTAAACTTCTAATATTTAGTACCGTCTTGTTAGGGTATTCCCTCGATCCCGAGACCTGCGGTTGTTCTCCTTGGTGACACAGATTATTCCCCACCCTTCCCCCCTTGTCAGTTTTGTTTTGCTTCTTTGGAGAACTCTGCCAGCTAGGTTTGCCTATTCAGTTCTCAAGCAAGAACCGTGTGGGACAGTAATTAAGAGTCGCCATTTAAATTACAAAGCAGTAGTCCCGGGGAAGTACTTCGGGTCGTTTCATACGGGGATGCTCCACCCGGACTCTCGACCCCTTACCCTTTTATAAACCAAATTTCAGCAAAAAGGTACCCTTTTATATACCTTTTTGCCTGAAAAGGTACCCCTTTCATATATATTTGAAGAAAAGCTACCTTTTTATAATTATACCAAAACTCACAAATTCACACCCCTTTTCATTCCCTAGTCATTCCCTTGAGTTTGACTTTTCCCACCCAACGGTTGAGATGATAACTTAGTGCCTATCTAAAAGAAATTAAGGAAAATCAAAATGTGTTTTCTAAAATGCTTGTGCAACCGGCATAGAACACGTTATATGAATGGGTCCAAATTTCCCTTTTTCATCTTTAATCTTGATATAGTTCTAATTTAATACAACAAAAATCCCCAAAAATATTTTGCCATTGATTTTAACATCGATTTAATTTCCTACGAAATGAAAGTTAATTCAAAAGAAGAAAGTAGTGGCTGTAACTCAAAAATGTTGACGTAATGTCCCAGTTTCACCTTTCCACAGGGATCCCGTGAATGCTTCTACGTTTTAGTTCCAGGTTCTACAAAAAGATTTTGACGTCATGCCTCAGTCTCACCCCTAAGCATTTTCCACAGGGATCCCGTGAACGCTTTTCTACATTTTAGTTCTGAACATATTGACAGCCTTCGTGCGCAGAGAATTATCTGAAGCAAACTTGTTGGCGTTAAAATGACATCGAGAGGCGAAGACAGGCTGATAGGTGACGATGTACTGCTCGAATGCGTAGATGAAGTATCGGCGTGGACCGCTGCTACGAAAAGGGGACGGATGGAGGTACCCTGAAAACACAAGAAAATTAGTTGGTTTCCCTTGAGTATTATTACTTGATTAACGGTAACATTTGAGAAGATAAGTACATTAGTATGGAAGCATCTTGAACAAAGAAATTTATCCCAAAAATATTGTGCTTGGGAAGAGAGAGCATGGCATCCAGAGGTAAAATGATCTAGTTACATCGAAAGTTCAAACCTCATTTTCTCATGCAGAAGACTGTGACTGTTTACTCTATAGACCCCTTTCACGTGACGTCAATGCAGATCAGTTTGGAGGACAAAACAAAAGAATTTCAATCTTCTGAGAATTGTAAAAACCTATTGTTTTGTCCTCCAAATTGAGCTGCATTCTTACTGCGATTCTCACTGCTATTCTTACTGCGCATGCTCGACGAAGTGTCTCTGGCAATATGCGCACCAATCTCATTCCGAGAGCCCTTATTTCTTACTGCGCATGCTCAAACAATCGCAGGGCTCTGGGGTCGAGAGCGGTGGCTGGTGGCCTCTAGTGATGGATTATCTCTGCGCATGTGTATTTGCAGTCCTTTAGTGGCTTCTTTTATCGAGACATCGGTATCGGTTGGTTTTCCTGCCACAGGCAACGCGCACAAATAGTTTTATGTCCTATATAATAAGTGATGCATACCTGCCATGGAATAACCTTTTGACAGATCTCCTTTGATTAGATCCTTCCCCTGCGTGTGTGAAAGAAAACAGCAGTGTTCAAAAGTTACCAAAACAGCAATGAAAACGGATGGAGAAACAGACAGACAGACGGATGGACAGAGGTGCAGACTGACTGTGACTGACAGACAGACAGAGATATAGAAAGACAGACAGAAGACGGACGGACATGCAGACTGACTTACTAACTGACTGACTTATAGACAGACAGTCAGACGGACGGACAGACAGAATTCGAAGAAAAGAAATACAGGCAGACGGAAAGACGGAATTAATGACAGACAGATAGAAAAACTCTATACCTGCACATTGGCCACCAGGTAATGCAATTTTGTCCCACATTCGTCTGGATCAAACATGAGGACCAGATAAAGTCTATCCTACGATCAAAAACATCCATAACAATAAGTGATTATCTTACATGTGTGTGTGTATCGGTAAAGGGGGAGGGATGGAGGGAGGGAGGGAGGGGAGGGGATGGTAAAGTTCTCCCATATCAGACACGTCATTCTCTTGAGAATAATCTTGATTCATGTGTCTTCTCATGTAGAATTGTCAAACAAAGAAATGATACTCTAAGGAATGACACGTACGTGGTCTGAAATGGGAAAAAGAGACTTGCCGCGGCAAGGTAAAGTGCATGTTCAATATATATTGCAATATATGCAGCCGTATCTCCGACATGGATTTGGTGTCCCAGTAACCATGGTAACGTCTGCACATGCGAACCGTAAAATAAATGACAGGAAGGAAAGGTAAACAAGGAATTATTCTTATTTAATTCCTATTGTCACATTCTGTCTGGAATCTCGAAAGCAGTTTCATAATGTGTTAATGATATTTATTCAAGATTAAGACTCACAAATCCCTGGAAATATTTGCAATTTAATGTTTGTTAGACGTTGGCAGTGGTATATTAGTCAGAGATAACTCGATTTGGAGGACAAAAAAATAGGTTTCCAATTCTCCGGAGATTAAAATTCTTTTGTTTTGTTCTCCTAATTTAGCTGCTTTGACGTCACGAAAAGGGGGTCTATTTCGTCATTTCCTTGAAACTTTTTGAAATATAATGACCCTTTATAAGGCGTCACTACTTTCCCTCACGACTCAACGACTGTACTTACAAACTACTTTCAAACTCACAAACCATATACAGGGTTTACTCGAATGAGCGCCGTGACACTTATTAATTTTCGCGCCTCAAATGCGGCGCTCACTCGGGGGCGGCGCTTATTCGAGTAAATTCGGAAAACACACACACACATGCACACACAGACCAAAAACGGAATGCGCGTTTAGATTCTTACCTTTCTGGCGCCAGAGTATCGAAATACAGGAGCTTCCCCATCATCCACAGACCTAAAATTCCTGACATTTCCACATTGTACCTCTCCGCCTCCTTTGAAAGACACAATGAGACGATCCAAGCCGGTACATGGGTTATCAGAGATGAGATTCTTCCCTGTCAAGACCACACTGGGCATACACAACAAGATACAGATAAACAGTTGCTTGATCATGACGAACTGGACTAGCTGGCGTGGTCCAAGGCTAGTAATGAAGGACAGTGCTATGCTTGGGATAATATCTCAAATCCTAGTGAGTGTACGTGTCTCTTGATTGGTTTAGGCAGATTTTGAAGCTTTTTGATTGGCTTAGAAGAAAAGCCATGTTACTGTAATTTCTTATCTGGAAAATCTGCTTACTGATCAAGATAAATCTTATGTTTACAGATCATTATTGGTAATGAAAGGTAATGACAGTAAAATCATATTAAAATGAGTAACATTGACACATTCATGCTATGTTTCTCCTTTTGCTATGGGATTTATTTGCTTTCGCCGCCCGTTATCTGTCTAGAAGATTCAACATTAATATATACCTTGTTACTAACCATACATTCTGAGTTGGGAAGGTTTTTTCTGATCGATATTGTTAGCAAATAACAGCATTCATCACTTGATGCATTCACTTCAGTCCTTCCATGCTACAGTTCACTGATCAAACACAAATTAAAGCATTCAATAGCCCACTTTCTATATTCTGGTTGAGCAATCACGCACAAAGCAATTCAAGGCGAGGCTTTGGGGAAACAAAAGAATATATTAGGATTACTCCATTGTTTCCCCAAATCCTCACCTTGAATTGCTTTGTGTGTGATCGCTGAACCAGAATATAGAAAGTGGGCTATTGAGGCCGAGAGGGTGTAATGTTTTCCCATTTCAGACCACTTGTCATTCTCTTGAGAATAAGATTCTTTGTTTGAGTTGTATCCATATTCATGTGTCTTCTCATGCGCAACCGTTAAACAAAGAAATGATATCACAAATTTTTATTCACATCATCAGTGCAAAAGGAGATATTAGAGGTTAGCCCTATCGAGAATATCTCCTAGATTTAAATTTGAATTTGAATTGGATACTCTTGGGAACGACACATCGTCTGAAATAGGTGAACATTACACCAAGACTAATAATAACGTTATATAACCTCTATTATTATTTATTATTAATAATAACGTCTATTCAATCCCTGATACAAGTAAAAGACATTTAGAGGAAAATAGTTTATTTTTCTTAACAAATACTCTTTCCTTACACCTAAATATTTTACCCAAGTGATTTTTAAGCCAAGATTGGTTTTTACACCTATTTGAAGTGGTTGAAGTGGAGGGGATGGAGGTCCCCCGTTTATGTAGAATTTTGGGGGAGGGGATGGTGGGGAGACAATTTCAAGGTAACCAAACCCTAGCTTAGCTATTCAGGTTAATATACGTTATAAAAAATTACCATTATAAATACTATGTTACATGTAAATGATAACAGATATTTTCTTTTACCTTATTACATAAGATTTATCCTTTTTTTTGGTACTTTTTTAAAAAGATTTCATTGGCCAAACAAAGGGAACCCCTTATTATTTTCTTTCTGTTTTCAACATGTTTGATCCCTCTGGTGTTAGGCCATTAATGTGAACAAAATCATCAATGTTGAAGCTCTTCCTCTCTTTGAAAGAGACCCCCTCTAGTTGTTTACTTTGCTTGAGAGCCAGGGTAATGTATCGGTGAAAGCCAGAGCCTTTGGGGGGACCAGGGGGGTTGTATTCTATCCACACAAAAAAAATATATATATATTTAACTTGTAGAAAGGATTAGAAAATTATTCACTTTTACCAATGGCAGTTGTGCCAAACCTTGCACATAAAACTGTACATTTTTAGCCAAACCTACCTTGTAGCATGTAAAGAAGGAAGGAGAATGAAGGAGGAGAAATGGGAATCAAAGGGATGGGAAAAGGAAAGGAAATGAGAGTGAAAGGGAGGGGAGACTGGACTGAAAGGCAAGGAAATGGCAATGAAGTCATGGGAGAGGGAGGAGGGAAAGATGAACACCAGACACTATTTTGATAAAAATCAACAGGGCTAATACATGTAGGTACATCTATTGTACTTACCCTTCACAATTGCATCCGCAGGAATATTGCCATCTTTGAGGTCTTTTCCCTAATTCAACGAAATATATCCTTAATGAGTAATATAAATATGAGCTATATAAAAATATGGGGAATCCTTTAGTGAATCCAGAGTTTTTCAAAACGTTTCTGGGGAGGGGGAAGTAATACAAAATAAGGGTATATGAGCTAGGTAGAATAGAGGTCCAGATAAAATCCCTGAAAAGCTAAGTTCAAGAAAAGCTGCAAATGTGGTTATATAAATATATTGCATAATTATTTGCTATCGACCCCTTGCACGTGACACAGAGCTAGGCAGCTCAATTTGGAGGAAAAACAATAGAATTTCAATTTCCTGAGAATTGGAAACCTATTGTTTTTGTCCTCCAAATTGAGCTGGTTCCGAAGCGCTGCAAGGGGTCTATAGTTTTGTGCTGTACCTTCACATTAACAGCCATGAAATGCAGCCAGCTTCTAAACTTAGGATTCTCATTTGATGGTGCATCTGGATCAATCATAGTCAGGACATACATACTCTCCTGTAACAAACAAATAGTAATAAAATCTATAAATCTTCAACTCTTTATTTCACCTCATGATACAAGAAGTCATTGCTGAGAGGCTTATAGAAGCCTTAAGATCCATGATGGGAGCAAGGAAGGCAACAGCAAATGACAACATGAGCACATTTTCACATTTTTTGTGCATGCGCCATTGTCCTTTCTGTTGCTGTCCTTGTTAGAATGTGAAAAAGCACCAAATGATGCTCTAACAGGAACAGCAACAGCAAGGATGATGGCCCATGCATGAAAATGTGAAAACAAGTTCACATCATCATCCACTGTTGCCGTGTTTGCTCCAGCATATATGACACAGTACACACTCACTAAGCACATGAGTCTGATGTGATCAGCGCACATATTGGAAATGCCAAAGAAAAACTTTTGTGGCAAGGGAGAGTTTTTTTAGAGCAGATTTCGTCTATGACTGCGAAAAGTTCAGTGCTGTGTGCATGCCTTGATGCGATCCTAATGTTTTCTATAATTTTGATTGGCTGATATTTTTGTCATGCAATGTGATTGGTCTGGGGTACTTAGTCAGTACCGTGACCTTGCTGTCACCATGTTTCATGCATTTGATTGGATAAAGGGTGTGTGCCTTGCCGAGACTGTGATGTTTTCTAGATTTTTGATTGGCAGGCTTTTTGTCCCGACTGGGTTTGTGCTTTGAGCTTTTCACAGCCTTACAAAATCTGCTCTAAGGATTCCACTCATTTGTGGTGTCCACAGCAATCAACTCAACTATCATATGATTTGCCATAGCCACAAAATAGGCTTTTGGTGGGCATCAATCAAAGTTGTTCAGAAAACACAAAGTTTTCAAGGGCACCTGCTTAAGGAATGTCATGGAAACACTGATTGACATCCACCTTACTTCACTGAGAAATACGTGGTTTGGCATGACCGTAAAACAGATATGCATAAAATGTAACAGATAATTTGGGGAATTACATAATTGAAAATAACTGAAATAGTAACCTTAGATATATTCCTTTTATTCCATGGTTAAGAGAAAATTATTAAAAATTGGAATGTTTTTGAAAATTTACGATTTCAAAAGGCTGTCAATCATCAATAATTTTACCAAAACAATAGCAATTAACTTCTCGCTTCTCGCCGCTGTTTTTAAAAAATAGTCATAAATATTTTATTAAAAAATCAGTTTTCTTTTACTGTAAGCTTTGCTCTTTATTCAATTCTAAATACAACAAAGATTATTCAAACTCTCAAAGCCAGATTCAAAAGTAAAACAAAACAAAAACACACACACGAAAAAAAAGACACGAACGCCCATTTAGAACAGTTAGAATTTAATTTTTCCAACGTTTTTAAATCTGATGTTTACGTTTCGTATTTTACTATCATATTAGAAAATCAATTCAAAAATTCTCTTATTCCTTGTAGGCAGAGCATAATTCTACGACTTTTTGTGTTTTTGAGCAGTAAAAAAGCCTTCTTACCTCGTCAGCTGATGGAAAACTAAATTCTGGCTGTTCTGGATTCCCAACAGAACTCAATGGATATTTCTCCCCACATTTGATGTCAGTCCCGCTGATCCTCACAGAAACTCTCTGCAGTTCTGCACTACAACCACTGTCTATCAAACTCCCACCACTCATCGTGAATAAGGCTAAAAAGTGGCCGAAAAGTAGGAGAAAATTGAGCTCTTTCTTGCACGTCTCCGTGAAAGAAAACATGGTGAAGCCACGAACAGTGATGAACTGAACACTCGATATGTCTGGCCAGAGGGATGTTACCATGGGGATTTAAGGTGGCTCGGGTGGAATGGATATCAACATTCATAAATCATTCATTTTATTGAGATTTCTTACAAATGTTTGATTGAATTTCACTACGAAAACTCTACAGTATAGTCAAATGGAAGCTTACAGATTTGCTTCGCATTTTTTGCTTTATTATATATAATTTTTCTTGGGAAATTTTTGTTGAAGAATGTAATTCTAAAATTGTCATTTTGGACAATTAGTTCTTGTTCATCTAGTAACAGGCTAAGACATTTATTATTATTAATAGTAGTATAATAAATCAGTCTAATATGCATAACTAATTCTATAATAAAAATGGCACTGATTGATGGTGATTCCGATGATGATATTCTCTATGTTCTTGATTGAAGGTGCATCTTTCTTGCTAATTCTGTAAATTCAGAACAGCCAGAGTCTCCCTTGCTTTGAACATAATCCAAGGTACGGACCTAAAACAAAACATTTAATCAAGTGAGTCAGACACAAGTTAGTCCTAACATTAACGATGGCTCAGCTCCATCGACAGGGAACACATTTCAGTGAACTCTCCTTTCATTTTCATTTTTCCCGCCCCCTTGTCCATTTCCAACCCCTTCAAAACAATCTCCAGGGGCAGATCCTGGGGAGTGGTGCCCTCCTGGATCAACTGTGTGCTCCTTTTCTTAAGATAACCAACACAAAATAAGGTTTTATATCATTGATTCTGAGGGTTGCACTCCTCCCTGGGCCAAATTTGTGTGCATATTTAGCAGCTTGCAAGATATCCAGCACAAGGTTCGAATATTCTTGGTTCTGCATTTTCACAGGCTGGTGCCCCTACAATGCTGCACTTCTCCCCAAACAAATTCCTCAATCCTACTCTGCTCTCCTCTTCTCTCTATCCAAAGGTTCCACAGGGAACCCAAGGCTTCTCTCCCTGCCCATCTCCTTTCAGACACAACACCAATATAAAATAACTGGGCATCATATATCTATCAGTATTCCAGTACATTACCATGTATTTGGTTCCACCAAAGCCATGTTTCTGAGCAAGATTCCATAGATTGATAGCTAAGGTAGCAAGGTCAGGACTGCTTAAATCTGCATGGCAGACTATGCGATTGAAGAACCCAAGGGCAATGGCTGCCTGGCGCTTGAGACCCTGGAACAGAAATTAGGGGAAAATGCTTTCTAGACCTCTTTAGCATGGGCGTAATATTTTCCCATTGCAAACCACGTGTCATTCTCTTGAGAATAACATTCTTTGTTTGAGTTGTATCCATATTCATGTGTCTTCTCATGCGCCACCGATAAACAAAGAAATGATACTCTAGGGAATGACACATGGTCTGAAATGGGAGAAAAATCACGCGTGCCCAAGCTAAAGAGGTCTAATGTTTTCGTTTATTTTTTGCTAGTGAAAGAAATTTCACAATACAAAATTTTTCTTGGCTTTCGTTTTTCTTTTTTCTTCAGAGACAAAAAACGTACAGTGCACGAATGGGGAAATGTTGGAAAGATGGCAGCATTAATTTGTAAATCGAGGCATGAACACACGGTGCAACATTGCATGCAATATTGCAGGTAATGTTGCTGAAGTAGGATCGTTTTCTACTTCAGCAAAATTGCGTGCAAAAAATTGCGTCGTGTGACATGGCTCGCAACATCGATTGCCTGCAACATTGCGCGTAGCTTCAAAGTACATTATCATCGATGCTACCAGCAAAGTAAGGCATTGATCATTGTAAATAATGATTGAAAAGTATATATCAGCAATACCCTTTCTTTTGCAGCATTATTGGGGTTAGTAATAAACATACCTCATGGGAGGTCAGTGTCTTCAGGTGATCGAACACAGTCTGGATGAGGGTACTGACAATCTTACAGACCTCTGTTACAAACTTGACGTCACATCCATACAGCTTGTCATTGGAATCCACTGATATAAAGGAATAATTCGTTAATACTAAGCAAGAAAGGAGAGAGACAGGCTGGAGTTCATGGGACTAAGTGCGGATTGTGGCGGTAGGGAAAGGTGGAAGAGCTCTCTAAAGGCCCTATGTGGCACGAGCCCCGAGGAGGATAGGTAACAGGTCATGAATACTAGAGTTCATCCCAGACGTGACAAAACCGAGCGGACGCACCTAACGACCGACCGATCGGATAAAAGAACGACCGAAGAAAAATACTGAAAGAATGAATGGAAAAATGAAGGGGATGGAAGAAAGGTAGGGCGAAGGGAAAGAACTAAAAAGAAAGAGGATGGCAAGAATGAGCCAAAAATTAAAAGAAATGACTTGTAAGAATAATCCTGTGAAAATATAGTACCTTTATCGATGTGATACAAATAACTTTCCTGTAAAAATAAGGAAACGGGTGTTAATTGATGTTGATTTATGACACAATAAATAGATGAGTGAGTAATGTGATCGTCCGGGTGAGTGTAGTCTTGAGAAAGACTGTTGTTGGTAGAGACTGACGTTTCGACAACCTGAGCGGAAGTCATCTTCAGAGTACAGTGGGGAATGAAAGACAGTAGATGGTATTTATAGCTAAGACCAATAAATAGAATAATAAATGGCGAGTCCATGTATCGAAAACAGGAATCCTGTTTGAATGCCAGAGTGTCTGCCAGTTCATTTACCTGACACATGGCTGATAGAAGCCCAACAGTGTTCAAGTATAACGTCATTTTTGCATCACTATTGAGTTCCCACGTGTACTCCTGGATAACGTTTAGTAGACCACGTGCTAGATACAGCACACCCTGATCGGGGGAATCCTACAACGGCAAAAGTTACTACGTCAATAATATTATCGAAAGGCACTTGAACAATGCGCAAGATCTTTCTTTCATTTTTCTTTCTTTCTTTCTTCCTTCCTTTCTTGCTTTCTTTTTTCCTTCCTTCCTTTCTTTCTTTCTTCCTTCCTTTCTCTCTCCTTTTTCTTTCTTTTCCTTCCTTCCCTCCATCTTTCTCTATTTTTTTATGGGGTAATTCCTTCCTTCCTTCCTTCGTAAAGTACGCTTGTTTGTTCCTTCTTTCGCCTATCTTTCTTTTTTCGTTCGTTCCTTTCCCCTTTCCCCCTTTCCCCCTTCCATCCTTCTCTATTATGGGCCAATCATGCAAAAGTTATAAATAAAAATCACTACGAGCAGAAAACTACTTGGTGTAATGACTGCCATACAGGTCTATTGTTTACTGACCGGTACAACTAAAAGAGTGGACAGGAACTGGTTCAGGAAGTTCAGAAGGTATGGTTCCGATGCTTTCGTCTTGTGATCCACCTCTACCATGGAAAAAAATTGAACGATAATTAAAATGGTCAAAAATGGGCTCAAGATTTAGCTAATGTCTCAGACTGAACCCTGAAACAACTTCTGGACTGATCAAAGTCAGGCTACGGCTAACTCACAGATGGAATTGGAATTTAGCTTGTTAGGTTTTGCGAAGGGAGGAAAACCGGAGAAAAATTCTCGAATCAATGGAGAAACCTAACAAACTCTACTCACATGTGATGCCGAGTCCAGGAATCAAACCCGAGACCCCAGAGATGAGAAGCGAATGTGCTACTGCTACACCACCCTTGGTTCCCACTTGCGTACTCCCCCTCATGTCTCAAAACAAACTCTCCAAAGTAGAGGTCTGTCCTCATGTAACACAACTACAGTCACTCTCCTGCAACCATTTCAGTATTAAAAATCAACTTCTAAATTCCAATTGGAATGCAGTGGAGTAAGAGCCTCTCTGTGGATTCCACTGTTAATTCGCATTTATTTATTATTTATTTTATTTATTACCTATAGTTTTCGGTACTTCTGGTATGAGACTTATCGCTGCTTTGAAGAAAGCATCAGCTGAAACGGAATCAATGTAGACAGTCATGTTCCACTGTAGATTAAAGGTCGACAAACCGTATTGTAATTGAAACGTCCACACAACCCCAACTAGTATATCCTCTAGTTATTATCAGTTTATCGTGTATGGTATGTACCTTGACTAAGGGCCTGGTTTGCCATGGCAACTTGTCCAGAGTACACGTACAACTGCAGGCGAGTGAAAAAATCCATGATGGATGGAATGGTGATAAAACTGTATGCAGCACAGGCCTGGATAAAGCACAAAAAAAAATTAAATGAAGAGAGGGAGGGAGGGAGGGATGGAGGGAGGGAGGGAGGGAGGGAGGGAGGGAGGGAGGGAGGGAGGGAGGGAGGGAGGGAGGGAGGGAGGAAGGAAATTAGGAAAGAAGGAAAGAAGGAAGGAAAGAAGGAAGGAACAAGAAAGAAGAGGTGCAGTCGGCGGATCATTGTTATGGTTAAAAATAATGATTGTGGATACAGTCAAGGAAAGATAAAGGTCAAGTATCGTAGCCTTGGTAATGGCTTAAGCTGAAACTTGCAAAGTCCACCAACCCATCATCAATGCTTGTGGCAATTGCAAAGGACGTTGAAATCTAAAGCTATTTAAAGAAGTCGAAATGAAGTCTTGAGATTACTGTGGATGGAGAAAGCATACTACCCAACCAAACCAGACTACTAAGATAGTTTACTTACCCTGACAAATGAAGCAGTCTTTCTCGAGTGATTTCCATTGACTATAGCTCTTGTTAGCAAAGCCAGCAAGTTCACTCTCTATCAGGATGCAAGGAATGATTAATAGATGTCTCACATTTGCATAAATCAAAATCTTTGGATGTTGTAGCTTTTCGTGTATTTGCTAGAGCACTGAGATTTTGCTCCATTACTAATGTTGGATGTTAGCATCCCATTTCAAATGCTGACTGTTATGACTTCAATGTTTTTTCAGTGCAAAGAATCTTTGACTTTATTTAGTTAGTAGATCAAGTCGTTGAGACTGTTTATGGTAAGAGGTTGCCTTCTTACCTGAACAAGCATGACAAGAACAGAATCGAGGTTGGAGAAGGATGCTCGAGCATCGACATAGAAGTCCAGTTGTTTCTCAAAATCACGACCAAAATCAACCTGCAGAAAAAATAAAACCCAGATGTTCTAAGGTTCATATGCTTGATGGTGTTGGTGATGACTGTTGATGACGATGAGGGTGATGATGACTGATAAGGGTGAGGATGGTGTTGATGATAATGATGTTAATGGTGATGACGATAACTGGTGATGGCGGTGTTGATGATGATAGTGATGATACTACGCTTCTCGGTTGAGCTTGGAACGACCGAAGTTTTGTCACGAAGTTTTATCGTTGAAAAGTGCATGTTGTCAGGGGCAACGTCGAAAGTATTCAATAGGAAGCAAGCATGATACTGACGTCACCACGGCGGCAATTAAGCCCATGAATTTTTCCCCACACTATACGGTTCAATACTTTTGACGTTGCCCCTGACAACATGTTGTTGGTGTTTTACGCTACTTATAATGTTGATATTAATTGATGAAGATGATTATAATAATGGCAACTCCCATACCTTTCTGAGATAACCACTGATGAGGTTTCCAATGACTCTCCTTTCGTCCTCCAGACTTAGGGCACTAAGGGTTAATAAAGAAAATATATAAATGTCCTGCCTGTCTGACAAAGGTACTGCAAGCAGAAGCTCTTTCTTAAAGAACTTCAATCTTCTTGTATAAGATGAAGATGACACTGTCAGTAATGAATACCAGCCTTTCCTAACGCCTTCCTGTCTTTCCTTTCGTCTGTCCTTCCTGTCAGGGAGGGGGCTGGTGCAAATAGAGGGGTGCAGGATTTTTTATGCTCCACAAAGGACAGGGCTAAGAGAGACAAAGGGTAATTTGGGGGGAGGAGTCACGAAAATTTGTGCAAGCGAAAATCAAAAGGCACCAGCTGATGTTATTGGTGGCTAGAGGATTTTTAGAAGAAAAAAAAAGATCCCAACTTACTTGACCGAATCATGAAGGGTCTTGCAGACAAACATCAAGGCATTCTGCACCACTGGATCATTGGTTGGTTCAAGCTGGTACCTAAAATAACCACATATCTTAATATTAAAATATCTATAAGAATCTATACAATAGTCAGAAATATAAAGAAAAGAAATCTTCTAATTTTATCGAACCTTGAAACAACCTCTGGGCTGATCAAAGTCAGGCACAGCTAACTCAAAGATTGAATGGGGATTTAGCTTGTTAGGTTTTGTGGAGGGAGAAAACTGGAGAACCTGGAAAAAACCCTAATCAAGGGAGAAACCACCTGGAACAAACTCTACCCAAATGTGATGTCAAGTCCAGGAATCGAAGCCAAGAGTTGAGAGGCAAAAGAACTGCCCTACGCCAGCCTTGATTGTCTACTGTAGATATCAAGGTGGCTAGTATTTGTTTGTCTTATTTGAGGGTCTCGGGAATTTTTTTAATGTTAGGTGATAGAAGATAGTTCTACATTTTCTCTATATGGTTAGATGTGTTTTATCGTAAATCACTGATTGTAGCACTTACTTTACAAATGCTTCCATGATCATTTTATAGGCATCTACTTTGACTGACTCCTTCTGGAACATGTCAAGGAATGGCAAGAATTTGTCCTACAAGAAAAAAAAACAAAATAGTTCCTTCACACTTGGCGCAAAAATCGTACTGTGTAAAACTTATCGTAAAGACGTGAGATGATATGACCATCATATACTTAATGATAAGTAATTATATACGAATAAAACACGTTACCATAGAAACAAGGGATGAGAAGTCGTGCATATGTGAAAGAAGCTTTGAAATGACAGACAGCAACTGAAAAACAAAGAAAACACAACACATTGGTGATCATTTTGACAAGCTGCCAAATAGCTATTCTGAGGTTGAAGAAAAGAACTGGATCGAGTTGGCATTGCAGTGCATTGTGGGACTTTTGGGGGACGAAATAGATGCCATTTTGGAAATGTTCCCTAAAACAGCTCCACAATGCACTGCGGTACCACCTCGATCCAGTTTTTTCATCAACCTCAGAAATATAGCCAATCATAGCATCTTCACCAGAATCTAGGATCTGCCTGGCATCTGTAACCTACCTGCTGGTAGAAGTGTTCAAACGCTCTGTCTGGTGTCATGTGTTTCATGATGTCACCCAGCATCGTGTTGACCTCACGTTTCTAAAATCAAAAATTATTTAATAGACCCTTTACTTAATCTGAAAGAGTAGACATTATTGGTAAGTGATGATAAACACATTGCGATTTTTCATGCGACATCGCAAAAAAAACTAGATTGCACCGTGTGACCACACATGGATGTTGATAGCTCATGGTGATGTTCGTCACGCGCCATGTCACGAAAGTAGACCTTGTTTCTACTTTTTACGATGTCACATCATGTGAAGCTAGAAATCGCATCATGTTTCCAACCTTTAAAATAATCTGATATTTACCGTGAAATGCTTGCAAGGATACTCAACCCATATTTCTGCACAGCTGATGTATTCCTGTTACACAAAAATGACAGAAAAAGGTTATTGGGACAACCTTAAAAAGTCCCCTTCACAATTCCCTGCTCCATCTTGAAAGATAGCCGTGCCTTTGCATTGAAGCGAGACATGAGGTAACCTTCTAATGATGGAGACCTTTTTAAACAACTTGAAAAATAATTTGCGTCTCTATCATTGGGAGTTCACCTCATGTCTCACCCCTCCCCCCCCCCCCCCCCCCCCCCCTGGATGATGGCACCTCTCATACTTCTAGAAACGACTGCACTATAAATAAAAACCAAAATCGATTTTCTGACATGGGCCACAAAATATTTATTTAATTTGATTTTAACAGGCAGTCGCTCTTTTATGCTAGACGTCGCAAACAAAAACAACAAAAATATAATAATAATTAATAATAATAATAATCTCTATTTATTTTTACGAGATTACATTTAACAGTTTGCACTGATGAACTATTGGCCCTGATCATGACTTCAGCTTTTTAATGTCTAATTACTGAGCATTTGCAAAAGATGACTCAAAATACAGTTTTTTTAACGAAATCGCGAAATTAGAGTGTCAAGAAATACGCGTTTAGCAGATATCAGCAACTGGTTGCTTCCTACGTAGGTAAGTTTCACGTCCAAAGCCTGTCGTGAAGCAAATAAGCGTTGCGTGACATCTGTCTAGCTATATTTGTCTTTGAACATCTTGTTTTTCATCTATTTTTCAATCATCAAAAGTTTGTCAATTCTCTTCCCAACTCGTCTTCCATTTTCGATGGTCGTCAATTCTTTGAAGATTTTCATAGTTTCCTGAAACCTTTTGGGATCTGCAGTCGCACGAAAGTTCAAAGTTTGTGTCATGAAATCAAGCTGATAGTTCCCTTCGACAGAATC
Source organism: Anthopleura xanthogrammica (assembly GCA_964019055.1). Lineage (NCBI taxonomy): Eukaryota > Metazoa > Cnidaria > Anthozoa > Actiniaria > Actiniidae > Anthopleura > Anthopleura xanthogrammica. The sequence goes on along the minus strand of OZ025221.1, from coordinate 7,773,998 downwards.
TTCATCAAACACGTCAGTAGCATCGAGTGTAAATTCGATGGTAGATTCTCTATACTTCCAGCCATGGTTTTTAACGACCTCAAGGACTTGGTCAGCCGATATGGGTTCGCCAGTAGAGGAAAGATGGCCTTGTTTTAAACAGAGTTTATATGAGATATCATTTTTGCTATTGAGAATACAAAATACCTTTCCATCATCACACAACAAGTCGTCGAAGCACTTCATTAAAATTTTCTCGATTTCAAAATGATAAATGCTATGAATAAAGTGAATGATTTGAAACTTGGCGGATGGCTGCCTAGTATTTTCAGCAATGAAATCTTCAAAAGACTGTGTAAGGAACTGAAAGTTGGCGTGACCATCAAGCAACGAGGAAGGAAGATTCTTTAGTAAGACTTGAAAATGATGCAGAAAATATTCATTTGGCTCGATGGAAATGCTTGAAATCTTTGTCTGACGATACAGTTCGCTTCGTAGTAGCTCTTCTTTAATAATTCTGGCGATTTCTATATCTGGACTACCATCTCCACTCCCAACCCCGAGTACATTGATGTCAAGACAATGGTGATCGTGTTCGAGTATGTCTTGTACGGCAGCTTGCAGAAGTTGTCTGATCAAAACAATATCGTAGAAGTTTTGTTTGCATTTTTGACGAAGAACATCGTACCTTTTGACATAGGTCTCTCCATTACCAAGGACGTGTGACATTTTTTTCCACACTGGGTTTTTTCGTCTCAGATATATTTTTTTGTCGTATCTGAAACGTCGCGTGACTTTTATTCTCCCACGTTGTCGAGTTGGTTGATCCACAGGTAGCCCAAGCTGGGTTTCTGCGGTGTCATATTATAAGAAAATGTATGGCGGTCTGGCGATCCTTAAAAGCCCCGTTAAAATGGTCAAAATTCGAAATAAAGTAAAGAAATCTTAGCAAACCTTCGAAAAGTACTATCTTTGCGTGGTTAGAATTCGGATTAAGCCAGTTTTAGCGTTTTTTTTCTCTACCGTTGAGAAAATAGAGGAAACAGGACTTGCATTCCTCTATTTAGTAATTATTGTAAAAATAAATAAATAAATAAATAAATAAATAAATAAATAAATAAATAAATAAATAAATAAATAAATAAATAAATAAATAAATAAATAAATAAATAAATAAATAAACAAACAAATAAATATATAAATAAGTAAATAAATATATAAATAAATAAGTCAATAAATAAAACGATAGGAAGAAACTATTAAATTGATCAAAGTTAAAAGCTAATTGGAATACTAAAAATAAATGTACTGATTTACCCCTGGATTCTTCAGCTTTGTGACAACCTTCCAGACCTTCAATAAATTAGAATAAAAAACCTGCAGTCAGTAGTTATTTTACTCTTACTTCCATTCTCAATTATTCTGCAAACTCAGACATTTCAACGACTTGTTGTGAAATTTTTTTTTTTTTGCAGCTCACAATCAAAACTAATCAGTTGGTAACTCACAACTACCAAGTTTGCAGAACATTGAGAAGTGCAGTAATACATGGATAAAAAGGATAGTAAACAAAAAGATATCTCCTTTTCTATGAATGGAATTTTAAACCTGACTTTATAGACCACTTTCACCTGATGTCAAAGCAGCTCAATTTGGAGGACAAAACAAAATAATTTCAATCTCCTGAGAATCGGAAACCTAGTGCTGCAAGGGGTCTATTACCTGTGTTATTTGACAGGGCTGTCATCACAGTGATGCAAAAGCACCTAGCATTACATTAGAACCTAAAAAATCATCAGCTAAAGCATTAGAACCAATAGATTGGTAGAAGATGGATTACCTCACTAAGTATTGCTAGCCTTTGGTCTTCAGGGGGGTCACAGATGATAAGATTGAGACCAAGAGAACGATATAGATGATGCTGGAGACAAAACAGATTTAATAATTTTAGTTAATAGGAATTTAGCATCCTGGTTAGGCAAATTAATAACAGACAAGGTTGATAGAAAATTATTAAATTATAAAGAATTTGTTCTGTACCTTGGGGAAACCAGCTTCTTCACAGTTTCTTATAAGTTCTGTAAACTGTAGGGCCCTGCAGTAGTACAAGACAACAATGATTTCAACCCAAAAAACTGTCATTTAAATATCTGTGATTCCACAGGAGTTCATAACTTCTTTCAGCAATGTTTTCAGTTAACAAAATGGAAACCATAACAGTTAAAGTAGCAAATGCCCTGGCTTCCTACACAGACCTTAGGGTCAGTCACCCAACACTTCCCTCCTGTTGTCGTATGACCCTAAGAACGTCTGTATAGCGGGCTACAAATGCATGCCCTGGCTTCCTATGCAGACCTTGGGGTCAGTCACCCAACGCTTCCCTCCTGTTGTGCACATGACCCTAAGAACATCTGTATAGGAGGCTACAAGAATATCATAATCTTAATGATCATTGACTAACCTTTCAGAGATGAATTGTGGCTTGAATGCCAAGATGACTGAATTTAACAGCAGAGCACTATGCAATAAAACAGGATTATTAGGGTTGGTTTGAATAACATGAGAAGATTTCTAAAGATCCAACAACTGGAAACTATAACTGGTGATGGTGATGGTGATGATGATGATGATGATGATGATGATGGTGATGATGATGATGATGATGGTGATGATGACGGTGATGATGAAGATGATAATGATGAAGATGATGATGGTGACAGTGGTGATAATGATGGTGATGGTGATAATGATGGTGATAATGAAGAAGATGATGATGACAATGATGATGGTGATGGTGACGATGAAGGTGAGGATGGTGATGGTGATGATGGCGATGATGATTGTGATGATAGAGACTGACACTATTTGATGATGATAACTCATGGTAATGTAGTACCAACCTGTTGCATTCCTTCTTGCATCTGCTTAGGATGTCCGTTAGGATGAACTGCAAAGATAGATACATGAAAAAAAGAACAGTCATATAGATTAATTAATTCCATCAAGATGCCACTACATTATCTATCAACTTATGTTAGAATTTTGCCCTTTTTAATTACCTCTGAAGACTTGTGTGCCACACACTGTAATATCCAGTCTAAGGCAGGTGGGTATAGCTGTAAATACTGCTGCATTTCTGTACCACAACACAAAATATGTAGATGGCATTAGTAAAGGTGCGGGCGGACACACAGTACAATATTACAGGCAATGTTGCTGAGTAGAACCATTTTCTACTCCAGCAACCTTGCATGCAACAAATTCCGTCATGTGACATGGCTAGCAACATTAATTGCCTTCAACACTGAGAGTATTGTTGCACCATGTGTCTGTAGCTTAAGGAATAATTTATGATGGCAGAATGTAATGTGTAATAACTACAAGAGAATATAAATTCACAAAATGGTTGACAGTAACTTGGTGAAAGTGAAAAACAGGTAAAAATCTTTGCTTCAATCAACTTTAAATGTAAAGTAATAGAATTAATGAAAAAACAAAATAAAAAAACTTACCAAGACTTTGAACAGCTAAAATATTTTGAACTGTATCACTTTGCAGCTGAAGAAAGAATTCAAAACACAGCTTGAGGTTAAAGAGAAAGCCTAGGATCATGAATTACTCGTACATGAATAGCCCCTTCACAGTACCCTGCGCCATCTTAAAAAGTACCATAGCCATGCCTTTGCCTCAAAGTGAGACATGAGGTGACCGTGCAATGATACAGACCTTTTTTAACACCTTGGACAATTATTCACATCTCTATTATTACAAGGTCACCTCATGTCTCCCTTTGATGCAAAGGCAAAGATAGTGCAGGGAACACTGAAAATCTATTCTTAATGGAATAATACCTGTTTGTAGCAAGTGATAAAGTTGTAGAGATTCTCAATCAGATGTTCCTTTACATTCGGAGCCACCAGAATACCAACCTTGGAAAATAAACAATTTACAATTATTCAAAGTTTCACCGAGGTGACACCAAATGTTAGTCTCAAATGTTCTGTAGTAGCAATAATTTATATGTCAGTGTTATTAATAAAAGTGCTTACTCGACAGATGTAACAGCGAGCATAGGCTGCAACCAATGGATCACCAATACCTCTAATCATCTTGGTCAGTCGAACTAAAGCTTGTGAAAATTCTCTAAAAATGAGATTCAAAGTCATTGCAGATGATTAAGCTAGTGTATCCTGCCAAAATGATAAGTCATAAGCACTAGATTTATAAGTGTTAATGAGCATTAATGGCTATAAAAATAAAAATTACAAAACATTACCCTTGAGTAAGGAAGTTGTAGCTCTTTAGTATAGCTGTCTCCACATAACTAGACAATACATCAAGGCTGAATAACATTTGTTTTACATGCTTCATCGACAAAAGCCTTTTAAACACCTTGATTATTCATGTTAATACACATGCCCACAATTCCAGTTTGGTTTTGGAATGAACTATCCTATATCACTAATCACTTATCTCGCTTTGGCTCCAACAACTTGGGCTATTGTGAACTATAAACACCATATGATAAGTGGTCGGTAAGGTGTCAGCCAATCAATTACTGGCACATTACCAATACCCAAATGACTCAAATGACACTATGGTGCGTATAGTTCATAATAGCCACAACCTCTTTTGATCAGAAATAAGTGCACACCAACACCCTAATCAACAAATGAATGTAGTTCTTAACACAGGATACAATCTTGGTATGAGCTCCCTGATAGAAGCAATCTTGAAAAACCAGTTACGACAGGTTTCTTTGGCAGAGTCTGGGACTTGGTCAGGGGTGAAGTTTTCTAGAAGATATAAAATAAAAAAATATTTGATGAAAAACCTGAAGGCAGTAAACATGAGGTTTTTGAATTTTTTAATTTGCCCAGCTTTTTGCATTTTATGAGTCTTGGACCACAACCACCAACTGGTCATGCATTGGACTGTTGTGCTGAGGGTTGTGGGTTCAATCTCCAACCAGACCAACACCCAGGGTCTTAAAATAACTGAGGAGAAGGTGTTGCCTTTGTAATAACATCTACAAATGGTTAGACTTTCAACATGCTCAGATGACCACCTTTAGGCACTCCCATCTCTCCACACTTCATCACTCACCAATATCAGAGGGGCGTAAAAGAACCACTAAAGATGTAAAGAAACCCTGTAGTGTCTATGCCTAACACTAACCATCACCCATAACAACATAGCTCATTGCAAAACAAATTTGATTATATATTATATAAAGAAAGGGTGGTATCATTTAGATCGGTGAGCTCACCAGGAAGCATGACTGGAACATTACTGCCAGGATTAAAAATACTTGACTTCCTAAAAAGGCGCTCGTACACCAACTTCCCTGAAAAAAAACAGAAAGCACTTTCAGTAATTTTATAATAATTATCCTTTTAATATTTGAAATTAAGACTTTAAACATGATTGGGGCTTTTCTTTCTTCCCTTGCCAGGCATTCATTTATAAATTTATTCATTCGTACATTCGTTCGTTTGAGTATGAGCAGGCATAGGAACTGGCATAGCTCAGTTGGTTAGTGCGCAGCCTTCAGGGCAACAGGTGGAGGTCCACGGTTTGATCCTCAGGACCTCCTCATCTTTTTTGACTATTCTCTTATCTAATAATTCATTTTTTTATTTTATTTATGATTTTCATATGGCTGGGAAATGTACTTACCAAATGTATCAAGGATATCTGTGACTAAGACAAACTTGCTAGGATAGAACTGAATCACTGAAACATCAGCAAGCAGCTTAGCACACTGGAAAAACAATGAACAAACAACATACAATAAGGTCAAAAATAAACAAATCATAATAAAGATTAATTTGTACAGTATACCATAGACACCTTACATCAATTCCCTATCTGGGGGTCAAAACAAAAGAGTTTTGAAATTATTTCTGATGTAAAATATTTTTCATTGATTTGACCCCAGATTGACATCACCTACACAAGGTTTATAGAGGGTGTTTGATGTGATAAAGAGTGAATTGTGGGCATGGACCATCGCACAGAGTGTTCTGTGTTGTAATGGAGATTTGAGGGAGTAACTGGAATGCTAAATACCTGAATTGCAATTTTTAATGCCTTGACTCTCTGATCACTCTCCCATGCTGAGATTAGAGCCTGAAAATTAGAGTAAAAACTGTTTTTAAAATGATTATGACAGTGTTGCAGGAGAGAGAAAACAAACAACTCTATTCACATATGACACTTGAAGCTGGGTGCTCTTACCTCTATGAGAGCTATGAAACTCAGTGATTATGATAAATGTATGGTATTTTCCATTTTACCTGATTTAATTCTTCAATCCTCTTCACGTAGTCCTGCTGACTGAGGTTAAGCATTTCCTTCACTGATCCCTAATAAATATAATTAATAAACTTGCTATATACAAATTCACCAGAAGTATCATATTTACTAATATGTAGCTCAATTTCTTTACCTCTTCAAAGTCATCCAGCTGCTCCAAGCGATGCTTAACTTTATCAGTGACTGTCGTCTGCTGCTTAATGACAACTAAAAATTACACCAAAAATTCATCAGTGACACACTTCTTTATCACTAATCATTCCTTAACCCTAGACATAGCCATATAATATCTCCAGGAATTTTCACTCGAGGGGAGGGGGGGGGGGGGTAATGCCCAGTCACCACTTACATCAGCAAATCATCCCTTTCAATGGGTAGGGAGATCAAAGTATAGTTACAGTTCTGTATCATATTTTGGAGCTTGGCCTTGCTTCTAATGCAGTAGACCCCAGTTATCTTGAACCCTGGATATCCTTTTATCTTGAACTTGAGGCTGTGTGCCATGGACTTGCAATACTACAATTTTATCTTGAACCCTGTCATTTCAAACCTTTTCTCTGGTCCACAGAAGGCTAGAGATAATGGGACTCCAGTCATGGGAATATTTTAAGATGTTTACTTAACCTTAAATATTTTTAAAGCAGTTTGTTCTTGTTATTTATTTTCAGTTTAGCACTTACTTTTGTCTTTATCAGATGAGGACAAGAAGCTCTGCAAAAAAGTATTTGAACAAAGATTAAAATTATCTTGCCGAAAATTTACACTGTACCTCTAGATGAGTTCTCATATTTTATCAAATGAATGTCAATCATAAACACATGCAAACACAACCAGCTGAGTGGCATTAAATTAAATTTCTAACCAATCACAGTCTGTTGGGATTTTGTATGGCCAGCCCTGTGTTCAAGAACTTTTTTCTACCTGAAAACCATTGACAATTGAATCCAACACATTTCAAGTCTCAGAAAAGTCCAATCAGAGTGATATTTCATCTGATTTATTTGAAAAACCCTCGAGAAATGATTTTCACAACAAAGAGTGAAGGGCCGCAGGTTTTGATCAACAACGCTTTGTGCTATTAGTTGTTTGCTCAGCTTGAAAAATTATGCTTAAAAAAGTCAAAACCCTCTTAACTTGCAACAAAGTTATAAAGGATATAAACAAAGGATATAAAAAAAAGAGAAAACCTTCAATGCCTACACTAAAGACAAAAGCCAAAAATATCTAGATGGGTATCCAAACTGATTCTATTACTGGACTGGTTTTTACTAATTATTAATACTTACAGTTGTGATAGAGAGTTTCTCAGATGTTGTATACTTGGTCAATATATTAGTTCTCTTACTAGACCATGGTTCAAATGTGTCATGATCAAACTCCCCCATTCCTGACTCATCACCTTTCAGTGATTCCACCTATACATGTAACAAAAGTAGGGCAGAAATGAGGTTTCCATCAGTAATGCGGAATGTTATACCAGCACTTACTGCGATTCTCAATACAGTATTCTGTGAACTCAAACATTTCAATGGCTTGTTGCGGAATTGATTTTTCACTGCTGTCAATCCAAACTTATCAGTTAGCACCTTTCATATTTTTGACTGGTGGCAGTGAAAAACCAAATTCCAATGGGTAACTCACAACAACTGAGTTCTCAGAGTATTGAGAATTGCAGTAACTTTGGTTTCTATAGCATGAAGTGATGAGGAGTACTATTACTATGTCACTAACTCCCTCCCTGGATAGGATTCTTGTCTGTCATGGTGTATCCCCATCGTTTTGCCAGGTATTTCCCCAACCATTTGGCTGGAACCCATTTATGCAACTTGGTGGAGAGAGGCACTATGAATATAATGAAGTGATTTTCCTTAGACACTGTATTTTTCTGAATACTGCAGTCACAGCTCATCAATTGACATATCTATATCTGCTAAGTTTTGGTTTATCATTATGCAGACTACTCTGACTGGTACAAGCTCAAAGACCATTCAGAACATGTGTAAAAATGAATCAAACCCAAGACCCACGAGGTGAGAGGACTACTAGCACTAGCACTACTGCTAGGCCACCCTTGATTCCCAAATAACACCCAACAGACACAATCTTCAGGGATTTCATTAGAAGCTAGGAACCTGCGAACCCAGGCATCTACTTTCCATATCTGAATCACCTACTTTTACCATTCCACATCCCAATTATATTCCCCCTCCATTAATACAGCTGGCTATATTAAGTAATCCATTTGCCTACTTGAAATTTTAATGAAATTGCAGAGTCTTACCCTCTCCCTCATAGGGCCAGATGTTGGAGTCTTCTTGGTAGCAGTTTGCTCAGCCATGAACATAGACAGAGGGTCCAGACCATCAAATGTGTCCCCTTGACTTGTGATAGACAAGGGATCAACTGGTTTGGGAGCATCCTTTTGCTTTGGAGCTGCTGAGGTTTTCTGTCCTTTGTCAACAGTCTTAATATGGGAAGGAAAGGATAACAGTTACTAATTCAGGGACCACGGAGCAGGGGGGGCTGGGGGGCTGCCCCCAAACCCCCCTAGGTGTTCCAGTATTTGGTGGTCGTTAGCCCCCCAATCAAAATTACGCTCCGCAGTCCCACTGAGTGACTGAGTGACTGAGTGACTGAGTGACTGAGTGACTGAGTGACTGAGTGACTGAGTGACTGAGTGACTGAGTGACTGAGTGACTGAGTGACTGAGTGACTGAGTGACTGAGTGACTGAGTGACTGAGTGACTTAGTGACTGAGTGACTGAGTGACTGAGTGACTGAGTGACTGAGTGACTGAGTGACGATGATGATGATTTATATTAATATAACAATAAAGTTCTAGATGAATATAATATTCCAAATTTTGAATCAGTATAGCAACACTGGTATATTTTCTTGAAGAACACAATAGTTGGCACAGAACTCTAATTCATAAAAATCTGAACCTCAGAATAAAAATATCTTACGATGATTTGTCCAATTTTTAGTGGATGTTCCTTCACTTCTTCGGCAGGAAATGCCGTCTTCTCTTTATCATAGTGCCGTTGTCTAGCAACCCTGATAATGACAGATAAAGATTTCAAGTGATTATTCTAGATACAACTACAGCATATTGCACACCTTAACCTTAAATAAATAGCATGCATTTTCCCCTGTCTAGTCTCCCTGATGACAGGGCACGCAAATACTGTATGTTCAAGACTCCAGTACAACCACAGCACTGATTGCAGCAATTACAAAAGTTATTTTGCATTAGTATGCAAATATTTAACGTGAATATAATTTCTAATTCTTTCGTGATATTTCTATCAAATTTCTATGCTTTGACAGGGCATGCAAATAATGTTCAAGACTGCAGCACAATCACATGCAACACTGATTGCAGCAATTACAAAAGTTATTTTGCGTTATTATGCAAATATATTAACGTAAATATAATTTCTAATTCTTTTGTGATATTTCTATAAGGATTCGTGGAAATATTTGAAGAGGAGGTCGTCATTCGAGCAGAGAGATTCTCTTCCTGTTTCACGATCACAAGACCTCCCCCTCATTGAAAAACAAAAATAAGCTCTTTTTCGAAGTAATAGGTATAAAAACATCGCCAAGCAGCTAGCTTAACGCTTAGAATTTCCGTCTAGCGAAATAAATGTGATTAAAAGTGTTTAATTTAGACGCTATGAGGCGTGAAGTATGGAGAACTTAGTGACTGTACTCACCATTCCTGAGCAGCCATCTTGTTTTGCTGAGGAACCGCACCAAACGATCAGCAACACAGGAAGCCCAATTCAAGAGTTCACCGTCGTATCATTTCGTCCCCCTCCCCTTTAATGTGTGACTCCATTTCTACGTCACTATTTCAGATCAGCTGGCGTATATTATATATATTGATTTATTTCTCTTTTGTATAGTTTATATAGATTTTATGATGATTTTATTTCCTTTTTATACATGTACTATTGATTTTATTTCTTTTCTAAATGTACATAGATTATCAAATATTAAGTATTTATTTCCGATACCTATTAATTCAAGGGAAATAAATAATGGTAATTGAACTAAGTGGAGTGCAATTTGGTCTGATATCAAACGTGCGATAACAAAATCACACGACTGCGTAGCGGGAGTGTGATTTGTAATCGCAAGTTTGATATCAGACCAAAATTGCACGACACGAAGTTCAATTATCACTTTATTATATCCATTTTGAAATCATACTAGATAGACACTAAATTTGTGATAAATACAAAAGTATTTATTCACAAATAGCCGGTATTTTGTTTCTTTTTGTAACAAAAAATTCCAGTCAAACTTGAAAAAAGCTACATTTTATGTTCCTTATTTGCTGTAATCTGATTGGCTGATTACATACAATCCTGTAATCTGATTGGTTACCTTTTCTAGTGTTGCATTGTGATTGGCTGACAAAAAGATGCGATTCGGACTCAAAATAGTGCAATTCGTGCTTGAATCAATCTACTGAGAGCCAATCAGATTACAGGATTTGCTAGTGATTTCAAAGTGGATATAATAAATGTAGATAAACATGGCGTCTACGTCTAAGATCGCATGAATTTTTTTTTCATTTTTCATATTTTTTCATTTTTCGCATATTTATTACCTAAAAAAGAGGAGAGAACGTACGAGGATCCATAACTTACGATACGGACCGAGCAAACGAGGTTATTAAGATATCTATCATATGGCAAGGCTAGGAGAGACAATTTTGATTTTCGGTCCGTACCGTAAATTATGGACCACAAATTGACCGATCATAGCGCGTGAAATTACCTTGCCATATAATAATCACTTATATATAACACATCTTTTAATAAAACGTATATACAATATACATTGGAGTCATTACGGAACAATATTTAGTTACCTCTACAGACCTTTTTTAGTTTTTCTGAAATTCACCTTGACAGCTGAAACGAATGGGAAGCTGGGTGCTAGAAGACGGCACAAAGTAATTCAATGGCCGGGGATCATGGCCGGGTAGACAAGAATAGGTTACACTATGGCGCGGCAAGCATGAATATCAAATTAAAGTTCTATATCTTTTGAAGAGCAAATTCGTCTTTGAATTTCAATAGACGCGACTTGTACTAACAGGTCGAGTGGCCCTACCCCCTTAAGACGAGCAGCTGTGTCAGAATGAACAACAGAAAGGAAAAGAGCAGGGGGTAGTGTCACATGACCTAGTTATTTAGTGCAATTCGTCTATTTTTCAAATGTCACTTGCATGGCTTCGCAGAAAACAAAATAAATATATGTATATGGTCATATGGTTCATTTAAACGATCGAGGGGGAACAGACCCCTTGCACGTGACGTCAAAGTAGCTCAATTTGGAGGACAAAACAAAAGAATTTCAATCTCCTGAGAATTGGAACCTATTGTTTGTCCTCCAAATTGAGCTGAATTCCGACGTGCTGCAAGGGGTCTACTGAAATAACTGAACGTGGTGCACATGAAGAGTTCGTTGCAGCAGAATGATTCACCGAGGTGGCTATCATTTGAATATTTGTACTTGCTTTCTTAGGATTGCTTTCATCATCGAAATCACGAAGAGATTCCGACCTTCTCCTTTTACCACAAATGAGAGCGACGAGGTTACGACGGAAGCGCCCGCTGTGAAAACAGTATATCAGCGGATTGACAGCTGAGTTGACTGTTACCAAGGCAACGGCAGCAGGGTAGGCAATGTTCCCCTTAACAAGAGAGTGGTCATATGCACTGGTCGTATAGACGGAAAGTTCTGGTAGCCAACACAGAGTGTAGACGATACTGACTGTTAAGACGATCTTGGTGACTTTCTTTCGGTTTCTAATCGCCGCAACCTTGACAAATCCATCTTTAGGGCTGATCTTTGATTGGACCCTTAAGGTGTATATAACTCGCGAGTAGAGCACGAACATAGTCAATACTGGTATCAGGCCAGCTATTGTTAGACTAAACGCGCTGTACACCTTGGGAGAGTGCGCAAACGGCCATTCTTCCATGCAGAATTTCACTTCTTCATTGTAGCGTTGCACGAGAAATCCGACAGCGTTAAACGCCAGAGCAAGAAGCCAACATGTCCCGACTACGTACTTCAGTTTCTCCATCGTGATTCGCTTATGGATGTCCTGCGGGCGAGTAATAGCAAAGTATCTTTCAATTGCTATTGCAACCAAGAAGAAAGCAGATGTGTACCCCCCTGACCAGGCAAATGTCCCCCCGGTTATTAAGGTACAGAGAACATCTCCTGAGGTCCCTGTGGGATGCTCAAAGGCTCCTCGGAAAATAAACAGGGGGGTGAAAAAGAGAAGGAGAGTGATGTCAGAGATGGCTAAGTTGACGAGAAGGTAGTTCATGGGTGTCCTCATGGACTTGTTGAGGAGAACCACAAGACAAACCAGGATGTTCCCGGCGATGCCTATCACTGTCACTACAGAGAAAGCAGTTTTTAGTATGATATCTGCAGTAGGAGTCATCCTGGGTGAGTTCTTTGTACTTGGTCAAGAATATGAGTTGTTTATCTGAAATATATTGAACGGTGTAAAGTATAAAAATCCACTCATACCTCCCCTCCCCCCTCCATCTTTCCCCACATCCATCCATCCATCCATACTCATCTCATCTTATCCAAGCCGATTCCAAACCATACATTCTATTCATACACTTTATCCCATTTCATCCATCCCTTCTTTCCATCCATCCTGGGTCCCATCCACCCACCCAGATTTGTCTTATATTTTGTTTTGATCAAAAATGAAACGCAAGATTTATTTATATCTTTCATAATGTATCGTGGTATAATTTCCGCACATTATTTGCTGGATCTACAGTAGTTTGGTCATACTTCCGTGTGCAAAAGCTTAAGTGTGATCAAAATCTTTGATCTGTGTATTATGTGATCGGACCGCTACGGCTCTAGCTGATCAAAAACAAAACCTATGAAAAAAATAATAATGAAATCGCAACAGAATCAAAAAAAATTATTGATTTTGTGATTTTTAGGGTCAGAACTTTCATATTAAACACAAACTGGCGAACCCTTATATGCACTTTAACGTATTTTACTGTCCTTTGATGACATAGAGAAAGCTCGATCATGCGCAGCTGATTGAGGTTTTGCACACGAAAAAATGACTAAACTACTGCTCCAGCAAATAATGTGCGGAAATCATACCACGATGAATGATGAAATTAAGATATAAATAACTCTCGCGTTTCAGTTTTGATCAAAACAAAATATAAGCCAAATCTACCTTAAAAATCGATTATTTATATGGCTCATAAAACATACTAAAATAGGTAATACTCCCGTTTCGAGTTCTCTTTTACGCTGTGTTAGCCTCAAAACCGTGTAATATATTCTTTTATTCAGTAACAGCCCGTGGAAATTCAAGAGATCTGTGTGTAAAGAAGACAATAAAAATACTTTGAAATTTCACGAGTTTTATCTAAATTTCTGCATAATTTACGCACAATTGAGGCTAACACAGCGTAAAAGAGAACTCGAAACTGGAGTATTATGAATATAAACATGTAATTAACTTCAAATAATTAATTTGTTCTTTGTATTAATTATATATTCTTCCGTGTTAACTGATAACTTCCGTCTTTTAAATGTATATTAAAATATACATTAAATTTACCACTATCGGTTTTGTACTAATAAGTTTCTGCTTTATAAAAGTATCATTATCAATGAAAAGGCTTACATTTTAAATTTTACATACCTTAGTTAGAAAATATCTGAAGAATACTTAATTTCGTTGTCTTTCTAAGCGTCTTTCGAATTCATTGTTTTCGTCGCTCTCGACTCAATACACTACCGTAAAATCTAGCAGAAATGTCAAGGTTGTTTCTTCGACTTCTCAATTACGTTTTCACGAGGCATTTGGTTCAACTATTTCTTTCTTTCCGGGAGAAAGTATGGTGAAGCTTTTGAATTGTTTACGGCCCGGTTGAGTGGATCTTGAATATCAGTTGTCACTCGCCTCAAGGTTATGCCGATGTATTGAACCACAGCCAATATGTGTAGTGTATGTAGCAAGGTCATTATATAATCAATAAACCATGGACAGCCGCCAAAAAGAAATTAGATATTAATGAAATATAATAATCAAGAGAATTATATAAAAGTCTATTTTAAAAAAACCTGGGGGAAAAACAGTCCAAAAATTAATTTAATCATTCCCATTGATAAACATCATCCATCAGTGAAGCCAATTCGACCATTTTTTAAATTCATAATGTGAAAAGTGGGATGTAGATCTGGGATGAATAAATTATCTCAATTTGATTGACGTTGAAGCCCGTTAAATGTCGCAGGACTTAGTTAAAGATTAATACATTTTTTTCTGATGGTTATTCATTATAAACTCCACAAATTTATCATTTTATGGATTCAAGGGGGGTACGCTTGAGCCGTTTTGACTGTAAAAGGTTTAATGTTGGGATTGATGTCAGGGTCTATTCCACAACCAACAGACCTCTTCTATTTCTATTTTAACTATGTGCATTTTCACCCCATTTTGAATAATTGATATAACCTCTCGAAGAAAAATTTACGAAGTTTTGCTTGAGCTACGCATTTTCTCAAATGTTACCGACAAACAAACAAACAAACATTAAAAAAACAACAGAAATACTCAAGGAAATGAAGAAATAACGTGTATTATTCTACAAGGATATTAAAAATTATTTATAGAAAGTCATTCTCTGTCCAAACTGCGCCGGCTTTCTCCTCATACTTCAAACAGTTTTGTTACAAATGAACTGAAGGTTTAAACTTCAGTCTCACCTCGGTCGAGAGAAGGTTGTGGTTCGAGGTCTATAGTATTGGGCTGGATTCTCCATCTGAGCATGCGTAAGCACACGCACATTTCTCTAGATTCAAACTTTATCAAGTTCTTAAGGTGTATGCGAAATCGACTACTATGCAAGCAGTAGATGAAAGGATTTGCTGCCGAGTTTAGGGTCAACAAAGCTACCGAGAATGGATAGACAGGGGTGTCCTTCAGAGATCGCACATAGGTCCTAATCATGTACAGAAACGACTGTGGAACCCAACACAGGGTGTACAGAATGCTCACTGTCACTAATATCTTAGTGACTTTCTTACGACTTCTGATAACAGCCAGTTGGGAGAAACCGCTGGCGGAATTTGAAGCTTTAAACCACAGCGTATAAACAACCTTTGAGTAGAGTAGAAACATGATTGCAACTGGAGTCAAGCAGACAAATAGAAAGCTAAGTGTCTTGTAGACTTTTCTAGAATAGACTTGTGGCCAGACACTTGTGCATTCTTCTTTTTTTACGTCATATACTTTGATAACGAATCCGATGGCGTTCCACGAGAGTCCAAGGAACAAACAAAGTATGACGATGAGTCGAAGGCTTCGTAGTGTAATGCGCATGTGCAGATCGTGTGGGCGAGTGATTGCTAAGTAACGCTCGACTGCAATGGCGATTAAGATGAATGCTGAAGTGTACCCCGCCGTCCAGGCCAGAACAGTCATAAACTTGCAAAACACATCACCGGATGCCTTGGTATGGTCGTCAAAGATACCCTCGAAAGCGAACTGCGGGCTCAGAAACAATAAAAACATCATATCAGAGGTGGCTAAGTTGACGAGAAGGTAGTTCATGGGTGTCCTCATAGACTTGTTGAGGAGAACCACGAGACAAACCAGGATGTTCCCGGCGATGCCTATCAGCGCAATGACAAAGAACACAAACTTGAGAACCAAATCTCCTGCTGAGGCCATGATGAGCAGAGATGTTAAAGAGAAACTGCCTAAAAAGGTGAAAAGATAAGAAATATTTTATGAGTCAAAAAGATCCTTCCCCTTCAAAACGTAGCAGCCGGTCAAACATAGCGAAAACATGGCGTTAATGCTGGGTTAGTAGACTTAGTATAAAGACTTAGATATTTTAGAGCTTTTTATATACTCTGACCTAAACACGTGGGATACTGAGCTACACTGAAACACAGACGGAAACTACGACGCAAAGCGGAGCTTCTTTTCCATAAAATAATGAGCTCATAAATGGACGAAAAATACTGTTTCTTTTTCGCATGGAATTGCAAATTCAGAGCGCGCGGAAATTTCTTTTTAAATCCTCTCATTTAAAATGGCATTTCGGCGTTTTGACCAATCAGAGCGCGCGTTAAAATTCAATTATTTTATAATACGAACTTGTTGAGCTTAGTTCTGTTTCCTTGACAATTAATTATAAGATGACTAATAAATCTTGAACCAAAGACTGTTCAACTATTATTTCTTTCTCCGCTAGCAGTAGTTGATTGTTTTCTTTCAAAGACCACGAATCATGGCTTCCAAACAGATTGCGCAAGTGTGAATATAACAATACCATCATGCTCGAGTTAAAAAAATAAGCGAACAATAAATGATGCTAGATTGTTAAAAAAAAATGTAGTTTTAACTGTTAAAACAATATTTGTATCACGTACGGGTCTTCATGCACATTTTTGTCACGAAAACTAAATAAACAATGTGAGAAAGAAAAAGTACTAAAAGCCCATATCAGCTCCAGCAAGTATTACCATTTAGTATAAATACAAAGGTGATTATACAAAATCGCGCGCTCTGATTGGTTTTCTATCTCGGATTATCAGCCGATAATCACCTTTTCGGACAAAATGGCTGTCAGCGTGACCGTCGCGCTTTTAAAAAATAAAATATTTTCACTTTCAATGTTGTTTTCTTCTTTCTTTTTTGAAATAATCACCTTTTTATTTATACTAAAACAATTATTCACCTCAGGCTCAGTGATTATCGATGAATATTTACCTCGCAGCTCGAAGATTCGCCGCTCGAAGACTCGCCGCTCGAAGACTCGCCGCTCGGTAAATATTCATCGATAATCACTTCGCCTTCGGCGAATAACTGCTAATTAGTATAAATACAAAGGTGATTATACAAAATCGCGCGCTCTGATTGGTTTTCTATCTCGGATTATCAGCCGATAATCACCTTTTCGGACAAAATGGCTGTCAGCAGTCGTTTCGCGTGACCGTCGCGCTTTTAAAAAATAAAAAATGTTCACTTTCAATGTTGTTTCCTTCTTTCTTTTTTGAAATAATCACCTTTTTATTTATACTAAAACAATTATTATATGAAATAGAGTGTGATATTGAGTGACATCAAAATGATAAAATTGATATCCCCACTCCCACCAGTGGCCAGTGGGGATACGATTTATATCAACACTGGTGGTGTCAAATTTCGACTTTTTGCTCAGCAAGTCTCAAATTCTCCATTATTTTTCATTGAAGATTTCATATAATAAACAGTACATTACATGGCCGCTTGGATATACGAATTTAATAATGAATACGAATGTAACATCCTATATTTATTCACACATTTAGGGTCGATATCCGTGAAATAAAGCCGTGAATAAAAACCATATCAGTGAAGTGATACGATATCACTTCACGGCAAACTGTCCAATAAAATCTCGCGATATACAATAATATATAATCGACCCTAAATGTGTAATAAACAAATTATTACATGTTAAGAGCTGATATCATTTTTATTCACTCGTTTTCCGTAACATAATCTCTATATATTTTTGAATGCGAACTACTGTGAATATTAGTTGATGACTAACAGAGACACTGTGAGTTTAGTTTTAGTCTCAAACTAATCAAAAACAACTCAGAATCTTTCATTTTTTTAGTAAAAAGAGAATTATACTAAAATTTCAGTTCGGTGTTAAGTCAAGTCACAGCGTCCGTTTTCGACCACTATCATGTAACGATTACATAAATACCCGCCTTGTTTACCAGGATCTAACTGTTCTAGCTATCAAACAAGAGTGTTATGAAAACTTGAATTGTAATTTAAGGCGTCTTAAATACTTATGTTGTGGATAAAAATGCTCAGACGAGTAGTTTAGCTATCTTTTCGTCTTCGTACTTACCAAATTTTGAACTGAAAAATGACAAGAACTCAACTAAGTTCAGTCTGGGCGTCTGGTATATGCTAGTATTACTCGTGATTTCGCCTTCAGTTCTGTGCTTCTATTTATTAACCGTTTTTCTTTCAGTTTCTTATCTCGGCAACGTTGAAGAAAGATGAGATCTTATTCGATACTACTCTAATTTTAGATTCAAAGCCGTGAAAAACAATGTATTATTTCATCTTCTAAAAAAAAATAGATTGAAGAGGCCCCTTGAGAGTAAGGATCAAGTGAAAGGACAATGTAATTGTCAAGGAGCCATGGGTGTATCTATACTTCAAGCGCAGTTTCTTTTATGCCATACCACATCGCTTAAAATTTAAGTTTTGAAATTACAGTGTTCGCACAGCGTACTGTACGTTCGTACTGTGACATCGAAATGGCTTCTCGATTGAATCGTTAACTGGATCCGTTGGTATGGATTTGCTTGCTTTTTGATTGGTTGAGAGCCTGGAAGCCATTTGTGAGACACAGATATTGGATGGTTCTTTAATCTGTTTTGATTTGAACTGAAGTCTGAAATAATGAAAGGCATGCGTGTGATATGAACAGCAATAGTTAAACGGTCTTGTTCTGATTCATTGGCTTGAGCTCGTAAACCATAAATCCGATGAAGGTAAGTTCCCAACAAAGATATAATTTTTTTTTCACTTTTTGTTCTCTATAACCGACGGGAAAAATGTGTTTACTTGAAATATTCATTATTCAAATTGCTAAGAAATAAAACAAAGACAGTAATTATTGTTGTGGTAGGCTTAACTGTGATGGTACTGGTGGGCGCGCATTGCTTCAGATTTATTTTATTCATCATCATGATCATCACATCAACAAAAAATAAAAAATACAACAACAAAAAATGATCATAACATCAACACCATCGTCATCATCTCCTTATTCTTATTCCTTCTCAACCCCCACCCCCACCCCCCAAACGCCACCATCATTTTTTGTTTTGTTTCTTCACCTTCACCTTCTACTTTTTTCTTCTTGTTTCTCATCCTCCTCGTCGTCATACAATCACCATTCTTCTACATTCATTATTTTTAACTTTATCTTGCGAACTCTTCGTTTCCTTCCCTAGCTCCTGCTCATTGCCTCTACAGAAGATTAACGAACAAACTTACGCCCTTTCTCGTGCAAATATATACAAGACACTTTATCGAGCCATAGTTAGACATACTCCACTGTCATTAAACATACTTTAGGTTAGGGAAACTGTGAGGAAGGAATGCTTGAAAAGACCTCCGGCATTTCCGTGTGTATACTATTGAGCGTAATGGTTTCCTATTTCAAACTACTAATTTTTTGTCTGTCGGTATCGCCACTTGAAGACATGCATTAACCATATAGATATATATGTGTTATGTGAGAGAATGTATTGGAACATTAATAATTACTTTAAGAAAAAGGAAAACCAGTATTCGAGGAATAAAAAAGAATAAGATGAACAAAATAGACCATATGGAAGGCAATAGTGAACAGAAAATCGTTAACATAGTTGAAAATGCTCCCAAAATTTCGATTTTATTTTTCTTGTGAAAATTCTGAATCATCCAGAGAGAAAAATGAAAAGTTTCCACGATGTAAATTTAAGGTTTATTGTAGAGGTTTATTGTAGAGGTTTATTGTAGAGGTTTATTGTAGAGGTTTATTGTAGAGGTTTATTGTAGAGGTTTATTGTAGAGGTTTATTGTAGAGGTTTATTGTAGAGGTTTATTGTAGAGGTTTATTGTAGAGGTTTATTGTAGAGGTTTATTGTAGAGGTTTATTGTAGAGGTTTATTGTAGAGGTTTATTGAGAAATAAACAGAAATATTCCGCTTTCATAGACACACAAAAATAAACTGTCGTCTATTTTACTTCGATTGTCATTTCGAGTAGTCAACAATCTTAATTATAACTTCTTGTAAGGTCTTTCAGCTTGAATATCTTCCAGTGTATTTCTAAAATGTCGGTAGTTAATTCTCTTGAATTCGGCTTCATCTTGTTGGCGCAGTTCATCTGAAAAGGGCCAGAAATTATTAGTTAAAAGAGAACTTTTTGATTTATGGTGAGTAAGCATGACACTTAAAAAGAAGGAAGCAAGGAAGCACGGAAGCAAGCAGGCAAGCAGTCAAGGAAGCAGGCAAGCAAGCAGACAGGCAAGCAGTCAAGCAAGCAGGCAGGCAAGCAGTCAAGGAAGCAGGCAAGCAAGCAGACAGGCAAGCAGTCAAGGAAGCAGGCAAGGAAGCAAGCAGGCAAGCAGTCAAGGAAGCAGGCAGGCAGGCAAGCAGTCAAGGAAGCAAGCAAGCAAGGAAGGAAGGAGCGATTAGAGGTGTCACGTTCGTGAGGAAAAACAAAACGATAAGTCAATAAAAAGTATCAAAAAAGCTGTCTTTTTAAAAGTTTTTCATACATCATGGATTTTATTACCTCCTTTAGCCCTTTTTGTTACTTTCGGATAAACAGTCCTCCTTGGTACGAATATAATTGCATCCATGGCAACGAAGCACGATGCCAACAACACAATTAGAAGAATGCTTTTAGACGTCATGATGACCTGAGAACGAGTAGAGTAGGGACCGTTAGGTAGTTTTGAAGGTTTATTTCAATAATATGTTATTGCAGTCTAAACCAAGTGCTATCAATAGTACACCTCCCCTTCTCTTTAAAGGATAATTTCAAAATATAAAGAATTATTGAGTACCTTGAAAAGGGAAGAAGCAAGGAATGTGTGCCTCTCACCTCTGGGGTCTAAGGTTCGATTCCTGGCCTCGGCATCGCGTGAGTAGAATATATTAGAGTAACTCTCCATTGTCTTCAAACAATGGTTTCAAGTCGAGGTATTTGGGTCAACAATACAGTAAATGTATAGAAACGGACCTAAATGCCACGGGTGTTTGAAGGTAACTCTAATATCCGCTATTACAATTCAATCTGTGAGTTATCCGTACGTGCCCTGACTTTGATCAGCCCAGAGGTTTGTTCAGGATATTGTTAAAATTTGAAGTTGAATCCTTTTTCCTTTTCTCTTCCCCTGCTCTATTAATAAAATAGTTTGGAGTTCATTAGAGACTTAAGAACTTTTCCCAGTCCCTCGTTTCCTTTCATTTCCACCTTTAGGAGGGGAATTTAATATTCAAATACGAAGTCAACTATCAATGTATCTGGCAGTCCTATATCGACCGATATAGTTCCCCATCATTTGTCTTAATAAAGGAATATTTTGAGAGGGTCGAGAGAACATTCAAGTCCCTTGAACACACTGTCTCAAGTTCAACTCCAGACGTTCAGTGCATGCTTTTTGAAACAATCAAAACAAAAAGAATATATTTTTTAAATATCTCAATAATTTGAAGAACAGCCTTTCCTAGTTGTTAAAAAGCTTGCTGTAAAATCCGTTTTGGTTTTCAAGAGTACTTTCTAAAGTAAATAGTACTAAAAAATGTAAAACAACTTGATGGAATATCGGGAAAAAAGTGCAATGCTTTCTTCAATAATATAAAACTTTAGTTTTCAATCGTAAAAAGTGGTCATGAAGTGTTTAGCGGGTATACTACAATATCATTTCCACTTGTATATTGGAGTTGTTTAAAAATCTAAAAAAATCACAAAAATAACCAGATAACTGAATAAAGAATTCCTGAGATAAACGGTAAAAAAGATAACTAATACATCTTTACTCACAGACTTACCTTAGATAATGAGACGTTTGCAAACCACACTGATTTCAAGCTTGTCGAGTCTACAGCACTGGCTTTGAACCTGTTAAAGACGCAGTACACACTCGACGGATTTATATGGCTTTCGGCTTTCGTGCCCTAGAGCTTATTGTCAGATTAATCCCAAAATGACTTGTGTTTAGGAAGTATATTTTCGATGTATCCTGTAAAGCGCCCTTAAGCTGTTTACTTATTATTGTCTTGGTTGGTGATGTTTGACTTCTTATGATCAACATGATGAATTTTTTGTGATTAATCCTCTAATTTGTAAGAGCTTCGATACAATTGCACGGAAAACTCGATTCCTGCTAAAGGCATTATTAAATCCTCTTAGTGTCTTATTATTTCCTAGTCACGATTGTTAATGTTAATCACATTTGTTTGAATAAAAATTAAGAATTAATTTCAAGCGTGGTTTCTTGAGCGCGCCTTTAAAACCTTCAAATTTTATCAATACCCTAAAACTGACAACTTCTGGGCTGATCTAAAGCAGGGCATGGCTAACTCACAGATCGGATTGGAATTTAGCATGTTAGGTTTTGCGGATAGGCGCTGGGGTGGATAGTAGGTTTTTGAGTAGGAGGGGGATCACAAAATCAAAAAGACGCACCTTTTGCTATACCAGCCAACTATTTTCAAACTAAAAAGGGGGTCTCAGGCACCCTGGAACCACCCACTAAATCCACCCCAGGGAGAAAAGCCGGGGAACCAAGATAAAACTTTGAATCAATGGGGAGACCTAACAAAACTTTTCTTATGTGTTTGCCCTTACCTTCTTAGCTTGGGAGTAATGTTCTTTCATTCCAGACTACGTGTCATTCCCTAGAGTATAATTTCCTAGAGTATCATTTCATTGTTTAACGGTTGCGCATGAGAAGACACGTGCATAAAGATACGACTGAAAAAAAAAAATCTTATTCTCAAGAGAATGACAAGTGCCTGGTCTGAAATGGGAAAACATTACACCCAAGGTAAAGAGGTATATCAAAATGTCTCCTCTCTGCTCACTCAATCTCCATGTCTCCATAGATATAAATTATCACAATTTACTCAATTTCCCCCCTAGAATTGTACAATTATCCAGGTATTTTGTTCCAGACTTGCATCATTCATGCTTCTATACCCCATTCGCCCTAAGCTACGCGTATATTTATAATTAGTTTTCAAAAATTGAACTCATCAGATGCGTAGGTGGCTCAGCGCAGGGCTATTGAACAACCCTGTCCAGTAAAAAAAAGTTACCGAAACTGGAATTAGAAACACTAAATTTTGATAGCGTTCTGCGCCTCGTGGCGAGAAGTAATGCATTTGTAATGCTTCATTAATCTTTTTTTTTTTATTTAATGAATTCAAGCCCCTTGAAAACCGTTCATTAAGCGCTGATCACCTGTCTGTTTTCTTCTGAATCTGAAGAGGATTTAAAATACAGCAGAACGTCTATTGATAAATAGCAAACTATTAACCTAACGCCTCTATTTAAATTAGAGCTGTTTTCGCATGAGTGGGAAACGCACTGCCTTTCAGTATATGCCATGCCGTAACACTGAAATGGCTTCCCATAAGAAAGGTTATTGTATGAGTGGGAAACGCAATGCCTTTCAGCAGGTACACGGTATGGTATGCCGTAACACTGAAATGGCTTCCCATAAGCATGGTTATCATATGAATGGGAAACGCACTGCCTTTCAGTACACGGTACGGTATGCCGTAACACTGAAATGGCTTCCCATAAGCATGGTTATCATATGAGTGGGAAACGCACTGCCTTACAACACGTACACGGTACGGTATGCCGTAACACTGAAATGGCTTCCCATAAGCATGGTTATCATATGAGTGGGAAACGCACTGCCTTTCAGCACGTACACGGTAAGGTATGCCGTAACACTGAAATGGCTTCCCATAAGCATGGTTATCATATGAGTGGGAAACGCACTACCTTACAGCAGGTATACGGTACGGTATGCCGTAACACTGAAATGGCTTCCCATTGTCTTCCATTAATTCATCCACAACACGTAGTTTCGGCTACTGTAAGTACGGTACGGCAACATTTATCGTATCGTTTCCCACTCATACGAAAAGCGCTCTAATTGCCGACAAGTTTTCAAAGTGGGTTTTTGCAGTAGTTTGTACCAGCACAAGACCTTTAAAGATAATTGGTGCTCGCTTGACAGCTGTTATATTGGGTAAAGTTGGAAATTTGTTTCCGTTTTTCTTTCAAAAACACGACATATCAGATCTCTTAGAACTTTCCTACCCTCTAGATATTATTATCACAGTTATAATCTATGGTGAAATAAAAGCAATAGCGTGTGGAATAATTCATACATGTCGCCTTGCGTTGGTTTAATTGTTATTTTTAAACCTCTCACACTGGAAAAATCGATCGATTTTAGGCTTTAGAAATATGACGAAAGAAAGGTTGGAAGTCTGTCTTCCAACATTTTGGACATTTCCATGGTATGGATATAAGTTTGAAGTCGCCAATCCCAACATTATATTTCCAACATCTCGATCAAATCGATCGATTTTTCTTTCCAGTGTAATGTGATGGGGGAAAGTTTGATTTTAAGGTTATTTCAAAAGTTTTTCACGATTCAAATATTTACATGGGTTGTCGACTTGAAAGAATACCAGGACTGTCATTGTTTACTCGTGTTAGGATATTTAATCACAGCCATCGAAAATCCTTTCAGAACATCACTTAACCGGAGTTTTGACTCAGCCTCGAACAAATACATACTTCAACCACCGGATATACAGTACAAGAGGATTTTCCTCAATCCTCAATGGTTATTTGTCACTCGTTTAATTATAATTCTCAATAAGTTAAACACTGATATATACCGTACAATTTCATATCATATTTTACAAAAGCGCAAAATTGGTACATTTTTGTTTTCAATTTCAAAAGACTAAACGTGGAAAAGAATTTTTACAATTGAGAAATTGGGTTTAGGAAACAGTCAGCTAACTTCGTTGATCGTCGGAAAGACTTCGGCTCTGGTTCGTTATGAGTCGTCGGGAATTCCTCGTTGGCTGAGAGACAGAGTCACGTTACGAAGCACCTGTTGCGCATGGGGGAATTCCTGGTTGAGTTTATCGACAATAGTCATAAGTGATTGTAATCTGTCTCTTTGCTTCTGCATCTCGGCTTCAAGAGACTCGGGAGTCTTACATAAGGAAGTGTAGCGCCCTTCTTTGAGTTTCGTGTAGTATTTACCCTTCTGTTGCTTAGCAACTATTTCTGACAAATTCTGAAATGACACCAAAACAAACAATGAGACAAAATCCGGAAGATTCTTAATGATATCCGAGTAAATACAATCTGCTTACCCGTTGTCTGTCTTCAGTCATTTTATCAATGTCGGTTTCCAATTCGTCCGCTCGACTTTGTAGTTGTTGACATGTGATTTGTTTTTCCTCCAGATCCCGACTGACCTGCATTTGTTTCTCACGGAATGATTGAATCTCTGAGTGAAAGAAAGGATTGGTATGCGATTAACGTTTAAAGAGAGCCATGCCTTGACACGTGACACGTAATGTGCGAGCAATGTTGGAGTACTTTTTTGTGAGTTGTAAGCCAGTGTTGCTTTCTGTATTTGTGACGTGCCAGTGAGTTTTCTATTCGGACGGAAGGTGAATGCTAAGACACGAACAGTGTCTGTCATGTACAATAATACTGACATAGTTTGACTGGTGTGTAGGCACAAATGACCGCCTGTTCCGCTGTCACCTGCTGTTACATCAACCAGACAATTTCTCACCAGTATTACTGCTAAAATGAGTAGTGTCCCATAGCATTTCCGTTTCGGGATAGTAACAAAAGGTATTCAGTTGAACACACGTTGTTGAAAATGATGACAGGATGTCATCGAAACGTCCAGCAATTCAAGCGTTTATTTTTTTAACAAAATCTTTGACTTGTCATGAAAAATATAAAATTCAAAGATGTACGTCGAGTGAATGGGGTAAGGGAGTGAATGGTCAGTCTTCTGAGCCATAGGCCCATTGACTAAAGCGCTCAACGCCACTAGATCGAATTGAAATTTAGAAGTCGATTTTTGCAAAGGGAGGAAAACCGGAGAACCCGGAGAAAAACCCTCCGGTTTTCTCTTGTATTGTGAAGAGAGAGAAAACCCCGAAGGGTTTTGTCACAGCAAATTGTGTACGGTTTCTCTGTAAACTCGTGTACACTTTGCAGCAAACCGTATAGCAACAACAACAACATACACTCACGCAAACACATAGATGAAATATAAACAGTAAAACAACCAAGATCCACTCCAGCATCTTACCGACATCGCAACCATTAGCATCGTTATTTGTCGCTCTGATTTTCTTCTTCATTTCAACCAGTTTTTTCTGTAAGGATCCCTTAGTGTTCGTTACTCTACCCATCTTGCTCTGTGCATCACCCCTGGAATATCAAACATACCTCATTAAGCATTTAATAGTTGCCGCGTGGCATCCGCTCTATCATCAGCAGCAAATTATCTCAAGAAACAAACTCCATATATCTTATACAGTTTTTCTTGAAATTTATCGCGAGCTCGACCCCATAGCCTCACTTCAATGTGCCCTGGTTTAGGATACCGCTGGGCCGCGGGCTCAGCTGCGATAAGGGCTATTTTATTAGTGAACAAATTGTAATACCGCAATGTATTACCTGGTTACAATGGTTTCTCTTCGTACTACAGCTTTTTCCATGTCTTGGATCATTTTCTCTTGTGTTCTCATCAGTTGTGCATAGCGGACCTATGATACGTACAAAGATACTTTATAAACTACATCAAGATCTTAATATATAGCACATGGTTATGATACAGTACAGAGCTGGTGCAAGCGTAGCCTCCTTTGCAGACGTTCTTAGGGTCGTCACGTCGTCACGCAACGTGAGAAGCATTGCGTGACGACCCTTAGAGCGTCTGCGTAGGAGGCTAGTGCAAGCGATGCCTCAAAAGTTATCTCCAATCAGCACAACTTGGAGAACATAATATAATTTTGCTCTCATGAGAGTTGAAATTTATTGTTTTTTTCTCCGAACTGAGCTGGTTTGGGAATATCTGCAAGGTCACTTCCTCCTGGTTATGTTTCATACCTCCATACGATGAATCTCAGCTTTCATAGCATGGATTTCACCATGTCCATAGTCCGTATCGACTGCATTCTTCGCTTCACGAGCAAGCTGTGTTTTCTTCTCCCATAACATGATCTGTCGTCTAGACAACAAAGATACAATCTTCAGTAACACTATCAAATTAAATATCAAAATCTGGGATAAAAATGAGAAACTTACTCTGCCTCGACTAAGCTATTCAACAGACGTTCCTTCTCTTCCGTCAAAGCTTCGATTTGATCCTGCATTTGCAGTGATTCACGCTCAGCTTCCTGTGAAAATATTAGAAAAAGTATTTTGAAAAATTGTTTATAGAAAGACTTATACTTGAGGAAACTGCGGAGAGGTGCAGGTGCAGTGGGCCTAGGGAGGGGCCGTGGGAGATACTAGGGAAATATATATTCCGTTAGTGCGAAAATACAAGCATCAAAATCGTGCAACTTGTCGTTCAACATTGTTGCGTTGCACCTTGCAGGGCGAATGTTGCTCGTATTACCACCCCGAGCGCAACAAATTTTCTTTGTCGCAGCGAATAGAAAGAGCTTCTCCTTCTGCAACAAAGTCGCGCAACAAGATTTTGTTGTTGCATGGGGTGGTAAGACGAGCCACATTAAACAATGTAGCGCAACATGTTGGCGATTTTGTTGCTCGTATTACCGCACCTTGAGGTGGAACTAACAGAAAAAATTGACTGACTAAAATCATTGGCCATAGTCAGTATGAGAGGGTTTGGGATCCCTGTGGTTTGACCACAGGGTTCCCAGTAAACTAAAAAAGTAGGGAATTTCTTCTTACACGTAAGGACTGTATAAAGTCACTCTCCGTCAGTGTGTTCTCCTGTGCCAGGTTCTGTTTGTACCCATGTTCTTTTGTTATCATGCTGTTTAGTTTGATCATATCGTTCTGCATGTTACGGATCTCGCGGTTGATGTCCGAGATCTCGTTGTTGTGGGAATCGATTTCACCTGAGAATAAAAAAGAAAGAAATTTGTATATATTTTTTTCTGTTTAAATTACATTGTATTTAGTAATTTTAAACTTCATAATGTTGAGAAAATAATATGCATATATGAAGAATACACTGATATGACATGGCATGCATGATAACGCTGCTCAGACAGCGTTCTTCACGCCTGTGATAGTGGGTTATTCTATGTGATGCAAAGAAATAATACTCAAGAGAATGACATGTGGTCTGAAAGTTCTTTTGATCATATGCAGTGTTAAGGGTTATCGGTAACTGGGCTCAAAATAACGGCCGGTAAACGGTCAACGTCCGGCCAAATTTGGTACTTGACCGGTCAAATACAGTTTTGAACGGACATGTTGACCGGTGATATTTAAAAAATTAAAAAATAAAATATCATACGCCGGACATCTTGACATCCGTTATTTTTAGACCTGGCTCCGTAAGGAAAGAAATAATACTCAAGAGAATGACATGTGGTCTGACAGTTCTTTTGGTCATATATATAGTATGCAGTGTCAAGGGTTATCGGTAAGGAAAGAAATAATATACTCAAGGGAATAACATGTAGTTTGATATACACACCTTCAACTCTCATCTTCTTTTGTTGTAATATGGTGTACTGTTTCTTGACATATTCCATATCCTGGTTCTGTTGCTGTACATCTTTGATAGTCTTGACCAGCTCGCTTTGTCCTCTCAGCCAGAACTGCTGTAGCTGGATAATGTCGTTCATACGAGCTTCTATCTGTTTCTGAAGGGTATGAATCTGTAGTTCCATTGGACCAGTCTCTTCTCCCTAAAGAGGATGGATCGACGTTAGGTCATTTTTCTTTTCTTAATCACATTAATTTCTCTGAATATTAATTTTTCTGAATCTTATATGAGTAGGAAACAGCACGTAAAGGGTAAGGCATGCTGTAATATTGAAATGGCTTCCCATTGTCTTCCAGTAAATGAAACCGATCACAACGCATAGACACGGCTACGGTAAGATATATGGTAGGGCCGTACAGTACGACTACGGTTTTTCTGACCGTTTCTTAGCTAATCTTTATGAAAAACATGCTCGTGACAAAACTGTTCAAAATATTTTTTTCAAATAGTTCAGGAAAAAAGTTTGTAATTATTAGCAAGTTACTTACCCCACTATTGCTCTTAATCTGTTCAACTTTCTTATTCAGTTGATCAATGCTTCCCTGTTTTCTCTCAATGACAGCATTTCTTTTGATTATTTCTCCTTCTATCTTGGATATGTCTTCGTTCTTCTTGTGTATTTCATCGTTTAGTTGGTCCGTGATCGATTGGAGTTGTTTCACTCGGGTGGATGTGTTGGAGATCTCGAGGACATCTCTGGCGATCTCGTTTTCGACTTCTGCAACTTGGCTTTCCTAATGGCAAGATGAATAAATGAATGAATGGACGAAAGAAAGAAAGGAAGAAAGAAAGAAAGAAAGGAAGAAAGGAATGAAGGAAGGAAGAAAGAAAGGAAGGAAGGAAGAAAGGAAGGAAGGAAGGAGGAAAGGAAATAAGATAGGGAGAAAGAAAGGAAGGAAGGAAGGAAGGAAGGAAGAAAGTAAGAAAGGAAGGAAGGAAGAAAGGAAGGAAGGAAGGAAGAAAGAGAGAGAAACAAAAAAGAGAGAGAGAGAACGAAGGTACCACAACTGGCACCATTACAATGTTTTGATTGCTACATGCTAATCAAATGTCACAAGAGAGTATTTCGATTTGGCAATAGACTACTGTCAATCAAATAAATCGTTAGAGTATGTGAGGTACATGGGAACCATACTGTAACCATATATTTGACTACATCAACCTGTCACGACTTTTATCTCGTCGGTGTGTGGCACTGAAAACATTTATATAGTAAAAGGCAAGCTACAAACATTACATGTAGATTAAGTGTCAAGCTGTAGTACAGTACATACCAGTTCTGTGGCTCTCCTCCTCATCTTGTCCGTCATTTTCTTGGTATACTGAGTTGCTTTATCCATGGTTAATTGGGATCTCAGTTTTTCCATGATTGCATCTTCAAGACCAACTCTCTCCAAAAATTCACGTTCAATTTGTTTTCTCAGAGCTGTGAGTTCATTTTCCTTGAGAATCACTTCCTAAAAACGATTTGAACAAAACTTTAACTTGAGAAAAATTGTTACAACTATCTTAGATCTGCCCATGAGCAGGGTTGAAAAGGACATATGGAAAAGAAAAAAAGGCAGAGGGGCATCTTGATATACTTACTGTCTGAGCTCTGTTCAGTTGTTGTTCTGTCTGATGTAATGTTCTTGTATATGTACTATACTCTGTCTTGAGGGCTTCTAGTTTGGTCTTACTGATTGACATGAGTTTCTTGACCATTGAGATGTCTGCTTCAATCTTGATCTGAGTCATGGTGATCTGTTCGTTCTGTTCTTGAGCTTTGCTGATTGATTTCTTGTATCCTTCAATCTCTGTCTCAATGGCTAGGATTCTTTGTCTTTGAAGACTGAAAAATATTACATGAAAGTTTATCCAACAGTGAACTTTAATGTTTGTTTTAAGATGTTTTTTTTTTTTCAGTTGGAAGTCACATACATGAGTATGAGTATACATGATGCAAAACCAATACTAACAGCATTTGAATTGTACAGCATTGTACATGTACCGCTTGTGTCAAGTACAATTGATGGTGGGTTTCTACTTTGACTTACTTTAATGCTTCTTGCATAGCTGAGTATGCCTCGTCACGTCTTTTCATACCAATCAAACTGCTATTCCACTGTTGGAGCAGTTGTTTTTGTTCCAGATGAAGTGCCTTATGCAAAACAGATGTGACAGAATTGAAATACTGAATATCTAGTGAAGCACCTCTCTTCAACTAGATGCGTAGGTGTGTTTAAGTGGGTACCAGTAAATTATTTCAGGTAAAACTTCTAAGTTAACCTCTGCCAAATTATGAACCCTACCAGGGAATGTGGTGAACCCCCCTGTTGCTAAAGTATGGGTGTATGTATAAGTGCTGTACTGACGAGCCCCTGTTGGCTCTTCCCATTATATAATGATTCCACCAACGAGAAGTGGTGAAACCCTTTGTTGCTATGGCAACCTAAAACAAGTGTTTTACTGATAAGCAGCTTTCAGCTCTTACCATTTTGTTTGTGACAGGTTCTACCTCAACTTTTCTTACTGTAATACTCAAAGCATCATCTGATGATATTGGTGTTCATACCTCTATTTCAGTGAGAGCCTCGGAAAGATTTTTCTGAGCAGCCTTGGTTTCTTCAGACTGTGCAACACACTGAGCTTCGTACATGTTGATTTCTTCCCGCAGGTGGTCCACTCTTTGTGTCAACATGTCTACTAGTAAATCCTGTTTCTTTTTGTCACCTTCTGCTTTGGCAACTTCAGTATCAGCTTTCTCAGCAGCTCTCCTCATAACTGCAATGTCAGATCTGACATCCTCTTTAGCTTCTTCCATATAATGTAACCTTGCTGTGATGTTTTCTACTTCTGTTCTCAACTCAATTGCTGTACAAGACAATTAAAACTTATTTTTAATTGTCATTCATAAAATAGCTAATTGTATAACAATCAACAATTCAAATAACTTAAAAGAAAACTAGCAAGTAAACCTTGAGCTGTGTCTGAAGCAGTGTGTGAAGCATAAATGATGGGGATTAGTATAGGTAGGTAATCATATGGTTTCGAGTTCAATTTGGGATTAATTTGCACGAGTGTGTTTTTTTCACTGTGTTACACTTGAACTGCACTGCACTAAGCCAATCAAATTCAAGTAATTTTTTTCATGTATATTATTATATAAGTAACTTGAACACCATGTAGTAGAAAAGTTATACTTGACTGATGTTGCAGACAATAGTACCATGTTAGTACTTCAGTGGATTAAAAAATGCTGTATTTAACCCATGGAAAATGATGATGATGATACATGATGATACATGATGATACATGATGATACATGATGATACATGATGATGATGATGATACATGATGATGATACATGATGTTGATGTAATGCATGATGTCAGATGATGATCATACATAATAACGATGATACATGATGATGATGATATGATGATGATGATGATCATACATGATAACGTTGATGATACATGATGATGATGATACATGAAGATAATGATGGTGATACATGTTAATGGTGATACATGATGATGATAAATAAACATGAATATGATGATGATGATGATTATACATGATAATTGTGATGATGATTTTGATGAGTGACGCACATTTTAGCCTTTCTTTGTTTATACTGTCACTACATGGTGTTCAAGGTACTTATTATCATTACCATCAATAAGATAGCTTACCTTTCTTCCTGTTATGATTCATTTCATCTATGATCTGTTTATGCATACTTTTGACCTCTTTAAGGCTCATTTCACATTGGTTACGCCTCTGATTCGCATCATTAAAAAGATCATGTTCTTTCTCTAGTAACATCTGCTGTCTGGCCAGTTCCTGTTGAGCACCATACAGCTGTACTCCTAGTTCTTCTCTGTCTTTCTTCTTATTCTTCATGGCCTCCAACTAGAATTAGAATTTGGTATTTAGCAGGGACAGAAGATAAGTGTCTGAACTGCAAAAGCCATTTCAATGTTATGGCATTTCCTACTGTACTGTGTGTGTACTGTGTAATTAAGTCAGTACCGTAGGTTTGCCACTCATACGAAAATCGCTTTTATAGATACATTATATAATGACTAGCTTTTGAATCTTTGATTTACATAGAGTATTGAAAATAATGGAGAAGTTCGGAAACTTCAGCTTGACTTTGTTTATCATATTACTGATCTTGAAAATGTTTTCATTAATTATCTTTTTCCGTACATATAAGTTAATTTACAAGAAAAAGAAATATGAGAAGGTTTTTCATTCTAGTTATTTTGAATATGACAAACCTTATCGTATTTCTATTTCTTATTAAGCTGTATGCCCAAGTAAATATATTTCAGC
Source organism: Anthopleura xanthogrammica (assembly GCA_964019055.1). Classification (NCBI taxonomy): domain Eukaryota; kingdom Metazoa; phylum Cnidaria; class Anthozoa; order Actiniaria; family Actiniidae; genus Anthopleura; species Anthopleura xanthogrammica. The sequence continues at coordinate 7,740,945 of OZ025221.1, read as the reverse complement.
TTATTTATGTAGTAATTAGACTCTCCTGTTTTCTATACCTACCAGTTCTCTTTCTTCAAGGGTCAGCTTTTCCTCTTGCTTGACCAAATGTGACTTATAAGCTGCTTGAAATCTGATCATCAAAGGCTATGAACAAAAATATAACAATGATTAAAGATTATCATAAACCTTAAATGTTCATGTCAGGAATCATTACAAATGTGTACACATCTTCATGGACTTCAAAATCTATGAAATTATACATGTACAATAAATATATATACAAGGGAAAAGATACTACATGTTATATATAAAACTAGCAGTGTAGTAGTAGCAATTGAGAAAAAGTAGAGAATATCTTACATGATCTGGATCGAGGACAACCATCTCGCTTTCTCCTTCAGATTCGTCCTCACTCAAGTCTTCATCGCCATCTTCACCAATGTATTCTTCCTCCCCAACATAACCTTCTTCAACATCGTCAAGTCCAGTATTAAAGTCTGCATTATCTGCCAATAAAGTTTGTCCTAAACCACCTTCAGGTAAATCCAGACTTGGTATATCGATGTTGAAGTTAGCAGTTGGAACAAGACCCTCACTTTCTGCTCCTGTGATTGTCGTATCTGCATCGCTTGGGTCGCTTAAACGAAACTCCTTTAGAGCTTTCACAGTTAATTTACTAACAGCATCACCTAAAGACTTCTTAGAACCCGCAGAATCCTTTGAACCCCCTGAAGCTGGCCTTTCTTCATCTTCTTTTGGCTCTTCTTTGGCATCAATGTTCTCGTTATCCGCCATCTTTGCTTTCTTCTTCAAAACTCTCGCCCGTTGTTATAGTTACAATAATAGCGAGCCTGCGATTTTTCGGTCAAAATAATGTGACGTCATATTCTACCTCGTATTGAAGCCGAGGCTGTTACGTCATGAGCGAGTCTGCGATACAAACCGCTGAGTTAGTGACGTCATGCAGATGTTTTCCGAGTCTGAAGTGAAAATGGAGGAATAAAATAGACTAGATTCAGAAAAAACGCGATCTGAACGCCTAAAAATCCTTTAAAGGCGATAAAATGGGTAGTCTTTTTAGCAGTAATGTTGAAGGTATTGAAGAAGTGGATTCTATATCGTCAGGATCGTATAGATACCCTCCAATCACAGGTAAAAGACACTGTATTTTGATGCTGTTTTCCAGTTTTCTAGTTTAATATTCTTGTTTCCTTGATTGCTTATACTTCATTATGTTCGTGTTTTAGGGAGCTACTTCGCCGATCATTTTATTATGGGAGGCTCTAGATTTGATACCACACAGCCAGAGGCTTATCTATTTGGCGAAAACAGTGATCTGAATTTCCTAAGTCCAAAACCAGTTCCAGTAAGTTCTCTCTGCCAACAGCACTAGCTTCCTACGTCTTTCTAGTTCAAGAAAAGAAATTAACCTTCTATATTTACGACTTCTACCTTACTTTATTAACTTTTTGACTCATTTTACTTGCAATTCCACGAACCAACATTCAAACTATCTTTACTAGAGTATACAACATGAACTGAAGTCCTAAGAACACACGGAATTATTTTGTAACTTTAGACTCACATAAGCTTAAGCTTAATAATTTAAGAAACTTGTTCTTTCAAGACCTATCCTTATAGTTTAAAAGCCAATTTTTTTTCATCTTAGGAGACTAGACTAGACATAATACAAATATTATTAATAAGATGGTTTGAATGTCTTGATTAAATTTACGTAATGATATTACGTTTATCTTTGGTAGTTGACTCAATAATTATGTTTTATCTATTTGATGTTAGTTTAAGAGTGAAAGTTAGCTTAATTATATTAATTAACAAGGTTTTTGTTGTTGTAAACATCTAGTTTCCCTACCCATCTCCACATGGAAATGAACCTACAAAGACACTACGTAGTTTAGTGAACTTGCGAAAAGATTCACTCAAGCTTGTCAGGTATGCACATTATATAATATTAACAGTTATTCACCAAAACCAAGGTGATTATTGGTGAATATTTACTGAGACGTGAGTCTTCGAGCGGCAAGGTAGATATTCACCAATAATCACTGAGACTGAGGTAATTATTAGGAAACATTGATTAATTTCTAAAATGTAGAAAAAAAATTATTTTGAAAGAGGCACATCAACAAGCGAAGTGTGCGCAATCCTATATTACCTGTAGGTGATTATAGAGAAATATTCTGAAGTTCTCGACCAGTCAGCCCACAATTTTCTATAATCATGATACTAATGATACTTAAACCTTGGAGTTGATAAATAAAGATTTGAATATTTTAGAAACACATTAGAAAATTGTCCAATATCATAATTAAAAGTGATGCTGTGTTTGCTTATAGTTGGTTAAACTATGGTGTTAAATTATGTAGTAGACACACAAATTCTTCTTCTTATTTATCATAAAAAATTATATTTGTTATCAAGGTGTGACAGCTCTGATGATGAAAATGAAACATACCATATTCAGTTCATTTTTGATGCCGATGTTAATTGTTCTGTCACGATATACTACCAAGCCACTGAGGATTTAAGCACAGGAGTTGCTGTGTAAGTAGTTTGAAAATTATTGTTGATTTCTCACGTTAGATAATATGAACATGCTATAGAACTTCTGGTATTTTTCCTGGCACAGCAAATTTCCTGGATTCACCCTTGTTCTAGCACTAATATTTAGAAGAAGAAAAACAGTGTTTTTGAATGTATTTACTCTTTTTTTCCACACAGTTACACATCAAAGGATCCTAACATGACATCACCAAAAATTTATTACAAGAAAGGAGCTGGACAGCTGTTTAGTAATCCCTTGCGCCATCGAATCAAAGTGTCCCAATTTTCTGAAGAAGAGGTATAATGTTTTCCCACTCCATTCCTTTTTTCTATTCTTTTGAGAAATACTTATAAACACTGTGATCTGCTCCTTTAATTTTTCCTAGTATGATATTGTCCCACAGGGCTATAGATTATGGCTGCTCAATGGCCAGACGTGATGACTGGCCACATCAAACTGATTTACTTTTCCTTTACTTGTAAACTTTCCATTTCTTTTTTTTTTTCTTTTCCATTTCTTATATATGTTTTCATTTACAGTTGGTCTATAATCCACTATCAAGTACATATTTACCTATTGTGATACAAATAGATGTTGCTGATGAGGGTAAGTGAACTGTCAATCAACAGTGACGTGTCTGTCAGTGATTGATGATAGACAGTAGACTCTGGGCTGATCGATATGTGGGCACAGCTTATTCACACATTGAATTGGAATTTAGAGTGTTATGTTTTGAGAAGGGAGGAAAACCAGGAAACCTGGAGAAAAACCCTTGAATCAAGGAAGAGACCTAACAAACTCTACTCACATGTGATGCTGAGTCCAGGAATTGAACCTGAGACCCAGAGGTAAGAAGTGAACACACTAACTGCTATGCTGCCCTTGGTTCCAATGCCATTCAAGGAATGAAATTACATCTGAAATGAGATCATTCTCACCCTTTAAACCTTATCTCAGGAGTCTATCTCTTAATTTTTTCCTATTTTTTTCATTTTTAAGAATTCCTTGGACATTCCCACATTACCATGGCAACATTTGAACACACATCTGATGGGGTTTATGTACTGAAGCCGATAAAACAAAAACAAATGGTAAGCTTTGACACAAAAAATTGAAAACCTTAATTTACTGGACTTTTGAATTCATTAAAAAACTACATGTAAATAAATGATGATGAGGAGGGGGAGGGGGAGGATACATGATGATGAGGATGAGGAGGAGGAGTAGGAGGATGAGGATGTTATAAATCTATGATCATTGTTGATAATCTTGTATTGAATGACTAGGTCGATGGTCTTTGTTTCTTACTGCAAGAAATCTATGGTATAGAGAACAAGGCCTGTGATCAGAATATCTCGAAGGTATGTTTTACAGGAAATCTAAATACTGCATAAAAAGTATTGGTGAACACAGCCAGCCAGGACAGCCCCTCGTTAAAGTATTTTACCATTTTTACTAGGATGATGATGATGATGAAGACTTAGACGCTGAAGAGACAGGTCTGGAATGTGTGATATGTTTAAATGAAATGCGAGACACTCTTATTCTGCCTTGTCGACACTTGTGTCTCTGTAGAGGTTGTGGTAAGTTTCATGTTAATTTATTCACTTTGTAATTTAGGTTTCTCCATTTTTTCAACACCATTTTAACTTCAGCTTTAAATGGAAGTACTGCAGGCCTATTGTGTCATATGCATTCCATTGTTAATGTCAAAATACTCAGGAATGAAACTTGTTTTTTCAGCTGAGTCTCTTCGCTACCAGTCAAGCAATTGTCCTATTTGCAGATCAGGTAAGTCCTCATTCTTTCTACGATTTTTAAGTCACCTTAAATTTTAGGTCCTAATTTTAACTTCTTTTTCTTTTGTTAGCTTTTCATGCACTTCTGCAGATATGTGCATACATTAAAAAGACTGGCCCAGATGCAGGAAAACGCCAGGTAAAAAAATAGTAAATGATAAACCATAGGTTTAAGCTGTTTACTGTAAGCAAACTTTTGAAAAATTTGTTTTAGTCATACAAAAGTATGAACCAGGAGTTTCAAGTTGAAATCTTACTAAAAAAGAAGAGTAATTCATTGATAGAAATTTCAGAAGGGTCTGTAGGTATCAATGATATCTTAGGAATAATTAAATCCAAGACATTTTCATAGACCCTTTTAGCTTGCACGTATAGTAGTAGTGCTTTCTTATTTCAGGCCACGTCACTACCTAGAGTATCATTTCTTTGTTTAATACTTGATTATGTCCAAGCTAAAGAGGTCTATTATATTATATTCAGTTTGTCGTATTTTTCTATTATAGAGCTCATGTGATGGGGAAGAGCATATACCAGGCTATGAACAGATACCTTTAGTAGAAGCACTGAATGGCAGAATCGCACCAGACAACATACCAGAAGGTATGCAGTACTTGTCCTCAGAGACCAAACTAGAGATTTTCTTTTCTTGTTATTCTTTATTAGACATTAGCAGAAGTACTGATAGCTTTGTTGTGGAGTTTTGGCATTAGATTATAATATAAGAATATTTTCTTTAAACTCAACAGAAGCCATAGCTCGAATGCGCAGAAGATCTTCCAGTGTTCGTTCATCTGGCCGAAGACTTCCTTCCCGTGCTGGCAGTGCAAGGAGCCATCGTCGTGTAGAGCGCTCGACATCAGCAAGATCATCCTTGAGACAAGCTCGTCCAGGTACAGCATCATCAGAGCCATTTTCTGTGCAGGCCCAAGAACCAGATCCAGTGACGAATGAAGAGCATGTGATTGCTGTAGCGGAATGTAAAGGGGAAGACCAGGACGCTGTTCAGGAAATTGCTGAGGAAGGTAGGTCGATTTTATAAGCAATACTGGTCGTACAACCAAGGTTTTGTACATTATAGAAGTCGTATTACAAAGGTGCATTGGTCGTATAATAAAGGTTTTCCTAAGATCTACTGGTCGTATTACGAAGTTGGTATATTCGGTAGGTCTTATGAGCAATATACTGGTCGTACAGCCAAGGCTTTTACACAATATAAAAGTCGTATTACAGAGGTGTTGTGGTCGTATAAGTAAAGATTTTCCCAGCCTATACTGGTCATATTCAGTTACCCAGGTGTTATATATAAGCTGCTCTTACCTTTCAGGTAGACTCAATAATCTTTTAACCGACGAGGACAGTGAAGAACCTCAAGAGGTGCAAGTCCATGTTGACGTCTCCCTACCCGGTACCCCTTTGGGAAGTGAGAACAGCGTCCACAGTGGATACAGTAACAAAAGTAACGTATCTGCATCGGTTTCTGCTGCAACACCTACCTGTGTAAGACTTGAGGAAGAGGCCCAACATGTCCCTCACACTCATCATTCCCACAAAGGCGGATTGTGGAATGAGGAGACATGAGATGGCGGAACTAAAATTCAGCTCCAAAGTAGAGGTTGTGCATGGCAGTCATGTTTAATAGCAGGAACAATGCATTTTTTTTATTTTTTCATGATAAGAGAATTTATTTTCCAAGGAGGAAATTTCTATTGTTTTGCCCTCTAACATGGCTACCGTGATAAATCTCTATCCCTTGTGCCACACGTAGAACTTGGAAATAGCGAACAGATCCCTTGCACTGCTTGCACAATGTAAAATATTAACATCAAAAAATATATCGGGGAATTCTTTTGTTTTGACCCCCAGATGGGGGATTAGACAACTGAGGGGTCTGTACTTTATTTTTTCTAAGCTGTGAGACTTGCAACAATTTTAGCTCCTGGATTTTTACTTCTTGGGTGCATTTTTTATAAACCGTTGGACTTTTTCATCCATTGGTTTTGGCGGGAACGTCAACGCATTCGCACCAAACTCGAACCGGATGTTAAGTCGGGATTGAAAATCGAGCGAAACTTGGAGCAAGTCTGCCACACAAATAGCTGTAGGCGAAGGAATTCAAAAGGGTTTTTGTTTGCGCAAAATGTGTGCCGATTCAACTAACGTAAACTAAACACTGATGAGTGCAGCACAACAAAATCGTATGTTATCACTAATAATTTTCACTTGCATGAGCTATCAAGAATTTGATTTTGATGTACTTAACAAGTACCTTTGAACTCGTTCCCAATCAGCGCACGCTCGCAAGATTGTACAGCTAACTTACCCGACGTAATAGGTTTTTTTCGTTGACGTCAGTCACAGCGTTTCCATGACAGTTGCGAGAAAATCTAAACTTTTAAGAGCACACGTGCCTATGGGATGTCATGGAAACGGCTTGTTTGATGTCTACCAAAACCTACTCTTTGTTGCGACGACGATACTCTGCGTGTAATATGAATGTGAACGAGTTTAAAGATTTTGCATCCGTAGTACTTTGGCTTCATGGTTTCTTTGCTTCACTCAACCAATCTCGTACCCAGAGTTCTCCAGCTCCTTCCTGTCGCCAGCCCGCTGACCAAAAAGCCGGAGGGCTCTGGGCTTGAGATTGGCGTTCGACACAATTGAATCAATCAGTTTTCGTTGTTCAGCCAATCAGAACACTCGAACCACGTCCCTTCACGTTATCACGAACCGCGCGGGTTTTCAATCAGATGGAATCCGCTCATGAACGCGCGCGACTGTAGGTTTCGAAGACTGCGAATTTTTTGGCGTGAAGCAGAGAAATTATAGAAAGAATTTGTAAATATGTAAATAATTGAATTCAAAATCATATAATCCAACGACGAAGGTGCTATGTTATCAAAATGCTGCCCTCTCAAGGAGACGGGATGCCTGTGGAGAAGACACAGGAAAACCACGATTTGTAAAGTTGGAGATAATGCCTTGTAATCCGAAAGTAAGCTATCCATGTGAGAAAGGCACTTATATTTGATAGCATTTTCAGATATGTAGTGTTTCCAAGAAAAAATTCAGTTTCAGTGATTTAAAAAAAACACACGAAAATTCGTAACATAAATATTGTAATTATTATAATATTCATATATTCATTGCTTGTTAATAAAAAAAGTATGGTGAGTAAGAAGTGAATCGGTCAGAAAAATATTGTAGGAAAAGAAAACTTTTCTTGACTCTCAAATGGTTCAGCCAAGAACCAATCACAATACGGGAAAGTGTCATCCAATTAATCACCGTGTCGGTACTGTAGACCAAAACCAAGAAGTTAAAAGGAGGACTGGTAACGACCTCGTGGCGCATAGGATTGTGGGACTGAATACGACAAGATTAAATCATTCTCATACCCAGTCCCTACTCATTAGCCCAATCAGTGAAATGAGTAGGGCCTGGGAACGAATGCAAATACTCCTTCCTCGATCCCAGTCCCTTAGTCCTCATACTACTGAGCCTTAATTTTATTTTTCTGTTAACTGATAGACCACTGTGTTACTCTTATCGTTCACAATAGCACACACATTAAAAATTGAAAGGTTGAAACTAGTAAGAAATGGGAATATTTAAGGTTATATAATTCAAGTCGCCGTCCTTTACTCAAAATACTCGATGTACACTCCATTGGCTTTTGTTGTAGACGGACAAACTGTTTATATTTATTAACCATCGATGATATTTTTATTATTATTCTTTTAGATTGATATTCGTTCTATTTAACAGTTTATCTCATGTATCCACACTGTACACTGTTAATAATTTATTTTGATCTATATACGAATATGCTAGCAAATTAACTGAAATATTCATAGTACAAGTTTTGCTAATTGTTCGCTGTCCGCCCAGTCCATGTCGGTCCTATTACAAGGTTTGTCTATCTTCCTTCCTTTCGTCCACGACCGTAGGAAATGGTCATTTTGTTCTCAAGAAACAATCCCAAATATTTCGATAATAGATCGTGTGCACGGAAAAACGAGAAACAATGAGCACTATCTTTGCAGAATTAAGACCGATAATTGTGTAGCTGTGAGGACGAAAATGATTGGATCACACTAGCGGTGAGGTGAAGTAGTATGCGTTTTACTTCGAATCCTAATTAACCAACTAACTAATGTATTTCAAAACTGATGAAAATCCCACCTGTGATATAGGAAAACTTGAAGATTTGTTTCGAAATCATGGCTACTTCACGCAAAGGACTCGAAATTCTGAAAGAAAATCAGAATTCGAAACCAAAAAGGAATAATTTAACCCATTTTGAAGAGAGTGCTGTTGCAAGTGAGGATGATTTGGATGGTATTCTCCGAGACGTGGAGAAAATAGAGGCGAACGTTCGCAACTGTAATAAAGACAAGCCAAAATGGAAACCAGGAATTGAATTTACACCAGAAGATGAGAAAGATTTAGATCAAATTTTCGTAGACGCAGAGAGACGCAAGAAAGAGATTGAAGAATTATTAGACGCTGCTAAAAGTGACAATAGTGATGACGATGATGACACTAGTTCAATATCGTCGAGCACGTCGGACGATTCGAATGATTCTGATTTGGACCGTTTGCTTGACGATGTAGAAACCCACGATGCACCTAAACCGGTAACGAAGGCAGTTAGTCAACACAAAAAAGCGACGGATAACGAAATGGATAAAATATTAAAAGATGTTAAACGGACTGAAAGTGAAGCTGGTTTCAAGAGCTAAAACTGAAGAGAAATGTCTAAAGACTTGCAGGTGGTCGATTAAGTTCGGGACAAGAATTTTTAACTATTCAGTAAAAAAAAATAACTTTCGAGGTAGCAGAATCATTAAAAAGCCTTCTATACCACCTTGAATGAATCTTTATACTATTAAGGGCCCAAAAGTAAAAAAAAAAAAAAATTAGCCAAAAATAGGACGTAAACTACTTGTGCCATATTCGCAGAGTCCGTTTACTATATGGCGATTTTTGAGGCGATTTGGGTCATAGTCAAAAATGGTAAAAAATTAACTTGTTTTTAAGTTTTATTCTAGTTTTATTTTGTTGTCATCGCCAAAGGCGAGAGGCGATAGTTATTCCTAGTCGGAAAGGAATTATGGGTATACAACTAAACACGAATAATCGAGGCCTATAGAGGGTTTCGTGGACTACAAACAACACGGAATATCTTAACACTAACCTACGTGTTCTTGACGAGAATAAGAAGCAGAAACACACGTTATATATTCCAGCTATTCTTGGATATATTTCCTATCGCCTATAACAACCTTTTTTTGAAATAGGTATATATATATAGTAGAGTGGGCAAAAGGAACCAAAGATGGCGGATAATCTATACTCTGAGAGTTAACTTTCGTTTATGTATTTGTCTTTCTTTCATGTCCATCTTCTTAATTCATCTCTTGTCAAATTGTCTTGTGGGTAATTTTTTTAATGTTAATCGAGACCATCACTGTAAGAAAGCTTTGTACATTTGCCCTTTACCGGCCTTACTCAAGATGGCCGACGTATCGTCGAAGTAGTCCAGACCAAACTTTTTGGTGCAAAAAGCTACTGTACCTTTTACAATAGACCCCTAACCTCATGACGTTTCATACCTAAACTACCACAATCCTTTTCAAAATCTCTTTCCATATTCAAATGTTAAAACTCCTACGAGAATACCAAGACAATAGTGAAAATTAGCACGACAAAAACAGCTACAGAAAAGGATTCTGAAAGTTTAGGTATAAAACGTCATCATGCTCGAGGCCTATTGGGAATCAACAGAGGCAGATAATTTTCGCCTGCCTTTGGAGTTGAAGTCTTCAAATTCAATAACGGAAGCATTAGATTGTCCAACTTTACGTCTTCGAAAAACATTGAGCATCGCTTGACGTAAATCTGCTCTCAATGACGAGTAAATGAGAGGATTGGCGAACGATGACGCATGCACGACCCAGGCTCCAGCTGAGAGAATTCCTGAGGAGAGCTTGAGTCCCATAAAGGCGAGTGTCCTGGTAACTACGTATGGGGTCCAGCAAACGAGGAACACGAAGACGATTGTGATGGAGACTTTAGCTAGTTTAGATTCAATTTTTACTGATGAAAAAAAAATTGTCTCAAATTAGAAAAGTTACAAAGAAAGCATTTATCTCATGTCTTACATTACTAGTGCATCCATGGATTGGTTGATGGATGGTGAATCCATGGATTGGTTGATGAATGGTGCATCCATGGATTGGTTGATGAATGGTGCATCCTTGGATTGGTTGATGAATGGTGAATCCATGGATTGGTTGATGAATGATACATCCATGGATTGGTTGATGGATGGTGAATCCATGGATTGGTTGATGAATGGTACATCCATGGATTGGTTGATGAATGGTGCATCCTTGGATTGGTTGATGAATGGTGAATCCATGGATTGGTTGATGAATGGTACATCCATGGATTGGTTGATGAATGGTGCATCCTTGGATTGGTTGATGAATGGTGAATCCATGGATTGGTTGATGAATGGTGAATCCATGGATTGGTTGATGAATGGTACATCCATGGATTGGTTGATGAATGGTGCATCCTTGGATTGGTTGATGAATGGTGAATCCATGGATTGGTTGATGAATGGTACATCCATGGATTGGTTGATGAATGGTGCATCCTTGGATTGGTTGATGAATGGTGAATCCATGGATTGGTTGATGAATGGTGAATCCATGGATTGGTTGATGAATGGTGCATCCATGGATTGGTTGATGAATGATACATCTATGGATTGGTTGATGGATGGTGCATCCATGGATTGGTTGATGAATGGTGCATCCATGGATTGGTTGATGAATGATACATCTATGGATTGGTTGATGAATGGTGCATCCATGGATTGGTTGATGAATGGTGCATCCATGGATTGGTTGATGAATGATACATCCATGGATTGGTTGATGGATGGTGCATCCATGGATTGGTTGATGAATGGTGCATCCATGGATTGGTTGATGAATGATACATCTATGGATTGGTTGATGGATGGTGCATCCATGGATTGGTTGATGAATGGTGCATCCATGGATTGGTTGATGAATGATACATCTATGGATTGGTTGATGGATGGTGCATCCTTGGATTGGTTGATGGATTGGTTGATGAATGGTGCATCCATGGATTGGTTGATGAATGGTGCATCCATGGATTGGTTGATGAATGATGCATCCATGGATTGGTTGATGAATTGTGCATCCATGGATTGATTGATGTATGGTGCATCCATGGATTGGTTGATGAATTGTGCATCCATGGATTGGTTGATGGATGGTGCATCCATGGATTGGTTGATGAATGGTGCATCCATGGATTGGATGATGGATGGTGCATCCATGGATTGGTTGATGGATGGTGCATCCATGGATTGGTTGGTGGATGGTGCATCCATGGATTAGTTGATGGATGGTGCATCCATGGATTGGTTGGTGGATGGTACATCCATGGATTGGTTGGTGGATGGTGCATCCATGGATTGGTTGATGAAATATGCATCCATGGATTGGTAGATGAATGGTGCATCCATGGGTTGATGGATTGGTTGATGAATGGTGCATCAATGTATAATCTATATGTATAACTCACCTCTCTTTCTGTGGGCATCTTTTGCTCTGTTGTTAACTTCACCGGACTTATCTGTCAATCCTTCCATATTGTAATGAAGTATCTGTCTGTTTTGAGCACGAACCAAAAAGAGAGTCCAAGTATTGATTACAAGCAACAAGATAAACGGTATTGCAACATGAATCAACAAGATAGACAGCGTAAAAGCCACGGGACGTTTACTCCAGCCCAATCCACAGTCCAATCCTTCCGGGTCAAATTTAATGTCAAGAAGTGAACCACAAAGTATAGCAAAAAGTGCTCCATGTACCCAAGGGTAGGCGATCATGAAGATCTTCACTCTAGATGTCATGCGAATATTATAATGCAACGGGTATCCAAGGGCGAAAAAACGATCAATACACAACATTATCATTGTAAAAGTCGAAGTGAAAAAGAAAGAATAGGTTGCAAGTCCACCAATGGTACAAAGAAGTCCACTATTACTGATGAGGTTCACATCTAGGATCGTAGCCAGTTGGTAGCTCATGGGGAATGAAGCGGTCATAAAATCAGCCACGGCCAAGCTTAGGATGAGCTTGTTGGCGAAGCTGGCTCGAAGGCGTTCGTTTTTAAAAATTGAAAGAATCAATAATAAGTTTCCCAAGACACTTAAAGCGATGATCAGGGCTAGGGACAGTGATAATGTAATGAGTTCTGCGCTTGAACGGAGTTTGAACGGCTCTTGCACCTTATTTGACGTATTATTCATATTTATAGCTTTCCTTCAGTTAAAGTAAGACTTGTTGGACTGAAAAATGAATAACAAATTGATTATCTCTCAATGTAAAATTTCAGTTGTTTCTGTCGTCGATGTCATATGATGGAAATTTCTTGCAGTTGGCTATTGCCTCGTGTATTATTTACCATCAGTGAACCAGATAACACCTCGCTGTTTTCTATCTCGGACTGAAAACTTATCAAACGAACACAAACCTTTGGTTGCGAAGGAAAACTTCGGTAGTCTTGGCAATAGAACCAGAAGGATTTCAAGTAATCAGGCTCAGTTAGGGAACTTAGCTAGCCCAAGGTGTTAGAATGTCAGTGAGAAGTCTTCTTACAAAAAGAATCAATAGGAAAGTGTTGAGATCTTGAAGAGGTATTTACGGAAAAGAGTTATTAACACTTTAGCGAATTTTGAAATCAACTTATGACTGTCATGAATTTAAATAAACCTTATAATCACCGAGTAAAATGAATTGAATAAAAACCATTGAAGAACAAGAAATATAATTTCTAAATTAGTATTTAAATAGGAATTAAGATGAAGAACTTGGGCGTATTTTTTCTCGAGCCCAGTCAAAAAGGATTATAAACTGTTGCCAGTCGAAAAAAAAACCTGTAACGAGCTTCATCAGTCTTGCATGAATCAGCTCATCTGATGAATAGAGGCAAAGATACCTTGCGTAAATCGTCTATCCTATATTCTCATCATCTATAACTCAGCAAACAACTGTCTTTGTTCTTGAGTTTCGATTGAGTTACCAAATAGATTATTTGATATCAGTTAAAATCGCCAAATATATTAAATTTGGTACCAAAACGAAAAGTTGAACGTAATAACTACAATAACTTATCCAATATTGAATTAATATATATAACTAGAAAGCTTATTTCTAGCACAAAAAATACATAATGATTTATGGACTTACCAAGAGGACCCAATAGATGATTGATTGTACGTCGCTTGGAATATTGACAAGATTAAATATTTTAGATTAAATAGATCAAAACTTGATCATGAAGTGAGATCTCATTCTAATGAAGTTGACAACGGATTTCAGTAAGTCATATTAATAGCGAGCAGCAAAATGGTGCAATAGGCCGATTGGTCACAAGTGAATAAAAACGAGTACGTACTTCAAAGGCACACACGCACATTCGTCATGGACCAAGCATTCTCGCTTTAAAAAGTTTTCATTTCAAAATTAAATTTTTTTCTCGAATGCATAGAACCTGCCATATATAGCAAAGAAGTGTTCGTCAAACTACTGTATTCAAGTTTGAAAGCTATCTAACCAATTGTTCCTCCCAATTTGACGTCACCTGTTCATCCGCTTGGGAAAGAAACACGCTCAGGAAATGTGAACTTATTATTTAACAGATAAATGACTTGAATCGGTTCCAAGCGACGGGGTTTCTTGTCACACATGAAGAAACAAGCAAACTAAGGCTATGGTCCATTTCCTGATATGCTTTTAAGGTTTTTTTTGTTTTCAAACAGACAAGAAGTAAACTCGTACAAACAATAGGCTAAGCATACATAATGCTGTGCAGAGTCTTGTGCAGATAATCTAAAGAGTTGCTTGAATCTGAATTGGAGATTGAAATTAATGTTGTTTTTGAAAACAACTGCTTGGCAAGGAGATTATCTCAGCTCGAGTGAGAGCAGCTGGAAAATGCGAACAAAAGAAATTGTCTTATTTTTAACTATACTAAGTGGGTTTTTAACAAAAATATTTTTCATACAAGTATCTTTTATCTGTTATCAATTTATCTTCGAAGTCATGCAATGAATTGCTTGAAAAGAGCCTCTCAATCTAGCATTCTCTTGAATTGAGAGCATTGCTATCGAGAGGTTTGTCACTAGGATAATTAACCCACGCCAAACATCTTTTAGCTTATTTTTCATTTCATATCACGAGGTATTGTCTTGAGTATTATTTCTTTCTTTTTGATACTGACAAAGATTATAAACGCCTCCTATTCTATGTTCATGATCATTATATTAACAGAAGGATAGAGAGAAAGAAAATAGTAAGAGAAAAAAAGAAGAAAAGAAAATGAGAAGGAAAGAAAGGAAAAGGAATGAAAACAGAAAGAAAGAAAACAAAACTGAAAGACAGACAGACAGACAGACAGACAGACAGACAGACAGAACGAACGAACGAACGAACGAAAGAAAGAATGAAAGAAAGAATGAAAGAAAGAAAGAAAGAAAGAAAGAAAGAAAGAAAGAAAGAAAGAAAGAAAGAAAGAAAGAAAGAAAGAAAGAAAGAAAGAAAGAAAGAAAGAAAGAAAGAAAGAAAGAAAGAAAGAAAGAAAGAAAGAAAGAAAGAAAGAAAGAAAGAAAGAAAGAAAGAAAGAAAGAAAGAAAGAAAGAAAGAAAGAAAGAAAGAAAGAAAGAAAGAAAGAAAGAAAGAAAGAAAGAAAGAAAGAAAGAAAGAAAGAAAGAAAGAAAGAAAGAAAGAAAGAAAGAAAGAAAGAAAGAAAGAAAGAAAAGTATCTTTGAGCAGTTATAGAGTTGTTAAGTTGTGACGTAATTCCGGGTCCAACTGCTCACAAAAACCGCTAAAATAAAGCAGAAAATGTTAAATAACTACTTTTTGTTTTGGATCCGGAAGTAAGTAGTATAACGCCACTCACACCACTGAAAAAATTCGCAAATCAGATTCGGGAAAATTTCCAAAACTGAGGTGTCATCCTTTGTAGCCCAGCTACTCGTGAAACGGTTATTTCAGTTTATTATGGTTTTCCCGCTCAATGATGAATATCATACTAAATGTATACAAAATATCAAAGACTTCTCCTGAAAATCTAGATTTATCTCAGATATGTTTTACTAATTCGATATGCCGATGCCAGAAAAGCTTTTGAAATAATAACCATTTTGTTTCAATTTGATTTGATGTAGTGTCTAAAGCTATACATCAAATCAAATTGAAACAAAAGGTTATTATCTCAGATATAAACTATTATAAGTCAATTTTCGCAGGCTCCATGACACCTTAGTTTTGCAACACCTCCTTTCCGCGTCAGTATTTCAGATATCCCGATCAACTGTTTTTGCTTTTTAAAAATTCTATCTTTGCTAGCACTTAATGACTTCCGGGGCAAAGCTCTAAGAACAATTTGTAAGATCATTAGGACGTGCGCCAACCCACATTTAAGGGTGTGGGCTTCCTTCGCTACTCTGAACCAGCCCCTTCTCTTTACATAACCACAGGAAGTCCAGAACCAATGTTTCAAAATACTCCTGTATTTGCTCCACCATTATAAGCAAAAAGCAGAAAGACGCTAGAACTTAAATCTGCTTAAAAGTAATTTATTAATATTTGTTAATATATTGTTAATTTTTACTTTTATCTATAGCGGTTTATTTTTCGAAAGAGAAAACTAAAGATTGGGATCCCTGTGTAATTTCATTTTGTCCAGTAAGCCTGCGCAATAATAAGCATTTTCGATTAGCGATTGACTGTTATGGAAGCAGTTTCGAAACACGATTTTGCTGCTACAGCAGAAGATGAATTATCCTTTAAAAAAGGCACAATATTAAAAGTAAGTTTACGAAGTTTGAAATTCACTCGATATCTCAACGATCGATCATTAATTTCATAAAGTATTTCGCACGAATCCATATTTTATGAATCACAAGAACTAAGCTTATTTGCCTGATGCTGTACATGTTCAGCCACACTTAACTAAATGTGTTGCGTTACTCACTGCTTTACTTTACTTAAACTCTTGACCCTGTTTGCAGAAATATGACACAGAGATCGAAAAAAATCTAAATCAAGGCTGAGGGAAGCACGTTTCGTGGAACAAAAGCGAGATTAAGTCTGTAATGTTTCGCAAACAACTCGCATTATAATTACGTATGTAAACCCTCTAGTGGACTAGTTATTTCATTTAGAAAGGCAATAAAAGAAAAAAAACCTCCAGATCATGCAGAATGCGACTTCTTAACACTGACCGAGCAAAAATGAGTGTAGGAAATAGTGGAATAGACCCAGAGCCATCGAATTTCAGAATATCGTAGGACTGGCTAGTAATATGTTGCTATGTCGATGGTATAGCTAGAGTACAGCGATAAACACCTGTTCTGGGTCGATCTTAAAAAGAAAATTTTTTTAGGAAACAAAAAGGTGATCAGTGATTAATCAATAAAAATTAATCTAAAAAGCAAAAAGACGATCAGTGATTAATCAATAAAAATCAATAATCTAAAAAAAAAAGACGATCAAAATGACGGAAAAAATAATTTGAATGATAATGACTGATACTGTTGAATGCATGGTCATGTTGAAAGCATTCTGGCTGTTTTTTTTTTACTAGGTTATTAAATTTGATGATGATGAGAATTGGTATACTGCTGAACGTGATGGTAAATGTGGTCTGGTTCCAGCAAATTACATTGAAATAAAGCCTCATGAGTAAGTGTATAGAGATATTGATAAATATGGTATCTTCTTGTTCTATTTTTAGTAATAAAATGGTGGAAATCCAAGTTTTATCAATAAATCAATTATTTATTTAATAACTTTTTATTGTATTGTTCAAAATAAGTGTTTTATACCTCTTCAAGTGAGTTTGAATTTGGTGGCAAGTTTATGAAGTCAGAATAATTTTTGGCCCAAAATTCGTAAATATAGCAAATTTTAAAGTAAAACATACAATCATTAAGAACCTGGTTCTTTATATCATATCAAGCTGAGCAAACAACTAATTAATCACGCAAAGCATTGTTGATCAAAACTAGCAGTTCTTCACACTTTGTTTTGAAAATCATTTCTCAAGTGGTTTTTAGATAAATAACAGATGAAATATCACCCTGATTAAGAGTTTTGGACTTTTCTGTGACTTAAAATGTATTGGATTCAATTGTCAATATTCCAGGTAGAAAAAAGTGCTTGAATTTCGAACACAGGGCTGGCGATAAAAAATTACAACAGACTGTGATTGGTTAGAAAATAAAATGCCATTCAGTTGGATCAGCCAAGTTTTGAAAAACTTTGAGATCGAAATGAAAAAGTTATCTAAACCATAGCAATTTAGGAGGCTTCTTGCCCCTTAAATAATTATAACTAATCAAAGATTTTTCGGTGCTTTACACAGGTGGTTTCATGGGAAAATATCAAGAAAAAATGCTGAAGAAGTACTGATAAAACAAAAATTTGATGGAGCATTTTTGATAAGAGAAAGTGAAAGTTCACCAGGTTAGTGTACATTTATCTATGGTATCTTGAAATATAATTATATAATTTAATTCTTAGTGCATCACATTTAAAATCTCAATGCTCTTGCATAAAAAGACTCAAATAAACTAATAATTACAAAGTAAAGTGTTGGCTACTTATTAGCTAAGCATGGTCGAGAGTCTGAATTTGACCTGATTGAAATCAGGACAAATACAGTCTCAGCTAGTGGCCACAGCGGGAATTGAACCCGGCACCACCAGATTGCAAGACCAATGCTCTGACTACTCGACCATGCTGTCCCCACGCAAAAATAAATATTATAAATAAAATATATATATATATATATGCCCTTAGCAGGACTCAATCCCAAGTCTTCATTATTCTTGTAGCAGTGAGAACGATTTGTTCATTGGTTCTCAGGCTGTGCTTCAAGGGGTTTTCTCCGTGTTCTCCAGTTTTCACCCCTTCGTAAAAATCAACTTCTAAATTCCAATAGCAGCTATTACGGATGCATGCAAATAAGATGCAAGTGAAACACCAAGCATAATTTGACCCAATAGCCTCACTTGTATGATCCTTAAAATAAAAGAATATCTCATTGCAGGCTCAACCGTAATTATTATAACAGCTATTTGATCATGGGTGAGGGCCACAAGTTCATACTTGTGTTCATCACTATAATAATTATTTGTAAACATGTTATAAAACCAAGGCGATTAGTCTGATGTGTTATATCAACTGGACTACAAGGACATGCAAACCTGCTGCATACACCTCTGGGCAATGAAATATAGGGCAACTGTACATGGGGGTACCAGGGCAATATTTTTTCTCTTAGGGAAAGTTGATCCCTGTAATTTTGAGGTAAATTATAAAGAGAATGGTTGGAAGTATAGTTCTCAAGCTAGCATAAAAATACCTCTTTCCTTGTACTGATTTTTTGCCAATCTTTTCTTTTAGGAGATTTTTCTCTATCAGTAAAGTAAGTAGTGTTGAATCAATAGTCCCCTTCACAGTTATCATGCCATCTTGAAAGGTAGCTGTGTCTTTGCATCAAAGTGAGACGAATAATGAGCTTGAAATCATAGAGACCTTAAAGTAAAGTTTTTTAAACACCTTCAATGCAAATAAGGCACGGCTACCTTTCAAGATGGCACAGGGAACTGTCAAAGGAATTATCTTAAAAATAAAAGCATTTTCCTTTGATATATGTTAAATATAATGACTATATAAATTTATATAATAAAATTAATGTCCATTGACATGCTGAGTTTATGCAGTTGAAATGAAATTGCAAAAGATCCAGATTAGTTTCTCTTATTACTGTGATTCTCAATATTCTGCGAACTCAGACATTTCAATGGCTTGTTGTGAAATTGGATTTTTCGCTGCCGTCAATCAAAACTAATCATTCGGTACCTTTTATATTTTTGATTGGCAGCAGTAAAAAACCAATTCCAGTGGGCAACTCACAACTACTGAGTTTGCAGAATATTGAGAATCGCAGTAACTAAAATGAATACCCCTATGCAATGTGTGGTTCTAAAATAGATATTCATATACCCACCATGGAAGAAAACAGTAATTCCCAGGGGGTAGGGGCCAGAAAAAAAAATCATAACTTAGGTATGTATGGAAGAAAATTGGAACTCCCAGAGGAGGGTGGGGGGAATCCTTTCTCAAATATCCTCCATGATGGAGTATGGGTATTTTTGGAACCACACAATAGTGATTATCTTTCTTGGCATTAATCGGATTCTCTTTTTAGACTCGTATTCAACAGTAAAAGTGGTAAATGTCTAATGGATTGTATTTTCTGATTTAGATTTCAAGGCAATGTTCAGCACTTCAAAGTCCTAAGGGACGGAGCCGGCAAGTACTTTTTGTGGGTTGTCAAGTTTAATTCTCTTAATGAACTCGTGGATTACCATCGTACATCATCTGTCAGTAGATCACAGACAATTTACCTCAAAGATATGGGAGATGACAATCGCGAGGTAAAGAGCAAAAACAACTTTTCTTAATCCTAATTTATAATTATTATTTATATAATTGCACAAATTACATTATTAGAATTTCAGTGTATGAAGTGACACTCTGTGGAAATGCTACTGCTAAATACTCCTATTCATCTATTTATTTATTTATCTATTTTTATTTATAGTGAAATCTCTAAACCTGGGAAATAGATATTATACTTAGTAGACCTTAAAGTGTATATATGCCTTCAGACTTTCTTGTTCAATTTGAATTCTCCTAATGGCGTAGATATAGACTACAAATTGTTTTTTTTGGATTTGGAGTCCGCAAAGCCCTCAAATTTAGCTTGTTTTCTTTTGTGTCTATTTGACTATTACTCATTAACTAATCATTTATAATTTTAGTTGAGTGACTTCACTATATTTATTCATTCATTTGTATTTATCCATCCATCCATCCATCCATCCATCCTTTCATTCATTTAAAGGGCAATTTTGGAAAAAAGACATTGTTTTTACCTGCTTTACCCTAATAAAGATTTATTATAATAATAATTATTATTAATATTATTCTTGTTATTATTATTATTATTATTATTATTATTCATTTATTTATATATATTATCTTAATTATTAGGAAAGATACACTGCAGCATATGATTTCTCTCCTGAAGAGGAAGGTGAGCTGTATTTCAAGAAAGGAGACATAATTGTTGTTCTGGATAAAGAGGATATCAACTGGTGGAAAGGAAAGAATACCAGCACTGGTAACATGGGTCTTTTCCCAGCAAATTATGTCAAAAAATGAAATCTGTTTGTTCAAAATGCTGACAATCTTTTGTCACCTAGACTAAGCCTGTTGAACGTTGAACTTCACATGAGCTGAACCTTAAATGACATAAAACAAATGACTGCCTTATTTTCTTTGTTCTCAATGTGTACAAATCATGTGAAGTTGGACATTTGACCTTAGTCTTATAGGTTAATAGACTCTAGCAATGGATTGTAGAGCAGATTTTCACAAGTGTAAAATGTGTGTTACTCAAGGCTCAAAATGACAGCTGGTTAATGGACAATGTCTGTCCAAAATTGGCACTTGTCTGGACAAATGCCTCTTAGGCCAGTCCTCTTGACGAGTCACTTTGACTGGTCGCATGTTGATCAGTCAGTTATCGCCAGCCGACACGTCAGGCCATTGAACACCCATTTTTGAGCCGTGAAACTGACTGACAACATTTACATGGTGTATTAATATTTATAGAGAGTTAAATGTTTTTTTGTTTTTTTGCGAATTGTCCAATCAAAATCAAAATTTAATAATGGGGCTCCACTGATGCTGTATCATTTCTCACCCATACGAAAACCAGTTTAGATTAGACTAGCTAATTCCTTCTCCTGCAGTTTAACCTAAAGAGAACTGATCAGGAAACAAACTAGTTCAGCTAGTTTACAATTCTCTGTTGCTCAGGCTTCAGTTTTGTTTGCAATGCTGGAAATTGCTGGAAATTTGGTTAAATGATTTTAAAGATTTACCCTTCCCACTCCTCCCATCTCATTTCTAGAAATTAATATACTTTATGCATCAAATGTTATTTATTCTTTTCAAAATCCTCCGGCACTTGTCAATAAGTGCCTGAAAATATTTTGGGTTTCAGCTACTTACTAATCTGTACGAAATTAGAATACAAATTGTTAATGTTAAGAAAACTGCAGCTACAATGTACATAGATATTTTAAAAGCTGTTAATAATGCTGGTCGGAGAGGCAAGTACTAAGGGATGTAGCCACCACTTGGGAAATGGTCTTGTGGGGAATTGAACTTGAAAATGAGTCATGAAAGTTCTGCTGTTTGAATGGCTCATAATTAAAAACAAGACAAAACATAAACTGAACCAACCCCATTGGTGGCTATACAGAACTGAGACTGGTGTATTTTTCAACATATCACATTATGCTTGCGTCGCTAGAGTGAACCATGCTTTATCGACTACTATTGCACTGAGATGGAATTCAGACCATTTCAATTTTCTTGGGACTAATATTCTTTTCTTGGGTTATATATTACACATATATTCTCAAGCATTGCTGGCAAAGAAAGAAATAATGCCCAAGAGAATGACACATGGTCTGAAAGTAGAAAACAGTAATAATACCTAAGTTAAATTGGCATTATCTATATATAATAAATATAGATAGTTATCTGGTAGAAGTTAGAATCATTATGTGTGTATTAAACGAATTTTAAGTAAAAATTCAACCCTTTTGGCAATATACATTAGCTGAGCTAATGCTGCATCCAGGGCTCAAAATAGCGGCCTGCCAATGGCCAAAATGCAGGTCAATTTTTACTACTGGCAGGCCAAAACAATTTTGATCTGCCAAATGGAAAATAAAATGGTAGGAAGAAATTGTGCTGTGTTGACTAACTGACTCTGTGCATTTTTGTTTTCTATTTTGAGCCCTGGCATCTGTTTTGAATAAAATCATAGAATTTTTCAGTCCTGGATTCAATAAACACATAGTCTATTCATATTTTGTAAGTATTTTTCATTAATACTAGAGTAATTTTACTTGGCCTGTGAAGCAAAGTTGCATATAAGGGCAGATTCAGAATTTTTGCTGGGGGGGGGGGGGGGGGGTTGGGCTCGAAATTTTGGTTAGGAGGGTTCACTTCTGAAACAGAAAAACCAAAAAACGAATGAGAGGGGGATTCAAACCACTGAATAAATTTTTTATTTTGGGGATTGTGTTTTGTAATTAGAGGGATTCGAGTTTCTTTTTAGGGGGTTTGATTGCAGTTTAGGGGGTTTGGACTAACACACAGGTAGCCCAAGCAAACTATTTGTGGCTATTTACTAGAGATTATATGTGACTGATTGAAACCTGAATATGTAAATTATGAATTCAAAGTAAAAAATATTAAGGAATATGCCAGTAACAAACTTGGAATGAAAAGATCTTTGTTTCTCATTTCATTTTTTTTCACTTTTTTTTTTCACGTTTTTATTCCCACTTTTATATTATTGAAATACGATAATGAATAAGATATTGAAAGAGAAATTCATTTTGGTCAAAACAAACTACTTGATCTTGGAAAGCGTTTTCTTGGCCACACTACAAAATTATTGTGTACTTATGCAAGAAAACCCGATCCTTAGCCCAAAAGGAAATGAGATTTGAAAATTTTCCTTGTGAACCCAAGTGACGTAAAGGTTAGATGACGTAAGTCTACAGTCCAGTGTCTCACGGTCACTAGCTGGGGGTGGAAGTATTCGTCGTTCGACGGCGACAAAGCTGAATATTTTCAATAAGATTTGCCGTATTCATCTCGACTGATCGAACTTAAAATCATATAAAATCATCCATTATGGAAGCTATAGCGAAGCACGACTTCACGGCGACTTCACCCGATGAACTATCTTTCAAAAAGGGCAGTGTCTTAAAGGTAGATAGACAACAGTAAATCTTTAAGTTTTGTGTGAAAGTTTCTTGTGGTTCCTAATGATCCCACGATCAGCACTAATGCAAGGTCTTTCGTTTTCTTCATCCATAAGGTTTTGTACTTGGATCCCGACAGTCAGTGGCATAAAGCCGAGCAAAATGGCAAAGATGGTTATATTCCCGCTAACTATATAGACATGAAACCTTGTGGGTATGTATATAATTTCGTCAATAATATTGCAAATTTAATTTACTAATCCGTAACTATCCATAAAATTGAATACATCTTTTCTATGTTGTATTTAGGACCCCGATTTAAGTTCTAATTATGTATTAATACACGTATTGTTCAGGTTTCTCGAGCGAAACTTAGAAATGTGTTAGTGTATTGTCTAGGTCATAGGTAAAATGCCCCGATTTCACAAGTGGACGATCATGAATCATAGACTCTAGCACTCATTAATGCAAGTACATTATTCCCTAACACTTCCGGGGGTAGGAAAAAAACGAATTATCTAAAAGATCTTTTGATTGTAGTGAGCATTACTAGTAAGCGTGGTATAGATTAATACAAGAGTTTTATGCATCATTGAATAGCACGCTATTTAGAATCAGCTTCAAAATCATATTTTCTAATCCTAAATCTGCTGATGTTTGGCGCTCGTTCTCTTTTACTCCTAATGTTGAATTTTGATGTTTTTGACGAACATTTAAAACTCAAATCAGATGGAATCTGTCAAAGTTGAATGTTTTGACTGTCAGGCACTTAAACATCTCTTTCAGTTCCTCCAATTTTTGTATTCATGATAACGATATAATTTCATGTCACGAGCTGATTCGTACTTTACAAATTATATGTTCTTGGCCTCAGTGATCCTGATAGACAACGCTTTAGTCAAATATTTTGGGGTATTATTATTAAACACTAATAAAAAACACGATATCTATTACACAAAGTATATACTTCAGCATTATTGATATATCCAGCTCAGCAAATCAACTTGATCAAGACAACTTTGTCGTGGTTGCGATTATATTATGTAGTCAACAGAATGTTATATATTTCGTTAGTACAAATTTGATAGACAAGGGAGTATGTAGAAAAACCCCTTCAGAACGAAGCAGATTGGAATAATTGTTTCAGTATAAACAGTATTTACTAACACTGATAGAAAATATCCAAAAACTAAGAAATTTTGTTTAAACTTTGAGAAAATGCAAAGCAATAAACACATTGTTTAGTTTTGTTTTCTCAACTAAGGGAAGTGGAACATGATAACAGTTCTTTATTTGATACCAACTAGTGCTTTTCAACCAATAACAACCAAGTTGAAAAAAAGATGTGCAGTTTCTAATGAAACTAGCCAATAAGGTTTCACTTCGCTTATTTCTTCACTTAAAGAATATAGTGAGCTTAGATCAATGGCATCTATTTTAAGGTGACTCTGCATAGTTTTTTGACAAGTGTTGCTATGGTAACATATGTGATCATTTTATTACAAAATCAATTCTACACTCATTATCTTTGATTAGCATATCGTGTATCAGTGTATCAGCTGTAAAATGCTTTTACTGTTTCAAGACCTCTAACAGCCCATGTAGCCACCTTAAAAGGGGTCAAGCAGTTGGAAGAATAGAAACTGATTGGGTAATTATAGGCAATTTGTGATTGGCTGGAGAAATGCCTCCCGCTGTTGTTTCTCTATAATACAGTATAATTAATCAAACATGTTGTCACAGGTTTTAAAAAATTGTATAAAAGACACAGATGTTTGGTCCAAACACAAAATTATTAAATATATAATGCAGTGTATATACCTATGCAGCTGTACGAAAAACTTAGCACAAAAAGGATTGTTGTCGTAATTCGAGCGGCCCTCGGCCAACTCTTAAGAGTCATATATCTCACAGAATTGGAGGAGATAGATGGCAAAGATTTGCTTTTACTTTTTCATACATCATATACATATAGTTCAACGTTTTGATCTAAATTTTTGGAAACACATTTTGGGAAGAGACTTGGGAAGAGACTTGGAGCTAAGGCTGCATAGAAGTGTGCTGTGATTGGTCTGTTTGTGCATGCACTAGGATACCTGGTATGCCTACCCTTGTACTAACCTCCAGGCCATTGATTGTGTCTGGTAAGATGGCTGGAATATGGTCTTGATATCGTGTTGTCATCTGGAATTATATAATAAATATTAACCAGTATTAATAAAATTACAGTCAGTTTCTCATTCGCAAACTCAATTTTTTCCATGGAACATTTTGTGGTTTTATGTGTGTGCCTTGTCATCCAGATTTTTTGGATGAAAACTTGATGCATGCTCAAACGCAAATCTGCCAATTGTGGAAAGGATTTTTTTCATAACTATCAAGAACAATAAACAAAAACCAAATGAAAATTTGGCGAAAAGAGAAAAGAGAAAAGAGGCCTCTGCTAGCAGGGTATGGCTGCCCCACTCGAATTGGTTAATTAAACAAGGCAGCAGCCAATCAAAGCTATATTGACTTTTATAATATGTTCTATACTTTCCTATAAATATTAAAAACTTATAGCATGGACCGTGACTTGCTATGACCATGTCAGTGCCATGCTGTGTATGAAAACATTCGACACTTGGTGCCATGGCTGTGCCGCACCATAACTGTGCCGTGTGTCATGTCTTTTCACACTCATATGAAATCTGCTCTAATGGCATTTCTATTTTTTTCTTTTCCGTTTCATAGCTGGTTTGTTGGAAAGATCAGAAGAGTTGATGCTGAAAATCAACTAAGTAATAAAAATGATGGAGCATTCTTAATACGAGAAAGTGAAAGTGCACCAGGTATGTGCCTGCTTATCTGTCATACTTAAGAAACAATACCTATTGAAATACACTGATCATATCTGTATGAATTTTTTTATCTTTCAGGGGACTTTTCACTGTCTGTCAAGTAAGTGTATGCAGCCATGATGACTGGGCAATTTATTTTAGCTCAGTCATACCTCATTTCTGGCTCAATGTTACTGGTCAAAATGACTGGCAAGGCAAAAATTTGACTGGACATTTCCAATTCTGGTTGGACATTGTTTGACAAACGGCCATTATTTTTAGCCCTGGTCCATCCCTTGTTTATTGAAGAAAGCTTCTCTTAACACTTCCCACATGCTTTATGAAAGCATGATGTTCAGCATTTTATATTTCATTAGAAAATTATTTTATTACACTAAATTGATCAATTTTGTTATCATTAAGTTTTAAAATATAATAAAAATCTAAGTTTGTCTTTCCTTATAAGAATTATTTATTATTAATATGAATTTATAATTATGATAACTAGATTTCAAGGCAATGTTCAGCACTTCAAAGTCCTAAGGGACGGAGCCGGCAAGTACTTTTTGTGGGTTGTCAAGTTTAAATCGCTTAATGAACTCGTGGATTACCATCGTACATCATCTGTCAGTAGATCACAGCAGATATACCTTAGGGATTCTAACAAAGAGGTAAGCTACACCAAGTTTTACTCAACACTAGAACAAATTTTAAACATTGTCAGATTGTAAAGATTTATAGCTGAAATATTATGTTTTTCAACATGAATGTAGGGAATGATGTAATTTTTTTTATGATGTCGATAACCAACATGATGATACTGGTCATGATGATGATGATGTTGTTATGATGATGATGATCAATAGATGATGGTGATGATAATGATGATGATTATGATGCATGAAGTTGAAGAATGATAATGTTGGTGATAATTATGATGGTGATGATATTGATGATGTTGATGAATTATGATGTTGTTGACAAAATCAATGATGGTGACGATTATAGCTATAGTGATGACGTTGACATTGAGATCAATGTGTTGAATCAAGATGATTTCACAGTCATATACATAATATGATGATAATGATGTCCCATAATTTCATTATTTCTTTTTTACTTCAGGCTGACGAAGTATGTGTCACAGCTCTATTTGATTTCGAAGCTCAAGAGGATGGTGAAGTGAGCTTCAAAAAAGGCAGCAGTATCGTGGTTTTGGAAAAAACTGATCCAAATTGGTGGAAAGGGAAAGTCACAAGCACTGGTCACACTGGCCTCTTTCCATCAAACTATGTACAGACCCCTTAATAATCTTTCCACACCTTTTACAGAATTCTTATCTGCTTTCATGGGAATCAAGGCAGATATATATTTTTTACTACTGAAAAGATAATGTTTACTATCTATTGTGTGTATTATGTAGATTAATGGTTTAATTTAGGACTCGGCAGCATTATGAGGATGTGTATATTGATTGTTTTATATAATATTTTGAACCAATCTAAGCTATGATTCATCATAGTTAATGGAGTGGAATGGTGTGGAAACCTATTGTTCTAGGTTTTTATTTGGTGAGTCATGTTGAAATATACCATCACGTGATATTGACCGTGCACAATGAACCAAAGCAAGTATGCCTAAAAATACTAGTTTCCACATTATTTTTATGTACAAACATTTTGAAAGTGTAAAATTTTCATTCTAAGATTACAAAGAATAGGATGAATAATCCCACATAGATGCAGTTAAGTTACTAGGTGATAAATGAAGAAAGCGTTAAAAAAGTGATTCCATTTTCAGTAAACAATCAATATCTATCATATAGGATTGATTAACAAATACCTCCTATTTTAGAACATTTTTGAGAAAAAATTGTTCACGTTCCCTAATTTACTATGAACAAACACTTCAACTTTTCCTTCTCTGTGCACGGTCAATGTCATATAACAATAGAAAAAGTCTACGAAAAAACGTAGAACACTAGGTTTCCAAACCATTCCGCTCCATTAACTATGGAGTCATGTTCTAAATCTAGCCTACATGAGTGAGAATGTGACTGTCAAAATAGTTCTTTTATAGCTATAGGTGAGATATGGAGCTCAAAGAATGGTTAGTTATTTGAGTACTTATGTCTCTGTCAAAATAGTTTATTGCATAATAAACCTAATCCATCAATGTCCCATTTTAGCTCACATTTGTCATTCCCTTTAGTATTATTTCTTTGTGTGCCAGTAATGCTTAGGAAACAAAATAATGGATGAAAATCTGAAAAAAAATCTGAAAAATAATCTTGTACTCAAAGGGAATAAGATGTGTGCTGAAATGCAGAAACATTGGTATGTATTTGGATCTGTTTTGGCTGCATGGTTAAGGTGTCGTGTGCAACGTTATTTCAACGCAAATGCAACCTGTTTTATGCATTTCCATGTGATGCATGTTGTGGACAATAGTCTATGAAAACTGCAGATTACAGTCTGATTTCACTAGCGCTAGCTAAGGCAGAAAGCTGTTTATTTTGCTGCAAGGACATGACACATAAAGTATGCAAAGATATAAATTAGGGGTTCATGCTGTATTGATCCTTGCATTATTGGCCATTATTTTAATCCCATGGGTGAAAAAGCATTAGGTTTACCTTGATGTATAATAAGTCTTAACAGCAAAGATAAAAAGAAAAACTCTTACACAATAAGAAAAAAAATTATAGTACTAACCATTTTTTATCTTGAAATTTTTTAATCATTTAAGGAATTATTTAGTGTTAATAACACTATACCTAACTGTCATAAAACAAAAGAAAAAAATTAACAACTTATTTGTAACATAATTCGTGATAAAGAAATTAACTAGTGTGTATGGACATGTAGTTATTTACATGTGGTGTGTCCACCTTTGAAATTATCAAAAACTTGTGCAGAACATGTAAGCTGGCAAAATGCTTCAAAAGACTTCTTTAGCTTGGGTGTTTGTTTTGCCAATTTAGGACCACATGTCTTTCCCTCATTTGCATCCAAACTAAGAAATGATACTCAAGAGAATGACATGTAGTCTGAAATGGGCAAAACATTAAACCCAAGCTAAATAGGTATATTAAAGAATTGATGCTCAAAATTTTTATATTCACAGCTGCTAACATTGATCTGCAAACCAAAAATAAATTCTTTGGGCAGTACATAAATTAGTTAATAAAGTAGTAACTTATTTTGTATGCTTTAAGTGTTTGTACTCTGTTTTACTGTGCTAGACATGTCAGTCGTGCATTAGCAGGGCTGTAGCAGGGGGAGGGGCCGGGGAGCCCGGGCCCTCCCAATAATTTTGGATGTACTGTTTATTGAACACTGAAAATTTTAGGTCTGTTACTAATACATTTTAGGCATTTTAGAATATAATACCTTCAATACTTTTGACCTAGGGCACCCAAATATTTTTGGCCTTGCTACGGCCCTGATTAGTATTAGGAGTGAAACAATTGAATATTTTTAGATCTTGATTAATAATGCAATGTAGCTTCAAAATAATCACAATAGTATAACTTTAGTTTTTTGAATAATAAATAAAGCAGAAAAATATTGTTATTTGTCTATTGTAACTTACAGTGAGGGCACTCGAACCGTGAACACTTCGAGTTTTTTTTACATTTTTTAATCGTCCAATCAGAAGCCAGATTCATAATGAGGCTCTGACATTATGCTTAGGTTAGCTAACTAAACATAATATCAGATTCTTATTATGAATCTGGTTTCTGATTGAACGATTAAAAAATGTCAAAAAGGGGAGGGGTGCACACCCCCCTGGAGTTATTTTGTCCCCCTATCTTGAAGATACCCAATACGAAATAATGTTTCCTTTTTTTGATTCTGAGGGTTGCACCCCTCCCTGGGCTGACTTTGTGCCCTGCACCCCTCCCTGAACAAATTAAATCCTGGATACGCCCATGATCAGTACCCTGAAAGCTGTTTATAATGAAATTTCAAAATCTAGCAGTTTTACAGATTACGAATCTAGCTTGCGGAAAAAAGCTAATAGTTTGATGGAGTTCAGGTCAGCCATATTCTCTTATTATTTTTTATGAATCACTTATATAACAACAATGTTAGTATTTCTAATCATTTTGTTTGTTATTTCTAATACTTTTTTCACAATTTACACAGTGTTAAAGCTTTAAATTTGCCGTCCTTTAACAACTAATTTATTGTAGAGAAAGCAAGAAAACCAAACTTCTATTTAGTAAACCTTTGGCCTACAGCATAGCATGCATAAACTCGATTTAAAAAAACAAACTCGCGAATAAAACTAAACATTTTTGCATACAAACCTGGTTGGAAGAATTGTGCTTTATGTGCAGCCAAGTTTAGCATCGTAGCTATTTTATTTTCCATTTTTTTGGGTGTTTTTCAAGGACTTCTCGAAAATCCATCTTCGCCATTTTAAAACTCCCTCTCGATGCACTCCAGCAAGGAATCATGGGACAGAGCGCGCAAGGTATGACGTCATCTTACGAAATGTCATAATTAGCCAGCCATGACTTCATAATCACAGTCTTCATTTGGAAAGTGGTTTGTTGGGTTTTTCGACCCTAATGGTTCAGCTTTTTCGAGTTGTGGTGCTTGTTTTTCTTGTCTTTAACGTAGTGAACGCGTATCCCCGGTCTTCGTATCAAACGTATCTTCGGCTTTTTGGGCGGCATCTACGAAAGGTGAGGAACGCGCGCGAATAAGTTTGAGAACTCTGCTGTGCTGCTACGGAAACCGTTAAAAATACGCGAGTAAAAACAGATGATCATGATGAAGATAAATAATTATTGGCGATTTTGCGCAAATTCTGAACGACTTGCAGTGTCGGAAGCCTGTACACATAGGTACAATATTTTTTATATTTTTTACTCGTGAGAGTAACATTTTGTGCTTGCTACTATTGACCGACTGTTATTTCAGAAGAGAGCCATATCAGATAAAATAAAGAGCTGCAGTCATTGGAAGATCAATCACTCAGATGATCCTGATATTACTGACCTTGTCGTTAGCCTACACAATAGCGTAAGTGGATAATATAGAACTAAACGAAGACGACCATTCTATCTTAAAATAATACCAGAGGTTGCTAACATCCTTTTAATGTTGAATTCATTCAAGGCTTCGAATATGAAGAAAATATCGACCGCTCTTCAATGTCACACCATGATAAAAATAAAAGAGCCCAAACTGGG
The DNA here is from genome assembly GCA_964019055.1 of Anthopleura xanthogrammica. Taxonomy (NCBI): domain Eukaryota; kingdom Metazoa; phylum Cnidaria; class Anthozoa; order Actiniaria; family Actiniidae; genus Anthopleura; species Anthopleura xanthogrammica. Next base: position 7,709,591 of record OZ025221.1, on the reverse strand, counting down.
ATACAAGATACAACCGGTAGGTACTATCTGAAATATCAATATTATATTATGCATCATTTTATGGAGACTTCTTTGAGCCTGTCGCTGATGAAAATCAATACGTTGATTGATAATAATGCGCGCTCTTGGGGTTTATTCCATGCTTTATAACCTAACAATTTAAAAAAATTATACTTTTATACAGGGAGCGTCCAAAGAGGTATTATTTTCCATAGCTGTATCCCCTTCGCATTTCCACCACGATCCAATCGTGCGCAGACACAAGTGTCTGCTGTCCACATGGACTGAAGACGCCAACAGCTACGTCACTTGTAAGATTGAAATTCCAGTCTGGCCGAATGGATTGTTCTTCTATAAATGCAGTTCCTGTAAGTCATGACTGATAGCTTGAAAATTATGTAATAACTCTAGCGCATGGCACGGCACGGCGCGCTTGACGATATCCGATGTCCGATCTTTGCCGCGCGGCAAGGAACAGTGCACTGCGCAAGGTTTGTAATCATCTGGAGCTATTATCGGGGTGTAGCCGGTTTTTTTCACTGAATTAGCAGTGCATTTTGCGCACTTTATTGTTCAACAGACTTGCAAGCACTGCAATAATATAACGAGCAGATTTCGTATGAATGAAAACCTCACTGGTGGACATTCCTTTCTGTGACAGCAACGGTGTCCTGTCAGAGCATTTCTATTGGCTAAATAGCGATTTCGCACGGTGTGTTTGGTTCAAAGTATGTCATTAATTCACGCGCACTCGAGATAGCTAGTGCCGTGCCGTGCCTTTCATCCGTTGTCCATCCCATGATTATTATAAATTCAAATTTGGAATTGAAAAGAGAAAGGGGTTCTATGACTTCACAGCTAGGCGCGCGCCAAGACAACAGTCACTTAATTTTGTCGACATTCCTTTTAGATGCGATTGGCCAGATGACTGTCACTCAAAGGGATAACGATATGGGAACTCATATACGTCTACGTAATACAGGACCTGTAAGTACAACCAAGTGAGCTACGGAATAAATTGAACCATAAAGGACAGAGCAGGGATCTGACGCCCGAATTCCTATTCCTATGCATTTTCATAATTATACGCGATCAACGCAACCCCAGACGTCTGGGTTTTTGGTTTCACTTGAATTCCATCTAACTAATACGTACCAGCTCAAATGGTTGAAGATTTGATTAAACAGAAGTCCAAAACCTAGGGGACTGAGACTGTTGGTCGTGTAATAGAAGATATCAGAGGTACACTCCATTGCCTTCGAGCAATTGTTTTACGTCGAGGCATTTAGGTCAAGAATACAGTAAATGTATAGAAACTGACCCAAATGCCACGACTTGAAACAATAGTTTGAAGGCAATGGAGTGTAAATCTGATATCTACTATTTCGAAAATAACAAGTTCTTTTGAAATAAGTGTATACAATACATGTGTACCGTATTTTTGTTCTTGTTGCAGAAAGCATTGTTCATGGTGAACTCCACCTGTGTTCCTACCATCATGACACTGGCCCATACCAACAAATATAAACGATTATATGATGGAGAGGAATGGACACTTGATTTCCCCGCTTCTTGGTAAGTGTAAGGAAAGACTTATACAGATATAGGGAATAAAGCAAGCGCTTTCTTACCAAGGAGGAATCGCGTGCTTTATAAGACACAGCTTGAATATGATAATTTCTAAATTATCATATAAAAAATGTGTTGATAGTGTTTGTATGAATGGGAAATGATATGGCAAATTCGTAGCCATACGAAAACTATTATGTAGACATTGTAATGTTACCGGCATTAGGTCGTACCGTATAGGTGATGAAGCCAGTACCGTGCGTTTCCCACTCATACGAAAACCGCTCTCAGCCTGAACGCACGCGCAGACTGCTTGAACGCATGACGTAACAATGATCTTATGGAATAAATTTTCAGTGACGGTCGAATTGGAATTAACTACAGAGGAAGCTGTTTTGTGAAAGTGTACCACGTTTGTCTTAAAACCACCACTTTCATCGATGAAGTGAAATTCGACTTCGTGGACGGTGAGCAGAATTGAGGAATATTTAGGATTTGTTGGATGAACGCTCATACATTAAAATGTGTGTGCAAAATGTCGCTGATAGAATTACGCACATGCGCAGTATTTTTACCTATTTCTTAAACTCATTTTAGGTTAACTGAAAGAGTGCGAGTACCGTAAAAGCCGCTACACCACATACAGCGCTCACTGGTTGATATGGTTACTCGGCGGCCTTAGTTCCCGCCAAATTCCGCACATGCGCAGTATTTTACCTTTTTTTGAAACTCGTTTTAGGTGAACTGGAAGAGTGCGAGTACCGTAAAAGCCGCTACACGACATACAGCGCTCACTGGCTGCTATCGTTACTTGGTCTCAACGATCTCCTAACCGCGTTGCTTGTTCCTGTGGTATTCCTGCTGATAATAGCCATCATCTTTACATTGGTGATAAAGGTAATACTATACCAGACCTTAGTTCGTTCAATTTTGGTAATTTATTTTGTTATGGGTTGTAGAGCAGGTCATAATTAGAGCGTTTTCATGAGTGGGAAAAGATACGGCAAATCCGTGGCCGTACGTATCTTACCGAACTACGCGTTGCGATTGGATGAATCACAGTTAAGGACAATGGGAAACCATTTCAGTGTAGACCCCTTGCAGCACATCAGAATGAAGTTCAATTTGGAAGGGCAAAACAGTAGGTTCCAATTCTCAGGAGAATGAAATTCTTTTGTTTTGCCCTCCAAATTGAGCTGCTCTAACGTCAAGTGCAAGGGGTCTATACCATAAACGAGTGAACATTATTTTCTTTAATGATTAAAGAAAATAATAGTGGGAGAATAAGACACTGGCGAAGGAATGCCCTGGAACTTTACTGGTTTCGAAACTTAGCCGCAAGCAGATTGTTGGCTACTGAATAACGAATGAGTTTGGCTGTCTCAACGGCCCCAGTACTGAAGAAAACATCGTTAACATAGGCCATTTTCGAGTTCGATAAACAGGATGTGTATGGTGTGGAGTAGTTTAAGCTGTAGTTTCGGTACACGCAACACGAATAACACCATATATGATATACTGAACAAAAATTTAAAATGTGTACCCAAGCTAGACCATAATACATCATACTGGCAGCCTCAGAAAAGGTCTATGAGAATCGATGGTAGTGTATAGATAATAATAATAATATATAATATAATAATAATAATAATAATAATAATAATTTAATGTCATTTCTTTAACCAGTTTTTTCTGCTTGTACGCCAACGTGGCTCACTCAGGGCAGCTGAAAAAGAATTTCGCCAGAGATTTCACAATATTTTTCAATCTCGACTCACCACCATTACAAGTTAACCCCACTAGCCCTCTGTACGGGAATCTATACCAAAAAAAACAAGGTCTGTAAAGAAATATATTTATTGTAAAAGGCTTAAAAACCCAGAAATAACTTATTAAACTCTTCATATAATACTTACCAAAACTCTTAAATTTTCATTTTAAAGTCTGCTGTTATACCTTATCAAGTTGTCAGACTAGTTTTAGAAAACTATAATAACTTATTAAATTCTTCATAATACTTACTATAAAGCTTACATTTTGATTTTAATGTCTGGCATAATGCCTTAGGAAGTTGTCACACTAGTTTTAGAAAACTATTTTGAACTTTGAAAATATCAATTCTTAAAAAAAAATACTGATAATATTTTTTTCCAAAAATCTCATTTTGCCTGATTCTTTGGGCTAAGGTTGTTAAGAATTAATACCTTGGAGAATTATCTGTTGCTGCTAAATGGAAAAACAATAGCATAGACTTGTCTTATTGCTAAAAAATCTCTATAAAATAATAAGTTAATTTTTGATATTACTATATATACATTAGAGAAGAAACTGACATAAATGCAGTTTTATTATTTACATTTTTTCATCTTTTCCTGATTACAGATGTACCAGCCTACCAAATCATTGCAAATCAGAAAATATACTAAATAAAAGTGCAATGAAGTGTAAATTTGCACCCTTCGATGTCTTGCTATTTCTTTTAGACTTTTAGATTTTTAGATTTTAAACTTTAGACTGGATGCTTTCCAAACACAGATTTGATTGTCATGGTAACCGAGATTAACTTGTCCCTCCACCACAGGGATCCCATCACGTCCAAATTATCACTGACTTTCCGTTTTTCAAAACATAAAATCTTTCTAAACACGGACTTTCAGGTATTCCAGTCTTTCTGTCATGGCAACGGAAGTTCGCTTGTCCCTCCACCACAGGGATCCCATCATATCCAAAATATCACTAACCTTCTTATCAGTGATGAATCTGATGTAGTCAATATTAGTAAATTTTTCATCTCGTCTGCAAGAGATCCGCAGATAGTACAGAAATAACTCGAGATTCCACGCTGGGTTTACATCTACAGCACAAGGCTCGATAGCTTCACCAAAGAGCATGATGGGAATTGTTGGTCCCGTAACTTCAAAGACTTCCACAAAGCCTCCGGAACAAAACCCAAGGGATTTTAATGACTTTAGATATAGAGGGCTTTCCTTGTACAGGCGTTTGATCGGGATACCCGAAGAACCACATGCTGGAAAATTTCGTCTTTTGTTTGTAATTAGATTTTTAACCTTTTCTTCATCTGTCTGTGACTTAATGACTTTGCCTGTTTGCAGTAAGAAGCTTTCTTGGTTTGGGTGCTTAAAGGACAGTAGAGTTGACTGCCTGAGCTGAAAGGTTTGGCGTATGGCTTGGTCTAGCATGGTAAGACTGTCGGCCATGGAAACAGGGATGTCTTTGATTCCTTTTCCCATCAACGAAACCACAAGAACCTTAAAACAGGATTTCTTTGTTAGTTGCTTTGAGTGCTGTATTGCAAGCTGGTGCAATAAATGTATGCAATCCTGCAAATCCTGCACTTACGTTTTGTGCTTGAGTTTGCATGACAGATAACTGCATCACAATATTGCATGAATGCTGCAAATTGTGCAGAAAAAACTGTTCTGAAATGAAATACTCTTTGCAATTCTGCAGTGCACAGTGGTTTTCCATCTCTGTACTCAGTACTAGTATATGTAAATGTAATTTATATTATGTCGAACATGCAAGGAATGATTGCTCTGTCTCCCGAGCTAGGGGCTCATGACTAAAGCACTTGACGCCAGATGGAATTGTAATTTAAAAGTCAATTTTTGTGGAGGGAGGAAAACCAGAGAAGCTGGACAAAAACCTTTGAAGTACAGGAGGGAACAAGCAGCTCTACTCATATGACACCAAGCCTGGGAATCGAACCCGGGTCACACCACCCATACTTCCCTAATATTCATTAGGTGTGTAGAAGACAGTGAGATCAATATGTCAACAAAAAGGGGTACTGAAACAGTCTTCTGCAATTTTCAAGTATGCCATACTGTTTTAAAATAATTTCACTGTTGCTTAAAGGACTTACCTCTTTCTTTGAGATCTCAAACTTAGTAGGTCCAATTTTAGTCAATACAAATCTCTTATTTCCATTCCTTGAATCTGACGTCAGTCGACACATATCCCTTGGATTTATGACACAATCAATGACATCATTCTCTGACAAAATATCTTGGGTATCAAGAGGTAAGAATCTTCGAAACAGGTTGATCTGTACTTGATTGTCAAGCTTCAAAATGTACCTAATTAGCCAGAGAAATTCCCCAACCACCATACCCCTACGAGCAGTAACCACGGTTTTTCGAGGCAACTTATCATGAGAAGGCCAGACATTAAGCTGTACAGATATTTGTGATTCCACACAAAAGTGTCCAAGGAATTCTCTAGGTAAATACTCTGTCAATGGTTCTGGCAAGCTTTTGACTTGAATAATTGCTGATCGAAGACAGTGTACGACCAATGAAGCAGGTTGAAAAATCCTAATGATGAGATAAAATATCTGGATCAGATGCCTAGACATGTACAGTTGTTTCTCCTGAGATTGGGTTTCCTGTGGTCCACCTTACACAAGTGCTCCTTTGTCCCAGCATGCACCCCTTAACAAGTTTCTGCATGTCAGATTTTCAATAATATTGTTTTTACTGCAAAGTCATGTTTCAAGGGCTTGTTGTGGAATTCAACTCACAAATGTGGTTCAGTGGCAGGGCCGTAACAAGCCTTGAAAAACTGGGGGGGGGGCACACTGGTCACTCCTCAGCACGTGATCACAAAAAATTAATATTTAATTCTTGATGTCCTTACTTTCTTTGGGGAAAAATTAGGGGGCACAGCCCCTGTGAACGCTACCGCCCTGGATGGAGAATCAAACCCATTATATTGCCCCAGGCATATGACCTACGTAGTGGTGAGAGACAGTTCAGTATAAACATCACATGACGTCCACAATAAAGACCAATATCTCGAAATCACTCTAATTTTTGCTCACCAAAATTAGGTATCTCATAAGCTCATAAACATTGTTTGTTTTTTTTATATTTAATTTAGATATTTTTATTCCCTTAATCACGACCACTTGAAATATCCATTTAAGGTAAGGAAAAAATCAATCTTCTTAAGCTGTCAACAGATCATTCAAGCGGAATATGTTTTTCTTTATTGTCTGGTCATTCAATATTTATGACCGACCCTTTGTGATTCACGAAACTCACTCACATCCACTAACTTATGCGCCTAAAATCATAAAATAAAATATAAAAAATCCCCAAAAATACCTCAAAACCCTTAATATTTTCTGGACATATCTTCTAGTAGGATAAATTGTATTTATTTCGGTGTCTTACCCTGTCTTGGTCGAACAGAGGTCGGTTGTTTGTGTGGTCGGTGAGTGAATCAAAGCCATGGCAAACCTTGTGAAGCCATCGGGGGAAGTCCCCGGTTTTAGCGGCATTACATCAGCATCTTCTTTGCCATTAATAACAAGCTTGATGCTATCCCAGTCATACTCTATTTTGATTTGCTGTCCACTGTACGATCCCCAAATAGGGATCGTTTCTAGGGTTAAAACATCGTAGGGTATCAAGTACTGACTGTAGTCGTTCTTGTAGTTATTATCGACAAAGTCTGAAGGATCTTGGATGTATTTATACTTCGGTGAAGAACTCTTCGAGAAATATGCTTTTCCCGTCGTACATAATAACTTTGATTTTTGGTCTTTTTCGGGCATTTTTCGTGATTTTTTTTAGTCATTCAAATGAATGAAGTAAGTTCATTCAAAACCTTCTTCGGTCGTCAACGTCGGCAGGAAAATGCAAATGTAAACGCCACAGGTAGACCAACCAAAATTTGAAGTAAAGAAAATGCATGAAAAATAGAATAAATATAAAAAGACAAACTTTCTTGGAATTTTTATTGCGTTTTAAACAGATATTAGCCAGAAAAATATAATAATATAAAATAAAATTATGGCAAAGAAGCTATTTGTTTGACCTCGTTTGAAATAAGCTTCAGAATTCTGAAAAGCAAGTAATATAAAAACGAGAATTTTTTTAAAACTGAATAAGACCTACTCAAAATCTTCTATTAAATGATAGGAATTTCAGAAAATAAAGAGTTCCTTCGAAGTCTCCATTTTTAGGAGGGGGTGTGTGCGTAGGCCGGGGGGGAGTGACTAAAGGTAGAAGCCTTCTTAGGGGAAGGAGGACTTGGGAGGATTGATTGAAAATATCAGTGACCCTAGGCCTCGCGATCGGACAGTTCCAGAGGTTTCTCTCGCTACGCATGCGCAGAGTACTATGACTTCCGATGGATAAATATTGTTGGCCGTCTCCCACATGGAAAATCGTTCAGCCTATATATCCTCCCACGCTTTCCGTCCACTTGTAAAAATGTGAACAGCCTGATTTCTCTTCATCTATTCCTTCTGGTACAATAAGCTATTACACTTTTGACTGACATTCACTAGCTGGATTTATTAGACAGCTATTCTCAACTGCGGGACAGGAAACGTGATAAATAGAAGTTATGCGATTAAACTTGAGAAAACAAACAAAACATTTTAATAAAAAGTAATGCACGATAGCTCGATGATAGGTGATGACATTGATCAAAAGGACAGTTTACACGGGCGATTTTTGCCGCTGCGATTTGAGGTGCGATGTTGAATTGCGGCGATTTTGGTCATAGTCAACGGAATGGTAAATTGTTAACTTGTAACGGTTTTATTCCGGACAGATCAATAGCTGAACAAATGTCTTTTTAGAAGCATAATCCAAAATTTATTATGTTTTTAAAAATCGTTGCAAAAAACACCCGCGCGTAAATCATGAATGTGGAGGTAAATATTTGGTACAATTTATCGCTGAATTGGTCATGTGAAAAGATGTTAAATCCCTACGAAAATAGCTTATTTTTTACCTACTATAGGACTGCTAGAAGATCAAAATCAGTCAACTTATAGCAATATGGAATTATTCAAAAAATATATATATATAGTAATAATCTATTTATAAAGCTGTTTCTACTAATATGTGATACGCTGAGAATTTGATGATAAATAAACACAATTGAAATAAAAGAAATAAAGGATTCACTAGTCGTTTCAGAGGCTATATTTCACTGGGTTTAGTTCTCCTAAAACAGCAAATGGCGGATCGATCGGCGAAAACATTCAACCTCTGAACCCCAAGGTAATAAAAGATCCGTGAAAGTTCTCTTTGAATATTGATCTGATCATATATATCTTAATTATATATGGCAAATTAACAATCCCTCAAGGTTCGGTAATTGTGCTATATTATCACTTGAAAGTTTAATTGAATTTGGGCCGGATTTAGGAATTAAAAAAACATAAGTTAATCATGAGCCAGCGCCTGCATGATCAGTTCAAAGCCACTATTACGGACATGTTAACCACAAACTCTACTTCAGTTAGTTTAAATTTTAAACCTCGGTCAAGACAAGAGACTATCGGTTTATCTGTTTCTCTGGCTTTTATCATCGCTTTGAGCGTGCTGGGGAACTCGTTATTGATTTTTGTCTTTTGGAAGCACGCGCGCCTTCGAGCCAGCTTTGCCAACAAGCTCATCTTAAGCTTGGCCGTGGCTGATTTTATGACCGCTTCATTCCCCATGAGCTACCAACTGGCTACGATCCTAGATGTTAACATCATCAGCAATAGTGGACTTCTTTGTACCATTGGGGGATTGTTCTCTTATTCGACATTTACTGTTTCAGTTTTAAGCATGGTGATGTTGAGTGTTGATCGTTTCGTTGCCCTTGGATACCCGTTGCAGTATAATGTTCGTATGAACTCTCGAGTCAAGATCTTCATGATAGCCTACCCTTGGGTACATGGAGCACTTTTTACGATCTTTTTCGGGTCTTTCCTTGAGATAAAATTCGACCCGGAAGGATTGGACTGCGGATTTGGGTGGAGTAAACGTCCCATGGCTCTTACGTTGTTTGTGTTATTGATTCATGTTGGAATACCATTTGTTCTGTTACTCGTCCTCAACAGCCGTATTCTCTGTCTAGTTCGTACACAAAATCGACAAATACAAGATAATATCAACTCGACTAGTGCTCGGCATGAAAATAACCAACAAGACAGAGCGAGAAACAGACGAGGTAACCAATAACAATAATACTATGATTATTTATGCAGAATTGTACATGCGGGTTGGTTAGTTTAGCTTTGGTCTTATTAAGCCGCATTTACACGAGCAATGTTCCTTGACAAGTTTTCGATCTCAGGGACCGCGGAGCGTAATTTTGATTGGGGGGGGGGGGGGGGCTAACGAGAACCAAATACTGGACAACCTAGGGGGGTTTGGGGGCATGCTCCCCCGAAAAAAATTGATATTGAGACCCTCCCAAGTGCGATTTTGAGGGGCATTTGCAACATATTTAATTGCATTAAAGTTATGACAATTTATGAAGAAAAAAAATAGAAAAAGGATATCTGATAAAAGATAGCAAATAAATCAATCAAAATGGCGGCAAAATTATTGGCGGAGCTATAGCCCCCAGCCCCCCCTGCTCCGCGGTCCCCGGATCATTGACAAGTTATATTTGATCGTGTAGATGAGGAAAAGGCACCGAAACTTGTCAAGGAAAACTTGTTCATCATCTACAGGAGCAAGAAAACCTTGTCAATAGAAAATTGTCAAAGAAAACTTGCTGATCGTCTACACGAGCAATGGAAATTGTCAGGATATACTTATCAAAGAAAAATTGCTCGTGTAGACTGATGCGGCTTTAGTATTACTGTATATACATATGAGCAGATTTTCCTTTTTACTATCTTTCTTTTCCCTCATTTTTTCCCATATATTTGTACAAAAGTGCTTCTTGTCGCTTTCCAAAGGGATTATATACAAATTTCAAGCACGAAAAACACCTTTTGGCGAACATGAAGTCTTTCTCGAATTCTTTCTTGAAGCAAAACAAAGGTGAATAATTTTAAACTTCGAATCCATCATCGGATCGATAAAATTTTCTTTCTGAATGTTTCGAGCATGCGCAGTACCATTTCACAACATTTTAGCCAGTATTTGTCATTGAGTCCACGTTCCCTCTTGTTCAGCGGGGAGACAAGAAGAACACATGCTTTAGAGAGACGAGACTCCAAGATTTTATTTGATCACGTGATATATTCTGATCAGTTTATTCATTTTCAGCCAAAACAGAGTCCAAACTTGCCAAAGTCTCTGTTACAATTGTCTTCGTTTTCCTATTTTGCTGGACCCCGTATGTAGTCACCAGGACACTCGCGTTTATGGGACTCAGGCTCTCCTCGGTTGTGATGTCCTCGGCGGTCTGGGTCCTCCATGCTTCATCTTTCGTCAATCCTATCATCTATTCTTCCCTGAGGTCGGATTTTCAGAACGCTTTGTGGAGTACCTTGAAGAAGACAAGAGTGCAACGTGCTCCAGCTGCAGTACTGTCGCAAAACCGCGTTGCCTCTTCGGAAAGACAAAAAACTGTGCCAACGTACATTGAATGCTTCACAATGCACAGCAAGACAATGAAATTTCCCAGTACAGAACCAGCTAGTTCACTACATTAACACTCGCAACAAAAACGGCGACTAATATGGTAAACGTTTGGTGCATTTGCACCTATTTCAAAAAAAGAGCTATAGGTGATCATAGGCCAATATGCATCGTTCCATAGATAATAGATTAAGGTGCAGTAATAACAGTAATAAGAAGTCAAGGTGCAATAATACGAGCAACAAAATCGTGCAACTTGTTGCACAACTTGTTGCGCAGGTTGCAAGTTGCAGAGTGAATGTCGCTTGTATTACTCCCAGTGCAATAATATTTTTTGTTGCGGGACTTTGTCCCCTTTACAGTATTCTGCGCCATCACGAAAGGAAACCTGGCTAACAGCAAATCGTTTGACCACAATTTGGAGCAGATAATGAGATTCAAGGACTTTTGAAAGCCAGTCACTAACAGCTCTTCATATTTGATTACATTATTCATTTTAAAATGTTCTGTTTATTTTATTTTTACCATATTTATTTCACTTATCACCGCCTGTCATTTTTGAGTCATGTAACATCCAAAACTCTAAATCTCACTCCCCATGCATTTTTCTTTTATCTTTGTTGCCGCTAACATTTCATTCCATTCATTCTAACATTTTGTTTCTGCGCAGAATATATTTTTGTTCATTAAATTGACAAACAAACATTCACTTAAAGAGAAGCAATTCCGAAGTTTATTCAAATCGTGAACGAAAAGACGCGCGCAGCAACAGCTGTTGAACGTCACATCAAATTTCGAAATGATTCATATATCATTTGCACTAAAAAACGTCGCAAAACCACTCGATATGAAAAATATACTTTCGATATTTCATCAATTTGGTCTTTTTATTAGCACCACGAGTTGTCATTAGCCTATAGAGAAGGTATTTCTTATGTGATGTTGTTAGGAATATGTCGGATGTAATCTCATGATTGCTAAAACTATTACGTTAGTATTATTTCAGCTGTTTAATCTAAAGGACATATATCACAGTTAGTGCAGCTACATCTGTGGTTAGATGATCAAAAACACTGTTATATATATATGTTTGAGATTCAAGACCTAATCGGGCGGCTTCTGTCGCTCGAGTATTGAACATGAAGCGACCAGCGTCTTCTTCAACAACATGGTCTCCAGAAGAAACTGTATCTCTTTCTGTGATTATTTCTCTCGTCATGATTTCCAGTTTTCTAGGAAACCTTTTAATAATACTAGTGTTCGTAAAATATAAGAGGCTTCTTTCATCATTTGCGAACAAGTTAGTTCTCAGTCTCGCAGTGGCAGACTTAGCAACAACATGTTTTCCTGTCAACTATCAGCTTGCAATAGTCTTGGACATTACTCTCGTCAGTAAAGAAGGGATGTTATGTACAATAGGTGGATTGGCCTCGTATGCTATATTCCTCATCTCGATTCTTACTAAGGTTATGTTGAGTATTGACCGTTTTATTGCTCTTGGATACCCTCTAAAGTACAAACTTCGTATCAAGTCTAGCGTGAAAGCCTTCATGGTCGCCTATCCATGGATTCATGGAGTACTCTTTGGGGTCTTCTGTGGAATTCTTATAGACATCAAGTTTGATCCTGCGAGCAGGGATTGTGGGTTGGTATGGAGAGAGCGGCATATTGGGTTTACAATCTCGGTATTAATTGCTCATTTTGTCGTTCCGTTGGCGTTGTTGGTCGTGATGAATGCCATGACTTTGCGACTCGTTCGAAGTCAGAATCGAGTGCTTGTCAGACAGGAAAGTAGCACACGAGATATTGGGGTGATATCAGCAGGAACAGACATAAGCAGGCGGAGAGGTAAGAGCTATTCTTCCTAGTTTTGAATCCGTTACTAAAAGCAGAGCAGAGCAGAGCAGAGCAGAGCAGAGCAGAGCAGAGCAGAGCAGAGCAGAGCAGAGCAGAGCAGAGCAGAGCAGAGCAGAGCAGAGCAGAGCAGAGCAGAGCAGAGCAGAGCAGAGCAGAGCAGAGCAGAGCAGAGCAGAGCAGAGCAGAGCAGAGCAGAGCAGAGCAGAGCAGAGCAGAGCAGAGCAGAGCAGAGCAGAGCAGAGCAGAGCAGAGCAGAGCAGAGCAGAGCAGAGCAGAGCAGAGCAGAGCAGAGCAGAGCAGAGCAGAGCAGAGCAGAGCAGAGCAGAGCAGAGCAGAGCAGAGCAGAGAAGAGAAGAGAAGAGAAGAGAAGAGAAGAGAAGAGAAGAGAAGAGAAGAGAAGAGAAATATATAACGAAGTAGGAAATTTAATCAAAAAATGTTTGACTCAATCATCAGATAAATTCAAAGTTTTGTTGAAACTCTCAGTCAAATCTCCGCCCTCCAATCTTTTATTCCCAAGTGGTCCTGGCATTTCAATTTAAGTTTCAGTGATAAACGACGATGCCTATGATTGTAGGAAAACTGCCGATAATATTGCACAGCTGTAGATGAAGCACCACTTTCGTATGGCTTCATAATTAAGTGCTATTGACCATTAATCATATCCATTTTGAAATCATTAGCAAATCCTGCAATCTGATTGGCTACAAAGTGTGCGATTTAAGCATTAATTGCACTATTTTGAATCATTAATTGCATCATTTTGTCAAACAATCACTTTTGAAGCTACATATAACTGTTGAATATTTTAATATATTAAGTTTCAAAATGGAAATGATTAATAGGTAATAGAACTGAGTGTCTTGCAATTTTGGGCAGAAATCACACTCGTGATTAACAAATTGCACTCCCGCTGCGCGGTCGTGCAATTTTGTAATCACTCTTGCGACTTCAGCCCAAATTGCACTCAACTCAGTTCTATTACCATTATTAATTAGTTTGAACTAAAACGAACAAAAGCAGAGTATTTCACACTAAAAATATGGCAACAGAATGATTAACGCTCGACCCTATACTAACGATTCGGTATTGAATGTCATATCTCAAAATAGAGCCATTTCAATTGATGGCAAATTTCTATCTTTTATTTACTTTATTCTTAGTTATCTAAAAAAATATCTAAATGAACGGAACTTAATCAGATGGTGTTGAAAGTAAGCGCTGGATCAAAAATACCGAGGAAATTCAAAAACGTTAATGAATGAAAGGCGGAACAAATGAATCGTGCTGTAAGTTGCTGTGAATGGTACATTCATAGTCGTCATCATTTTGGACAAGGTGTTTCTTATTTGTATACCTAGTAGGATATGGAAACGTCTTAGATATTATTAGCTTTAAAGTACAGGGATTATAGTCAAACACGTCGATATATTTTAATCAATGTTTTAGAGAAAGAAATATGCATAATTATAGGAAAAGAGTTTTAAGTTGATGTACGTTAGGTGTTGCGTTCGCTTCTGTTAGGACTTTTATTCTTCTTTTATTCTATTTTCTTTTTCGAGTAAAACGTATAAGAAATTTAATATTTTGAGCAAAAGTGAGAGAAAAATTTAAGTAAATTTAAGTAATTCAAGCCTTTAAACTATCTTAATCTCAAGGCACCTGCAAAAACTCCTCATTTTGCTGCTGCGCGTGTTAATTAGGGCAAGATATGGCGAGATAATTAAGCCGAACATATTATATCCCAGTGAAAACTTTTTGTTCAGTGGTCAAGTAGACAAATGACCAGAGAAATCTTGGCATGAAGAAATCATCTTGACCAAAAACTTTCGAAAAACATAGTACAACTGACAATACGTCCCGAGTAAGATTAAATTATGTCAGAATCGTGAGAGTTAGTAATTCCCTTAGCACGTATCTAAGTGTAGAATTTATGGCTTTGAACTTGAAAGAGGGTCTGGCCTGTGGCCTATATATATTCAATGAGCTGCCACCATCTGGAACTACTGCAGAAATAAACTATAAGAGTGACAAATGAAAGAAAAAGACGTGCTGAGTGCTTGGCTATACTCTTAGCACAAATTGGTATTTTGTTTTTTAAAATGACGGCAGACACTCGTGCATAAGTGAAAGTCTGTGACCAGGAAATACGATAAGCACTTTTAGAAGGAGTTGCTCATTCAAAAGAAGGGAGGGAGGGAGGGAGGCGGGACAGGAGAAAATAATTATTTTATCTTTGACCTCTAATCTCTGACTACAGTATGATATTTTTTTTCATGTTAAGCTGGTAGTGAGACGAAGCTAGCCAAGATATCCATGGTCATAGTGCTAGTATTTCTACTTTGCTGGACACCATATGTACTAACTCGAGCGATGTCCATCTACTGCTGCCACGTTCCTTCTATTGTGCTGACCGGAGCTGTTGTAACTGCTGATTTAACTTCTCTAATAAACCCGATCATTTACTCCTCTCTAAGGTCTGATTTACGCCAGTCTATAAGAGATCTTCTCCGGAGCCGACACAACAATGTAATACAAGTGCACCCAGTAATAAGGCAAGTTAGCAGTCAGCCACAAACGAGTCAGATATCTGAATGCTAAGATTCGACCTATTATTCATTCCACCTCAAATTGTAATAGCTAAAGACAGTTAGCATAATTTGGGGTCCAAATTTGAAAATTTAGATCTGTTTATCATGGTTGGCCAAGGCTTAATTTAACCGTCCAATGTCTTCTAAAGCAGATATGGGCTAAAGATGAAGAAGAAGAAGAAAATAATGCATAAGAGATGATGTCTGGTCGTGTTTTAGAATGGAACAGAAACAACTGTAGAAATGGTTTTTATTTTATTTAAAAATGACCACCTTGTGTAGGAATATTTACAAGGATAAAACTCATTGTTGCACCAATGACATGATAAACTCTTATGAATGTTAAACTATAGACACTCTTGGAGTAGATTGAATTGTAAGGAATGTTAATAAATAATGTAAATACGAAACGGACGTATACTAACAATACTACACACGAGTAATAACCAAAGCGATAGAAAACGAGTTGGCATGACAGCAAGAAAAACCGAAAAAGTGTACAAAATTAGCAAAAAAAGTTTTGCTCTCAAATGAATGAGTATTGTTTTGAAGACAATTTGAAGAGGTTTCTAGAGCTCAAATACTGCATTTGCTCGGATATATAGGTTTTATAGCCTTGCTGCAGAAAAAAGGTGAGGAGAAAAAACCTGAACTGATATAAGTTTTTAGCTATGTTATACGCATAAAGAAGGAACTATGAAAGCAACTAAAATCGTCAAAGGTTTTGAAGTACAAACCAACGAGAAATAACACTCTTTCTAACACCAAATCAAATGACAGACAAAAAATACCTCGTAAACTTCATAAGTTCTCGAAATGTAAAAGAAAAATAATCACACCAAACGTAAATGGGAAATATTTTGTGTCAAAAAAGCATGACTTGTAGGAAAAGGTTTAGACACTTAGAAGAAGTGCAACTCCAGCAAGGGTCCACTTGGCAGGATTCTCTTTGGTCTTCAAGAAGAAGTTCCATACATACGTGGGACCTCTCTGTCTGGTCTTATAAACAGGGCATTCATAGACGTTTTTAGTTTCTTGTTTGTCTACTGGGATGGCCCTAATGAACATGACAGGCATGGCTGGAGTTAGGTCTTTGAGTTTAGAGTCAGCTATCATTCCTGTCTGAGTGTCCCAGCGAGCTCCTTCCATGAACGAACCATGGACGTAGGCTCCTTCACGGGGTGGGCTGTTGAAGTCTTCTTTGTTCTTCTTAGTGACATCTACTTGTAGAGCCATTTTATCAAGAGGCCATTCATTCTTTCGAGCCATGGACTGCTCGATAGCTGTGAGGAATGACTGGGGGTTGAAGAATCCAGACAGCCATACTACATTTGGAAGACAGAAATCAGACGTCCAGCTTTCTAGCTCCTTGATACGCAATAGTAGATCAGCAAACCAAGCGGCAAGGCCAGCCATAGATGGGTAAGCACGCTTGGTCCACGACTCCGGTACGGTATCCAAGTACAGAGAATTCGAAAGATCCTCCATGTCTGATGTGATGGTCAACTCACCCTATGAAAATAAGATAATGGAATCAATAATATGGCCTTGACCTTGTCACGACCGCGTTCGTGCAGCGACCTTTTCACAGTCTGATACGAAAACTACTTATTGGCATCCTTCACAAAAAGGCCAGATCAACAACATGTTTTGACAACAGTACCTTGAGACCAAGATCAAGCATTTTAAGAGAAGTTTTCATCTCAGATGTTAGCATATTCATTCGTTCGCATTCTTGGAATGCCACTACGGTGTAGGGGCTTCGATCTTCTACTCTGGCCATCATTTCTACTACGTTAAACTCTTCAGGCAGTTTTTCCAAAATCTCGTCAAGGACTTGTTTGACCTGAAGAAAAAGAAACCAAGCATCAATACTCACTTCATAGATTTGGTTGAAGTAGGTAATGGTCCTTCTGTACTCTATACTACTCGTGTACTCAATATTATGTAACCGTCTTATTTCATTTGCAATTTTTTTCTTCATGAACCAACTTTTTGAGGGACTCCACAGTAATGACCTTCTCCTTTGTTCCCCTATTTCCTGTAAGTTTATGCAGGGATTTCTGACAACATTTATGGTTTATGACCAGATTTTGAAATAGAGATATGAAAGCTTGATATTTTATTACCTTTTCTTCCCTGGTCTGTCCTCCACCTCCTTCAGCACCGCTGTCTCGAGGCTGCATTTCCAGTAGTGTACGGAACAAGTTATCTGACGTGGTAGTCAGGAAGCCGATCTCAGCATTGGGATGCAGGCCATAAAGATAAGGACTCTCGGGTGGTAAGGTGTCGTCAATGTAGAGGTGGTAGCCTTTGAAGTCCGAGTTGGGAGGTAGGGGGAATCCTGGGGCAAGATTCAACTCTCCCTCAAGCTGAAAGTAAACGATGGCAAATTATTGTGCTGCGATGGTACTATTCGTTTTAGACAACAATATCAGACAGACAGACAGACAGACAGAAGATGATGATGATGATGCATATCCACCAATAAAGGTAGCAGTATCATGCAGGGATACCAGCTGGTTGCCTTACCATTTCAGGTTTCATGTACTCCTCCAGGTATGTCTTACACAACCGTCTATCCCAGTCATCGGTGATATGTCCACCGTACATGATCTCTCCAAACAGATAACGGAGATCAGTCCATGGCACCTAGTGAGGTAATAGTGGTAGGAAAATAATCAAATTAGTGTACTAATAAGAGAACGAGGTATGCATAACAGAATGGAGGTCTGCCTCCCTCCCAACTTCTTCCTTCCATCCTTCCTTCCTTCCTTCCTTTCTTCCTTACTTCCCATTCTCTCGCAAGTCATGTGTGCTGGTTGCATTACAACCAACAAAAACGTTTCTTTCTCTCTATATAATTAGTCTCTCAAGATCGTAACAATAAATCTAAAGATAAAAGGGGCAAAGGTTGGAATTAAACCCAAGGTTCTGATTTACCTTAGGGTTAGCTTCCAGGTAGTTATACAACACATTGACACTGATAGTCAAGTCTCCAGTATTGAAGGGATATGAACGGTTCCAGCCCTGAGGACCAAACTTTCGTCTTTCTGCCACTACTGCATGGAAATAACACAGGGCAAATAGAATGCTCTTGAACTCATTCTCACGTGCACACATCTCTAATGTGTCCTGCGAGATAATAAAAATAAACGAGTCAGTTATTAATTAAAAGAAAAATGAAAAAGAATGGAATCAGAATAGCAAGGAAAAGAAAGCCATACCAACCAGTGTGCCTCGACTAAAGTTGGCATAACGTTAGTTTTCTAGGTCCCTAAAGGCGTGGAAATACGAGCAACGAAATTGTGCAACTTGTCGCCCAACATCGTTGCGATGCAAGTTGCAGAGTGAATATTGCGCAAGAAATTTTCACTGTTACAAAGAGTAGAAAGAGCTTCTACTTGTGCAACAAAATCGCGCAACAAAATTTTGTTGTACGGGGTAGTAATACGAGTAACTTTCACACTGCAACTAACAACGCAACGATGTTGCGTGACATGTGACATGTGACATGTGACATGTCTGTAAATCACCTTAACCGGTGAAGTTGGTATCCACATTAAACATTATTACTGGGTTGCTATGGTAGCAAACCAGTCTTAAAATGAGATCCGTTTTTCGGGCGTCAGGTAGACCATAATTTCACACGTCATGATTGGTCGAGAACTTGTAAACAATGTCCAATGTCCAATGAAGTTGCCACACGACATCGAGGACGATGTATTTATAGTTTTTAGTGTTGTGTCACCATTAATTCATTCGTTCAGGGTTCGTGAAGTACTATTTTGTCTGTAGGCATGTTGCGTACTATTGTCTTTAGGTTTTTTAACTTACGCTTAAACTACTTACAAACACACACGCCGTACGTGGTAGACACACACTAAAAGATGTTATTGAGCGATTTTGGAACGGGTTGGTCCACATACTCAAAGAGAGAAGTCTGAGAATCTATGAGCTATCTTTGAGAATCTATGAGCAAACTACGGTATGAGAATCGTAGAACTAGACAAACTAGTCAAAATAGACTAAGAGAATCTATAAACTACCTATAGCTAGCTATGATCAAACTAGATCACCAGATCTCAGATACAAAAAAAAAATACTGAGGCAAACTACAGAACGAGAGACAAACTACAAAACGAGTGACAAACAAAGCTTTGATGAAAGCTGACTCCAAGAACTTGTAGAAGTCAGACGAGCTGATAGTGATCTACAAGAAAGCGAACTGCCAAGACTCCTTGTTGAATATTTCCATTTATGAAAATACAGAAAACAAAAACTGAGGGAAAAACAAATGACCAGTTAAACACATTTTTGCTAAGAGTATTTACATTGATAAAACGTTTGTTTTGCAGCGAACAGTTTCGATACTGAAATAGACATGTTTATTTCATCAGCGAGTCTTGAAAGGTACGCTAGTAGGTCAAGTAGAAATATAATATGCGTTGACAAGTCAGTAACGCAACACTAATGTCTTACTAGAATTTAAAATGTTTTTAATAAAGGGGGACTTTGAACCCAAAAGGAACACTTTGGTAAGAAATAATAGAGTATATATGTGAATGGGCGTGCTCTCGCACAGGCAACCCAGTGAACGCTCCAAGAGCGTCTAGTTATTATTATGTTGGACAGTTTTGTTGCTCGTATTACCGCACCTTAAGGATGATTTCCAAAAGAACAACATGGATGTAGTAACAACTACTCATGATCTGCTATCAACAAACAGTATTCACCTGATTGAAGTTGTTGAGTGACTTGTGTAAGTTAGCCATCATTCCAGTAGGTGGTTCATTAGTGATTTTGATGGATGATTCAAGAATACCCTGTGGGATGCAATGTGCGTCTGGGGTACCTGCCGGCTCAGCTGAGATGTACACACGGTAATCTTCATGACTTCCTTCGCCGTAAGCCTCGAGTTGTTTCTCGAGTTTCGGTAGCCAGTTCTTCACCAAATGCACATTCTATTGAATCAAAAAAACAGTAGGGATCTCAAAAATTTAAATATGGCTGCTACTTGACTCAATCTTGCCATTTACAGCAGACTTTCAATGCGTAGTATCAGTGCGCGCGATACTTCAAAACGAAGCCCAACTTTTTGCTTATCCATTCAGAACATACCCCTTTACTTTGGGCATGTTTTCCTATTTCAAATCCCGTGTCATTCTCTTGGGAATAAAAATCTTTTTTTTGAGTTGTATCCATATTCATGCATCTTGTCCTACGCAACCGTTAAACAAAGAAATGATACTCTAGGGAATGATACGTGGTCCGAAATGGGAATACAATACGCGCAAGCTAAAGAGGTCTATTCTAGTTTGGCATTCTATGATGAGGCAGTTTTATTTGTGTATGACTTGATAAAATATCTAACCTGCAAGATGACCCAGTGACCTTCCTTGGATGCTAATGTCAGACATTGCTCGGCAACGATTTCTTGACCCTAGAAATTAAAGAAAGATTAGGAAAATTACCATTAGTATTTGTGTCACCGGAGCGGAGCTTTCGTGTTAGAAAATGATGGTGATAACGACGACGAAGATACAACTGCTCAAATCAATCAGCACTTCGCCAAATACCTTTTTCTTTCATGTATCCTATAGCCAAATTCATATTTCTACTCATAATTAATGTTCAGATCAAGAGTAAAGCACTTACCTGCCCAAGAGAGACGTTGTGGAAGTTCTTGTTATCAAATGTTTTTCCAAGCTTTTTGCCTAAGGCTTCCACATCCTTTAAGGGATCGACACCAGGGGAGAGGATGAAGAAGATGGGAGTACTTGGAGAACTTTCATCGTATGACCGGGCAAATTCCAAGGGAGCATCTTCCACGTATTTATGGCCCAGTTTCTCTTCCACAAAGTTACTAAAAGTTGGAAAGTGAAAATCAGTTAAAGATTGAAGCCATGGTAGAAGAAAAGATAATGTTGTAAAGATTCTGAAAACGCAAAAGGGGAAAAAACCTGAAGAACAGAAATGTGGATGGAAGGAAGGATGAAAGGAAGGATGGATGGAAGCATGGATGGATGGATGGATGGAAGGATGGAAGGAAGGATGGAGAAAAAGATGGAGGAAATGAAGGATGGAAGGAAGGATGGTGGAAAGGATGGAGGGAATGAAGGATGGAAAGAAGGAAGGAAGCAGCACGAAGGAACGAACGGACGAAGGCTGGATAAATCATGGTAAAACAAAGACACGAAACAAAAAGGACAAGGAAAAGAGACAAATCACAATCTACTAAGTAACTTGGTGCGAATGTATTCACTACAACACACAGTTACTCTTAAATAAGAGTTAGAAGTGCGCATCCACCTCTTTTAAAATAAAATTCCGTACAGTACGTATCCCTCTTACCTGACAGCATAGGTCATTCTGTCGGGTCGCAATGCTCTCATCATGCATAGTTTCTGAAGTGCTGACTTGTTTTTCCATTCCTGGGGGAATTTCTCCTTCTCTGGGCACTCGCTCTCTACAAACTTTTTCCATCGCTTGGCTGAACCTTCAATATCTCTATCCAGGTTACGGAATTCTTCCATGTTACCTAGAGCCTTAAAATAAGATAAAGAAACGTTGAGTAAGGTAAAACTTGGAAGGAAATTTTTTGCCAGAGTTTTGACTGAGCAAGCAGCTCTTGAACTGATGGTTTTCGTACAGTGTTCGTAACGTATTCACACATATCAAATCAGCATTTTAAACAGGAATAAACTAAAGCTCTACCTTGATTCCTCCCCAGCAAAGGTTATTTAAGAAGTCCACTGGACTGGTCACGTTCATGACTGCAGGGAAACGTAACAAGAAGTCCAACTCATGAGGAACGATTTCCTTCTTCATCAAAAGAACCTACACAAAATAGATAAGAATAAAACACGTTCAGTGAGGGTGTATATATTAAAACTAACCAGGATATACAACTAGGAAGAGTCAAATAGAGAGAAGGGAATGAAGAAATGAGAGAGAAAATGAGGGACAGAAAAAGATAGACAAAATAGACGAAAAGCAGTAAAAAAAATGTGAAGAAAAGGAAGTAAAAAAGCAAGCTAGAAAAGAGTAAAGAAAAAACGGGGGAAAGAAAACAAAATGGAAGGAAGGAAGGAAGGATGGGAAATTAACGATAGACAAAAAAGAAACCCACAAAGAAAAGCAAAATAAACAAACAAGCAAACATCAACCACAGAACACCAATATAAAACGTAATAATATACCTGGAAGGCCACTTGAGCAGTGAAGATAAGCTTGTCTTTCTCAAACAGACCTCGTGTTGTGTAAATGAAGACTGAGTACGTAATACAGTCAATCAGATTAACAACACGAACTTTGACCTCCTCAGCTTCTTCTGCACGTGAAATAGCAGTCTGGAAAACCACACTGAATGCCTGAAGCATACACCAAAACAAAGTTAACGTGAGTTGAATGTATAGACCCCTTGCACGTGACGTCAAAGCAGCTCAATTTGGAGGACAAAACAAAAGAATTTCAATCTCCTGAGAATTAGAACCTATTGTTTTGACCTCCAAATTGAGCTGCATTTTGAAATGCTTCAAGGGGTCTATAGATGATGAATTTTACTTGTGTAAGATATCTTAGGTTGTTACCTTTAGTGAAAACTGATACATAGGGTTGATCTTGTTCAGGTCGTTCAGGATAAAGTAGAGTAAGGAAGCCCTTGCTGCTGCTGGTCTGTAGGCCTCACGTGCCTCGTTGATTTTGACCTCTGTTATCTTTGCCTCTCCTACCTGTACCTCGATCTCTGCTGCTGTTCTTTTGGTTGTCTCAAGGTTCTCTACCAGGGCGTAGTCACCGAGGAAGTTACCTCCTGCGGCTGAGAGACGCGCCAGAAGAGAATCCTCAAGTTCTTTTAGTTTGATGGTAAAGGCGTTTTGTTGCTGGGTCAGTTTAGCCTTAAAAGAAAATATCAATCGTGGAGTAAGATCAACAAGCTTGATAAATGTTACAGCGCAAATCGAAAAACCGTGGGCACCAAGAAATATTTCAGAAATCGTTTATCGATTGTTGAACAATCTGAAACAACTCTAACTGCAAGACGTTTGACTGATTTGTAGTAAGATAAACTTCTTGTAGTTAGAGACTTAGGTGCCCACGGTTTTTCGATTCACACTGTAACTGAACAATTGCGTATCATGTAAAATGAAAACAAATAAATCGTATTTGTATTATCATCCTACCTTTGTTTCCTCCAGATCGGGTCTTTCTTTACGCACCACGTCAGCCAGCAACTGATCTTCCAGACCTTCTCGGGTGACTGTGAAGTTGATAAGTGTAGTCTGTGCTTGCATTTCCGGTTTGTAATGAGGATTGGCAAGTTTGGTTTGTAGAATGAGACGGAAGTCAGGATGGTATTCCACCTCTTTGTCGCCCATTTTTATGGCTCTGAATCAAAGAAAAATCGATTTTGTTAACCTTGTTCTCTTCGCAGGTTCTGATAACCATCTTAGTGGCCTCCAGCCAAAATCATTATAATGATTATGATACCAATACTGTGTCAGTGTTACTATGTTAGTGCCTTCCAGTCCAAAAGGCTGGGCGTCCAATAAGGCGTAAATGGCCCTGTTACGCTATCACTAGCCTTCCAGGGAACACAAGATATAGAATATAGAAGAGTCAATATAGCCTCACCTTCCTTTTTTGATTGTATTTCGTCCAATCAGGGGATCCAAGACTGCATCTACATTTTCTCCCATGTTTTCGATCAACATGCAGTCACCATTAGAAACAGCTCGCTCGATGGTGTCCAGGTATCTATGATTAAATCAAACATTTGCTTTTTAAAATAATCAGATCTTTCTTTAGTTTTTCTTCTTCTCTTCGTTGGCCTTATTCAACGATTGAACAAGAAACTAAGGTCCGACCGACCGACCGACCGACCGGACCGACCGACCCGACCGACCGATCCGACCACATCGAAATGGCAGGAGGTGAATAACTATTTTATCTTACCCTTTCTGTCCCAGCCGTACTACGCGCAGGTCAGCTCCCTCGCGAGTTTTAATCCATTTGATGCCCTGTAACTGCGGATCAATCATGAGTGGCCAACGCTCACAGTTGGTCAGGATCGTGGCGTTCTCGGTAGACATTCGGTCACTCGGAAGATCTTCGTTATTCCATTGGGCGATAGTAGCGTTGTCGGTAAGGAGGCTTAGTGGATCAAGGCCTTCAGTGATTGGAATCTTGACCTAATTTGAGCAAGAAAAAAATAGCAGGTTATAGATAGATAAATACAATAATTCCTGCCTAGACTAATGGTAAAGCACATAGTTGTTCGACAGTTACTGTAAGCAGAAGCTCATATGCATGGGAATTAGAATGACTCTAGTCTTACCGATTGAGAGTTAAGGAAATTAAGCCACTTGTTGATAAGATTATCTCTGTATCTCCTGGTAAAGCAGCCTTGATACGAGACGAACGCCGTAGTCAGCAATACATCCCCAGGTAGTGTCTTTTCCTGGGTCTTAAAATTGGCCACCGATTCTCCCCAACGTACATTCTCAGACGCCAGCCCACCAACCAGCCTGTTAGCTAGTTCGATTGTCTTAGCAGTTGTCTCTGCTTCCTGCTGACACTTCAGTTTTTCTGCTGTAGCCTTTTCAAATGCGGCGGTAAGTTCGGCCAAGTTCTCGTCCAGCTCGGTAATCTTGGCTTTAATCTTGGCGAGTTTGTCCTCTGCGGCGGCCAATTCAGCATTAGCGGCAGCCAGAGCTTTTCTCTTGGGTTCGACATCACAGAAGATTCGATAGAATCCGATAATGTTGACGACCCAAGCGCAAAGACCACCGGCGGCTAAAGACTTGACCTTAATAAAATCAGGGCTGAATTCTGGATCGTCAAGGTATGGTTGTACAGCCTTGAGGTTGTTCTCATGGATGTTTTCCTTGTCATAGTTGATAAGTTGATCCAAGAACTGATCGACCTGCGCAGCAGATAAGACAGAACAAGAGAAGATTATTATCTAGTGCACAGACCGTCAGATTGTATTAACAGCTACAGTAGATATAATCCACAGAGTATGGGTTTAATAGTGCGCACAGCATCCCTTGTTTCATTCTCTTTCTTGGGTTAGGCCTCTTGATCTTGATTGTGTGCGCAAGCAAAATTAAGAAAATGCGCAAATAAAAAGAACAAATTGATAAAGGCGCGGACGCAAGGTGTAACATTACGCATAATATTGCAGGTAATGTTGCTGAAGTGTGAGCATTTTCTACTTCAGCAACATTTTGTGCAACAAATTGCGTCCTGTGACATGGCTCATAACATCGATTGCCTGCAACATTGCGCGAAATGCTGCACCGTGTGTCCGCAGCTTAAAGGGTGTCCATTAAATAGAGGTTTGTTTTACAGTTAATATGGGAAGAAAATTTCGGGACCGCGCAACTTGTTGTTCATTCATTGTAAGGTGTCCGCTTAAGAGACGTATCACTGTACATTTTGTTGCCCTAAGACCAGGTTTCGGCTTCAATCATTTGCCTCGTAAGCTCATAACTGCGCATTGCACAGAAAATAGTCCACTGCCCTCCTCCCTAGATATAGGTTCGACCTACTTTGGCCATCATGATTTTAGCATTTTTCCAGCTACGGTCTTTCGGGATCTTGGAAGGTGGACAGAGAAGGACCATTACAGCTGATGTGACATTAACTACAGCGCCTGGTGGTGAACCGAAGGATTTCAATTCTGTTAAGTTGTTTTTGTTCAGGGTGTTTAAAGCTTCTTGAGCTGCAAGCAAAGCTGGTTCAGCCTTGGCCAAGTCTGCTTCGCAGGATTTTTGCTTCTCAGACACATCTTTTGCAATAACCTGGAATCAGTAATAATCAATAATATTCAGTAACAAACAAATGACAGCTATACAAAAAAATTTCACGTGCGAAGATTAACGGAAAACTTTTAGCTTTTTTAGCTTTTTATGATCAAAATATCTTTCACTCCCCGTCCCTCCCCGACTACCTTTTCAACTACTTGATACTGTCAACCAAAACACATTGAATCAGAACTTTTACCATACCTGGACTTTCTTTTCCTCTCCATCTGCGAAAGCCTTTTCCTTGCTGACCTTTTCGGTTTCTACGCCAACTTTGGCGATTAGTTTGTCTGCATCTTCGTTCTTCTGCTTCAATTCGACTTCTTGAGAAGCAAGTTTGGCCTTCAAGTCATCTACTTGCTGTGCAGTGCTTTGGAGTTTCAGTAAACCGTTCTCTAGACGTTCGGTCTTCTGTGCAAGTTCTTTGGACTTCTTTTTCAGTAGATTACGATAAAGGTTGATCTGTGAAAACAAGAGAGATTGTAATGCTCAGTAACTACCCAAACCCTTAAGTCAGTCCCTGTAGCGGTTCCACAGGCAAAGCAAAGGGATCAGTATACGAGTGCTATAAGGTTTTTTTCCAGTATAACATATAAATTACTTTTATTTAAAGAATCAATTCAAAGTTTGCAAGCATTCTCAAGACAATTAAAACGCAAACGTGATCACGAGTAAAGGAAGAAATGACGCTGGCATTTGGTGAATGAATATCACTTAAGCAACGAACATACGGTGCGCGCAATGTTGCAAGCAATCAATGTTCTGAGCTATGTCACACGACGCAATTTGTTGCACACAATGTTGCTGAAGTACAAAACGATCCTACTTCAGCAACATTGCCTGCAATATTGCGCGCAATATTGCACCGTGTGTCCGCGCCTGTAAAACCATTACATAACCAGGACATACGACTTCAACATAGTTCTAGAACAACTCTTAAATATGAAATAAAGTCTTTTCTTAAAAGAAAACTGTGCGTACCTGTTCAAGGAAACTCTTGGGTGTAGTATAGTTGTACCGTCTCTCATTGGTGAGGTATGCATGACTCTCTTCATTGACACTAGTATGCACGTAAGACATGAAGTCTGCCACAGACGGTCTGGTTTCAGGCTACAAGGAATAAAAAGAACGAACATATAAGTGCGTATACACTTAGGTTTGAGTCAGGAGCTACTGAGCAGGGAGTAGAAGGGTAGTAACTTATGGGGAGGGGAGGGGAGGGCAGGGGAGGGCAGGGGAGATAATCTTTTGACGTTACAGGCAGACGGAAAACTAAGCAAGGCTTCAATAGGGTTAGATAACTTACATCCAGTTGTTCCAAGTCCTCAATAAAACGTTTGCTGACAGAAACCAAAGCCTCTTGGGGCCATTCGTGGAACCAATCAATAGCAGTGCAGTTAGTGACGGCAGGGAACTTACGACTACGAACACGCAAGGTTGCCCCAACAGGCGAGAAACACAGAACCACCTAGCAAGAGAACAATCAATCATATTAGAGCCAAATATCAAAATACTTCAACAACAAAGTTTTTGATTCACCAGGTGGATGTGACAAATAGACCACTTTCACGTGACGTCTAACCAGCTCAATTTGGAGGACAAAACGAAAGAATTTCAATCTCCTGAGAATTGAAGCCTATTGTTTTGTCCTCCAAATTGAGCTGCATTCAGACGTGCTGCAAGTGGTCTATAGGATTACGTGCTTGTACCTTAAGGTTTCGTCGTACGCGTTCAATAAAAAACATCCAGCAATTTTCCCTTGTGTCTTGTAATCCAGCACCTTTGACCTCGTTCCTGACGCCTGATATTATGTTTTCTACTTCATCGTCGGGGAACAAGCCAGGAATTTCACCAGATGCTAGTAAATCATTGATCAAAACCAAGAAGTTCTCTTCAGGGATCTGTGCGTCTGTTAGTAAGAATACAGTACCAATGTTCTTCCATCCTGCTTTAATGCACAGGGCTGCTAAATCGACCTACGATTCAAGATGGTAAAAATTGAAATTAGACACTCACTAAGGAACGTGCAACAGGAAGTAACGTTTTCTGCGATGAGGAAAAAAATTCGAATATGACGCCATAATAATAAGAATCTTATTGGCTGAAAGTATCATACCACTGGAAACAACGTTGTAAACATGTTCACACGTGCAATTTCGTAGTTTGAGAAATGGTGCGCGCAATAGTTATACAGTGCATTTCTTTGCAGAAGTGCTATAAATTAAAAGGTACGCACCTTCATGTCTGGAATACTGTAACCTTTTCGCAGAGTAATCTGGAAAACATCAAGTGAGCTGATAAATGCAGCCAGTCTGGCTAAACTCTGTTTACCGCTGCCACCAACACCGACGAGAAGAGCATTACCACGTGGAGATTCGAGAATACGGTTAATACGACACCTGAAAGCAAACAACCAGTGAATTAATCTAACATCCAATCTATTAAGAAATACGATCAAAACTTTCTATCTAATTTACTCAAACAGGAAACCACTCAATGAAGAAATAGAAAATGCGCGCGCATGCTGTGTGCAGTTAACTATAAAGCACGCGGGGTAGGCAGAACACAAGATAAGTGTTAGGAGCACGACGCGTAGCGGATAAGAGTTGACTTTATTTTGGACACGAATGACGAACAGCGCGTGCTGTGTGCTCTCGTAATGCACGCGCTCCCAACCAATCAAAACACGAGGTTTAAAACAAATTTTTCGGATCCTCAAGATTTGTAGCCTTTTTTATCCTATACTTATGGGGCTCCATTTCTTTGTAATCCTCTCTACCAGGATTACGTCGGTTTTTTATTGGGGGAGGGGAGGTGGTGATAACACGCTGAATCATACCCACAACTAAACAAGATGGATATTTTATCAAATGATAACTTACACATGTTGCATGGCATCTTCAAAGAGCACAAGGTTCATAACAGCATTAACCTCGTTATAGTTGTCCAGTGCTTCAACCAGTAGTTTACTTAGATGATCCCAGTCAGGTACTGGAAGATACTTCGGGTCACCGATACCCGAAGCGAAATGGCAGTACAGATTGGGCTTGGCAGAGATCTGTTCTTCGTCAAAGTCCTATGCACATGGATGAAGTCACAGGGTCAAGAGACAAAACATGGAAATCGAGATACTTAAATAAGAGTAACGTTTGGTTGGTTTTATCTGTAGGGAAGGGGAAACAGGAGAAATGGTTGTGACATATTTAAATACGTCTTCAACCTTCAAATTTTATTGATACCCTGAAACAACCTCTGGGTTTATCAAAGCAGGACACGACTAACTCACATAATTTAGCTTGCTAAGTTTTGCGGGGGGAGGAAAACCCTCGAATCAAGGAAGAGACCTAACAAATTCTGCTGACATGTGATGTTGAGCCCAGGAATCTAACCCGAGACCCCAGAGGTAAGAGGGAAGTGCACTCCCACTATGCCACCCTTGATTCCCTGCATATTGTGCTTGGGTAGGTTTAACAACCAGGTGTTTCTCTTGCTTGTGGGAATGATTTAAGGAAGACGGCTCTGTCACCAGGGTACATCTCGACAAACTTACCTCAAAAAATTTCTTTGTTATGTCCATTTGTAATTTATCGTACATTTCAATGTCTTTTTCATCGACGAACTTGTCTCTATATACTCGATTACACTCGTGCATCCACAGACGTACAAGGTCTATGGGAGTCTTCAAGCACTCTGGGGTACTGAACAAAATACCCTGGAATATGTTGGAAAGATCTCGAAGGTTGAAAATATAATGGAATTTTATTGCTGTTGGTAGGAAAGTACTTGTAATCTTCTGGTTGAGAGCAAGAGCAGCGTCTAGTAGTTTATCAGTGGTTTTAGCAACAGCAGCAGCGAACGCATGAACCTTCATATATCCGTTTAGAATACTGAGGTATACAGTCTTGAGGGCATCCAGGCCAGGGAAACTAATAGCAAACACCGCAAAGTGACGCTAAAAACAACAAGAAAAGAAAATCAGACGATGAATATCTTGTTTTGTCTTATTGATCATTATGAACCATCGAGGCAGGGAGTATGTCGTAGTACTAGTCGTGGTAGTGGTGGTGGTAGTAGTAGTAGTGGTGGTGGTGGTGGGGTGGTGGTGGTAGTGGTGGTGGGGTGGAGGTGGTAGTGGTGGGGGTGGTCATGGTGGTGTTGGTAGTAGTGTTGGTGGTGATAGTATAGAAGTGGTAGTGCTGTTCGTGAATAATAACAATGCTGTTGTAAAACATGAAGCAACCCACCACACACACACACACACTGACCCGTCCAACTTATTAACAATCGCATTCTTGTCCGCACTCTTACCTGTAGTCGTGGATTAATGGTGAAGCTACCAGCTGTTGGGTTCATGCAGGCTATATATTGTGTATTGCCTACGTCTTTCAGGGTTAATTTGGTTCGATCGTACCAATGATGGTAGTCTAGATGTTGACGAATCAGCGTGTGAGGCTGTACTGTACCATATGTGTCCACCTAGAGTTGAAGGGGAAATGATCTTAAGATTAAATTGAAACGGTTTTGAGTATCATCACGGAAAAACTCACCCCCAGACAATATATTTTTCACAACAGATCCTTTTCGAATTCGTACAATACCACTGTGTTCTTTGATTACAGACTCATTTACTCCGGGTTAGCCCCATTTCAGCATCAGAATATTCACAGATAACAACAGTAAAGTAAAGAATGCACAACTCCAACAATACAAACACTTTGAAATTCCACGGACCTTCACTGGAACACGTAAATATTCTCCACAAAATCGAGGCTAACCCTAAGCAACAGAAACTGGAGTATTAAACAGAGGGCACAGTAACCTAAAGAAACCATCCACCACCTACCATAGGCATGTTCATGTCGTCGATAAAGTATATGAGCTTTTTGTTGCCTGGCGGGCCATAATTACGTCCTGCTTTCTTTTCCAATGGTTTTTCCAGAACACCCTGCAACATGGCCGAGGTGGTGTAGTAGTTGAATGGTACATTGGCTACCATGGTAACGTCAGGGTCCAAGGACTGGAAGTAATCGTTGACTAATACTGTCTTTCCTGTACCGGCACTGCCGACTAACATCACTGGTCTTCTTTTGGCCATCAGTAAATCCATGAAGAATCTGACGCGGGTTGTTTCTGCGGTGTGCACGAGCACAGCCTAAAGGGAAATGATCATCATTTAGAATACTTAAGAAAAGCAAGTCACGGGTGGAATCAATGTTATTTTTTTACCTGTAATGGAACTTCGGGGTCTAATTCGAAGCGAGGCACACTCTCTGTCCAGGGAACAAATTTCTTGGTTTCCTGGTCGATGGAGTAATCAAAGACAGTACCAGCAGAAGGAAATTTGATGGTCTTGAACTCGGTTACCCACCATTTAGAGAACTCTACACGATAGTCAACCAGCTAGAAATGAAAAACAGGCAGATCGATGAGATCAAAAACACAAAGGGAGCGATACAGAATGCACGAAAAGTCACGGCATACTGCATGGTTACGGCACGGCACGGACACGGCAACGAATGCCAAATGTTTTCATACGCGGCAGGGCACGGCACGGCACGGCACTGACACCATCACGACAAGGTGCGGTCCGTGCCGTACGTTTTTCATAGTCATACGAAAACTGCTCTATAATGGAATACGATGGAATAAAGTAATACACAGAAAATGTACTGAACATGGGATGTGGGGTCCCACAATTCCATGCGGAAGGAGTTTGACACTAGATTTAGGAATTACTTCTGATCTCCTGATCTTACCTGATCTTGGAACATGGCACCGCCAAAGGCCCACACAGCTGCAAACACAAAGTACAGCTCGTACAACTCCTTGTTGCAGTCGGGAGGAGTATTCTCAGGTGTCAGTAGACATTCTAGCAAGTAACAGATCATGTTAACCATGGTGATGTCGGGTATTGGAGTGATCTTCTTAAAGCGCACGCGCAGGACGTCCAGACAGACGGGTACGTATTTGTCAAACAGGATTTGAAGATTGGCTTTCTCTGATTGGACTTCGCGGGTGTCAATCCAACTGGATACGTATCTATGGTAACGAAAAAAAATGATAAATACTAAAATCAAAAACCTCTGGTTGTGACATAATGATGGTCATACTGCATTTATAAGATATTGTCCTTTCATTTGTATCACTATTACTTAAATTCTCTATGAAAATAGAGGGCGCTAAAAATGTATAGATTTAGTGACTACAATTGTGATAAAGAAGTTTTCGTATGACTATGAAAAAAGTATCAGTGCCGTGCAACGTATGAAAACATTACAAATTCCGTGCGGTTTCCGCGCCGTAACCGTGCTTTGTGCCGTGACTTGTACCGTGACCATACGAAACCTGCTCTAATGGGACAATTACACGGCAAGATTTCATAACTGCATATTAGCTTTATCCGCAAGATTCATTTCTTTTTTTTTTTTTTTCCGTTATTGACACAAAGTTTCATAATGTTTCAAAGTACTCACGGATTCCAGCCGACATCTGCATAATTCAAGAAAAGAATTCCAGCACGTGATACTGTTGCGGGTGTTGCAGTCTTCAGGTGACCAATCTCAAACAGCAGTCTCATGGAGGGAGTGAGTGGAACACGCTCATTACTGGCCAGTGTCAGAACCTGTAGTCAGCATCAAGACATGTTAGTTGATGTATCTTGCAATGAGCCAAGCCTGCACGATAATACAAGCAACACAATCGTGCAACTTGTTGCGCAACATAATTGTTGCAAGTTGCAGAGCGAAAAATACTCGTATTACAACCCCTCGTGCAACAATTTTTGTTCTAAGAAGTTGATATTTGTTTCATCAAGCATAAATAATAATAATAAATATTCCGAGCTCCTGGCGGGATATCAACTTTTGCAACAAAATTTAGTTGTTGCATGGGGTGGTGATACGAACCACATTCACTCTACAATTTGCTTATTGACCGATATCTACCTTATTGTCGTCCATGACAGTGTTGAGGGATTCGATCCACATGGGATCAATGTCACCATCAAGAACGATCCATTTGGGGGAGTCATTGGCAATGTTAGACAAGTCTCGCATGGTGGTAGAAAACAGACCTGTATATAACAAAAAGGATGTCACGCCAAACAGTCATCATTCAACGTCACGCAAGGATACTGTGTCACAAAACCAAGCCTAAATATACTGAACAAAATCCACCTACCATCTTTCCATTCTCGAGTAGATGGATTGATGAAGCCAAACAGTTCATCTGCTGTTACAGCCTTTGGGTTCAGGTCGTGTAATAAAGGCTTTCTCTTTTGATTCTGGTAGGTCTTGTTCAAGGTACGGATGACCTAATAAAGACATAATCAAATGCACCTTAAAAACTTTCCAGAGAGGCATTTTGGTGCTGTTGAGTACTGTGGAGATTTTCCTTTTTCGTTGTAAAGAAGAAATTGGTTTGGGTTGATGTAACAAATGAAATGGCAATGATTCATTCAAACGTACTTTTGTGTGAACCTCCGAGGGCAGATTTCTTTGAAGGAATCTTCTTCATCATGATCATGATCATCCTTTATTAATATTTGTTATCCCGTAATATAAATTTATCATTCAAAGGGCATGGCTTACCTGTGTTTTGCCAGTTCCAGCAGGGCCAAGAACAAATACAGAGTGACGGACTGCTAAGAGCTCCTCCAATTGCACCACCTTTAGAATGAAGCTGTCTTCTGGTTGAAGTTTAAGATCCTAAAAAAAAGCGTATTCAGTTTCAGTAAACAAAACATGGAGAAATGGCAGAAGATCTATACTAGAAAAACGTCCCAGACTAAACAATTTGATGAGCCCTGAGGATGTTACAGGGTATCGGTAAAATTTGAAAGTCAATTCGATAACCACTGAAAACAAGGGTATCTATTTTTGGAGTCTAGTAGTTACACACTAACAATCAATCAATGCCAGTAAATTCATAAGTCAACTTACCAAGGCTGATCTCTTGACCAGAGCCTCAAAGTCCATATCTCTCTTACGCGGTACATCCAGTGCTGGGAACAAGTCCCCAATAAGTCCCATAAAGATAGGAACATCATCTGTTACAATCTTGGGGATGTTAAAGTCACGTAATGCCCTCATGAGCACCTGGTCTTCTGGTCTCTGTCTGTCGGATCGTTTAAGAGAACCGGCTACTACCAGGACGGATTTGATAGCACGTAAGCCCCAATCGTAATGGTCTTGTTTGGAGAGAAGCTCTTTGCACAGTGAGTATAGGGTGATGAACTTTCTGGCTAAGGCTCGAGCTTCGATGAAGCCTTCAGCCACCAACATGATTTCGCAAATGAGCTCAAAGTCAGGTACAACCATAGCGCATGGACTGTAGGTGAAAATAAGATAATGTTATCATTGTGCAAGGTTTTTTAAAGTTTTTAAAGACAAAGACAAATCATAAAGTTACGTACACACAGTGCAGCATTGCGCGCAATGTTGCAGGCAATCGATGTTGCGAGCCATGTCACACTACGTAATTTGTTGCACGCAGTGTTGCTGAAGTAGAACAAGATCCTACTTTAGCAACATTGCCTGCAACATTGTGCGCAATGTTGCACCGTGTGCCTGCGCCTTAACACCTCAACTCAGTTTGGCTGTCCAGACAGAAGACAACAGAACACATGAATTGGAAATAAGCTACACTTAGCGGAATGCGCATCATTTTTATCTTACCGGAAAAGAGCTTTGAGATTCTCTGGCAACTCTGTACGACCTGCATAACCAGGATTCATAGTGATGAACAGACCAACGGTAGGAACGAGAGAGATGTCTTCACCTTGGAAGATGAAGCGCTCCTTCTTGTCTCTGATGGCGTCTTGAATGGACTTGACTTGTACAGCAATGACAGATAACACCTCCACAGAGATACGGTTGAACTCATCAAAACATCCCCATGCACCTGTCTGGGCGAGTCCTTTGTAGATGTTACCGCACGACTAAGAAGACAGAAAGAGAGACAGGTGGATACAGTCAGTAGTGTATATTTTTTACGTGTGAAAAATCACGGCGCACGGCACGGTTACGGCACGGCACCGAATGTCAAATGTTTTCATACACGGCACGGCACTGACACGGTCACAGCAAGGCGTAATCTACGGTTGTTCCATGTAATGATATTATACGCCAGCCAATATCTAACTCACCTTATAATCCATCTGTTCTGAGCAGTTGAAGACATACACCATAATACCAAGCGCTCTTCCAAGATCCTTTGTAGTCTCAGTCTTTCCTGTCCCTGCAGGTCCAGCAGGAGCGCCACTCATGGTCAAGTGAAGGGACTGAGTCAAAGTGATGTAACATCTGAAATCATGAAAAAAAATGGTAACTATCTTTGACGAGAGATACTCTGTAATGCTCATGGTCAAAATATCGAATTTTCTTATGATAAAGGTTCGAGTAACAAAAAAGGCTATACGAGAAGAACTCTTGGCAGCAGTACTACGTGATGGCAATTATGGGAAACTCACGGTATGTGTCGAACTCTGATCACATATCAAGCTCAGAATAACAGAGTTGTTTGTTGGTTCTCTCCTGTGCTTCGAGGGTTTTCTTCCAGGTTCGCAAAAATCAACTTCTCAATTCTATACAATATGTTATATAACTCTTCGTGGTTGATAAGTCTTTACCCTCGTTAAAATAACAGCTATTTTTTTAGAATAAGATCATTTTTCCAACTTTTTTTCATTCATAGCAGAAAGAATTTGAGTCACAAATCGAGAACACATGCCTATGGAATGACATGGAAACGCCTTGATTGACGTCCACCAAAAACTACTTCTGCGCGACAATTCCGCCCGTACTGTTGATAAGCATTGTAAGGTTCTTACCTGTCAGTCAAAGGTGTGATGACAAGACGTGGAGTATTTCCAAGGTATTCATAGGAATACTTAAACTGAGCATCACAGATGTTGGCATAGCAATGACTAGTAGCATCATCCCACCGATGTCTCAGTTGGCTAAGCCATAAGAATGCTTGAGCGTTCTCAACTTTCTGTTGGATAAGCTTGGCTACGACATCACGAGCATGTACATCAATGGTACAGATAGTCATGATCTTCTGTCTGTCTCCAGATGTAAGTTCACCAATCAGCATGTTGATAAGCGTTGTTAGTTGGTTTACCTAGGTGAAAATAGATATAGAAAACTTAGCATCTTTTGGTAAGTATTATTATAAGAGCAACCGTAGTACCATAATGTTTTCTCACTGCAAACCAAGTGTCATTCTCTTGAGAATAGGATTCTTTGTTTGATTTGTATCCATATTCATGTATCTTCTCATGCGCAACCGTTTAACCAAAGAAATGATACTCTAGGGAATGACACTTGGTCTGAAATGGGAAACATCACGATCAAGCTAAAAAAGTCTATTGGATGACGTAAGGGCATCCTTACCTGTTTCTTATAATAATCTTTCAGTGCATTCTCATAGCCTTCTTCCAGCCTTGCAAAAGCGATGCCAACTTCTGTGGTCCACCAGATCTGCGTCCCACAAAGCGCTACTTGGGCAGGGAAATCAAATATCCATTGGTCACGTGGTTTTTCTTCGTACGATACCACAGCCTCTGATTGCTGATGTCTAACGGTGGCACGTGACGTGTCCATGACTCGGTTGAGCCATACTTCAACCTAATACCAAAGAAATCGGATTTTAAGGTACTTTTTTTCTTCCAAAGTCAAATGAATATTTTGAACAAAAGTGCTCTAAGTATGGAAATGTGAATGGTTTAAAATTTGGACTAACGTCAGTAGTTCCTTCAGCTGAAATTCAACTGCTAATAGAAGCCGATGGTGCGCACTTTACCCCTTTTCTCCATCAGTGCTCTGGTGCTCTGTCTTAAGAGCACTCAAAGCTACACGGATTAGAGAGAAGTCGAAACAGACGTGGAGATCCCGAGGATCGAACCCTGCACCTCTAGCTCGCGCACTAACCAACTGAGCTGCGGAAGCTCCTATATGATCGTTGGAACTTTTATTTGCGTCACTGATGAAGATAAACTTCTACAATTTCATGCAGGACACGATACCTCAGAAAGTTATTTTTTAATGCTGATAAGGGCATTAATAATATCATACCTGCCCAGAACAATCGCAGATTTCTTGGAACTCCACATATTCCCCTTCTTTGCTGTACATGCCTACAGCCTCTTTGGTAACATTACCGTCATCATCTTCATTAAACTTAAGCTGTGCCATGTTGTCAAACAACTTGGATAAATGACGACACACCTACAAACACATAAGCAATAATTACCCAGTGAGAGAGTTATCGTTATAGAAGCAGGAAGTAAAATTAGGCGTAGCTACTTGGTGGAATGTTGCGCGCAAATTCGAACAAATTTATCCATCTGTTTTTATCTCTGGAAACAACGTGAAAACTTCTCAGAAAGGTCATTGCGCGTCATTATCATTCCATTAGGTAGCTTTAGATTTGACTACGAGATTTTGTAGCTAAAAATCTTCCATTACAAACTTGTTGTAGTGCACTCAGTGTTTGGTAAAACAAACAGTTGAACAAACGCAAGGACAACTACAAGTTTGTACTAACATACTTTACAAAGGAATAATCTCGTAGTCATACTCGTACTCCTAGTCAAATCAGAAGCCTGCGCGACAAGTTCAATCTTATCGGTGAAACTTGCTAAAAAGTCTATTTAACATGTACTGAGGATTCTTTCCTATTTCAGCGCAAAATCCAAAGCTTTTGTCAATACAATTTTTCATTGTTTGCTTGTTTGATATGACTTACCTCAACAGGCTGGTTTCCTTTGGATAGAATGTCAAGTAAATCAGCAGAAGATACGAAGTAAAACCTCGGAAAGGCAAGTCGCTTGGTCTCTAGATATTCAGCAAGTGCCTTCTCGCACAGGGAAAGACTAGAAAGACAAAGCTGAGTTAGTGCTGCAATCAGGATTTATATAAACATGTAAATAAATTGAGTTTCTCGCAACATGAGGCTTTAGATGAAAGGTCATATTTAAAATTGAAAATATTTTGTGAGAGGTCATACACTTTCCAGAACTCGTGCTCCCCCGCCCCTTCCCCCGTGATGCGTGATCTGCTTATTTTGAAGACCTGATCGATACCGCCCTTCATCACCCTGTAATATACCATGGTATTCTTAGCCACCTCACAAGATTTAAATTACACTCTACATACTTTTCCTGAAGACGTTCTAGCTTCTCATAAAGACCAGATCTGTTTGTACACTCAACCACGTTAGGAATTTTACCTGCCTCACTAGCAAGCTCCTATAAAACAAAGAAACATTGGTACATTCAGGTAATGTCAGAGTTCCCAATTTTTTGCATTTGTATATAAATATTTAGACTTGCTCCAACTCGACCTCTCTGAGGCTCACAGAGTCACAGTGAAGCAAGTGTGAAAAAAGCGAACGTTGAAGTCGAGAGAGGTCAATCTGTTCCTCTCGAGGATTTTTATTTGCGTTTCGCGCCAATAATGACATGTATTTTTGTAGCGCGCGAAATGTTTGGGTCGTATAAATTGGCGGGAAACAAGTTGGAAAAGTCCATCGTCCAGCGCTTGTGAACCTGATTCTGCTGCTTTGCTTTAATCAGCGCGCGTTAACTAATACAGAGACGAAAGACTTTGCGAAAGTCTAACAGATATTACCTCATGGTTTGAAAGGATATATTTATTTTTAAAAAACCACGTACCTTGAAGTCTGTATCAATACCATCAAATCTTTTTGAGTCTTCTGGCAATTGATTACGAATATCTTCAGACCCAATGAAAATACTCTCCAGATGAGACCAAGTTCTTTGGACTTCAAACCAGATGCTAATCACCGAGTCAGCAGTGGATAGTTTCTTCTGCCATGAAGTGACCTCTTCCAAAAAGTGTCCAATGTACTTGGATGTCATCAGGTTCTGCAGCTGTACTTGGTTGTCTTCAAGGGTTTCGATCAGTTCTTCGCTAGATTTTAGTAGAGGTACTTTAGTTCGGTGATGTTCTTCATACTCAAACTCCATCTGAGACCAAGTGACGTTCAGTTCTTTAAGAATCTTTTCCATGCCGAGTTCTTTGGTGGCTTTGTCGACGATACCTCGCACTTCATCTTCGAAGTTGTGCAGGTTGAGCGCGAGTAGATCAGCCAGTGTTGTGTCATCGTCCATGACAAACTTGACCTGGTGTAAGCATAATGAAAAAAAAATAAGAAATTTTCTAGGTCCCATTTAGATATTGGATCCAATGGTTATATATATTAGGAAAAGGGACAGACAGTGGAACTTCTGGATTAAAGAGAAAACCAAAAAGAGGGAGAGAAGGAGGGGGAGTCAATGACATACCTTGGTTGCCTGCATAAGTTGTTGCCAATGACGTTCTCGGATAGCAGGATTCTGTAGTTCTCCTACAGCACGCAGTGAAGTCACCATGTTCTTAACAGTAGAATCCAGCCCAGCAAAGCCATCCCAAGCACGCATCTCTTTATCGAGAGAACGAATCTCCTTGACGAATCTCTTGCACTCCATCTCCATGTTTTCCACATTAATATCAGCCCATGTAGTGAGCTTCCATTCGTCAATACTCGTACTGACAACAAAGATCATGTCCCATAAGTGTTTGAGCATAAAGACTTCTTTACGACAGGCGCGCAGTTGTTTGTAATCTGGGAAGTTCACCTCGAACAGACCAGCTGACTCATGCAGAGCATCCATCTCTTTCTCCATGTTACATATTTCACGGTTAGCTTTATCCAGACGCTCGTACACATTGGTAGAATCGAATGAAAATGGAGCGGTCTTGCGGAAATCCTCTCGGAATTCGTGTTGTTTGATGTCAAACTGACCGCATTTTCTCCTGATGATGGCAACCTCTGTGGCTTGTAGAGGAGCAACTTGTTGTTTGACAGTGACTGCGATCTTCTTGCTGTTGTTCCACTGTTCTGGAAGTTCTTGTAACTGCGTGTGTACCTCTTCTGGCATTTCTTGTCCATACGTCTTCAGTAACTCAATAGTTTGCTTCAGAGGTTCGAACATCTCGTCAGTAGCTGACTGTCTGTCCTTCACAGCCATCAGATGTCCCATGACTGCTACCAGACCATCGTAGTCACCCTCTTGGACAGCCTCGGTCAGACCAACATCTGCAACCTTTATAAACCCGGCGAGATTATTCAAACTGTTGGTGACATGGTCAATGAGATGCTGCTTGAACATATAGCTCCATCTCTTGATGATGTTTAACAAAGCCTGCTTGAAGGGCCGAGCATCGACTCGGAACCACGTATCAAAAACATTCATCCCTTCAACTTCTTCTACCTCCGAGTAGAGCTTCTCGTAAGTATCGATTTGTTCTTTGAACTGCTCTAAAGTCGGAGGACACTCTGGTACACCATCTTCAGTGTGTGCCTCAATTTCTTCTGCAGTCAGAACATGATTGTACAATAAGAACTGCCGCATGAACTCGGCTCTGTCGTCCAACCAAAGGTATGAAAAGTTGTCGAAAGAGCTTCGATATTCGTTCGCTTTGTTCATAATACCAGTAACTCTGTCCATCAAATCTTGCCGCATTTCAGACAAATCAAGCATGTCTTCCACGTCAGATTGATAATTATCAGATTCATTATGGTCAGCTAGTCTCTTTACAAGAGACGCCATCTTATAGACGTCATTAACGATGCTCTCAACCAGATCATAGTATCCATCGGACACTCCGAAATCCAAGGAAGGTATGAAGACTAGCTCGGGTTGTTGGAGCTCAAGCTTGGCTTCGAATAAAGAAGTGCTGTTGTGTTTTAAGTCTGTGTTGTCTAACAGGTAGTTGAGAGAGCAGTGAATACAGTTAAAGAAACCATCAAGTACCATATCATCTAGATAATCAACATATGCACGCCAGATATCTGTGTTGGAATCGGCCTGGAGTAACTCCAAGTTTTTCTGGAAAAGGAAATACATTGAAGGTGAGAGTCAAGACATTTGAGCGTCAAAACGTCTTAGTATTGCTATTAGAATGAAGTTTTAGCCAGTGAAATTACCTGTAGCAGAGCATGTATTTTCTCTCCTGATTGTTCGATCACAGCATATCGCTTATGAAGCAATGAATCTCGATCCTGAAGACAAAACAGAAACGATTACATTTTAAAAATATAATGCCACGAGACTTGTTTTTGGCGCAGACACGGCACCGAATGTCACGGCAAGGCGTGGTCCATGCCTTAGGTTTTTCATAGTCACATGAAAACTGCTCTAAGGGCATCAATTTATGTATCCTTTTTCATTCCAGTGCAGTGGCATTTCATTGGTATGAAATGCGAGGGGATTAGGGGGGTCGCAAGTCTAAGGTATGTTCATCCGAAGTAGTCGCTTACCTCTAAATTCAAGAGACCTTCCTTCTTGCCCTCTTTTCTTTCATACAGAGGAGCTTCACTCCATTTAGTCATCAGTTCACTCATAGCATCTACGTTGTCTTTAGCAGCTTGTACACGGTTTTGTATATCATGAACCATATCTCGTGTCTTTTCGATGTACTCCCAAGCCCCTAAAAAGAAAGCCATGAAATCCGATGAACACTTTGTGGCATATCCTCAAGAATAACGATGCTGATGATGATGATGATTACAATAATGATGATGAGGGTAACGGCAATGTTGTTGATAGTGATGGTGATGATAATGATGATAATAATAAGTGTTGATGGTGGTGTTGTTGTTGTTGGTGATGATGATGATGATGATGATGGTGATGATGATGATGGTGATGATGATGATGATAATAAGTGTTGATGGTGGTGTTGTTGTTGGTGATGATGATGATGGTGATGGTGATGATGATAGTGATGATGATGATGGTGGTGATGTTGATGATGATGATGATAATAAGTGTTGATGGATGGTGTTGTTGTTGGTGACCATGATGATGAGGATAATGATGATGATGTTGGTGGTGATAATAATCATCGTTTCTGTCAATAGAGCTCGGTATTTGAGCGTGAAAAAACGTTGAACGGTAAACATGCCGGCCCACATTGTAAGACCACTTCTTTTTGAAGCATCACATTGAAACATCCAGGGTCACCTTTCAACTAAATATACCGTGACTTTTTATGACTTCGAAAAGATGTCATTATAAAATGAAGCGTTTGGACACCGTCCATCCCCCTCCCCCCTTCACCCCTTACCAAATTTTTGAACCACAGAAGATGTTAACTTTATAAAGGGCACTCTCTTACCATCACTGTTCCAATTCAAGCTTTTCTCAGCCTGTTCTAGTTGATTATCAATGTTCTGTAGCTGTCCTTCAACAAGAGGAAACTCCACATCCAGTAGTGTTTCACGAACTTTATTGTACCATGCTACTGTCAAATCTAGGTTAGCACAAAACTTGTGGAAAGTCTCGTTCCGTGAGTAGATAGTAGTAGCACTGTCAGGGATGATTTCCAGGGTGTCGTTTTGTGCAGTTTCTAAGTATTTTACTTCTCGAAGAACCGCGGTTAGCTGAAAGTCCACAAACATAAATACAATTAGAGTTTTGTTTTGATGATAATGGTTGTCACAAGACTAGAACAGCCGACACTTCAATGACACTTTTCCAAACTTCTGTGGAAACTGTAAAACCTTGCAAAACACAATCAGATTTATTTTTGTTTCAAAGAAAATCAGCCAGCAGGATTCCAAATTTTATTTGAGGTGCGGAGACACGATGCGGTTTTTTATGCGAGGTCGAAAAAATTAAAGACCGCACAGTGTGACCACCCGTGCAACATTGCATGCGAAGTCTCAAAAAGTAGAAACAAGTTCTACTTTTGTGACGTAGCACATGGTGAATCTCATCGTGTGTGAGCAACATCGCAAGGGTAGTCACAAGGCATCCAAAGTCGCAAGAAAAATCACATCTTGTGTCCACACCATTACTGACTTAAAGTCATTTGAAATGGGTTTACAGCTGCAAGAATGAAGCTCAACAATTTCTGGCCAGATTCTTGGAGTCAAGGTGACCCCTTTGTTCAACCTTTAGGTGGATTCATCAATAATTTTGGCGATTCAAATCCGATCGATTGATATGACAAATTTGATAAAATGTCATTCCAGTAAGGTAAAGGTCTATAGGACTGTTGTATTAGTCTTACATCAGGATCAAAGTTCACTTTGATGAGCTTGGTATTGGAATCTCTGATGATCAAAGGCTTGTCCAGGTTCTGCTGACATATGTGATCAACTCCTTTGGTCCAATCTTTGTACACATCTTCATCATAACTAAATAAAGTAAATATTGAAATT
Organism: Anthopleura xanthogrammica; assembly: GCA_964019055.1. NCBI lineage: Eukaryota > Metazoa > Cnidaria > Anthozoa > Actiniaria > Actiniidae > Anthopleura > Anthopleura xanthogrammica. The sequence goes on along the minus strand of OZ025221.1, from coordinate 7,666,181 downwards.
TAGTAAAAAAAAAAACAACTAAAAAATCAGACCTATACACCGACTCAGAATATAGTTCATATTGTACTCATTATACAATGGTTTTGAGTGCAAGTGACAAGTGGGATATTTTTCAATGGTGTGCCATGAAAAAACATTGTACTGTATGACTATTTTATCCCACACCATTGAAAATACCTAGACATTTAGTCAAAAAATTCAAAACACGAATATCACTGCCTAATGGGAAAAAACGTTGGAATACCACAGAATATACAGATGAAACAGATTACAAACCTGGTCAATAGTTTATTCATCTCATCATACTTGTTGAATATAATCATCGCCTCTGCTGTTTCAAGAGACCTAAAAATCATTCAAACATACAGTATGTTAGCTTTATATTCTTGAGCTTTTATATCATCTACAGTGTATGTTAAATCAAACAGCAATAACAAAATAGCCTATTAAAATATTGATTCCAGAGGAAATTAGGGGCAAAGGAGGGGTCTTAACTCCTTATTCATACTGTAAGTTCATCACACTAAATGATGGTATTTCAGCATTATTTCAAAGCTAATGGTTGGTAAAATAAAGGTATTCATAAGACAGGAATCCAATTCATGGATATACTAACAACAGAGACCAAACAGTAGATGCTTGATTAATGTTACAGATTAGTAAAGAAATTTTTTTTTTTTGAAAAGAACATTTCAGAGAGTTGATGGGGAAAGAAGGTGCATGGACCACATCCTTTATTTGGAATGCCATGATAAAAAGAAGTAGAAAGAAAATGAGAAAAGATGAAAGAGAATAGAGTCATATACCTTATGAGAGCATGAATGAGAGGAAATTCACAAGCAGGCCTTCAGAGTGGAATAAGAAAAGAATAAGACTATGAGAGATAAATTAGAATCCTATCTGTGGAATTCCTATTTCAGTAAGAAGTGAATGGAAGAAAAGGAATTGCTGAGTTTCAATCAGCTGATAAAAGTTTCATTATCTGATTCAAATGACGGTCAAACACCGACCACCATGAGATGTGCTGTCAGCCAGAAAGAATTCATCTGAAAACATGGGATTCAGGGATAACCATTCTACACAAAACAGGAAATGTCAGCAAGTGAACTCTGGCAGCAATAATACATTCAGAGTACATCAAGAAAGAATGGAAAACCAGAAAGAGAGAAAAGTATCTTGAACATGTGTATACATCTATAGATGGTAATGAATAAAGATTTTTATCTTCAGGGTATGAAAGAGATAAAAAATTGTATAAAGAATATTATAGTGGAATGAATATAGTCCAATCCTAAAGTCCCACTGTACAGTATCATTGCAGTCATGGGAGATGCATGACATTACACAGATCAAGAGCATAACTGCACGGATTCAGCAGATACAAGTGCCTTTTCAAAGCCTTCTGTGGCCATCAGCAATATTATTCAAACAAGAAGATCATTACTTATAGTGAGAATAAACAATAAATAATTCTATAAGGCATTGAATCACCCCACCTAAAGTTTTTACATACAAATGATTCGTTTATAAATCTCTTATTTAAACCTACCCATGATTAAGAGACAGCTTAAGAGCTTGCATGGGTTTGGTAATTCTGTCTCTCAATTCATTGGACCATTTCAGTGCTCCAGAGATGGGAGGCATGTTCTTGTTGATGGGTGGAGTAACCCCGGTTTGCTTAGCAACTATTTGCTGGTCAAAGATCACTTTGGATTGATCCAGTTCCAGTTCAAACATTCTTAATAGCACTGGATACTTTTGAGAAAAGTCAACATGGATCAAGGGACGGTCAAGAAGTGAGCCAAGGCAGTCCAATAGCTGAAAATGAGAAACATAAATATTGTTAGTACAACATTATACCAGCTTAGATGCTGGTACGTGTTCCTCTATTAAGCAAACATCTTGTGTCCACTAAATACAGGTTTATTTTACAGTAAATCTGGGAAGAAACTGCAACATTCAGTACCTTAAGAGCTGACTCTGTACTTGGGCAGTCATCAAATGCCTGGCAAACTATTGAAGCTAGCCGTCTATCCAAGTCTGTGATCCTTTCTCTGAACTGATCATAGTCATCAACAAATTCCTGTAACAACAAATATACAAGATTCAGTCTTTGTTTATTTATTTTAAAGGTACACCACAATGAAAACATATTATATAATATATGCATTTGTAAATGCACTCATTTCCTTAAATAATTATTCTGCTATTCCTATCTGACAACTTCAGTACTAGAGCATTACTGCAGATGTGGAATTTGATTGATGGGGGAGGTATTGACTCAATGACTTCCCAAGGTAGGAACTCCAAGAGGAGCAAGGTATGTTGTTCCTCCCACACCCCAGAAAATTGGCAAGGCACTGATATGGTCATGGCAAGGAGCAGTCCATGCCATAACTTTTTCATAGTCATATGAAAACTGCTCTTAATGTTGATTACTGCACCTTGTTTGTAGCATCTAGCCCATCATATGTGCGATTGCCAAACATAGCATAGAGCTCATTGAACTCATTGAAAATCTCCACGACTTGATGACTCAGCACTTTCCCCTTGATGCCTGCAATTTCTACTTTTTCCAGCTTACTGAACTCCATTGCTGTTGAAAACACATCCTGTGGGAAAGTGGAAATGTAATGAGATGTAAGTAATGATGTTGTCATGATAAGAGAATAGTTTTCAATTTTCTGAACACTATAGGCCACCTGCAGCATGTTGCATTTTGCAGCTCAGTTTGGAGGACAAAACAATAGGTTCCACATATTCTCAAGACATTGAAATTCTTTTGTCATTTCTCCAAATCAAGCTGCTATGACGTCACATGAAAGGGGTCGATTTCATTTTCCACTGTCCCTCCAATAAGGCAAGTATAGGTAAGTATTTCACTGACTAGTCAGTGTGACATTGCTTGGTGAGCCAAAATGGGTTGCCATGGTTACATGGTCTGAGCTAGGCCCTCCCACCAAACAAGTATCAGTACACCAAGCTCATCTACAGTACTTCTGATGAGTTGACAAAAATATGAGAAATAAAATTGGTATACATCCATTCAATAAATTTACCTCTACGACCTGCAATCTCTCAACAAATTTATCAAGTCTTGTGAAAACAAGCTCATTGCCAAACTCCCAGGGCTTGACATCTGCACCCTCTTTGAAGTAATTGGAAATATTCTTCCTATTTTCTTGGAATGTGTTCTTGAACAACATGCAATTCTCAATGGCTTTTTTAGTCTTTTCCAGGGCCTCTTCAACCTCAGCCTTGAAAATCTCGGCAGGATCAAGATATGTTCTAGCCTAGAAAGGTTAAAAATATGATGTTATTAAACTCATGGGGAAAATGAAAATTTACAAGAATGTACGAAAAAGTAGCTAGCTATGATTCGACTTACCATATCAATGATCATGTTGCAAAGCTCCTGTAGGAGGACAATGATTCTTGGTGGAGAGCAGTAGAATTTTGAGTTTGCCCATAATAATCCAACAACATGTAAGATTGCAGGGAGAATCTTGTGTAGCTCAGAGAAATCATACTGTTCCATGTCTTCAAGTTGTCTGCGTAAAGGCTTGAGGTGAAGGGTTATGTCTCTTGCTTCCTCTAGGGCTAGTGTAAGAAATAGAGCAAATGGTCATTTATATTTGCAACATGTGTAAGTTAATTCATAGAACCCTAATTTGATCTGAGCTGTGCTCCGTGGTCAGACATGAGTTGTATGACAACTGCCTGCAGCGCAGTTGGATGCCTTCAACTCGGCCACATTGAGTTGCATCCCTTTTTGCAATTCAGCTATTCAGCTACAAGAAAGGATGATTAGCTACTCTAAATTTTTTTCACTTCAAATTTGATATAATCATTTTAGTGAAAAATAAGCCATTTATTTTTGATATTTTGGTCGACTGATGACATGGACAATTTTATTGTTTCTGTGATAAAAATAAATAGAACAGTTATGATTACTCTATGTTTCCTTAGGACCTTCATTTCCATCAATGTTCACAGTCACTCAACCAGTTAGAATAAAATGAGCTATAATATAATGAAAGAAATTTAAATTTCCTGTGATACCTACCAGAAATAACATCTTTGAAGATCTTCTTGAAAGCTGGGAAGTAACTGCTTTGCGTCTTTTCTAATAGCTCGGCCATTCGTCTCACTTTTCCATCATGGAGCTGAAATTATGAAATTCATATTACAACAATTCAAAAGAGGGTCTGGGATTGAAATAATGGCTGGTCAGTCAGCTGTGATGATGGCCGGCCAAATTAGTTTTCACTTTGTCATACACTATTTCTGGCTCAACACTACTGGTCAAAATTACTGTATTCCAATTCTGGCCAGGCATTGTCTGTTGACCAGCTGTTATATTTCAAGCCATGAGGGGTGTATTTATATTCCAGTTAATTATCCAATCAAATGTTTGAGTGCATTAATTATTTTCTATGATGAATCAATTTTTTTTACCTGCTCAAAAATACATTCCAGATTTGCAGCCCTGGCTTGCCAGAAATCTAGTTCAACCAAAGGACCAGGGTTTTCTCCATCCAGTAGAGACTGTGCAGAGTTTCTTTTCAGAACTGTTTGGATTTGGTGACTCCAGTCGATTATGACTGATTCAATTGAATGTACAAGACTGCGATCAAATGTTTCACCCCTAGAAACATGACATGGAAACACATTCTTAGAAATTTTTTTTTTTTCAGTTTTCCGTTTTGGATACTCTGATTTAAATATATACAGGTTGTTGAGATAACATAACAGAAGAATAAGAAACCACGTGTTTATTAGTGCATTGTTTAATATAAAATAAAAATTGCATCTCAACCAATAAGAGCATCTGTTAACACTTCTATGTTGCTTGCTTTGATCATGGTAAATTTAATTACAAATTACCTTTCTTCAGCTTCAACAGCATCAGAGACCTGCTCTGAACCTACTGGAAGAGGCAGCAATGTTTTGCCTTTGACTTGTCCAGCAATAACAAAAACATTACTCTTTAACTGGTGAACATGTCGCATGACATCTTGGGATACCACGGCTGGCCATTGTTCATGGTTGCGTGGATTTGACAGTAATGGAACTAGAATCTATATAAACAAAAAAAAAAGAATTAATATATTATTGCAGTGCTTCTCTATAGCATGAATCGTCATCCCAAGGAAGTAGGTTTTAGTGGACATCAGTCAAGGTGTTTCCATGGCATTCCATAGGCATGTGACCCTGAAGACTTTGTGTTTGCTAACGTCATGGAAACATTTTGATTGGCATCCACCAAAACCAGTTTTGTCGCAATAGCAAATGTTATGCTTTTGTGTGTGCAACTGAGAAGTACTGTAAGGTTAAGTCTGTTTCAATCAAAATTAGGAGACCCAACAAAGACATATAAATGCAGGTAGTAGTGGAGGTACTGTATTTATTTTCCACATGGGTGATTTTGGAATTATTTGTTGCATAACAAAATTACTAAGTTTGCAAAAACAATCTACTTGGGGTACAAATTGTATCCAGAAAATAGATGTAGTTGGGTTTTATGCTGCATTTTATGCAATTTTAGCACATATTTACTTAGCAAAGTCCTCATCACGACATAGATAAACTAATAAATAAATATTGAAACATTATGGGAAAATTTTTCAGCCACCTAAAGCAAGAAGTGGGTTAAATCAATGCTTTTTGTGTAGTTTTTAAGGAAAATAATATTCATAGGAGTTTTACGGTAGAAAAAAATGAGGAAATATGGCGAGTTTGCTGCAAGTAGCTGACGCCATCTTTGCTCTTTCCTCTGCACTTTTTCGCAAAACTCATGAGTAAACACAACATTTTTAACCACAAACCTCTTCAACTAAGACTGAGAGTTGGTCCAGAGGCGATGCAGATAAATCTCCGTAGCTCAAAGAGTTCTTAAAATTGTCTTTGCCAACGTTTATTCCCTTTTCTTTCTTGACAAAGTAGACTGCTTTGTTTTTCATGCTCGCTGGAAACTCATGCGTCGGTACCAACTGACTCCCGCCAGATAAAGAAATTACGAGTGTGTTGTGTTCTGTTTTTTCGAAAAAGTCTATTATTAGCTGACGGTATTCTTCATTTCCTTGTAACTTAGCCCATTTGTCTGCTTTAAGCTTCATTGTCTTGAGAACGTAGTCCGAGATAAACTCGAAGCGGACGTCGTTGAACTCCATCTTGGTTTCGCGCTATTCAAACTTGTTTAGTATTTACAAATTTGCAGGGGTAAATCTTGCCCCAAATTGTTCAAAAGGTATCAAAATATAACCTTCTCTTATTTAAAAACGGTTTTCGTGAAACATTTGCCTTCGTTCGTGTTTTTGGAGGCTTTAAATACAGGAATTTTCGGTGCAAGGGAGCAGGCAACCCCAACAACTTGGTCTTTCTTGTCTCTTTGGGCTGTGAAGGTTGCTATAGCAACGTTGTGTTTACCGCCACAACTCCGAGATTAGGAACATCGGATTGCTGGAATTTCGGGATTTTCGTACCCCAAAAAAGTCCCAAAAACCCGTATTTCATCAAAAATAAACTTATCCGGCAATCCTTATGATACATACTTATCATGTAATGAACGAATTTACTTTTAAAAGTACAAAGTATAAATTCTGTGTAAACAAAAGCGGATCAAACAAGCCAGTCAAGGGGAAGGGAAGAGCGTCCTCGCAATTGGGCTTCCTGTGCCATGGATGAAAAAGCACAGGAAGCCCACTTCAAATATAAAGTTAGGAAAAATCTTTCATTATGAAATGTTCGTATTTTAATTAAGGTTGAAATAACTTGCTAGCAAGCAAAAATGAGGTAAAAGAAGGAATCTCCCGCGCTTTGTACATGTTTGTTAAAGTTTTATACTTTTCTCTCTTCCTTTTATGCGGGTTTCGTGTGTTTATAATAACGGTACGAACAACCTCTTTCTTTTTTGGCGTACCTTTTAGCCACAATTGAGGGATTTTTGAACAATTTTTTGAAAATAATTTTTTAGGTGGAAACAATTTATGAAAAAGCGGAATAAATTCACAAATTCTCACTCGGATTATCCGTAACACTTTCCTTCTCATAAAAGTAACCTTTTTCATTTATTTCTAAAAAATAATTGCATCAAAGCAGTTCTTCAAGCACTGTTAAACTTTTTTCTTAGAATTAGAGTCAATATTCCAAAGGACTGTTTTTGTCGATCCCACACTCCACTTGGTAAAAGTCCGATCCAAGGGGTTAGTCCAAGGATCCTGATTTTCCACAATGTTGGATTTTCGTCGGTAAAACTACCAAATTCTAAAAGAGCAAGTTAAAGAGTTATCAATAGTGTAATTTTTCTGATTTTTAACGTAAAAAATTAATGGTTTTGTGAGCATCAACGTATCGGCCCGCAAGCCACTTTATACTCCAATACTATCACCTCCCCCTCCCCCAAGGGATTGAATTGAATTAATTGGCTTTTTAGCAGCAAAGAGCTGGCGCTAACCATGCAGATTGTCAGGTCATGCGCTACTATTTACTGGGTTGCTATGGTAGCAAACCAGTCTTAAAATGAGATCCGTTTTTCGGGCGTCAGGTAGACCATAATTTCACACGTCATAATTGGTCGAGAACTTGTAAACAATGTCCAATGTCCAATGAAGTTGCCACACGACATCGAGGACGATGTATTTATAGTTTTTAGTGTTGCGTCACCATTAATTCATTCGTTCAGGGTTCGTGAAGTACTAGTTTGTCTGTAGGCATGTTGCGTACTATTGTCTTTAGGTTTTTTAACGCTACGCTTAAACTACTTACAAACACACACGCCGTACATGGTAGACACACACTAAAAGATGTTATTGAGCGATTTTGGAACGGGTTGGTCCACATACTCAAAGAGAGAAGTCTGAGAATCTATGAGCTATCTTTGAGAATCTATGAGCAAACTACGGTATGAGAATCGTAGAACTAGACAAACTAGTCAAAATAGACTAAGAGAATCTATAAACTACCTAGCTATGATCAAACTAGATCTTACCAGATCTCAGATACGAAAAAATATACTGACAAACTACAGAACGAGAGACAAACCACAAAACGAGTGACAAACAAAGCTTTGATGAAAGCTGACTCCAAGAACTTGTAGAAGTCAGACGAGCTGATAGTGATCTACAAGAAAGCGAACTGCCAAGACTACCAAGACTACTTGTTGAATATTTCCATTTATGAAAATACAGAAAACAAAAACTGAGGGAAAAACAAATGACCAGTTAAACACATTTTGGCTAAGAGTATTTACATTGATAAAACGTTTGTTTTGCAGCCAACAGTTTCGATACTGAAATATATATGTTTATTTCATCAACTAGTCTTGAAAGGTACTCTAGTAGGTCAAGTAGAAATCTAATACGCGTTGACAAGTCAGTAACGCAACACTAATGCCTTACTAGAATTTAAAATGTTGTTAATAAAGGGGGACTTTGAACCCAAAAGGAACACTTTGGTAAGAAATAATAGAGTATATAGGATTGGTGAGTGGGCGAGCTCTCGCACAGGCAACCCAGTGAACGCTCCAAGAGCGTCTAGTTAACAATTAGAAGACGAACTCGAGATTTCTATCGGCTGATAGTTGACGAGGGGCTCCGGCCCCGAGTCAACTATCAAAGCCGATAGAAATCGAGAGTGAGTCTTCTAATTGTTTTAGTAAAAATCTCAACTAAACTATACTATACTAAACTAAACTAAACTTCACAAAAGCGCGAAGGAAAAGCCGCCATTTTTTCAAAACAAGTCCGGCTTTCTCTACTCACTATCTATCGGCTGATAGATAGTGAGTACGTTAGCCAATCAGAATGCAGGATTTGCAATAGTATAGTAGTAGAATTTTACTAATAAAGATTATAAGGAATAAGAATGTGCCTGAAATAGATTGGATGAACACATAGGAATAACAATGTACACGAAATGGATTGGATGAACACATAGGAATAAGAATGTACACGAAATGGATTGGATGAACACATATAGGAATAAGAATGTACACGAAATGGATTGGATGAACACATAGGAATATGAATGTACACGAAATGGATTGGATGAACACATAGGAATAAGAATGTACACGAAATGGATTGGATGAACACATATAGGAATAAGAATGTACACGAAATGGATTGGATGAACACATAGGAATAAGAATGTACACGAGATGGATTGGATGAACACATATAGGAATAAGAATGTATACGAGATGGATTGGATGAACGTATGGGAATAAGAATGTACATGAGATGGATTGGTTGAACGTATGGGAATAAGAATGTACACGAAATGGATTGGATGAAAACATATAGGAATAAGAATGTACACGAAATGGATTGGATGAACACATATAGGAATAAGAATGTACACGAGATGGATTGGATGAACACATAGGAATAAGAATGTACACGAGATGGATTGGATGAACACATAGGAATAAGAATGTACACGAGATGGATTGGATGAACGCATAGGAATAAGAATGTACACGAAATGGATTGGATGAACGCATAGGAATAAGAATGTACACGAAATGGATTGGATGAACACATATAGGAATAAGAATGTATACGAGATGGATTGGATGAACGTATGGGAATATGAATGTACATGAGATGGATTGGATGAACGTATGGGAATAAGAATGTACACGAAATGGATTGGATGAAAACATATAGGAATAAGAATGTACACGAAATGGATTGGATGAACACATATAGGAATAAGAATGTACACGAGATGGATTGGATGAACACATAGGAATAAGAATGTATACGAGATAGATTGGATGAACGTATGGGAATAAGAATGTACACGAAATGGATTGGATGAACACATATAGGAATAAGAATGTACACGAAATGGATTGGATGAACACATAGGAATAAGAATGTACACGAGATGGATTGGATGAACACATAGGAATAAGAATGTATACGAGATGGATTGGATGAAAACATATAGGAATAAGAATGTACACGAAATGGATTGGATGAACACATATAGGAATAAGAATGTACACGAGATGGATTGGATGAACACATAGGAATAAGAATGTATACGAGATAGATTGGATGAACGTATGGGAATATGAATGTACATGAGATGGATTGGATGAACGTATGGGAATAAGAATGTACACGAAATGGATTGGATGAACACATATAGGAATAAGAATGTACACGAAATGGATTGGATGAACACATAGGAATAAGAATGTACACGAGATGGATTGGATGAACACATAGGAATAAGAATGTATACGAGATAGATTGGATGAACGTATGGGAATAAGAATGTACACGAAATGGATTGGATGAACACATATAGGAATAAGAATGTACACGAAATGGATTGGATGAACACATAGGAATAACAATGTACACGAAATGGATTGGATGAACACATAGGAATAACAATGTACACGAAATGGATTGGATGAACACATAGGAATAAGAATGTATACGAAATGGATTGGATGAACACATAGGAATAACAATGTACACGAAATGGATTGGATGAACACATAGGAATAAGAATGTACACGAGATGGATTGGATGAACACATATAGGAATAAGAATGTATACGAGATGGATTGGATGAACGTATGGGAATAAGAATGTACATGAGATGGATTGGTTGAACGTATGGGAATAAGAATGTACACGAAATGGATTGGATGAAAACATATAGGAATAAGAATGTACACGAAATGGATTGGATGAACACATATAGGAATAAGAATGTACACGAGATGGATTGGATGAACACATAGGAATAAGAATGTACACGAGATGGATTGGATGAACACATAGGAATAAGAATGTACACGAGATGGATTGGATGAACGCATAGGAATAAGAATGTACACGAAATGGATTGGATGAACGCATAGGAATAAGAATGTACACGAAATGGATTGGATGAACACATATAGGAATAAGAATGTATACGAGATGGATTGGATGAACGTATGGGAATATGAATGTACATGAAATGGATTGGATGAACACATATAGGAATAAGAATGTACACGAAATGGATTGGATGAACACATAGGAATAAGAATGTACACGAAATGGATTGGATGAACACATAGGAATAAGAATGTACACGAAATGGATTGGATGAACACATAGGAATAAGAATGTATACGAGATGGATTGGATGAACGTATGGGAATATGAATGTACACGAGTTGGATTGGATGAACACATAGGAATAAGAATGTACACGAGATGGATTGGATGAACGCATGGGAATATGAATGTACACGAGATGGATTGGATGAACACATAGGAATAAGAATGTACACGAAATGGATTGGATGAACACATAGGAATAAGAATGTACACGAAATGGATTGGATGAACACATAGGAATAAGAATGTACACGAAATGGATTGGATGAACACATAGGAATAAGAATGTACATGAGATGGATTGGATGAACGTATGGGAATATGAATGTACACGAGATGGATTGGATGCACACATATAGGAATAAAAATGTACACGAGATGGATTGGATGCACACACATAGGAATAAAAATGTACACGAGATGGATTGGATGCACACACATAGGAATAAAAATGTACACGAGATGGATTGGATGAACACATAGGAATAAGAATGTACACGAGATGGATTGGATGAACACGTAGGAATAAGAATGTACACGAGATGGATTGGATGAACACATAGGAATAAGAATCAACACGAGATGGATTAGATGAACGCATAGGAATAAGAATGTACACGAGATGGATTGGATGAACACATAGGATTGAATAAGAATGTACACGAGATGGATTGGATGAACACATAGGATTGAATAAGAACGTACGCGAGATGGATTGGATAAACACATAGAAATAAAATATACACGAGATGGTTTCGACAGTTTTTTCTCTTTCCCTTCGCGTCATTCCTTCGGAAAGCTCTCGTTACCGGAAGTGCATGATTTGAATACGATTTGCCAACGGGAAAAAAATTGCGAACGAGACTTGGAGCAAGTCTACACCGTACATGGTCTTGAATTCCATGTGAACAGCAGAACGTGTTTATAGTCATCCAAGGCCGGTCTCTTGATACCTACTTACTATTGGAATTTAAATCTGTTTAGTACGTAACTTAGGAACGGCCTGCCGAGTTCCTCTTGACCCTCTATTATCGACAACTTAGTCATGGATTTTCTTACCGTCGCCTTTTGATTCTTTTGTTATTCAAGTGCAAGTTGTCTTTCAATGTTTACCAGGTTTCGGCCTCTGGCTAAAAACAATTTCATCGAGTCTGAAGGCATGTTGGCATGTGTCAATTCGATGTCAATGTGCGACTAGCCTTATCCTCACAAAACCGAAAAATCCGCACAATAAAAAAAGTGATAATTAGTTTTAAAAACACCGGAAATATTGAAATAACGTTATGGAACATGCAGCATCAAACCATTGATCCATTACACGCATCAAGAGTTTCGCGCTACTGCTCAAAGTGCATGCTCATGTGATGAAAAAGTGGGACGGTATTTTGTAAAATATGCTATATTTTGGTATAGTTGATTCGGAATTAGCTTAACGGTACGTGATCTTCAATATCTAATGAAATATAATGCTTGACAAGAAAAATACAGTTAAAATATGAGATATTTTACTAAATATCGTCACACTTTTTCATCGGCGTGAGCATGCGTAGCGCGGAACTCTTAACTTGCTGTTTATAATGAGACCCCCAACCGCTGCTAGTACTCTTATAGCTAGGACCTTTCATGACTTTTCTCTATTTTGAAATCAAACTCTACCATCTACCATTACTAGCCCGATAAGTGGTACGTGTCCAGTTTCATTTGTACGTGCTTCATTATAACTACTAAAGCAACAAAGTAGATCAATAGTCTTATATATATTCTCTTGTTTCGGGCTATAGCTTATGTGTATTCAATCTCTCTTACTCAATTAGCTTGGTCCTAGGTACGTGCTCTGTATTTTCATTATAGAATAGCAATTAATACAGGAAAAATTAAATAGCCATCATGGCTTCCGGTAACCTCTTTAAGTGAATTGAATTTTAGCTACCATTACTATGTCGAATTTGTCCGTCATGAGTGGTAAACTTTGTTATCATTTCTCAGATAGTTTTATTTAAATAATATACGTAATCCATAATTCATATCATTTATTGCATGGCCCATGCCACATCTACCGTCACTCCTTTTGCTGGAATCAAGGGTAACATAATAGTTTTGCAATCTGGGGTGTTGGTTTTCGATTCCCGTACTCGGCATCATATATGTTAGCACCTGATTCTCTGTCTTGATTCGAGAGTTTTTTTCCCCTTCAGTTCTCCAGTTTTCCTCCCGGCCCTCCGCAAAACCTAACTGACCAGCTAAATTCCAATTCGTACTGTGAGTTAGCCGTGGCCTGGCATTGATCAGCCCAGAGTTCAGTGTTTCATGAGTATTATTGCAAAAACACTACCTCGAACGCTATAGAATATAGAATACAATTGACAATGAAAGAATCTTTATTACTGTACACACTTACTTCAAGAACAACCACTTGTAAAGATCAAGTACTTCTTTACAGTATTACTAAAGATAAATGCTAAACAAACCGTCTTTACGTTAATTATTCATATTTTTTATTTATTCTTACGAAGGGAAAAAGAATCGCCCAAAACGAGTCATTATATCCGATGTGATTCCATTGCAAACTTGAATTTGTACAGTTTATAGCAAATTTCCGAAACACGGTCATTTTGAGTCACAGGCGCAAGATGATTGAGCCGCGTGAGATCAGATGGCATGAGCGTGACAAAAACATCCCTCAGGGGACTCTACCAAAGCATATTTTGCCATAAAATTTGCACCAAAATTCGAACATGTTCAAAACCAGCGCGATTCATTCGGCTTTAGTTTAACTCAACAAAAAATGCCGCAAAAATTGCCTGTGCAAAGGCCGGGCCTGCATGTATGCTCTATTTCGTTGATCGCTGCCGTTCTACCAGTAACTTTGGATGCCTAGCAACTAATTATTTTCAGTTCGTCTTTAGGTTCTTAGAGACTCAGGTCACATTCTAGGTATACGTAGTTATCCCATTGACTTATTTATTCTCATCACAAAAATCAGTGTTATACACTATTCAGTGTGAACAGGCCAGACAAAAACAACAACAGTCTAATATACAATCAATAACAAAATAAATCTCTTATAATCTATTTAGATCTAATATTCTCTGTACTTTATGTGAGTGTATTTTGACTCGTAATCCAGTTAAATAAAATAGAAGCTTTCTCTACGCATTGATCATAATCTTCATCAGCCTTTTTCAAGTGATTTTCTAGCTCAGTTCCACGATCTTTCACTCTTCTTGGCGATTTTTTCAAGTCCCGTTCACTTATCAAAGGCAATCGTTCTGTTTGCTGACGTTTGGAAAACCTTGGTAACTCCTTTGCCATGACGCTGTTGGCGTTACCTCCACTAAAACCCTTTCTACTATTCTGAATATTCTTATTTCTATTATATAGTTTTCCATTTTTTCCTACGAGCGATGTTCTCATTCCATCTAGTGGTTGTAAAACACTTAGTTTTGAAAGATTGTTTGAAAGTTCATTTTGGGAGTCCAGCTCGCCAAGCCATCCTTGTTGCATCGTGTCCTGCTGGTCCGAAGGAAAAAGAACCACCATTTCCGTATTATCTTGACCTCGAATGCTTTTTCTAAAGCCCTTTACTGGTGCTGACACAACTTTGTGTTTTATTTCTCCTTTCCTTGTGACCGTAATAGCTGTCAGTGGTCGTTGTTGAACAACGTTTTCTGAAAGAACCAAGCGATTGTTATTGTTTTCACCAAGAAATGCTGCCATTTTATTCGCTCGCTTGTCCCCTAAAGTTAAAGAAATTTTGGCTGCTGTCAAGTCTCTTGTCGATATTTTTGGTAATCCGCCATTGTCTTTTAAGTCATTCATCTGTTTAGATGGAGTCTTTGGAGTCAAATGCAGTGGAAAATCGTGTGGAAAGCTTCCAGTTGATGAATGGAGAACTGTGGTATGTTCATACATTCCTCAAGTTTTCCTCAAGGACCTTCACGTTCATGAAAAAAAAAGTTATGAAAACTTATTTGGAATTTCCAACCTCGTCCTTTCGCTATGAAGCACGTACGGTAATAAATTGACCCAGACTCTGAATGCACTCTCTTTATATAATAAATTATGCTGGCCAAACCCACGCTTTGTCATAACTTATATTGTGTAACCAATCCCCAAATGAGTGCGCGGAAGTGTTTGCGGACGTGCCGCTTGGCCAAGTCCAACCATTTGCCAAAGTGCCAAGCACCCTGGCTGTCAATGTGTTATTTCAATAAAATTATCCCGAAAACGCAACTTTTGACCTAAGTAGAGTGTTTTATTTGCTGACATATTAAATCATTTTGTAAAAGTCAACAAATCTGAGGGTCGACATGAAAAGAATTTTAAAAACTTAAGCAGACATTTTTTGATTGTCTCACTTAACGAGTCATTTTAATTATTTCACCGAGGCATGATCAAATATTTGCCTCGAGTCAGTGACAGTCATAAAAATTAACAGCAACAGCGGCTAAAATTCGACTAAAGATAGTTTCTCTATTCTATAGTGCAAATGCTAAGAAGTTTCGTAAGTTATAGAGAATAGGTCACGCAGTTAGACAAGTTTTCCAGCCACTTTTTTATATTGTTATTTTCCGGCAAAAAGCCCAAAACGCATCGCGCCCAGTAAAAGTACAGACGTGCAGTCATGGTTTATTCAACGATTAGAATCGTTTTAAAACTAAAATGAAGTTGATGTTTGGAGCTATTGTTCTTCTTAATTCTAGAAAAATCTAATTCCCTTGTTTCAATCGTTTAATGAGTGTTTTACAGTTAAGGATTCTATTGTTTGATAGCATTTTCCACGCTAAAGGATGCGTAACGGTCACTTGGAAAGTTATTCCAGTAACCTTTGAGGTGACCTAAATTCGACGTCCCTATTAAATACATGGCATTCCTTTTTGGACTTAAGCCGAACATTTACATGCTCTTTTAATGTCTTTAATGTCAAGAACTAGCTTTTAAGCCATATGCAGCACATAAGCGGATTCACTGTCAAAATGCATGCAAGTGCATGCATGGTCCCTCTTCTCTCTGGACTTTGAACTTTGTCGTACAATTTCCAGACAGTCGATGTCATCATAGTTAATGCGCAATGATGTCATTAGATACTTATCTTTTGGTCTACCTAGAAATCTAAAACGTGCAAGCTAAGACTACCAAAGTCATAAAAATACCACGTTCTAGAAACGCCGATAATCTTCGAGTACACCTTCGAGTAGGTTCTTTCCGCTACTCTACGAGGCCCAGTTACGTGTTAAACGTGCTCAGTATTTAGCGCTTTTTATATGCACGTGAGGACTAGTTTTGATAATGATATTTGTAAGTAAAATGTAAAATAAACGACCAACTTTAGTCTTGATTTCCAGCTAGTCTTGGGAGCTAACGTTGGGAGCAAAAATGGCTAAAAATGGCCAACGTACATTTGAAAACTAATTCAAGCTGGTTAGAGCCGTACTTCGGGGTCATATATATGGACTGTATGTCGGCTAGCAGAGGCTTATTCACATCAAATTGCTTTCGAATTCAGTTCGATGCCGTTAAGTATATTTTTATTGTAATTGCAATAATTGACAATAAGAAATTGGATCTAGAAACGCAGATAATCTTGGAGTACTCCGCTACGCTACACTGCCCAGTTTTGTGTAAAACGTGTCCACTATTTAACTCTATATATATATATATGCAGGTGAGGACTAGTTTTGATAATTGATGTGTAAGTAAAATGTAAAAATTACGAAGAACTTTGACCTTGATTTTGCAGCTAGTCTTAGAAGATAACGCGGTCGGGATTGTGGATGATACTGGAGAAAACAAAAATTGAAATGGCCACCCCCAAAAAAATATCCACCGTACAAAGGGGCGGCGAGAAATGCTCCAACTCTCAACAGAACTGAACTCTTCTAGTTTTAATCGTTCAGTTAACGTACCGTTACAATAAAAATAGAATAGAAGAAAAAGGAAATTTGCTATAAACTTTTACGCTGTGGCTATATGCCCGGCAGCCGGTCACGATCTCAAATAGACTAAATGCCCGGCAGTCCAAACTTTCGCCAATATCTTTGTTAAAACGTTATCAAACCAAATCAAACTAGTCTATCTTTGTTTAGAAATGTCAAGCGCTTCTCGTGAGCTACATGGATCGGTCATTTGGCTTTTCGATTTTTCTCCGTATAGTATACAATCGAGCACTAGCAGTATATAGCGTAAACAATTTCAAGTACCACTTTTCTAAAGGCAAACGGCCCCTAAACCGATCCATGTAGCTCACGAGAAGCGCTTTGACATTTCTAAAAAAAGGTAGTTCACTTTGATTTGGTTTGATAACGTTTTCACAAAGATATTGGCGAAAGTTTGGACTGCCGGGTATTTAGTCTTTTTGAGATCGTGACCGGCTGCCGGGCATATAGCCACAGCGAAACTTTTATTAGATTATTCTCAGCTAGCTGGTGAAGAACTTAAACTATCGTAACGGAAAACTTCTAGGAAATCCTTCCAATATTTTTATACTCATTTTAATTTATCGGCTTCAAATAAAAAGAACCTATTGTTACTCTTCTTTTTGTTTACATACAATAATCATTAACTTCTGCAAGATGTATATATATATATATACTAAGCCTGTTCATGTTTTTAAAAAGATGCACAGCTGTTGACTTTCTCTCAGTCAAAGACTCACACGCACAATACAGCTCATGCAGGCCCAGTTCAAACGTCGACTACTTTTGCCGCGTCGAATCTAAATACCTTTGAGGTCGAGCGCTGTTTTCCCTTAAACAAGTAGAAGTATGTAAACCAAGGAGACGCTATTAAGCAAAAGAGCTGATGGTAGTTCTCAGCGTTTTCTTAGCCGCTGGCGTCAAAGACAATTAGATCCGACGCGGCAAACGTTCAACGTCTGCATGAACTCGGCCCGCTTAGTTTGTTTTGGTCAATCGTCAGCAGAGAAAAAGTAGAAATTGCACCTTGGCACGTGCAATAGAATGGTTGGAGCGAAAGCGATGAGTTATTGCTCAGTACGTGTCTTAATTAAAATAGCTATAGATTAATAAGGTTAGAAGATAAGTATTATTTGCTTACTCAAAGATACTCCCACTCGTCATGGATGATGGAGACTCGTGCAAGGTATAATCTGAGTGACTCAAAGTATAATGTCACCCGAGATTCAAATACCCAGGAAATGAAAAAAAGTTGAGTTTACCCAAACTAAGTTCTAAGTAAATCAATTTTGATAATGTCACCTTGTTTTTCAGATCATCTAAAAACGTGTTGATAACTTGTTCACACTGGCAATGAGGTCATGCAAACCTACCAGGGGGTCACTAAAAAAATCCAACTTTCCCCTCTCGCACCTCAATTTTTTTTATTAAAAATCAATATGCTATCGAAAACGGTCAAAAAATTTGACTATTGACCAGGACCCAGGGGTCAGTGAAAAATCCAACTTTCCTCTCTCGCACCTTCAAATTTCTTATTGAAAATCAATATGCTATCGAAAACGGTCAAGAAAATTGAGTTTTGGAGTGAATATCGATTCGCGAAAAAAATGACCAAAAATCCTGTTTGACAGTCATACATTGCCTTATAAATGGTTTAGTAGCTGTGGGAAGGATAAGCTGTAGAAAATCTTGAATATCTCTCGTTTTGCAGAAGCTAGAAGCGTAAGGTAAAAAGTTTTATCCACTTTGAACCTCTGGCATCCTATCTAGATAGATAGTTTGGTGATAACACGCAGCAGCAAGTAGGATTGAGGCCTGTTTTGTGGTCCCCTGCGAGCCAAGTCAGCCATATTTCTTGTTTAGCTGAACGCAGGGAAACCTACAAGGGAGTTAGTGAAAAATCCAACTTTCCTCTCTCGCACCTCAAAATTTCTTATTGAAAATCAATATGCTATCGAAAAAGGTCAAGAAAATTGAGTTTTGGAGTGAATATCGATTCGCGAAAAAAATGACCAAAAATCCTGTTTGACAGTCATACATTGCCTTATAAATGGTTTCGTAGCTGTGGGAAGGATAAGCTG
Source organism: Anthopleura xanthogrammica (assembly GCA_964019055.1). NCBI lineage: Eukaryota > Metazoa > Cnidaria > Anthozoa > Actiniaria > Actiniidae > Anthopleura > Anthopleura xanthogrammica. The sequence goes on along the minus strand of OZ025221.1, from coordinate 7,647,049 downwards.
TAGAAAATCTTGAATATCTCTCGTTTTGCAGAAGCTAGAAGCCTAAGGTAAAACGTTTTATCCACTTTGAACCTCTGGCATCCTATCTAGATAGATAGTTTGGTGATAACACGCAGCAGCAAGTAGGATTGAGGCCTGTTTTGTGGTCCCCTGCGAGCCAAGTCAGCCATATTTCTTGTTTAGCTGAACGCAGGGAAACCTACAAGGGAGTTAGTGAAAAATCCAACTTTCCTCTCTCGCACCTCAAAATTTCTTATTGAAAATCAATATGCTATCGAAAACGGTCAAGAAAATTGAGTTATCGAGTGAATATCGATTCGCGAAAAAAATGACCAAAAATCCTGTTTGACAGTCATACATTGCCTTATAAATGGTTTCGCAGGTGTGAGAAGGATAAGCTGTAGAAAATCTTGAATATCTCTCGTTTTGCAGAAGCTAGAAGCGTAAGGTAAACAGTTTTATCCACTTTGAACCTCTGGCATCCTAAATGGATAGATAGTTTGGTGATAACACGCAGCAGCAAGTAGGATTGAGGCCTGTTTTGTGGTCCCCTGCGAGCCAAGTCAGCCATATTTCTTGTTTAGCTGAACGCAGGGAAACCTACAAGGGAGTTAGTGAAAAATCCAACTTTCCTCTCTCGCACCTCAAAATTTCTTATTGAAAATCAATATGCTATCGAAAACGGTCAAGAAAATTGAGTTTTGGAGTGAATATCGATTCGCGAAAAAAAATGACCAAAAATCCTGTTTGACAGTCATACATTGCCTTATAAATGGTTTCGTAGCTGTGGGAAGGATAAGCTGTAGAAAATCTTGAATATCTCTCGTTTTGCAGAAGCTAGAAGCCTAAGGTAAACAGTTTTATCCACTTTGAACCTCTGGTATCCTATCTAGATAGATAGTTTGGTGATAACACCCAGCAGCAAGTAGGATTGAGGCCTATTTTGTGGTCCCCTGCGAGCCAAGTCAGCCATATTTCTTGTTTAGCTGAACGCAGGGAAACCTACAAGGGAGTTAGTGAAAAATCCAACTTTCCTCTCTCGCACCTCAAAATTTCTTATTGAAAATCAATATGCTATCGAAAACGGTCAAGAAAATTGAGTTTTGGAGTGAATATCGATTCGCGAAAAAAAATGACCAAAAATCCTGTTTGACAGTCATACATTGCCTTATAAATGGTTTCGTAGCTGTGGGAAGGATAAGCTGTAGAAAATCTTGAATATCTCTCGTTTTGCAGAAGCTAGAAGCGTAAGGTAAAAAGTTTTATCCACTTTGAACCTCTGGCATCCTATCTAGATAGATAGTTTGGTGATAACACGCAGCAGCAAGTAGGATTGAGGCCTGTTTTGTGGTCCCCTGCGAGCCAAGTCAGCCATATTTCTTGTTTAGCTGAACGCAGGGAAACCTACAAGGGAGTTAGTGAAAAATCCAACTTTCCTCTCTCGCACCTCAAAATTTCTTATTGAAAATCAATATGCTATCGAAAACGGTCAAGAAAATTGAGTTTTGGAGTGAATATCGATTCGCGAAAAAAAATGACCAAAAATCCTGTTTGACAGTCATACATTGCCTTATAAATGGTTTCGTAGCTGTGGGAAGGATAAGCTGTAGAAAATCTTGAATATCTCTCGTTTTGCAGAAGCTAGAAGCGTAAGGTAAAAAGTTTTATCCACTTTGAACCTCTGGCATCCTATCTAGATAGATAGTTTGGTGATAACACGCAGCAGCAAGTAGGATTGAGGCCTGTTTTGTGGTCCCCTGCGAGCCAAGTCAGCCATATTTCTTGTTTAGCTGAACGCAGGGAAACCTACAAGGGAGTTAGTGAAAAATCCAACTTTCCTCTCTCGCACCTCAAAATTTCTTATTGAAAATCAATATGCTATCGAAAACGGTCAAGAAAATTGAGTTATCGAGTGAATATCGATTCGCGAAAAAAATGACCAAAAATCCTGTTTGACAGTCATACATTGCCTTATAAATGGTTTCGCAGGTGTGAGAAGGATAAGCTGTAGAAAATCTTGAATATCTCTCGTTTTGCAGAAGCTAGAAGCGTAAGGTAAACAGTTTTATCCACTTTGAACCTCTGGCATCCTAAATGGATAGATAGTTTGGTGATAACACGCAGCAGCAAGTAGGATTGAGGCCTGTTTTGTGGTCCCCTGCGAGCCAAGTCAGCCATATTTCTTGTTTAGCTGAACGCAGGGAAACCTACAAGGGAGTGAGTGAAAAATCCAACTTTCCTCTCTCGCACCTCAAAATTTCTTATTGAAAATCAATATGCTATCGAAAACGGTCAAGAAAATTGAGTTATCGAGTGAATATCGATTCGCGAAAAAAATGACCAAAAATCCTGTTTGACAGTCATACATTGCCTTATAAATGGTTTCGCAGGTGTGGGAAGGATAAGCTGTAGAAAATCTTGAATATCTCTCGTTTTGCAGAAGCTAGAAGCGTAAGGTAAAAAGTTTTATCCACTTTGAACCTCTGGCATCCTATCTAGATAGATAGTTTGGTGATAACACCCAGCAGCAAGTAGGATTGAGGCCTGTTTTGTGGTCCCCTGCGAGCCAAGTCAGCCATATTTCTTGTTTAGCTGAACGCAGGGAAACCTACAAGGGAGTGAGTGAAAAATCCAACTTTCCTCTCTCGCACCTCAAAATTTCTTATTGAAAATCAATATGCTATCGAAAACGGTCAAGAAAATTGAGTTTTCGAGTGAATATCGATTCGCGAAAAAAATGACCAAAAATCCTGTTTGACAGTCATACATTGCCTTATAAATGGTTTCGCAGGTGTGGGAAGGATAAGCTGTAGAAAATCTTGAATATCTCTCGTTTTGCAGAAGCTAGAAGCGTAAGGTAAAAAGTTTTATCCACTTTGAACCTCTGGCATCCTATCTAGATAGATAGTTTGGTGATAACAACAAGCAGCAAGTAGGATTGAGGCCTGTTTTGTGGTCCCCTGCGAGCCAAGTCAGCCATATTTCTTGTTTAGCTGAACGCAGGGAAACCTACAAGGGAGTTAGTGAAAAATCCAACTTTCCTCTCTCGCACCTCAAAATTTCTTATTGAAAATCAATATGCTATCGAAAACGGTCAAGAAAATTGAGTTATCGAGTGAATATCGATTCGCGAAAAAAATGACCAAAAATCCTGTTTGACAGTCATACATTGCCTTATAAATGGTTTCGCAGGTGTGAGAAGGATAAGCTGTAGAAAATCTTGAATATCTCTCGTTTTGCAGAAGCTAGAAGCGTAAGGTAAAAAGTTTTATCCACTTTGAACCTCTGGCATCCTATCTAGATAGATAGTTTGGTGATAACACGCAGCAGCAAGTAGGATTGAGGCCTGTTTTGTGGTCCCCTGCGAGCCAAGTCAGCCATATTTCTTGTTTAGCTGAACGCAGGGAAACCTACAAGGGAGTTAGTGAAAAATCCAACTTTCCTCTCTCGCACCTCAAAATTTCTTATTGAAAATCAATATGCTATCGAAAACGGTCAAGAAGATTGAGTTATCGAGTGAATATCGATTCGCGAAAAAAATGACCAAAAATCCTGTTTGACAGTCATACATTGCCTTATAAATGGTTTCGCAGGTGTGGGAAGGATAAGCTGTAGAAAATCTTGAATATCTCTCGTTTTGCAGAAGCTAGAAGCGTAAGGTAAAAAGTTTTATCCACTTTGAACCTCTGGCATCCTATCTAGATAGATAGTTTGGTGATAACACCCAGCAGCAAGTAGGATTGAGGCCTGTTTTGTGGTCCCCTGCGAGCCAAGTCAGCCATATTTCTTGTTTAGCTGAACGCAGGGAAACCTACAAGGGAGTTAGTGAAAAATCCAACTTTCCTCTCTCGCACCTCAAAATTTCTTATTGAAAATCAATATGCTATCCAAAACGGTCAAGAAAATTGAGTTTTCGAGTGAATATCGATTCGCGAAAAAAATGACCAAAAATCCTGTTTGACAGTCATACATTGCCTTATAAATGGTTTCGCAGGTGTGGGAAGGATAAGCTGTAGAAAATCTTGAATATCTCTCGTTTTGCAGAAGCTAGAAGCGTAAGGTAAAAAGTTTTATCCACTTTGAACCTCTGGCATCCTATCTAGATAGATAGTTTGGTGATAACACGCAGCAGCAAGTAGGATTGAGGCCTGTTTTGTGGTCCCCTGCGAGCCAAGTCAGCCATATTTCTTGTTTAGCTGAACGCAGGGAAACCTACAAGGGAGTTAGTGAAAAATCCAACTTTCCTCTCTCGCACCTCAAAATTTCTTATTGAAAATCAATATGCTATCGAAAAAGGTCAAGAAAATTGAGTTTTGGAGTGAATATCGATTCGCGAAAAAAATGACCAAAAATCTCGTTTGACAGTCATACATTGCCTTATAAATGGTTTCGTAGCTGTGGGAAGGATAAGCTGTAGAAAATCTTGAATATCTCTCATTTTGCAGAAGCTAGAAGCGTAAGGTAAACAGTTTTATTCACTTTGAACCTCTGGCATCCTAAATGGATAGATAGTTTGGTGATAACACGCAGCAGCAAGTAGGATTGAGGCCTGTTTTGTGGTCCCCTGCGAGCCAAGTCAGCCATATTTCTTGTTTAGCTGAACGCAGGGAAACCTACAAGGGAGTTAGTGAAAAATCCAACTTTCCTCTCTCGCACCTCAAAATTTCTTATTGAAAATCAATATGCTATCGAAAACGGTCAAGAAAATTGAGTTATCGAGTGAATATCGATTCGCGAAAAAAATGACCAAAAATCCTGTTTGACAGTCATACATTGCCTTATAAATGGTTTCGCAGGTGTGGGAAGGATAAGCTGTAGAAAATCTTGAATATCTCTCGTTTTGCAGAAGCTAGAAGCGTAAGGTAAAAAGTTTTATCCACTTTGAACCTCTGGCATCCTATCTAGATAGATAGTTTGGTGATAACACCCAGCAGCAAGTAGGATTGAGGCCTGTTTTGTGGTCCCCTGCGAGCCAAGTCAGCCATATTTCTTGTTTAGCTGAACGCAGGGAAACCTACAAGGGAGTGAGTGAAAAATCCAACTTTCCTCTCTCGCACCTCAAAATTTCTTATTGAAAATCAATATGCTATCCAAAACGGTCAAGAAAATTGAGTTTTCGAGTGAATATCGATTCGCGAAAAAAATGACCAAAAATCCTGTTTGACAGTCATACATTGCCTTATAAATGGTTTCGCAGGTGTGGGAAGGATAAGCTGTAGAAAATCTTGAATATCTCTCGTTTTGCAGAAGCTAGAAGCGTAAGGTAAAAAGTTTTATCCACTTTGAACCTCTGGCATCCTATCTAGATAGATAGTTTGGTGATAACAACAAGCAGCAAGTAGGATTGAGGCCTGTTTTGTGGTCCCCTGCGAGCCAAGTCAGCCATATTTCTTGTTTAGCTGAACGCAGGGAAACCTACAAGGGAGTTAGTGAAAAATCCAACTTTCCTCTCTCGCACCTCAAAATTTCTTATTGAAAATCAATATGCTATCGAAAACGGTCAAGAAAATTGAGTTATCGAGTGAATATCGATTCGCGAAAAAAATGACCAAAAATCCTGTTTGACAGTCATACATTGCCTTATAAATGGTTTCGCAGGTGTGGGAAGGATAAGCTGTAGAAAATCTTGAATATCTCTCGTTTTGCAGAAGCTAGAAGCGTAAGGTAAAAAGTTTTATCCACTTTGAACCTCTGGCATCCTATCTAGATAGATAGTTTGGTGATAACACCCAGCAGCAAGTAGGATTGAGGCCTGTTGTAGCGGACTACATACAAGGAATGCGGGTGGAATGTCGAGTCATCTGGTTTCTACGCGGGCACAACTTGGTTGTAAACAAACCCTTTATTCTCTAGCTTACAAATTGTGGGAAAACACAGTGGAAACCCGGTTGGAAAACCCGGTGAAACCTAAAGCAATTAATACAGCAAAATTACAATACATACAAGGAAAATAAAATGCAAAAAAGACTGGATAAACTCACCAAATTGACGACACGACAGGCGAACACACACACACCACGATATGAGCACATGCTACATACCTCGCGCGCAAAGCATTACGGGAAAATTACGATGGCGCAACGGAAACTGGAATATGAAACGCGGACCTATGGATTGGATGGCTTGTTGAGGTTAGCCTCAACATCCCGGGGGGGCAGGCTGAATGTACCCCGTTATAACCTAATGTAACTATCAAACTCAAACTACTGACATAACAGTGTTCTTAGTGTTCATATAATGTTTCTCTTTTGGTTCTCTTCACGATAATGTCCTTCATACTGCCTCCAATACGAGACACAACTTGTTTACAGGACGAACAAGTAGGGAACTCTTTGTCTTGATTTCTGCAACTCGTACACGGTGGTCTTCACCTGGGAAGATCCTTGTAACTCTTCCGAGAAGCCAACGAGATCTTGGTAGAGCGCTGTCTGCGATGAGCACCAAATCGTTCACAGCTAGATTCCTCTTGTCGTGCGTCCACTTCTGACGTCGCTGCAGCGTTGTGATATATTCTCGCAGCCACCTTGTCCAAATGCAGTCGGCCAGAAACTGAGCTTGCCTTCACTGCTTACGGCCATAAAGATCTTTCTTGTCATCAGCTGGAAGTTCTCCGATTTGCTCCTTCGGCCATTCCTCCTCGTGTTTCCACAGAAAGTCTGGCCCTCGCCACCAGCGGCAGCCCAGGTGGAAGGACTGTATATCCATTCCCCGCGATCCCTCATCTGCTGGGTTTAGGTTGCCGGGAACGAAATGCCACTGTTCTGGAGTAGTACTCTCGTGGATCTCTGTCAGACGGTTGGCCACGAAGGTGTGGAATCTTCGGGTAGTATTTCGCACGTACTGTAAAGTTGTCATTGAGTCTGACCAGAAATGCGTATCATCTACTGGCTCCTCCAGTTCCCTGAGGACTGTCTTGCTCAAACGTGTTGCAAGTACGGCCGCTTGTAGCTCTAGTCTTGGTATTGTCCATTCTTTCAGAGGGGTGTTTCGACTCTTTCCCATGACAAAGGCACAGTGTATTCTTCCTTCTTCATCTACCATCCTCAGGTATGACACTGCAGCATAGCCACTCCTGGAAGCATCAGAAAAGTGATGCAACTGCGTGGTTGTTATCTTGCCGAGGTCAGCGGTCTTGTAACACCTTGGGATGCGGATATGCACGATTGACGGCAAGGACTGCAACCACCTTCGCCACTGTGTGAGATAAGGTTCAGGAATTTCCTGGTCCCAGAGAAACTCCTTTCTCCAGAGGTCTTGCAGAAGTATTTTCACCGGGAGGACGTACGGAGCCAAGAATCCTAGTGGGTCAAATAGCGAACTGACAACACTGAGGATTCCTCTCTTGGTGAATGGCCTTTCGGTCGGGATGACTTTAAACTGGAAGGTATCAGTGTGTGCGTCCCATGAGATGCCTAATGTGCGTTGGATAGGTAACTGATCCAAGTCCAGATCCAACGTTGGGTTGACTCTGCTTTCTCGTGGGAGTGCGGCAAGAATTTCTCGACGATTGCTGGCGAATTTCGTTAGACGAAATCCTCCTTCTCTGAGCACTTTAACTAGTTCTGTCGCAATGTGCACAGCTTCCTCTGTTGTTGGAGTGGATTTCAAAACATCATCCACATAAAAGTTTCTATGCACGCTCTCGATAACTTGTGGGTCGTAGCTCTGTTTTTTGTCTTCAGCTGCCGTCTTCAGAGCTTTATTAGCACAACATGGCGATGATTTGGCGCCAAAGATGTGTACTAACATTTGGTATTCCTGAGGCGGATCATCAGTACTTCCAGGCCACCACAAGAACCTCGACGCATCCGTGTCTTCTGGCGTAACCTCTACTTGATTAAACATGCCCTCTATGTCCGCGGTGAATGCGGCTTCGTGTTGTCTGAATCTTATTAGCACCCCGGAGAGGTCGTTGGTGAGACACGGGCCTTGCAGTAGACAGTCGTTCAGTGATACTCCAGCGAACTTGGCGGCAGCATCAAACACGATCCTAACCTTATTGGGCTTGTTGGGATTCAAGACCGGGTGATGTGGGAGATACCACGTTACGTTGCTACGTTTAGCAACTTCCTCATCTGTCAACCTTCTAGCGTACCCCTTCGTCAGGTATTCCCTCATCGCAGCTCTGTACTTCGACTCTAGTTCAGGATCACGACGAAACCGTTTCTTTAGATGTTGTATCCTGGCTTCCGCAAGCTTTCGGTTGTATGGTAGTGAAATGTTCTCATCTTTCCACAGGAGACCTATCTGGTAATGATCGCCGTTCTTTGTGATGGTACTGTCGATTCGTTTAAGCGCTCGCTTATCCTCCACGGATAGTGGTCCTGCTTCGAGGTTGTAGGTACCGTACGATTCTACTTTCCAGAATTCTTCTAGCTGGCGACTGAGTTGAAGGTCTTCACCGGCAACAAAGTTCGAGTTTGCGCATTGTTTAGTCGACTCCTTGGTAGCACCGCCAAGGATGCTCCATCCTAAGCTAGACCTTATGGCGATTGGTGCATTTGACTTTCCTCTTCTAACCTCCAGTGGTATGAAGGCTTCACTAACGTTGGTGCCGATTAAGACTGATATTTTCTTCCTTTCAACTTCCGGGAAAGGGACGTCTCGTAGGTGTGGCCACTGGTTAACATGGTTCACAATCTTCGTGTGTTTGAGTGGTATTGTAAGCTCCTTCACTGCCCATGCACTTTCAACCGGTACCGCCTCGTGTTCTTCTTTGTCTATTGCTTCTAGCTTGAAGCTCACCTTCTCCGCCTGGTTGGGCACGTCCTTGTCACTTACAGTGTTGAGATAGAGTGTTCCTGGTTTTCCTTTAATGTTAAGCTCTTTGATCAATGAAGGGTCGACCAGTGTGACGTCTGAGCCCGAGTCTATTAAACAGTACGTGGTAATTGAATTAGAGCCTGCGTCGGTTATCTTTAAAGGAAGTACTTGTAGCATGATGTCCTGTGAGTCATCTGCAGCTGTGGAACACGATTTAGTCATACTGTAGTTTGTCTGCTTGGCTTTAACCTCGTTGTCATTCTCTGGGCGTTTCTCGTCCCCTTGGACTGCGGTACTTGTCTGCGGTTCTGTGAAATGTAATAACGAGTGATGGGGCTTTCCGCAACCTGACGCCTGGCACCGAGTTGTACACTTGCATGTCTTGGATGTATGTTCTGTGGAACTGAGACAGTTGAAACAAAGTTTCTTTGTCTTTACAAATTCATTCCTCTCCTTTGGTGACTTCGCTTTAAAGAGCTCGCATCGATAAAGGCGATGTGGCCTTTCACACAATGGACACGCTTCTTCTTTCTTTGCTGTTGTAGTGTAGGCTGTCACCCTGTAGTTAGTGGGTGTCGTTTTCTGTCGATCGTATTTGTGGTGTTTAGTGGAGGCCACTTCACAAGACGCTCTTGCTAGGAATGGATGGTTCATAACTTCTGCTCGATCTCGTAGGAAGTCGACCACGTCTTTAAATGTTGGCATCTGTTGTCCACCTTTCTTCTTGTTTGTTACTTCCACGAACTTGGTCTGGGCCCACTTCGGAAGGCGTGCGATGATTCTCTCCAGGCTGTCTGTGTTCATTTCTCCTAGGTAGCCCATGCTGTGCAAGGTATAGTACGTGGCTTGAGCGTCATCTGCTAATTGTTGTAAGGCCCGTTTGTCATTCTGTATTGCAGGGCCATTTGTGAGTCCATCTACACACGCGCGTACCACTTGGGCAGGGCGCCCAAAACGTTCTTGGAGAGTCCTTAGCGCGCTGGTGAGACCCCCTGGTAGGGCCTCATAACGCTGCACAGCCTTCAGAGCTTGACCTTCTAGAAACTGTAAGAGCAACGTCATTTTCACCGATTCATCGAGACCACGTGATTCGACCATTTGACTGAAACGTTGGCGGAAGGTCGGGAACTTCTCAGGAGATCCATCAAATTTCTGCACTTGCACCTTAGGTAAATCTTGGGTCATACTGATGCTCGATATTGCCGAGGCGATGGTAGTAAGAAGACTTTCGTTGTTAACACAAGGGTATTCGACTGAACTGGGCGTGGTCGAGGCCAATTTTCTTTGCGTAGGGTGGGGCTCTGTCGTCCCTACTTTCGTTCTGGGAGGAAAACGTTTGAACTTTAGATAGTCGTCTTGAGCACCTTTACTCTGGTTGGGGACCATGGGACCTTCTACTTCTTCTGGAACACGATATGGATCTTTCACTATTACATGCGACGATTCACTTTCGTACGTACGCGGGTCGGGGACCGCGTTGAGTTTCGCTTGTTTTGAAGCTCTGGTTTTGCTCTCAATGAGCGGCAAGACTGTGGTCTTGGACGCCGACGCAAACAGGGGCGTTGACGTGTAGGGTGGAGCCCTTGGAGTACGCGAGTCCAGGGGACTCGCGAATGTATACACGGGTGATGAGGTAACCAACTCTGGCGAAGTCTGTGGAGTACTTCTTGGAGCTAGCTCTTGACTTGGGAAGTCTGTAACACTTTGTTGATCTCTGTAGAAAGGGGGCTTGTCAACTACTTGTGGATCCGGCGTGACGACATCTGAAAACATAGGAGGGGGTGGTATAACGAGCGAGGCGATCATTTCATCGAAATCCTCTTCGCGTGACATTGGGTTGTCGTCTTTCGTATTTTGTTTCATCTCTAGCGTCTCTTGAATCTCCATTTCGGTTCGTGCGATTTCTTGTTCGAGTCTCGTAACTTCAACTTCAACAGCACTAGCGGTAAACAGATTTATTTTCTCACTGTAATCTTTCTTTCTCTTTAGTTGCGCTTGATATTGTTCCATTACGCTTAAATATTTTCCACAGGACTCGTCTAGTAAATTAGCATACTGTTGACAACAATGCTGATAACGATCAAAGGCGCCGATCAGTCTGGAATGTAGCTCGTGGATGACTTCGAGATTCTTGTAGTCGCTCAACTTTTCGTCTATTTTATTACAAACCCGAGTGATCGCAGCCAAATATCCACTTCTTGATCTGTCCAAATCGCTGATCTTTGCTCGAAGAACACTAGCCTTATCGTCCATCTTTGGTTTCACTAAATGTAGCGGACTACATACAAGGAATGCGGGTGGAATGTCGAGTCATCTGGTTTCTACGCGGGCACAACTTGGTTGTAAACAAACCCTTTATTCTCTAGCTTACAAATTGTGGGAAAACACAGTGGAAACCCGGTTGGAAAACCCGGTGAAACCTAAAGCAATTAATACAGCAAAATTACAATACATACAAGGAAAATAAAATGCAAAAAAGACTGGATAAACTCACCAAATTGACGACACGACAGGCGAACACACACACACCACGATATGAGCACATGCTACATACCTCGCGCGCAAAGCATTACGGGAAAATTACGATGGCGCAACGGAAACTGGAATATGAAACGCGGACCTATGGATTGGATGGCTTGTTGAGGTTAGCCTCAACACCTGTTTTGTGGTCCCCTGCGAGCCAAGTCAGCCATATTTCTTGTTTAGCTGAACGCAGGGAAACCTACAAGGGAGTTAGTGAAAAATCCAACTTTCCTCTCTCGCACCTCAAAATTTCTTATTGAAAATCAATATGCTATCGAAAACGGTCAAGAAAATTGAGTTTTCGAGTGAATATCGATTCGCGAAAAAAATGACCAAAAATCCTGTTTGACAGTCATACATTGCCTTATAAATGGTTTCGCAGGTGTGGGAAGGATAAGCTGTAGAAAATCTTGAATATCTCTCGTTTTGCAGAAGCTAGAAGCGTAAGGTAAAAAGTTTTATCCACTTTGAACCTCTGGCATCCTATCTAGATAGATAGTTTGGTGATAACACCCAGCAGCAAGTAGGATTGAGGCCTGTTTTGTGGTCCCCTGCGAGCCAAGTCAGCCATATTTCTTGTTTAGCTGAACGCAGGGAAACCTACAAGGGAGTTAGTGAAAAATCCAACTTTCCTCTCTCGCACCTCAAAATTTCTTATTGAAAATCAATATGCTATCGAAAACGGTCAAGAAAATTGAGTTTTGGAGTGAATATCGATTCGCGAAAAAAATGACCAAAAATCCTGTTTGACAGTCATACATTGCCTTATAAATGGTTTCGTAGCTGTGGGAAGGATAAGCTGTAGAAAATCTTGAATATCTCTCATTTTGCAGAAGCTAGAAGCGTAAGGTAAAAAGTTTTATCCACTTTGAACCTCTGGCATCCTATCTAGATAGATAGTTTGGTGATAACACGCAGCAGCAAGTAGGATTGAGGCCTGTTTTGTGGTCCCCTGCGAGCCAAGTCAGCCATATTTCTTGTTTAGCTGAACGCAGGGAAACCTACAAGGGAGTTAGTGAAAAATCCAACTTTCCTCTCTCGCACCTCAAAATTTCTTATTGAAAATCAATATGCTATCGAAAACGGTCAAGAAAATTGAGTTATCGAGTGAATATCGATTTGCGAAAAAAAATGACCAAAAATCCTGTTTGACAGTCATACATTGCCTTATAAATGGTTTGGCAGCTGTGGGAAGGATAAGCTGTAGAAAATCTTGAATATCTCTCGTTTTGCAGAAGCTAGAAGCGTAAGGTAAAAAGTTTTATCCACTTTGAACCTCTGGCATCCTATCTACATAGATAGTTTGGTGATAACACGTACGACCAAGGAGGTGTATTTTCCTTCCGTGTAAAAATTATTAATTACACATTTGGTTAACGAAAAAAGTTTGCCATTTATTTGAAAGCGTACCACTTCCTAAATTGCGATAGTCCTGCGTGCAAAAATTTCGACAAACATTTCTTGCGCATGTTACGTAATTTTTATTTTGATAAATCAAAATCTCGCATTTTTGTCTAGTCATAATCGATGACCAGATTGCTACTGTTTTGTGCATCGTTTCGACACATGTACAATTTAAATATAATTTGCGTCAATTTTCCAATCGTATGTATATCGTCAAGAATTACGTCTTCCTTGGAATTAAGGTTGAAAAAGTCTCTGTTCTTTGACTACTCCCAAGGTTAAATCATATTTACGTGTGGAAGATGATTAATGTGAAAAGCCAAAGATAACGTCATATATTAAAACTGTTAATGCACTGTGAATGAAAAAGCTTACATCATGGACCGTGAAAACGTTGGAAATTCCTATCCATGTCTGCGCAGTAACTGTGTGTCGTAACTTTTCAAACATACGAAATCTGCCCTACCGTAATAAGAAAAAATTCAAATAATCTCAAGATCCAGTCTCACTTTTATTTCCAAAGTAAGAAAACTAGAAAGGGGTTCAAAATGTTGCTATGGTAACCTCCATTAAGCTGAGATTGAGATCATTTCGAACTTTAATCCTTCCCCAACATCTGATATGAACATCTGATCGATCTAGCATAAGAACTATTTATTTGCCGACTTAAATATGATTAAAATCAGAAGTTATGGTTAGAAAAAATTACTAGGCTAGGAGCCCCCTTAAAAAGTCGTGCAATCGTTTACCCTCCCCTCCCTAGGGAAGAAATTATTTACATAGTTCCCGGGATGCATTTATGTTTATGTAATGGAGGATACGAGTTGTTTATGATGAGTTTTCATCGCTTTTATTCCTGTATTTAATCTTGAACGACTGAATGGGCAATGTAAACGATTCTGATGTCTTAATCGAACAAAAACCTAAATCAGCTCAGCTATTATACGCAGCTGAAAATGGAAAACTAGATTTTTTGGAAGAAATTTTAAAGGACACTCTGGTTGACAAAGACGCTGTTAACAGTTCCGCATTAACTCCGTTGGTTTTAGCATCGAAAGAAGGTCATTCGGATTGTGTTAAAGCACTTCTAGAAGCTGGAGCCAAGGTTGATGGTGTGGGAGAGAAGAATACAGCTTTAACACCAATTTGGATTGCAACTTATTCAGGGCACGAAGAATGTGTTGATTATTTATTACAGGCAGGAGCTAACTTGGATTCAAAATTCCCTGTTACTCCGCTATATATAGCGTCAAGAGAAGGGCGATCTGGGTGCCTTCAGTTGCTCATAAATGCTGGGTCAAATCTTGAAGTTAGGAACAACAGATCACAGACTCCATTGATTGTGGCTTGTAAAGGACAGCATCTACAATGTGTGGAGTCTTTGGTAAGCTCTACTGGTACTACTAAGCATATAGGAAGTGACTCTATCAAAGTCAAAGGACTATGATATTGTCACTGTCTCAAGAGGTTATGGGATGAGAGAGAGGATTCATTCAATCAGGCAATATATACACGCATCAAGAGTTCCGAGCTACTGCTCTAAGCGCATGCTCAGGGGATTAAAAAGTAGGATAAAATTTGTAAAATATGCTATATTTTAGATGTATCTTTCTTGTCAAGCACAAGCGTACCGTTAAGCGAATTCTGAATCAAATATACCGAAAAATTGCATATTATACAAAATATCATCCCACTTTTTAATCCCCTGAGCATGCGCATTGAGCAGCAGCTGTCAATCAAACAAACTGTTTGGTATTTTTGGAACATACTTTGATCAGGGAGGTGGCACCCTCCCACCTTCCTGCTCTTAGGGACCGCGGACTGTAATTTTAATTGGGGGGGCTAACGACCACCAAATACTGGAACACCTAGGGGGGTTTGGTTGCATGCTCCCATCATTGGGGGGGCTATAGCCCCCCAGCCCCCTTGCTCCGTGGTCCCTGGCTCTGATTGACGGTAGTGTTGCCAAATTTCAATGTTGTGACTGTTGCCTTGATCTGAGTGTATAGCAGTGAAAACAGTGGTAATATCACAGTTTCATCATATTTTTTATCACTGCCTTTAATTTAGGTGTCAGCTGGTTCTGATATCAATATTACTGACAACGATGGCTTTACTCCTTTGTATTATGCTTGTTCTTATGGACCTGATGGAAATAGAATATTAGAGGTATTGAATAAACACATAAATTAGTTCTTCTATTATCTATCCTGCAAAACATATTTTTTTCTTTTCTCACTTCCTTTTCATTCATCCCTTTCTTTCTTTCTCTTTCTTTCCTTCTTTTCCTCCCTCCCTCCATTCCCTTCTTTTCTTTCTCTAGGTTACCTTTTTCAATTTATATTATCCTTCCATTATTCCAGATATTGCTCAATGCAGGAGCTAATACCAATCAGATCTGTGAACAGAGGTCTTCTTCTACACCATTACACATCTGTGCCAGCAGAGGTAAAGTCAAAAGTACTAAGCTTCTGTTGCTATATGGAGCATCACTCAAGATGAAAGATTCAAATGGTCAAATTCCACAAGAACTGGTTGAACCGGACTGTAGAGAACTGTCGGAATTTTATGAAGGTAAAAGCAATAGGCTTAGAACCAAGTATGGTATGCTCCTATTATGAGCAAACCCATTATTAGGCAGATACCCTTTATTAATTTGGACAGGCAGTTGCACATGCAGTCCTGAAATTTTCTTCCCAAAAGAAATCTCTATTGCTTACTATCAATCACATGACTTTTCTGGATTTGACTGGGGGGCAGCTAGTGATTCTTAAATCAAATCATGTCAAAATAACTCCTCAAATATTCTACCTGACTATTTGCACAACATGAAACCAGAAAACAAGATACACAGACAACCTTCAACATTCTCCAAGCAGTTTAAAATGGAGATACTACCGAAAGTGACATCTATTGATAGTAAGCAGTTCAATGGAAACCTTTTACTAAGCAGGCACCAGGCAAAGTCCTGAAGGTGTCCACTTTTAGAATCCAGATGAGTTGATCGCATTCCCCCAAAGGAATTATGGGTCAACTATTTCTGACATGGGAAATGCTAATCAAAATATAATGTCAAATCCTGATTGGTTGACCTTGAGTTCATTTTGAAGGTCAACTCAGCTGGATAGAGGTGCCTCTGTTAATTACATTATCATGTCATCAATAAAATAAGCTCTGTACATACAGTACAGTATAGCTATCGCTCACTAAGACAACTTTACAAATTCAAAGTTTACTTGATAACTTTTTGGCTCTCGTACTCCTTCTACACTAAAGTCAACCTCTAAATTCCAATTTGATTTAACGAAAAAATTCTTCAGTCATGATAAGCCTCTGGCTCTGTGGACTGAGAAATCACTCCCTGCATATGGTTTCTTTCCTATGAAAAGTCTGAGCCCAAATTTCCCTGCTAACAGAGTCTCCCTTGTTGCCGAATCCTGGCAGAGAAAATGGGATCATCATCCAACAAGACTAATCTCTCACCTATATATTCTGAAGACAGTGCAGTTACTTAAATATGTATAACTGTGCAGTATGAAGAATGCCGAGGTGAAGTCATCACAGGAAGCCCACTCACAATGATCTCTTTTTATTATATGATTATCAATGAAATAACTGTATTTCTCTATTTCAGAAATGTGATATTTTCACATGTGAAAATAACATGTTATTTTCACATGTGAAGATATCATCACTATGGTTACATACTTCTTATGGCAGAAAAAAGCTTGAAAAAGGTTTCTTTTCTTTTTCATTGATAATCATATAATAAACAGAATATTACATGAGTGCTTGGAGATATAAATTTTATCTTCTCATGTTGAAATTCTATATCTATATTGAATATCTTTTCAACACTCGAAGATAAAATTCATATCTCTGTGCGCCCATGTAATATCCTCTATCCTCTATGATGCAGGTTATGTTTCACCTTTGAAGCAGATGTGCTGTTGGACCATAAGAGATTGTCTAGGACCCAAAAGACTGTATGCAATACCAGGATTACCTATACCGAGGACATTACAGAAATATCTATCATGAACTATGGTATAGTGCATTGTAATTTTTAGTGAAGAATTTGTTCTTTTGCATGTTGTCTCTTATTTATAAATAGTTTATTTATTTTGCAAATATCAGTAGCAAAATTAACTGTACAAATAACATTTCTGATTTTGGAAAAATCTCTACTATGCAGCACCATGAAAACTTACCACCTGGCAATCTTAGTTAACTTGCAAAAGCTCTGTCTGATGTATCTGATGTATCAGCATTTAAAAAATCTGAAATGTAAAGGAAAAATTGGCACTCTGTAGTGTAAATTGCAAAGTGGTCTGTTCAAGACTGGTGACCTACCATTTAGACCCCCTGCAGCACGTTGGAATGCAGCTCAATTTGGAGGGCAAAACAATAGGTTCCAATTCTCAGCAGATTGAAATTCTTTTGTTTTGCTCTCCAAATTGAGCTGCTCTGACAGCACGTGCAAGGGGACTATATGCTGATGGTTACATGCAGCCCTGGCATATGGTGGAAAATCTGTCCAGGTGCAGTCGATTCCGATGTCTTAATCGAACAAAAATCTAAATCAACTCAGCTATTATACGCAGCTGAAAATGGAAAACTAGATTTTTTGGAAGAAATTTTAAAGGACACTCTGGTTGACATAGACGCTGTTAACAGTTCCGCATTAACTCCGTTGTTTTTAGCATCGAAAGAAAGTCATTCGAACTGTGTTAACGCACTTCTATAAGCTGGAGCCCTGTCTTGTAGTTATTTAAAAATATATTTATAATTACACCTATATGTATTAAAGTGATTTGCTCTTAGGAATATAAATAAGAGAAATATATGTAAAAACGTTAAAATAAAGTAGTGTTATGTATTTAAAGCCTTTGGCAAATGTCACACTAATGTCGCACCAAACCTATTAAATGTTACATAGGTTAATTTGGTGGAAGTTCGACTAAGGGCTGATGTTGCAGCAAAACAAAAACGTCAAACCAATGTAGATCTTTTATATTCACTTGCACGTCGTAATTGATGTGTTGTGATTGATGATGATGGTGGTGGTTGATGAAGGTGCTGATGGGGGTCCAAGGAACGAAATTCATGCAAGAAATAAATAAATGAAATAGCAATGAAGAAAATTGAATATTAAGTTACAGTAAGAAATTGAAAAATTGGAATTATTTAATTACTTAAAAATACTCCACGACGATACTCGCTCAATATTGCTGCAAATGACCTGAAACTTCACAGAGACTCATAGGAAAACACGAAACACAAGTAGGAACATTAATTTGTGTGATTTACTGATTTTTAATTTTTTCGAAAAATCGCCATACATTGCCTTATAAGTTCGATAGGAAACCATAGAAACCCAGCTTGGGATACCTGTGGTTCAGTAAGCTTTTAAAAATCCTGCTATTTGATTGGTGCATATCGCGAACCAATCAGAAGGCTAAAGGGGACAAACAGACATACCTATTTTAGTAATATAGATAGACTCACTTTATATAACAACATTCGTAGTTATTCGTAACCAATCTTTGGTATATTTCGGATATCCGGAATTAGGCACACATGGTTAAAATATACCAATGTCTTTGAATGTCGTCTCAGGTGACTCAGGTACAATATATAATTTAATTATTTGATAATTATTTTACTTACAGAATAGAATTATTTACGGTGTGAACTCGGCATTAGATCATATTATTAGCATGAATTTTGCGCTATACAAGTAATAAAGTTATTATTATTATTATTATTATCAGCTTAAAAACAATATTTCAGGAGTCGTACTTTGTCAAAAAACTATTTTAGAGCTATGTTTGGTCTAAGTCAAGCGAACTGAGCGAAAACTCGTATTCTGGGCGAGAAATTGACGAAACTGATAATTAGCTTCAATTGATAACAATTGATAGTCAAAAGTTCAGTGAGTTCTATTGATAATAATTGATAAACAGCTGATAATAATTGATAAACAGTTGATAATAATTGATAAACAGTTGATAATAATTGATAATAATAGAAAAGTAATCGATAAAGTTGATATGATAATCATGATAACAGTTGATACTGTACTTATCTAATGTATTTAAACAAGTGTTGACAGGCTAAGCCACTGTCCTGTGATGTTATTATGCTTCGTTCTGCGCGACAGCGGCCGTGATATGATTTCAACAGTTGGAAAAAACAATTGAAAGAAATTGATAGCACGTGATTGCAATTGATAACAATAGCGCAGCGCGGCCTTACTAAATATAGATGTCACACTATTGGACCCCCGCATGACTCAGACAAACAAAGCTCAAAATTTACAGTAAATGGGAGATTAGAGAATTTTTTACATTTTATCAACGTTTTTTCCAACAAATCCCCATAAACCGAAAGATACATAAAGAGATATGCACAGCACCAAGTACTGGGGCTCAGAATTTTTTCTGAGTCCATTCAGTATGGTACGATCACATACATTTCACTAAGTACTAAGTTCCGTGTCTGAGTCTACCTCTGGTGTGTGGAAAGTTTCCAGTCGTTTGGTAGTTCATAAAACCTTAATCTATCACATCAGATCAATAATTTACACAATATTATTGGAATTTTGAGTAAATTTGTGCCCAATTTCGCGATTTACGAGCGAAAGTTGAGGAAAACGACCTGTAATTTACAGAGAATGTATGTGACTCTTGTCTGAGTCACGGCAGGGGGTCATATATCCGTGACGTAATAGCCGCGCTGCGCTATTGATAACTGAAACATTTTAGTGAGTATCAATTGTTATCAATTGCTGATACCAATTGATAATCAGTTAGTAAATTGAAATCAATTATTATCAATCTTATCAATTGCAAATTTTTAATCAATTTTTTTCAATTAGTTACGTCGGGAAAATGCTCTTGTTGAAGCGTGAACATTAATGAAATTTATGCAAGGCCGAAGACGCCAGACGCTTCTTAGTCTCTGTGTGGAGAGCATTTCGGGAAACTTATAGGTCTATGGATGGGCAACCAGAACGACGTGATTCAAAGCACAATATGAAATGTGACGATGAAATACCGCTCATTCAAGCCGCTAAATCAGGAAATATTGACTTACTAACAAATCTGTTAAAAGATAAAACCCTTAATGTGGAAGTGACGAATCAATTTGAAATAACTCCTCTAGCTTATGCTGCTAGAAATGGTCACGGAGAATGTGTACGGGCATTGCTAGCAGCAGAGGCAAGAATCAATGGACTTGGACGAAATAAAACATCCACACTTCCTACTGAACCTCTTCATTTAGCTGTTAAAAAGAATCGGGTGAATTGTGTGCAGATTTTGATCGATGCAGGCTGCGATGTGGATATTAAAAACAATCTTGTGGGGAAAACGCCATTACAAGTAGTGTGTCAAACATCACAACAAGAATGTATCGAGCTGTTGGTAAGACGATCGATGGTGTGCATATCTTTATATCTATATTATTTAAAGAAGATGTTTGTGGTATTCACATTTTATGATAGCACAGGATAACATATAGTATAGCCTGCTACGCAGACGCTCCTAGGGTCATCACGCAACGTTTCCTCCTTTTTCCAAACCATTCCTGTCCCCCGGCATAGACCGGACAATATTACGCTAACGTGAAATATCATAAAATATTTGATTCACAAAAAAAAAGAGTTTACTATCAAATTTGTCACTAAAAACTATTGAAGATAAATAAAATTGAAACTAAGCATTTTTGCAATGGATGGATGTTGCCAGGCATCGCGTGCACTGCAAGCCATGGTCACAATATCAGTCTAGACAACCAGAGTGAAGCTGGTGTCAGATTTTTGAGTCAGATTTTTGGATCTATTGTCAGATTTTTTCCGGGGGGCGTTACATCAGTTGATTTACAAAGTGCTCTGTATTCTTAGCAATGTCTCGAATCTAGATAAAACCTTTACAACGCTTTAGATATAAGACAGTTCTTGAAAATGGTGGTCTTTGGAGATCGAAACAATCACTTCAAAGAAAACAAAGTGCGGTTTCAGATTTTTTTGGAGCTGTGTTATCTACTATCATGATCAACGGGACTTCGTGCCACGAATACTTTAGTAGTACTGCTTCCAAATATCAGGTTACAGCTTTTTTAATTCAACATAAATATACTTTGAACTATCTATAGTGAGAAAGAAATAACTATGTACAAACGTTGAGATAGTATACTCATCAGTTACGTTATATAGAACAAATCCACGAGCCCGTATAGAGCAGTTTTTAAGCAAGCTGGATTGACTGGGTAACAAGACACCGTAACAATGAAAATACAATATTCGATAGTTCACACGCTATTCCTTTATTAAGGTAATCTGCCAGAGGTTACCTTATTTACGGTCCTTAGCGTTTTCCATATCAGTATAAAAATGCAAAAATATATTCAAGCAGTATAAAAATGCAAAAATATATTCAAGCAAAAACAGGTATTCGGACCCAAGCTAAGGAATGAAGGAGGGTTGTAGGGGAGGGGGTGAGAGGGTGTTTAAGAGATGTGTAGTTTTTTAACGACTGTATAACGAATTGTATGATACATACAGAATGGAGAAAAGATTAATTGTGAGTGAAGGCAACGTTTCGAAACATGAAACCACAAATTTAGAATTCACTTCCTATTAACATTAGGAATAGTCAGTCTGTTGATATTTTTAAGAAACAGCTTAAGACGTACTTATTTAGGTTAGCTTATTTTAATTAAGTATAGATTTTACTAGAGAAAGTGATATAAATATATATATTTTTTTAGCATAATAGGTTTTAGTTGTTTGATTATAATATTGTAATTCAGCGCTTTGAGCACCAGGAAAGGCGCTTTATATCTTTGCGAAAATTCTACAAATATTCTTAATTTCGAAAATTCATAACTTGATCAATTTAAGGGTAATCTTTACGAAACTTTGGAATTTTACTAATAATAATAATATGTGACAATTTTAATAGCGAACTCTTTTTTCACCAAAAAAAAAAAACCCACCAATATCTCATATTCAAATGTCACGCTAGCATGATAATGAGCCAATCCAAATCGACCGATTGTTTTTTTTTGAGGACCAAATTAATAACGTTGTGTCTAGGTGCCCTGAAGCCGGTCAATACCTTCAAAATAAGACTAAATGCCCGGCAGTCTGAAATATTTTTTAAGGATTCAGTAGAACGAGTTTTTCGACAAATTAAACCTCTCTATCTTTGTTAAGAAATGTCAAGCGCTTTTCTAGAGCTTAATGGAGTTAAAATTGAGCATTTTCTCGAATAGTACTTTGCATGTAAGTACTTCCATCCCTTTCCTTTTCCTTTCTTATAGGTATCAGCTGGATGTGACGTAAATGCTGTTGATACAAATGGCAACACACCTCTATTTACATCCTGTTTTTACTCTCATGATGGTCATGATATTCTTAAGGTGGGAAAATGAAGGATGTTTTCATTCCCTTCCCATTCAATTCTCTTCCATTCCCTTCTCTTCCATTCCCTTCTCTTCCATTCCCTTCTCTTCCATTCTCTTCTCTTCCATTCTCTTCTCTTCCATTCCCTACCACAAATAAAACATTTGTGTTTTTTGAGCTATGGCCATATGACCATTCTGAAAATGGGAAAATGAAACATGTTTTCATTCCCTTCTCTTCCATTCCCTTCTCTTCCATTCCCTTCTCTTCCATTCTCTTCTCTTCCATTCCCTTCTCTTCCATTCCCTTCTCTTCCATTCTCTTCTCTTCCATTCCCTTCTCTTCCATTCTCTTCTCTTCCATTCTCTTCTCTTCCATTCCCTTCTCTTCCATTCTCTTCTCTTCCATTCCCTTCTCTTCCATTCCCTTCTCTTCCATTCTCTTCTCTTCCATTCCCTTCTCTTCCATTCTCTTCTCTTCCATTCTCTTCTCTTCCATTCCCTTCTCTTCCATTCCCTTCTCTTCCATTCTCTTCTCTTCCATTCCCTTCTCTTCCATTCTCTTCTCTTCCATTCTCTTCTCTTCCATTCTCTTCTCTTCCATTCCCTTCTCTTCCATTCTCTTCTCTTCCATTCCCTTCTCTTCCATTCCCTACCACAAATAAAACATTTGTGTTTTTTGATGCCATATGACCATTCTGAAAATGTGCGAATTCGGGAAATGTCTATTCCAGATATTTCTTATTACTTTTGATGTAGATATTGTTGAATGCTGGAGCAGATGTCAATCAAGTATCAAAACGCTATGATCAATATTCACCCCTTCATATGTGTGCATACATGGGCAAAAACAAGAGTATTAAGTTTCTACTGATGTGTGGTACTGATGTCAATGTTACTGATCGTGAGGGCTTAAGACCAATAGACAATACAGAACAAGGTTCAATGAGCTGGAGAATTTTAAAATCTCACGAAGGTAAATGCTGTTATTAGGCCTTTAATTTTTTGAATGAATATTAGGAATGTTGTATGTACATAATGGATGGAGTGCAGATTATCTTTAGCTCCCCTAGAAAAGTAAAAATCCGGTCTCCTGGGGGGACTTCAGCCATGGGCAAGTGATGTGGTAATTTAATGCTCTTTGATGAATCACAGGCAGCCCAAACAAGCCATTTTTAGCTATTTTTACAGTAAATGTATCCAGGTGTCCGGAGCACGCACGAACCGTCCAATCACAGCGCGCTTCGATGCTTAGCCAAGCGGCCCTTGCTCCAAGTCTCTTTCCAATACAAAAACACGCGTTTCAAAGAATTTAGAGAAAGAAAGTTGAAGTATACGTGTTGTTTAAGAAGTTAAAGTAAATCTTTGCGATCCATCTCTGTGAGATATGACTTTTAAGACTCGGGCGAGGGCCGCTTGAATTACAACAACAATCCTTTTCGCGCTTAGTTTTTCGTACAGCTGGATGGGACGATATACAACGTATTTTTTGTTGAAATAAATTTGATATGTTATTGTTAAAGGTATTTGGTGTCATTCTGGGTGGATTTTGGCCGTTTTAGAGCGGTTTTTAAAAAAAATGTCCACTAGTACTTACATTTACTGTAAAAATAGCTAAAAATGGATTGTTTGGGCTGCCTGTGGATGAATGGGTCTATAGAGGCTTTGCAATTGCACCATCACGTGATGGCAGCCATGACAGGAGACACAACAATAAGAGTCTTTTTTTCCCTTGGAAACTGAATTCTTCTCATGTAAATCTAATTAGACCAAATTCTATACACCCCAGTTGCAGCAGGACAGATTGCGTGCAGCTCGAATTGGAGGACAAAAAAAATAGGTTTCCAATTCTCAGGATATTGAAATCCTTTTGTTTCGTCCTCCAAATTGTGCTGCTTTGATGTCAAGTGAAAGGGGTCTATTGCTCCTGCCTTCTGTCATGGCTGCTTTCATGTGTTGGTGTTAAGCTTCTCAGTGAAGATGATTGGTATTCAATTAAAACTTTATTAATTTTTCATAGGACATGTCCAACCTTTGATCTACTTATGTCGCTGGACAATAAGAAAGTTACTTGGACCAAAATGACTGGGTAGCATTAAAACTTTACCTCTACCAACCAATTTGCAAAGCTATTTATTACGATATCAATTCTGAATAGACCATTTCACGGTTGTCGTCGCTCAGTCTCAGCCTCGATAGTGTGTAATATATTCTTTAGAATTTGACTACAGCTCACGGTAATTTGATTAAGGAATGTACACATTATCAAACAATAGACCATTTTCCAGATGCACGAGCGCTTTCAAAAATATCTATTGAAACACTTTAAACTTCCACGGGCTTTAGTCAAATTCTAAAGAATAAATTACACGCTATCGAGGCTGAGGTTGATCGACGAGAACCGTGAAATGGTCTATTCAGGTATTTTTATTATTATTATTATTCATTTCCGGAAGCTCTATTGCGCTTTACAACGATTGCTAAAAATAACTATGCTATGCTAATAAAATAGATATTTACAGGCTTTTCTAAAAAAAAACTAATTAAAAAAAATTATGCTGTAGAGTGCAAACAATATATCCGTGAAACATTAGTTATACTAAATAGTACAATTTCGTGCAAACTCTATTGTTTTCTATTGTTTAATTAGCACTATTTTGTACTATTTAGTAATTTGTATTTCACAGATATACTGTTTGCACTCTATTGCTATGATATTAGATTACCATAAAATATATAAAATTCGAGCATGAAAAATTTAATTCGATATTTAATCATATGCTATGGTACGCATAAAATTTCTATTCGACATAAATTTCGATATTCAATAGTTAATTAATAAATTTATCTTAATTATTGCGAAAATAAAGCTTTGTAACATTTGAGTTTTTAAATGTGAAAATTTGAAACTTTTTTGTTTGTATTATTTGTTAGTCCAACGATTTCTTTGAATTAGATGTATATAATTGGATAAAACTTTTCGGCTTGGGCGTAATGTTTTCCCATAATTTTTCAGACCACGTGTCATTACCTAGAGTATCATTTCTTTGTTTAACAGTTGTGCATGAGAAGACACATGAATGTGGATACAACTCAAACAAGGAATCTTATTCTCAAGACAATGACCAGCCCAAAAGGTCTATATATAGAACAAGTTATGACAAATGTAGTAAGAGAAAAACAGTTTTCAGAAGTCAACGTTTTTATTGCGCGGTTTCTCCTCAGATTTTTCGACTCAACATGTGAATGAAATCATAGCATTGATGACCGAACAATGCCGTGCGCGCGCAAATTATTGACATCAACAGTGACGACAGTGACGTTGATAATCAAATCTTGAAAAACGATGAACGTGAAATAAGACAAGAACCATTTTGTTTGACTAGGCTAGTATTTTTTTACGTTTATAGAAAATGGAAGCCCCTGTTCGAGCAGCAGAGACTTCGGAAGGAAGGATTTCATTGAAGAAAAGCAGCAACGATGAAAACAAGAATGTGGTTGCGCATTTTTCGGGTGAGAAGAGATGCAACGAAGAGAGAAAAGAAAGTGATTTCAAAGATCGCAATTCTAAATCGAATGAATTTTCTTTAGAAAGAAAAATGTCATTCAAAGAACTAAGAAAAAGTGTTGAAGAGATCGAAGATGAGCCAAATTTAACATCAAGAAAGCAGGGTCAAGTTTCTTTGGTTATGGCGTGCAAAGATACGTTGCAGCATGATCAGCAGAAAGAAGTGCCGTTGACTAAGAGAAAAGAAGAAAGGAAACAGCCAGAAGGGAACGTGAAAGAAGAGCCTGCAACTCTTCATCTCAGTCAAATAAAGATCCAACGATGGACTAAGGTAAAACAGAACGATGAAGAAGCATTAAGTAGACTCAAGCAAGTTTGTGGTGCTCTGGAAGGAGATGACATTTACCATTACGAGAACATCGATGACTTTGATGACACAACTGAGAATTATCAACCAAAATGTGGTCCCTTCAAGAGAAGTCGCTTGCTTGGTTCGGTTAAACAACACATATGCTGCAGATACCAGTTTGACAAAGATGGTACGATTTCTGCTGATGTACCTTGTAAAGGCAACTTTACTGAAGAATATGAAAAAGCCCTGAGACCTTATCTTGTTGGAGAGATTGCTAGAGGAGCGAAAACTATACAATGCCTTCAAAAAGGCTGCAGTAATTTGTATGACCCATGGGAAGTAGTTGAGGTTGTTGCCAATAAAGCTGCCCAAGTATGGTTGGAAAACAATACAAATGATCCGCTAAACAGAAGACACAAGAACATGGCTTTACATTCTATACTACGCAGAGACAAGTGTCATGTAAAGAAGTGGAAGAAGAAACCTTCTGTGTTAAAAAAAGCGAGGGAATCCGAGCCAATTGCAAAGGAAAACTGGTGGAGACGAAAATCGAAAACGAATAAAATAAAACTCTTCGAGCTTCTGAAAACATGCGATGGAAGACGCGTGCCAGTGTTTGGCATATCTGTAGGCAAGGCCGATAACAGCGCTACAAGTGAAGCAAAAGCTCACAAGGTACTTAATTACAAGTATAAATGTACTACTTGCTTGAAGGGATTTAACGAAGATCCAGAACCTGGTGGCCTGACTTGCGGGCACTACGCCTGCAGATCTTGCCTTCATTATTACTTTAAACAACAGATATGCAACATGATTACAAGTATTGAGTGTCCTCGTCGTGACTGTTGCCAAAGGTTCGATACTTCATTTATTTTAGATGTTCTTGACAACTTTCCACTTCGACATACTTACATGAGTCTTTACAACAAAAGAAAAGTGTTTGATAACGAAAAAGAAAGGTCGAAATCTGATGAAACATGCCACCAGTTGAAGAAACAGGCAGCGAGTTCTTCCGTTGAGAATCAGGAGCAAGTACTGACTAATCCAGAAGTGTCCAAATCGTTGTCAAACCAGGCAGACCCTTGGCTTAACGCGAGCGAAGACTACAAAAGGTGTCCTGGATGTTATGCTCCGAAAAAGAAGTCCGAGGATGATGAGGCATGTAATATTGTCCTGTGTAGCTCTTGCAGGACAAAATTCTGTATGAATTGCGGAAAGAAGTGCAACGAAGCGTTTCACTTGTATAAGTGCCCTATGTTTGGCAGCAACAAGTTCAGTAAGAAAAGAAGAATTGCGAATTACTTTGGCTACAGTACTGGGTTCGCTGTTGGAGTTCCAGTTGTTGGCACACTTGTCATAGGTATGTATATATGTAGATCCCTTGCAGCACGTCGGAATGCAGCTCAATTTGAAGGATAAAACAATAGGTTGCAATTCTCAGGAGATTGAAATTATTTTGTTTTGTCCTTAGTCCAAATTGAAAGTGAAAGGGGTCCATTGGGCAAGATTTTGCACGAGAGGGATATGTGCTGTGACAAGAGAGTATGATATATACTCTCTTGGCTGTGATTATTAAATGACCTCTGCTCTGAACCAATCAAAAGGCGAATAAGTATATGCTCAAGCTCCATCTAATTCCAAACGTCGTTCAAGTAATTTTAAAGTCACACCACTGTTATTATCCTATTTATGCAACATCTCTCCTCTTCTAAAGGAAAACGCTTTGTTGTTCGAAATGCCAATATTCTAGCCAATATTTCATGTGTGGTGTAAAATGAATGATTATGTAAGCCCTCTAATATTCAGAACATTAAGTGATATTTAGAACAGATTCAGAAATGCACACACATCGGCCCTTATTTCTTTGCCTCTTTTATCTATTTAGTGTCTTTCCTTTTTCTCTCCTTATCATTGCTTACAATTGCATAACTTTTGCCTTTGTTACCATAGGAACAGGTGTAGTGGCACTAGCCACCTTAATTGCAATAGGATCATTAAGCCCTCCAGTTTTTCTCTCAAGGAAGATGCACAAATACCACAAACTCCACAATTCCTCAGCTTGCAGAAGGCGGCTTGCGGTGGCGGGTGGAGCAAGTCTTGGGGCTCTGGCTTTACCAGTCCTTTCCGCGTGGGGAGTCTACAAAACTGTCATCACAGCGTCGAAGAAAACAGCAAAGATTGTTGACCATCTTCTGCCACCAGATGATGATGGGGATCTTTACCCAACGCTAAAAGCTAAAAGCTATGGACCCAAAAGAGACAGCACAGATGACAAAAATACAGCTCATTAAACAAAAACAAACAAACAAAAAACATACAAGAGAACAAGAAAAAATAAGACTTGAATGTCCACAAATAAATTTAAAACCAAATTAGAAAACCTTCCGAAACTTTACAAATTATATTTTTAGTTGACTAACTTTTTAATTTGTTAACCTTTCTTTTATACGCTAAATTTATGAATTAAACTCGCTTTTTCATCTCAAAGTGATCTGCAACCATTTCATTGAATCATAGAGCAGTTTCAGTCGTATACGTACAGAATAGTTTCCCAGCCATTGTTGCCATGCGAACCATTGCATCACAAGAAACGTTTGCCAACGGTTCAACTAGTTAAGAATTTGCAAAATTTTCCCCTGCCTATCAATAAGAAATTCACTTCAGTATTATCAAAAACAGATGACATTGATTTTTCGAGACAAATTAAACTCTATGTTCTTTTTGTTTTGGACATCGCACAGGTTAATTGGCACCAGACTTACTGGTACCAGTTGATAAAGTAGCCATGCAATAACCCGCGACAATGAAAACATTCCTTCTATTTTGAAAAGATCAAAAGCCAACATAAATATAATCTACCTCACCCAAATTTAATAATCAATTCCTTGAGAAGCGGATAAAGAACCGACATCCCACATGGCGGAGAAGACCAAGTGAGTATAGAAAGCGAGGCACAAGAATTAGTTCAAGAGGCGAGGTAAGTCTAACGGATGATACTACGTTTCTAGGCGAATGTAAAGTAACCACTCCACATTCTTTAAGAGGGTTAGCGAGGCGAGTTGTTATGATTTATTTCTAAAGGGTTTAAAACATCGACTTCCCTAATTCAAAACATCGTCGAAAAAAACGCATTTTCGGTTATTTTCTAGAAATTAGTGCAGTAGGTAATCGAACCAATTCCTTTGCATCTTTTGGGCTCTTTCAACTGTTACACAAATTCCATTTCACGGGTTAATGAAAAATTATCTTGCACAAGTAAATTTTACCGACATCCTGGGTAACTTCATCTGGCAACATATAATATATACTCCACGGTCAAATTAACAGATGGTAGTTACTCAGTTCGAATTGGGAGCTATCCGTTTACCGTTTAATTAAATAGAGTAATAAAGATTCTACTTAGACAAGATGAAAATCAAGTCAGAAAATGTACCTTGCACAAGTAAATTTTACCGACATCCTGGGTAACTTCATCCGGCAAAAATATACTCCACGGTCAAATTAACAGATGGTAGTTACTCAGTTTCAATGGGAGCTATCTAATTACAGCTGTTTAATTAAATAGAGTAATAAAGATTCTACTTAGACAAGATGAAAATCAAGTCAGACTATCAAGAATATAGGCAAAGGTTTGGTAACGTAAACTGAAGCAAAAAAATTGATAAACTTTTTAGATATAATTTTTCAAGAACTCTTTAGATTCGATACTCTTTTCAGTACTTTTCTAGGCTTTTTTTCTTATGAAATAGATAAATAAATAAATAGTTTTGAAATACTTTTAAAAAACTGTGCGTCTGAAACAAACTAATAATAACAATACAATAATAATATTGAATAATGATAATAAGCTTAGTGCAACGACAATTTCATATATATATTTATCCCACACTATAGAAAATACACCCAATCAGAAAGCAGTTATATATTCGTCGGTATTTCATTCTTCCTTCCCATCATGCACTGCGCGTTGAATCTACGCATTTGTATTTTCTATGATGTGGGATAAAATGGTAATACAACGGTTTCTCGTGGTATACCGTGGATATCCCACTCGTCACGCGTATTTTCTTTGTATACAAATTCGCCTAAAGGCTCGTGTGTATAATAGAAACTACAAGTGACTTGTGGGATATTCCACTGGAGATATAACTAGTATGTATATACATGAAACGGTAGAGTGCAACAGCGGCAATCTGTGAAACAGTATTAAATGTATTTTGCACTAAATACTTTAGTACAAAATAGTGCAATGTCTATTGTTTTCTTGTTTCATCAGTGCTATTTAGTATTTCATAGTATTAGTTATGAAGTACTGCTTTATGCATGAGTAGTCGGGACCGCCAACCTTGACAGGGTGTTACAGTCAAAACGGCTCAAGCGTACCCCCCTAGAATCCATTAATGAATTTATTATTCGAATATTGAGTTAATTGTTCACTTCGACTCTAAACTCGAAAATAAATTATCTACCTGAATTTTGATTGGATTCTTCAACAATTGCCATGCCAAGGTAGAAAAACTCCCCAGAAAGGCCATCACTTAGAATTTTAGCTGTGAAATGAATGTGAAGTTTAGATTTTTTAATGAAACCTCAGAGTGAATAATCAACTCAATATTCGAATAATGAAATCATTAATAGAGCCTAGGGGGTACGCTTGAGCCGTTTTGACTGTAATCGTCCTGTGATTTCTCGAAACTTAACACAGAATTCCTTCTGGTAGTGGAAGATTACGGTCGCATAGTAACAGTCAATGTGTGCTTTTTTTATGTACTGCAGCAAAAGCAATGGCTTTGATTAAAAAAATCGTTGCCTCGTACTGAGGCATCCATGTCGCTTCGCACCCACCCCTCCCTCAAAGAGAAATTTACTTTTAATAAACTACTTTTCTAAAGCGCATATCATCTGATCATGCTCACAGTTTATAAACCCAAGCCATGAGCCTGCGTTCCTTTTGGTCTCTGCCATGAAGTAAGAGTTCCCGTCGAATCCCGAAGGTCATATTTTTCTGTAGAATTTTCAATCTCCAGAGAATTGGAAACATATTGTATTTTCCTCCAAATTCAGCTGCTTTCTGACGTACTGCCGTCTTTTAGCTAAAACGAATCAAAAGGATCGTGGGATCATGGAACAAGAGACAAAAATTTAGCAAAAAGTATTTACGAACAGTTGCAAAATTTGATAAGAAATTTTTGGGTCGGTGGCATTTCTTGTCCAGTCCAGTTTTGCCGTTCTAGTAGAATTGTTTCTTACATTTTTGTTTTAAAACTTGTTAGTGGTGGATTTCGTGTAAGAGGAATTTCAATTCCACAGCTTTTTAATTGGTCCAGAGCTTTGTGGTTTTTGATTGGTCGAGATCAGAGAGGAAGCCATTTAAGAGTCGCTATACCGGAAATTCCCCACACAATTACGCAAGGCATCTGATCTGTCTGTTTTTCTATTGGTTAATGTATAATATAATATACCCATGTACAATGTAGGAGGGAAACAATAATTATGGGGCAGTCTGTCGACAGCAAAATTTACCAACTTGATTATAACAAAAATAAGAGAAAATCTAGTGAATTCTTTACTTCAGGTTAAATAGTTTTTGTAAGTAGTTGAACCTCTCCGTAGGACCTGTTTAGTTGTCACCTAGCTTGAATTGTTTGCTGTTATTAAACACTGGTCACCTGTTTTCTTAGCAAGTTGATCCACCTGTTAACCTAAACAGGGTAGCAACTGAAAGTAAGGTTAATATCAACGTATAACTTGGGATTTTAATGTCGTTGACCTTACCTTGATCTGGTCGTATATCGATTTAAGGTCGATATTGGGCAGCCATTTGGTTGGGGATTACATTTCTATTTAGGGAAAAACTATCTGATGTCAATGGTTTAGAATTTCAAGAAGTGTGAACTTGTCACTGGACACTTTTTGCCTCGATTTTTGGAGTTCATTTTCAATTCACTGACATCGATATGTCATGGTTAGTGAAAATCTCGGGGCTTGATGGCTGACTTGGAAAAGTAAATACGAACTTATACAATTCTGCTAATGCACACCACTGTCCATTTAAGACCGAAGAATCGTTTTGGATAGAATACTGGATAACAAATAGAACCAAGTTTGGCGTTGTGGTTTAGTCAAGAACACAAAACCTCAAGAAAATATTTGGTATTTTAATGACTTTTAACTGACCTAATTATCTTTTTTTTTTTTTTTTTTTTTAAAAAAGAAGCTTTTCTGACACTTCAAGATACAAATTTAAGAAAAAGGACGATTCATGTGGTTTAGTCAAGAACACAAAACCTCAAGAAAATATTTGGTATTTTAATGACTTTTAACTGACCTAATTATCTTTTTTTTTTTTTTTTTTTTTAAAAAGAAGCTTTTCTGACACTTCAAGATACAAATTTAAGAAAAAGGACGATTCATGTTTTTATTTTGAACGACGGAATTTAGGGCACCTTTTATCGAGGGGAAAAAAATCCGAATTTTAATTGGACACTTCAAAGGTACATACTCCGACTAGCAATGTCATCTTTCGATCAACTTTACGAAGACAACTGCTCCATCGCCTGTAGGCCTCCAAATATCAAAGAATTTCCACCTGATGGCTTAACCCAAGACCAACGCTTCTACGGTGGTGTTGTACTGCATTTGATTTTTTCCATGCACATTTTTTGTGCCTTGACTGTCGTCTGTGAAGATTTTTTCGTTGCTTCCTTGAACCAAATTAGTAAGTGTCTTGGTCTGAAACCCGACGTGGCAGGAGCGACGTTCATGGCGATAGGGAGCTCTGCTCCTACTCTATTTATCTCGATAATATCTATATTCTTCACCGAAGGAGATATCGGACTTGGAACTATTGTCGGCTCGACTATATTCAATACGTTGTTTATTATTGCCTTATGTGGGATTGGCGCGGGAACTGTTCTAGAGTTGGCATGGTATCCCGTTGCTCGAGATTCTCTCGTTTATGTCATCAGTGTTATCGTTCTTATGGTATCAATCTACGACAACAAGGTTTATTGGCATGAGGGACTAGTTTTTGTTATAGTGTATTCTATATACATTATCATTATGTATTTCAATAGTGGGATTGAGAGGTTATGCCACAAGTTGGAACACAAACTGAGGAAAAAAGAGAAGAAAACCGAAGAGGAGAACCCTGAAGAAGGAGAAGAAGGTGGAGAACCCGAGGAAGAAGAAGACTATGATCACAAAGTCGACGACTGGGGTTTTCATGACAGTCCTGCCTCCCGGCTGACGCCTCCCGAAGGAATATGCGCGAAACTTCTGTGGGCATTCACACTTCCTTCCATTATCCTCTTCTACATCACTATCCCTGACTGCAGAAAGAAGACATGGCGGAAGTTTTACTTGGTGACCTTCACGATAGCAGTGCTGTGGATGGCTATCCTTTCATACTTCCTTGTCTGGATGGTTGCCATCATTGGTTATACCTATACTATCCCAGAAAGTGTCATGGGCATGACATTCCTTGCCGCAGGGAGCAGCCTTCCTGATGCCATCGCTAGTTTGGTGGTGGCCAAGCAAGGAAGCGGAGACATGGCGGTATCGAATTGTATCGGAAGCAACGTATTCGACATGCTCTGCCTGGGAATCCCATGGCTGATCAAGAGTGCCTTCCTACAACCCAACCAGCCTGTTATTATCCAGAGTGAGCACATCTTCTTCACCTCGGCCATGTTGATCGGAAGCATCTTCTGCACGATACTGTTGATTCATTTAAACAAGTGGTTGTTGAACGTACGAATTGGTGTGGGGTTTCTGGCCATGTACTTCTTGTTTCTCATCGTAGCAACATATATCGAGTCGCTTACTTGCATCAATTGTCTGAGAAGCATCAATTGAGGTGGCACAAGTGACACCTGGTTAATACGGACACCCTGCTGTCATGGACAGTCACGTTTTGGCCGTCACATATCATCCAATATGGTGGCCAAAGACCACGTGATCTGCGCAATCGCTTATTGATTAACAATGAAAAGAAAAATACCAAAAATGTGTGTCCAGTTCTACAAAATAAGTGTAAACATGGACACAAAGTTAGTACATTTAGATTTTTAGTTAGAACCAAATTAAAGGACAAAGTTAACGTATACAATAGTTTCTAGAAACGTTTACAAATTGATCTTTCATTTATGAATAGTTACTTAGAAGTCTGATAGTCTGATAGGAATGGAGGTTCTCTGTCTTGATTACGGCCCAAGGGAACTGATTTTTCCCTCAAGCGTTATAAACAATAGGTTTCAATATACCTAATTATAATAGACCCCTTGCGGCACGTCGGAATGCAGCTCAATTTGGAGGGCAAAGCAATAGGTTCCAATTCTTAGGTGATTGAAATTCTTTTGTTTTGCCCTCCAAATTGAGCTGCATTCCGACGTGCTTCAAGAGGTCTATTCATTCGGGCGTAATGTTTGGCCATTTCAGACCACTTGTCATTCTCTTGAGAATAAGATTCTTTGTTTAAGTTGTATCCATATTCATGTGTTTTCTCAACTACGACCATTAAACAAAGAAATGATACTCTAGGGAATGAGATGTGGTCTTAAATGGGAAAACATTACACCAAGACAAATATGGTCTATCTTTCGAATTTAATTTTCACACAAAAAAAAGATATGAAAATATGAAGATTTGATCATGATTTACTTGGGTCACGATTTCCGCAAAGCCTCGTTAACGGAAATGTGCAAACCCTTTGCATGCTGGCTGGCCAGTGTGAATCGAAATGTTCGGGATGTACATGTACTAGCCACATAAATTTATCACATGCAGAACATAAATATCTACTACATGAAACTGCGTACGGCGATATTTTAACATTCTTTACAATGCGCAGGACCGTCCATATTAACTAATAACTCTGCATGATGAAAATGTTTTTCTCAAACCCGGCAAGTTGTTTTTTGCCATGATAAGACATGGTCTGAAATTATCTGCACCGTAAATTAATAAGTGCGCTAGTACCTAGTGAACAAAGATTCATTTGTTAGGAATACATAGTAGAATAAACATTTAAAAAATCCAGTTTTTCTGTGGCATTAAAATTTTATTCTACGAGTAGTTTGGATGATTTCTTTGTCTCTTCTCCGGCGTTATGAGTATGACTGATAAATTATTCTTCATTAGGGATAAGGACAAAACAATTATTATCTTACGGGACCTGATTTAGAGGGGAGGGGTGAGGAGGGGATGGGTTACCCGGTACCCACCCGCCACCTCTGGAAGTGAAATCCTGGATATTCTTTGTTCAAATATCTCCAAAACTAAAAGTCATATCGCAGAAATGAATGTACTGTCTGCTTGAATGTATGCTTAACAACTTATTTGTGTACAGAAATAGTCCCTACGAACACCCAGTATCGAGCATTTCTCTGGGAAAGGGGGAGGGGGTATTACCGGTACCCACCTCCTAAATTTTATCTTTATATTATTTGACTTCGCCTACGATAGCTAGATACGAAATAAAGTTGTACAGGTAGGCTGGGTACCCAAAACACTAGCATGACCAATTTCTGTGGACCCAAACATTAATAGAATCGGACCCGTCCCATTTTGGATTGTTTTGACATCGCGCCTAACTAAATATTTTTTTCTATAAAATTACTTTTTCCCCCAGATATTCCCCACTGAAACCATGGAGGAGCTTGTGAGAAACGAGCGTACACTTGGTGTATTACACGTTCATCATCATCAACAACCACACTTCTTCAACTGCACGTTCACTAAACACTCAGTGATCAGTGTCCTACAGTACAACTCGTTGTTCACATTGGAAGAGCGCAGGAATGGTGCTGTTGTTATCCATTTCCTACTCAGTCTCTACTGCTTTACAGCCCTTGCTGTTCTCTGTGATCATTATTTCTGTGCTTCATTGGAAAAGCTTTGTAAAAGGTAAGGAGTGGGATAAGCTAACGCCTCTGGGCTGATCAAATACCGGGTACGGCTATCTTACAGATCAAACCCTGAAACAACATACTCTGGGTGCACGACTAACTCACAAATCAAACCCTGAAACAACCTCTGGGCTGATCAAAGTCAGGGCACGGCTAACTCACAGATCGAACGCTGAAACAACCTCTGGGCTGATCTAAGTCAGGACATGGCCATATCACGGATCTAACGCTGAAACAACCTCTGGGCTGATCAAAGTCAGGACACGGCTAACTCACAGATCGAATTATAAAGTAGCGTGTTAGGTTTTGCGGAGGGAGAAAAACCCTCGAATCAAGGGATAGACGTAACAAACTCTACGCCACCTGCTCACATGTGATGCCGAGTCCAGGAATCGAACCCGAGACCCAAAAGGTACGGTGAGAGGCGAGTACACTACCACTACGCCACCCAAATGTCCCATTTTGACAAATTGATTTCTTTTTTCAGATTTCGTATCCCGACAGACGTCGCAGGCGCAACATTCATGGCTGCGGGGAGTTCCACGCCTACACTATGCATCTCTATCGCGTCTGTATTCATGGACGAAGGGGATATAGGGCTAGGCACTATCATAGGCTCGACCATGTTCAACATTCTGTTCATCACCGCGGTTTGTGGATTGTGTGCTGGGATGGTTATTACTCTTCACACATGGCCTCTCATTCGGGATTCCTTCGTTTATATTGTACACTTAACGGGTTTGTTGATAGTTATTCAAGATAACGTGGTGCATTTTTACGAGGCTTTAGTCTTTCCTTTGATGTATAGTTTCTATGTGCTTATCATGGTTTTTAACACTAGACTGGAGCAACTCTTTGAGAAGATGTGTGGCAGTTATTGCAAGTATTTTAGAATTCATAAAGGGATGGAAATGGTTGAGATGGAGGATCCAAGGAAGTTTATAAATAGTGATGAAAATCCAAAAGATGAAGACGCAGAAAATGAGATTCAAAATATAGAACATAGCACCAAGGATATGACATTAAAAGAGAAGGAATCCCATGAACAAGAAACAGAAAAACCTTCAAAACACGAGGAAAATTCCGAGGAAGGAACCGAGGGGACTTCTCACGTACATGGATTCGAGCCCTCTTCACCATTTCACATGCCTGAGTCCCTACTAAAAAGGTCCCTGTGGCTCATTATGCTGCCGTTGCATGCAGTCTTCTACGTAACGATGCCTGATTGTCGAAAAAAGAAATGGGAATCGTGGTACCCACTGACATTTTTCATATCAATCGTATGGATGGCAATGATTTCATACGTTCTAGTATGGACTGTATCAATCATAGGCGAGACCCTAGGCATCCCAGAATGCATCATGGGGCTGACTCTCCTTGCCGCCGGCTCAAGTGTCCCGGATGTTGTGTCCAGTCTCGTGGTTGCCAAACACGGCATGGGAGACATGGCACTAGCTAACTGTATTGGTAGTAATATCTTCGATATTCTGTGCCTTGGGCTTCCTTGGTTTTTAGCTACGACTATTGTGCACCCACACAGTGTCGTGCTCATTCAAAGTGGCCACATTATCTACACAGCACTTTGTTTATTTGGGACGGTGTTTGTTACTTTGATAGCTATTCATTTGAACAAATGGAATTTGGATAAGCGGTTAGGGTGCGTGTTGCTTGTTGTCTATATTTTGTGTTTATCAATTGCTGTACTCTTAGAGGCTATGCCTGGGGGACCTGGGGGTCACGGCAATGAAGCCAAGCTGATTCCCCACCATCCGGGGCATTTACCCAGGAAAGGACTGGGTCATAGTAGACACCAGGCTAGCGCTAATGGACTACACCACACACACAACTAAGAAACCTGGTGATGAAGCCTGATATCCGGGCATCTACCTCGAAAAGTACTGGGTCATAGTAGACACCAGGCCAGCGCCAATACACTACACCACACACACAACTAAGAAACCTGGTGATGAAGCCTAACATCCGGGACATCTACCTAGGAGAGGACTGGGTTATAGTAGACACCAGGCCAGCGCTAATGCACTACACCACACACACACCTAAGAGACCTGGTGATGAAACCTAACATCCGGGACATCTACCTAGGAAAGGACTGGGTCATAGTAGATACCAGGCCAGCGCTAATGCAGACCTGGCGATGATGCCAAGCAAATACCCCACCATTCGGAACAAAAAAAGAATCCCCCCCCCCAAAAAAAAAATATCCAACAAAATCCCATAAAAAAATACCAAAATACTCCAGTTTCGAGTTCTCTTTTACGCTGTGTTAGCCTCAATTGTGCGTAAATTATGCAGAAATTTAGATAAAACTCGTGAAATTTCAAAGTATTTTTATTGTCTTCTTTACACACAGATCTCTTGAATTTCCACGGGCTGTTACTGAATAAAAGAATATATTACACGGTTTTGAAGCTAACACAGCGTAAGAGAGAACTCGAAACTGGAGTATTGGCAATTTCGATAGCCGAAAACTCCAGTGTTGTAAAATTAACTAAATACTGAGGTAAAAGTTATCTATAATTATCAACTATAGTTTATACTATTATTTATATTTGTATCAAAGGTTGTTATTTTTATTCTATAAAATTGGTCATTTTAAATAAATTCTATCTCTATTTCATATTCGTAGTCATAATGTTAAATTCAACTTATAGTTGATAATTTTAAGGTTTTAAGATTTTTTGGGGTACTGATTTTTATAAAATATCATTATGAAATTATTTTCGTCTCCTTGAATAAAGAGATACAGACAGTCAGTTAGAAAGACAGACATAAAAACTGACACAAACAGATAAACAAAACAAAAAAACGTACGATTTTTTTTGGCGTTGAGACATATTCCCATGAAAGGAACAACATATTCCCATGAATTTCAGTTAGAAATTGAGGATGGTGATAGAATTAAGAAAAAGGAGTTTTCTAATTACACTATGCAAATCCATGACATGAAACATTTCACCTTGTGTAGTATAGTATCGTCAAGATACAACCAGTTTTGTGGTTTGTAGCAAGAGAGGGAGCGAAGTATTCTTGTCCCTGTGCCACCTGCAAAGATAAAACATTTGATAATTGCGGAAGCCATTCGAGTGTCAATATACTGTTAAGTGGTTGGTTCAGACGGAAAGCCATTCGAGTGTCAAGATACTATTATGTGGATATTTCAGACGGGAAGCCATTTGAGAGTCAAGTTTCTATTACGTGATTGGTTCAGACGGAAAGCCATTTACATGTCAAGATCCTGTCATGTGATTGGTTCCAAATCAATTTGATAGTCACATACATGAAAACTGTCCCACATCTACGTACCTTCCAGTTATCCACTCTGCATCAGGGTTAAGAATAACAGGAGCGACACTGTAATACAAATGAGATAAAAGCTCTGATCTTCACCGGCTTCAAACAAACAATCAATCATAGTGTTTGTGGTACTCCTTTAGTATCTCATAGAGCAAATTTCGTATGGGTGTGAAACGTCACGGCACACGGCACGGTTACGTCGCGGCGCGGACACGGCACCGAATGTCGAATGTTTTCATACACGGCACGGCACTGACACGGTCACCGCAAGACGCGGTCTGTGCCGTACGTTTTTCATAGTCATACGAAAACTGTTCTACTCAATAAAGAATAACGCACACTTACTTGGGGAGCTTGAGAAGCTGGATTAGTTCCTGAGCCCGCGTTACAAGATCATCATAACATTCGGGATCTGACAGCAATTCCTAACGAAGTTGTCCAAAGGTTAATGGTCAATGAAAACAGAACAGACACTCAAACGAATCAAATTTGAAACTATTTGTTCACTTTTCGGGGACTCATATTTTCAATTTTTTATAACTATCAACGGTTAATGGTAAATGTCTAAGTCTGAATAGTCATGCGGACCTCAGGTAGCCCTATTTACACCCATAACGCGACCTGGACGACTCCAGTCGTCTTGAATTTTGGCTACCGTCAATCAAAGTTAGCACGAGCCGAGTTCAAAGTAGTATATTAAGGTATATTCATTATTACTCACTGGTCTTTGTCTAACGACTTTACTGCAGCAGAGAATAGCCCTCTGGATCAGATCCTGACACCGTGAAGCAAGCTACAGAGACATCAGAAGTGAGAAGATGACATTGATAGAACATAGTTTGTTCATGCTCATCCTCATAACTATTCCCTGTAATACACCGAATAGTCCCCTTCATAGTTCCCTGCGCCATCTTGAAAGGTCACTGTGCCTTTGCATCGAAGCGAGAAGAACGGTGATCTTGCAATGATAGAGACTAACGTTGCAGGGTCAAGTTATGTCTCGATGCAAAGGCACGGCTAACCTTTCAAGATGGCACAGGGAACTGTGAAAGGAACTATTGAAATATAATGACCAATTTGAATAACTATTGTTCTGGACTGACTAGCCTTGGTGGAAACATAAAAGTGTTTTCTACATGTATGAGGGGGCAGTAATTTAAAATGTATGGCTCCTAAAGTGAGGCAAAGACAAACGGCGAGCAAGTTGATCTTTGCTAGCTTTTGCCTGCAAAAATTTAACATGTGAGATTACGATAAGATTATGTTACCTTGGCTAATGCTGACATGAACACGGATACTAGTTTTCCAGAAAACACCACCTACAAGGAAGAAAGGTTTAACAGAATCACTGGGAGAAAAATAGTAGAAAAGTTAGTGAATCATTGCGGTACCTTTCCTGGAGATGTCTGCATTACTATTTCATATGTTAATGCTTCAAGAGTCTGAAAATAGAATATTGCATTACTATCATCATCAACATTTACATCTTCTTCTTCTTCTTCTTCTTCTTCCTCCTCCTCCTCCTCCTCCTCCTTCTCCTCCTCCTCCTCATCATCATCATTGACATCACCATGATCATCATCATGATCATCATCATGCACCATCATCCATCATCATCATGATCATCATCCTCATCATCACTGTTGACTCACTACATCAACAAGAGAAATATCACCATCACTTAACTATAATATCTCTATAGATAAGGAGAAATGGCAATGTTGAATTGATTTCAGTAACTAAATACCTCAAAATATTGTACAATCATCTGTACTGTACACCCTCCCTCGTAGGCTGTGGATGCAAACTCTCCTATCGACCACACCTGAAAGAAAAAACAACCAACCAGAGGGTAGTAAAATATTGTTCACCTGAAGGTGGAGTACACTGCTAGTATTTTGGGACAAGCTTGTTTTCTTTCCAAAGTACAAAGTAAGATTAGAAAGAGAGATCATCTGTTATCTGCACCATCATCAACCGCATTATCACAATGTCATCACTAATACCCTTATCAGCAGCAGCAAGATCATCGTTATTATCACATCATCATCATGACCTCAATCATCATCTGCTGCAGCATCATCATCAGCATCATCAAAATGTTTATTTTACCTAAAAACAAGCTTTCCCTCTATGATAGTTATTGCTATCATTTTTGATTACTAACCAGGTTAATAAAGAACTCCTCTTTTTCGGAGCCCAGATTCTTGAATCCTGTGATGAAATCTACTAAATCCTGTTGATGTGTCGCTACAAGGCATGGGTACCTCTGGAATATCAGCACTAACTTCTCGGCAAGGATTCTGAAATGTGTTTCAAGGAATATCTCTTCTTTAATGAAAAAAGCATGTATACTACAGACATACGGAAAAAGCAGGTCTTGTTTTTTATACTTGTTTCAGAACACTGTCGACGGTCTGCATCCATCATCATCATCATCATCTTACTTCACATATCACATCATTATCATCATTATCAGTAACATCAGCATTAGCATCATCACATTAGTCAACATCTCACTGGGCACCAACGCCTTCATCATCAGGCAAAATATCATCATAACCACCAGCATCATGTCATAACAATCATCATCATTATCATTATCAGCATCAAGATCATCATCATCACCACTAACACAATAATCATCATAACCACCAGCATCATGTCATAACAATCATCATCATTATCATTATCAGCATCAAGATCCTCATCAGCAGCAGCAGAACACAATCATCATCATCAGCAGAAGCAGCAGAACACAATCATCATCATCATCATCATCAGCAGCAGCAGCATCAGCAGCAGCAAGAGAACCCCATCATCATCAGCAGCAGTGGCACCATCATCATCATCATCATCAGCAGCAGCATCATACAAGGTTTCTTTGTATGTAGTTGTCATTAGATTATGATGTTTCCTCTACATGTTTTTATTGTTCCTGAACTTTCATCAATAATATCATCATCATATCAATGTCATCCTCAACACCAACAAATATCATCATAAATTTACCTTCTGATATCAGACTGGAAGGTTTGTGAATTGTACAATAAAACAGATCGTTCAAGAATCACAGGAATAAGCTTGCTGACGGTATCCATCTCGGCCTCGTTCAAAAGAGTTGAAAAATATAAGCTTAGAAACAAATGAACAGTTTACTATATCAGTCCAATGAAAAAAATTAGCAACTATTTCTAAGCAACATTCGACTGGAATCGCATTCTCTCTTTCCTTCCTTAGGGAAACCAGTAGACTTCCCTGACCAAGTCTTGCTGGATAACTATTTTTTTGTACGAAAAGTTTTCTTTCCCACCAAATAACTCAAAGTGCCATTGTAACCAGAAATGCAAGACTAGAAATCCGATTGATATGAAAGCGGCCATATAATTGCAAGAAGTTCTGTGTAAATGTGCATCAAAATACAGCTATTTCAAAAAAAGGTTGGTGAAGGTTTTGTTGCAGGTTGCAGGTTTCATGTTGCATTTCGCATACCAAGCTTGAAATGCATTATATTCATATGTAAAATATGTCAGCACAGAAAAAAATATGCTGGAAAAACCTGCAGACAAAGTTTGGGGAAATACCATATTGTTGTGACCTTTCACTGGTATGCAACATGCAACATGCAACATGCAACATGCAACAAAACCTTCACCAACTTTTTTTGAAATAGCTGCATAATGAATTTATGAAATGGTGCAAATTACTGGTTAAAAAAGATTATCAGGATGCTGTTTGAAGAAAACCTTCATGCTTACTTTAATAAAGGAGGTGCAACCTGTGATGAAACGACAACACGTGGATGAACTGCCATGTCTTCAAGGAGAGAGTGTAATGCTTTGAGCCTTGATAGAAATTAAAAAAAACAGAACTAGCTTATCTAATTTTCTAAGATATTTCCAAAGACATTGGAAGCAAAAGATGGCACATTTTACACTTTTGAGTTCAAGCTCATTAAGTCGGTTCAAAATTCATGTTGGATGAATAAATTATCTCTGTGATTGACGTTGAAGCCAGTAAAGTGCTTCAAAACTCAGTACGTTTCCTTTGTTGCTAGAATCTAACTAACCTGCTTATAGTATCTCCATGGCCAGCTTCAGGTCTCAGAATGAAGCTAAATAACGGCCTGTGACTCGGATCAAGAAAAGCAGTCACAGATGCAGGAATAGAGTCTTGGGGAACACTGTTATTCGATGTCCTTCCTGTCATTTCAGGAAAAAAAATGCCCCCGTCAACACAGTGATTCAACGGCTTTGGGATATAAAATATTTTTGATGACTAACGAGGAAACAATGAAAGACACAAATAGCGCCAAAAGTAAAAAAAAAAAGCAATAGAAGCTCCTTAAAGATGCTACTTTACCTCTTGCAGCCCAAGCAGCACATACAGAGGCTGACAAACATGGCAAGTCAAGAATACTGTGGAAAACCTGCAAAAAATAATGTGTATGACTTGATACAATGATCCTTGTATCACAGTTTTGTTGCGCGATAAAAATCAGGGCATTGCAGTTGTACAGTTAAGGCAGGTTCCTCTAGGCATTGTTTCATGCAACTTGTGTCATCCATTTGACTCAAGTGGACTGAGGTGATAAATAATTTACGATTTACACCCAATGAAATATTATTGGCTGTCATTACAAATCAGTTTTGCCTATTCTTCGTTTGCACATGACCGTCATAGCTGCCATTTTGGAAGAATTTGACAAACAATTTTTCAATGGATTCTTTAGTTATTTCTTGCAACATGGCTGCCATATCTTTTTTTTACTCCCTTTGGAATGATTGCAAACCAATAATCTGTTCACGCATCTCATGTGGTTTCAGTTTTTTAATATTAAAATGTTTCAGTCAGTACCTCTACAACTGTATCCTCTGACATCATGACTGGGAGAAACTGCATGAACTCTCTCAGAAACGTCCTTGGCGACCAGGCTAAGATCTGTTTGTACAGGATAAAGAACTAATGAAGACAGGGCGTATATCAATAAGGAAGGACCCCCTGCCTCCATTCACTTATTTATGGAATGTTAGGCCCCGTTTTGAAACCATATTATTTTCTACTCGGTTACGCCTTGCGTTTACATGACATCGATTGAATGATATGAAACGGTGATGTTTTGAAAACGCTGTCTGAGACTAATACTTTATATTGTTCTCATGTAAATGGGGCCTAAGCCTCATTTCAGCGTTAAAATATTCAGAAACACAACTAAATGCACAACTTCATCATGAAACAAAGAACAATACGTACTGAAACCTTCATCATTACCTTGAATAAATTAGGAAAATACTTGGTGAAGACGCTGGTTGAGGAGGAAAGTTTTTCCATGTTGTCGAGGCAGAACGTGATGACTTCAAA
The DNA here is from genome assembly GCA_964019055.1 of Anthopleura xanthogrammica. Classification (NCBI taxonomy): domain Eukaryota; kingdom Metazoa; phylum Cnidaria; class Anthozoa; order Actiniaria; family Actiniidae; genus Anthopleura; species Anthopleura xanthogrammica. The sequence goes on along the minus strand of OZ025221.1, from coordinate 7,602,507 downwards.
AGCAAACGATGGCCTATTAATGGCAGATAAAGAGTCTTTCAAAATCTTTGTTTTTTCTTGCATCCAGTAATTTATAGACATCTTTACCTTGGGCATAATATTTTCCCATTTCAGACCACGTTATTCTCTTGAGAATAAGATTCTTTGTTGAGTTGTATCCATATTCAAGTGTCTTTTTATGCACAACTGTTAAACAAAGAAATGATACTCTAGGGAATGACATGTGGTCTGAAATTGGAAAACATTTCATGCAAGGTAAAAGGTTCAATGAGAAAAAGAGACAAAAGGCATGGCCACCATGTTGGTTGATATAGCAAAAGTAACTGACAGCTATGATACCTGAAGTAGAAAGAGTTGATCATTGTCCCAAACACCACTTTACAGGCAGGCTCAGGATCAAAAACAACTGATTCACCTGAAAATCAAAGAAATTCTCTGTCAAACTACATTTGAATTGAAGGATTAGATGAAGAATCTTATCCAGGAAATGCACCACAGAAAGATGGTTAAATGAGATAAATTCCCAAGAGTAGAAGCGAACGTGAGGAACTTTTGATGGTTTTGTAGTGACCCTGAAAAATGTTTGCGAATACCAGAAACAACTATCACTTGCCGCAATTCGGCCAATCAACAAAACATGCCTTGCTATGACCCTGTGAGTGCCGTGCCACGTGTATGACAACATTCAACATTCGGTGCTGTGACTGCGCTGTGCTGTTACAGGTGCTGTGTGCTGTGACTTTTCAAACTCATACAAAAGTCCATACAAAATCTGATCTATCCAGTAGTCATTTACCATGGTTAAGCAGAAACTGCACGACAGCTAACACCACTCTGTTCCATCTGTTCACATCTGCAGTCACTCTACCATAGATCCTCCTGACAATTTCAATCAATTTGGGAACAAGAGACTTTTCATAGGTACACAGACCATCCAATGTGAGAATAGCTTCTATCAGACCCTGTAAGTTAAAGCAACTATTCATTGTGAAACTAGTACTGTTGAGCTTTAGAAAGAGTGTGCATATCAGAGATAACACAAAGAAGTGATGCAGAATGAAAGAATGAGGATGCAGCAGTTAGATGTTTGCACATGAAAGACAATTGTCCTTTTCAGAGTTCCCTGCACCATCTTGAAAGGTAGCAGTGCCTTTGCATCGAAGGGAGACATGAGGTGACCTTGCAATGATAGAGACAGGTGAATAATTGTCCAAGGTGTTAAAAATAGTCTCTATCATTGCAAGGTCACCTCATGTCTCACTTTGAAGCAAAGGCACGGCTACCTTTCAAGATGGTGCAGGGAACTATTGGCATTTGTAGATTTGTAGACATGTTAAAGCTGGAAGCATATTTAAAATTGACCACACTTGGAAGAAGATTGGAAACTTACAGCTTCAACTAGTTGGCTGTCTTGCAATTTGGTAGGCCCTAAAGAAAACATGAAAATGGGTGTAAATTGAGCATTTTAAGTGCAATGTATCAGTATACTATATAATTGATTACAAGCATTATATGAATTAACTCCATCTTACTCCTTTCGCTCTGTTCCAGCACACGTAAACAGTATTCACAGGCATTCTCTCTCAGTTCCTGTTGGCCTGTCTTTGGACCTTGTTGTGGAAAAAGTTTAGCAAAACTAATCTTTCTCGACATTTTCCTCTGTGGTTGTTTGCTTGAAGACAACTGGCTCTGTGATCTCTCCTCTGGATCTTCTGCTGTCAGAGGAAAATTTAGAGGAGTCTGGGATCTAGACCCCAGGCTTCCTGTTGGTGATGATGTCATTTGGCTGACAGGAGACTGGGACATAGGTGGAATGGCCATTCCGAGAGAAGACTGAGAACTAATCGAAATATTGTCTAAATTATCCTGACTCCTTTTTAAGATACTGTCTTGAAATGATATGCTTTCTCTTGAAGGTGATTGGCTAATATTCTCTGCGCCTGGGGAGCGTGAAGGGGAACCCATTGTGAAGGAGACAGGGGAAGTTCCTTCATGTGGGCTGTAAACACAACTTTGATCTAGTTGTGCTTGGACAGCCCCTGTGTTTAGTAGCCAAGATCTTAGCATGGAGAAAGTATATATGTTGAGGACTTGGTCTGGGAAGCTGTAGTGAGCTGCAAATAAGCATTATAAAAAATAACTTCAAAAGCTTGTAATGACGAAGGACTGGTTTGTTGGACTAGATCGTTGGATGCAATACAGCTGTATAGAGTTCTGACTTCACTAGCATTTTCTAATCTAAATTCTATTCAAACAAACTTCTGACAAATGGCACACACATCTACTAGAAGAACCAAAAAGAGAGGAGAAAGTGGACTACCTCAATCAGAAGACCCAGTTTTCCAGAACTTTTCTATCGTAATGACACATACCATTAATTGTTTCCCAACCAGAATTTCCAGTTTTTCCAGTTAAATTGTAAACACCCTTCATTCCTGTCGATTATCATTCACGAAAAAACCTGTTTTGCTGTAAAACATTGGTTGGTCTACATACCAATGCTGAGGATCGTGTAGAAGAACCTGGAAGCTGTGCCATCTATTTCTGATACTGCTTGATACTGAAAGATAATAAGTAAAAAAGGAATGAGAAAAAGCTGGGATGAAAGATAGGGTAAAAGTAACCATCATTACTCTGTGTAAGATCACTTTCACTGAAGACCAGATAAGCTATTAGGAGCACAAGATGATCCACTAGTACCATGCTTCCCACCACCCCATCTCCCCCCAATAGTTAACTAACCAATGACAGGTCTGTCAATGAAGTTTTATTAATAAAATCATTACCCCTCTGGTTTTGCTGCCTCCAAATAACTGTCTCTGGTATGGATTAGGTGCTGATACTGTGCTTGCATGCCGAAGCCAGTGAGCCATTTGATGGCAAATCAATCCAATATCATCTGCAACAAATGATTAATTTATCGGTACATCACAGGTACAAAAAGAAATAATACTTAAGGGAATTAACAATAGACCTCAAATTGGAAAATATTACATTATTTTGTATAGAGCTGTTAAGTGTGACATCAATCGAAAAGCAGTTTAAATTTATAGATTTTTCTTACTTTTTCTTTTTGACAGGATTGGTTGTTCAAAGTCCTAATCATCTCAGGTGGAGGTTAAATCATTGAGAATATTTTTGCTTTATTTTAGCATTCTTATGAGCAGTTGGAACCAGAAATATGTCACAATTTAACAGCTCTATTGTCAAGAGTAAAATACTGTAATAACATTATAATTGATTCCATTATACAGTACAGGCCAAATGTTTTTCACATTGAAATACAAATGTTGCATGTACACAGACTTTTCACATGGCCATGTTCAAATGACAAGGATACTCAGGTATTTTGCTGTTCATAAAAGTGTCAAAATTTACCTTGAGAAATTAAATTTTTGTAGGAGAAAAACACATTATTTAGACAAACTAATGATATTGTTTGTAATTCAACTCGGATTCCTCCACTTGTGATCCACCTAGAATGAAGAATAGGAATTTTATTTCAGTGTAAATTTGAACAGAGCAAAGATATAAGCTGTTTCTTTGTTAAATTACCTTATCATCTGAGGCAAATGATTGGACCAATAACCCAGTTCTTTTCCCTAGAATGGTAATATTATATAGTAATGCCATCAGTAAAGTACAATAATTTTTTTTATTTTAGTCACTGTAGCTGTCGTTCTTTCCCATCAGGTATTGCGGCCTATAGCTAATATATATCAGTGGTGTGGGATAAAATAGTTATGCAATGTTAAACTTATGGCACACCATAGAATATCCCACTTTTAACTGGTATTTTCTTGGTCAAAACACTCATCGGTGTATATAGGGGATACGAATGACAAGTGGTACTTTTGATGGTGTGGGATAAGATATGTATACAATGCTTTCTCATGGCACGTACACCATGAAATATCCCACTTCCCATATTTTGCAAGGCTATGCATATACTAGAGAATACAAATGCCTTGACGTGGTAGTACTGAAATACTGTGAGCGCTGGTTGACAGGAGGATCCATACTGGTTATATACGTGTATATATCATAGGACAATTCTCACCTGTATTAATACTAGTGGTAGTAGTATTGGAATACTGCGCTGGTCGACAGGAGGATCCACATTGGTTATAACTAGTTGTGCAGTAGGTCCTATTTCTCTTAGAATCACAGCACACAGTAGTTTGACCTTCTTAGATCCTTGTTGTGGTTCTGATACTACATTTTTGAGTTCTTCAACCAGGTCTGTTAAGACTCTAGCATATGGAGAATTATAAATAATTATTAAAAATTTTGTTTTCTGATTCCATTGGTTGTTGGTACATGCTCTTATACTGTTATTATACTTAGACACTTTCTATTTTTATCACTCATATTCCAAAACAACTATTATTCTTTATTAGTACATATATTTTATAAAAGATATAAAAATCTTGCAGTGCTGTGTGCAGTTGAGAGAAGTGTTCATAAACAAAATCAAAAAATTTACCTATTTCTCATCCACCCCCTCTCCCCCCATAAATTGTGGCAAACTGTTGCACAGGCTCAACAAACTCTTCAATAAAGAATCTATCTGACCTCCAAATGAAAGCGCAATAAATTTTCTGAAAAGAAAAATAACTTTATGATTTAAGGATGCACTTTTCTCTAACCTTCTCTTTCGTCTAGTAGCTGCTGTAAGTAAAAAGAGTCTCCTCAGCTGACTGGTGCACTCGGATCCTCTCTCTTGACTTCGAAGGATCTCAAGAACTTTAAGACAAAAATTTTGAAATTCACGTTCCTCGACCAACCTTGAACGCAAAGTGAGAGCAAAATTTAACAAATATTAATCAGTAAACAAATAGGTGAAGTTATTTGCATCCAAACGAGAAGCGTTCATCGTTTTTACCGAGCTTTTTTCAAGACACTCGAAGGATCTCTTCCACTTTGATCCGCCATCTTGGTTTGTTTTGATTGTCCGCTGATAGTAAATTGAGCCTTCGGTGAAGTGGGCGTGGTGGGGTGCATAAATAGAGGGAGGAGGGGGAATTAATAAAAAAGTGTAATTTTTTTTAAATTTCTTAAAAAAGTATGTTTTTATAAATATTTCTTATATGAATTAAGAGATTATTAGGGAAATATTGCTCTCTTCCAATTTCTCAAATTTTGTTTGTTACCGTTGTGGAGATGTCCCATGCGAGCTTTAAATAATCATATCACATACATTCACAAAACAAGAACATGGATAGAATAATAATTATTATAAGAAAAGAAAAAATATATGAAAGCGCAGTGGAGTGGCGCAGTGGTGGCGCGTGCTGGGCCCATAACCCAGAGGTCCAACATCCCACACGTGCCAAGAAAATATAGAAATGCTGCTGGCGTTGCAGTTATCGTGCGCAAGCACTTTACGATTGTCAAAAATCCGACACCAGAATATAAAGCAATGGAATGCCTTGACATGAATGTTAATTTGGGAAACAGAACACTGCGTTTATCCTTCGTCAAGAAACAAGCACACCCCATCAAAATTTTTCTTTTTTTCTCAGTTTCAATACATTTATCTTGTAGCTGCTCAATCCACAACATAAATTTATCTTGTAATTTATAACTTGTTGGAAATGAATGTCTTGTCCAAAACGGTGAAGAAAATCGAGTTTTGCAGTGAATATCGATGCGCGCAGAAAATGAACAAAACTGCCTCAAAATCCCATACTTCGCCTATAACTGTGCCTTCGCGCGAGCAGGAAGGAATAGGCTAAGAGTATCTTGAATATTCTTGGCTGTACATAAGCTTGGACAGTAAGATAAAATGTTTCATCGACTTTGAACATCTGGCATACTGTCGAGGAGCAAAGATGGTTGATATCTTGAGTGATGAAGGAAGATTGACCGGCTTTAAATCACACCCTCACAATCCTTGTCAGCCATCTTTCATGTTGCCATGACGATTTGGTACCCATTAAGGGAGCTTTGAAAAAATCCGATTTCCCTGTTTCGCTGAAATATTCGCAACTATATGATAACCGTATTAAATACATATTTGCAATGAATCTATGCTTTGACAAAGTTTTAATTGCTGTTTTGGACAATTGCCGTTTTTCCCACAATGGACCCCTTGCAGCACGTCGGAATGCAGCTCAATTTGGAGGACAAAACATTCCGACGTGCTGCAAGGGGTCTATTACACACACAACCTTATGTCACTTCAATTGATTTTTAAGTGTTAATAGATAATCCATGATTTGAACAATAACGTATACGTAGCTAGGCTATCAACTTTTTCAAGTAGTTTGGATGTAGACTGTACATGACTGTAGTTTTGGAAATGAAATGTACAGTGCAAGATTAAGTTAATTTCATGAAACAGAGGCCTTTCTTTGCTTCTTTCACAGCTTTACGTAAGTCCTCTGTTCTTGGATTGGGATCTCTTTGTAATCTGTAATAGAATGAATAGACAATTTTCATTAGTTATACTCCTATTTCGAGAAAGGGACGGAGCCAAAGAAATTGGCGGTAATAGTGAAGACTACAACTCTAAAATCGATGCTGTTGGGCAAAAACCTGCCAACAGCACACCGTTAACCTACACCGATATCCTACGTTTCTTATTACTGTTCTCGTCGAGCACATGAAGGTTAGTGTTGAGATATCCTCGATTATTTGTATTTAAATGTATGTTAATAACAGACCTCCATAGCTTGGGTGTAATGTTTTCACATTTCATACCACGTGTCATTCTCTTGAGAATAACATTCTTGGTTTGAGTTGTATCCATATTCATGTGTCTTCTTATGCACAACCGTTAAACAAAGAAATGATACTCTAGGGAATGACATGTGGTCTGAAATGGGAAAACGTTATGCCCAAGGTAAAGAGGTCTATCCCTTTTGGTCTTGGAATGTACTACCCCCTATCATCTATCTCCTTTGGCATGGCTTCAATAAACTTGAGGTGTATACATGTTGAACTCGCTGCCTTTCAAGATGGTGCAGGGCATTATCAATACTGACTCACCTCAGAATTTGTCTGACATCACCACACCCCATAATAACCAGTGTTAAACAGTTCTCTGGTATATCTTGATATATCTCACGAACTCTGGAGTCCAGTTCCTTCAACACTTCCTGGTAAAACAAAAGAAAGTCAGAATACAATATTCTCTGTATTTGTGTCTTCTCATGCGCAGGCATTAAACAAAGACATTTACTAATAAATTTACTATGATTAAACTCTTTTGTCACAAAATACCTTCAGTTTTAAACTACTAAATACATGTAAATAAAAATAAAGTAAAATAATTATTTCTTACCTCCTTCTGTTCTTCATTCATTGCATTATTTTTTAGCCCTAAGAAAGGATAAAAAAATTAAGAACTGATAAAAGAAGAGTACATTATTTTTTATACACACTACCAACACCCCCTATCAAGATCCTACTAACAACCTAACGACAGCTCTACCAACACTGATTTTGGGCTGCATATTACCATAGAGTTTAGCCAGCTTAATAGATTGCCACTTAAAAATATTTTACTATACAGACATCTAAATGGCAAACAGATATTTTGGTAGAGTCAAACTATAAAAAGGCATGAGGGATAAGAAACAGTAAGCACGGTAGCATGGGTGGCAAAGCAGTGAGAGCGCTCGCCTCTAAATGTGACCCAGGTTTGAGTCCAGTCAAGCTCATATCAGTGTATAGGTGAAAAAAGTTGCTTGTTAGTTCTTCTCTGTGCTTTGATGGTTTTTCTCTGGGTTCTCTGGTTTTCCTCCCTCCGAAGTGCTAAATACTCCCGTTTCGAGTTCTCTTTTACACTGTGTTAGCCTCAATTGTGCGTAAATTATGCAGAAATTTAGATAAAACTCGTGAAATTTCAAAGTATTTTTATTGTCTTCTTTACACACAGATCTCTTGAATTTCCACGGGCTGTTTTTGAATAAAAAAATATATTACACGGTTTTGAGGCTAACACAGCGTAAAAGAGAACTCGAAACTGGAGTATTCCAACTGGAATTTCAGTGGAAAAATCTCTGATTTGTAGAGACACCACAGACTACTAAATCCCATTTATCATTTGTTTATTTACTTTCATAGAAATGTTGTACTGCATGAAGATGTATCCAGGTGAAGTCAGACGACTTGATATGATTAGCAGCCTTTAAGACAATCTAAAGAAGGCAGAAAGATAATTTAAGGTTAGAATGAAAGATATTTATAGAGACATTGTTAGTTATTGGAAAACCTTCAATTAACTCACTTCACTATCAGATGTACACGGCACTACATGGTGTCCTCCTGATTTGCACAAATTAGCTAAGTATGGATAGTCTAACATAGAACCTATATTGAAAAATAAAGATCTAGTAAAGAAATTCCTAGAATATGAGATAAATTTGTGGGAGCAAACAATTGATGAAGTTTTTCGCATAAAGTTACATTTATATATTCTTACATTTTTTCTTTTCACTATCCATTTTGTTGAACAATCTAGAACAGAAAAAAAACAAATTTAGTTCAATAATTCACTTGGAAAGCATGTGGGACAAACTATTAATATGCAGCATTCCTTGGTTTCACTTGACATCTTTTCCTGTTTCGTACAGAATGTTCATCAGCTGAATTGCTTTCTGACTGACAGCACACAGGGACTGCGGCGCCCCAGTCTTTCCCCCTTCCATTAACAAGTCCCATTATATAGATCCATTAGATTTTTTTAACTATACCCATATTTTTTTATACTATATCCATGGCAAAGGATAACATTAAGCCATTAACAAATTTTTACTTGCCCTTCTGATTCACCCCCAGCTAGACCAAAAGTTGGACCTATGAAAAGGAAAATACAGATAGACTATTTAACAATTAGTCCTCGAGTCCGAATGGTCTACGAGTCAATAGCCCATGAGGCCAAAGGCCGAATGGGCTATTGACTCGTAGGCCATGAGGGCGAGAGGTCTAATTGTTTTAGTAAAAACCTACTAATCGGTCCAATAAAAGGATGCAAAAAGTTTTGGATTTTGCTTTAAATATATTTTTTTTGGTTTTCAAAACCGGCGCTTTTCGCTACTAGAGGTCTATCACTAATAGACCCCTAGTAGCTCAGCCAATCACAGGGCTCGATTGGTGATAGACCATTAGTAGGTTTTTTCTAATAGATATTAATAACAGTGGATTCCTATTATTATCTCAAACCCTAGACAAGAGCTGCTCAAAAATCTAGACAAAGAGCTGCTCAAAAATCTAGATAAGAGCTGCTCAAATTTTCAACTTACCTTCCTGGAATTTTAGCTTCACAAGTTCCATACAAGTCTTGGCATCTTCTATTGAGCAGTGGCCATCTGAACCTTTCTGAATCTTTTTCCTAAAATACAGAAAAATTAGACTCAATATAATATATTTTATCGAGATCAGTGCATCTTCGAATTCTACAGTGTATCTCCTTATTTTAAACTTAAGTACTGTCTGTCTGTCTTATACAGTCCATAGATTTGGTGTCAGGGCCGGACACGAGAGGAGGTTTGTGGGAGTTGCAACCCTCCCTATAAAAATTTCAATTAACTGGCTGACAGTAAGAGATTGATGCCGTAACTAACTGTGCTTTTGTCACAAATGATTCTGTACCATCAACATACTTACTGAAGATAAACCTCAGCTAAAAACTTGAGTGATGGTTTGAAATGTTCTCCTCTCTTGTCTTTGTACGCTACAGCTGTGTCGATGACTTTGTTGTGGTACATCTGAAACAGAGAATGATAGGAAGATAGTAGACTGAATTACAACGATTTTGCCCACGGACCAACTTGCCTACTGAAATTGCCCGCACATAAAATCAAGTTATAATAGAACACATCCTACAGGTTTTTAAGGCCACAATTTAAGTCAATTGGTATGGTTAGTAAATAGAGCAGTTCCATATGACTATGAAAAACTTATGGCACAGACCACGCCTTGGCGTAACCGTCAGTGCTGTAACCATGCAGTGTGGCTTGATTTTTCACACTCATACGAAATCTGCTCTAATGAAAAAGTAACAAGTTCCCAGTTACCTTGAGTGCATTAAGGTCACAATCTAAAGAGTGTCCAGCCAGTATTGCACCAGGTGGTAGTAATGCCGTTATTTGTTTCTGAACATCTTGTAAGGTTACAGTAACCCCTTCAAGAATTTCAGCTGTTATTCCACTGTACCTTAGGATAAAGACAATCAAAACCTACATTACATTAACCTCATTCCCTATCACCATACACCTCTGGGATGATCAAAGGCAGGACATGCTTATGGACTGAATTGGTATTTAGCGTGGTGAATTTTGCAAAGGGAGGACAACTGGAGAACCTGAAGAAAAACCCTCAAATCAAGAGAGAGACCTAACAAACTCTGCCCACAAACTCAAGACCCAATACAACCCCTATGCCACCCTTGATTTCCCACTGATTGACAATTTTTCACCACCAAAGAAAAAACGTTCTAGTTATAACAAATATCAGAGTGATTCCAGAAATCATAGTTTTGGCTCATTTGTGGGTTGTCATGGTTGACCCGTGAGCAAAAAAATATTCAACAGAGAGTAAGTTGGGACTCGGGTGGATGACCTTATGGAATCAGTGTAGACAAATATAGTTTTGCCGATAAAGCATACTTAGTCTTGTAGTCCAGTATTGGCCTGTCTGGTTTAACAAGAGTGTCATATAACATGTTCATTGACTCATCTACGATTGATATCCTTGTTAATTCATAGCCTTCTGATGTTACACACTGAAAAAATATAATAACATTAAAGGAAATTTTTATTGAATTTCTTTATTGCTCACAATCGGAATGAGCTCGTCCCATCTTAAATTTGATTGACAGAAGCCAAAATTGGAGACGTCTGGAGTCAGTAGGTGCAGAAATATGAAAAGTGCTGTAAGGTTATCAAAATAATTTACAACCAAACTAACAACTTACCATTTCACAGTCCAAGGCAAAAACAGACTGTTCCTCTGAGTTACCATCAGTAGGTGTGTCGCAAGTGACACATGGTAGAAAACCTGAGTATTTCAGATAAAAATCAGTAAAAGTTGAATTTAGGTAACCTTGGCGGGAGGTTACCATGGCAACTATTGTTGTTTATGCTAGGGCTCATGGAAGTGGGGGAGGGCATGGGAGATTTGGCCCATCCAACTTTTAACCTAAGTTTTAAAACTATAAGATGCATTAATGATTAAGTAAATGTTTCCTCAGAAAAATGAATCTTATCAGCCCCCCCCCCCCCCCCTCAACATTCAGGGATGCTTACTTGTCCCTGTGTGCCTGTACACTTACCATCTTCATCATTAGCCTTCTCATCATAACATCTCACAGGATATTTGTTAGACTTTAATTGATCTTTAGTTAAGAGGAAAATAGACTTGTCTACTGGTATATCCTTATCACCTAAAATTACAGCGATTTACCTGGGTTAGTTGATTTTGGGGTTCACAGGACTCATATCCTTATATTTTAGGAAGAAAAACACAAGCAGAAACATATTTTCTGTTGCACGCACTCTATAATTACATTTTTGAGTCCAATTTCAATTTAATTGCATATAGGATGCAGGATTGTGCGTGCGGTAAATCCCTGCTACTGACACCCTACCAGCCACCTATCAACATCCTACTGATAATGTTCCTCTTTACAGTGAGGACACTCGAACCATGAACACTTGATATTTTTATATTTTTTGTTTTATGGACTTTCTACTTCTTCAAACCTTCTGAAAATGAACCACTGAACTCAAATAATCTTATTGTTCAAAATAAATCCTATTTCCAATCGATTCACACAAGGGATAAAGGAGAAAAAAAGTACGAAAAAACCACAAAGTGTTCACGGTTCGAGTGTCCTCACTGTAATAACATACCCCTTATGTTATCTTTTGCCTTTGCGATTTCACATGTATTTCATATGGTTTACTGGTATTTTTCACATTGTTTCGTGATTTTTGTGCCAAAATATTTCACACAAATTTCACACATTTTCACCGTGTGAAAAGGACTACATCATTTCACATGGTTTTCACATGATACTTTCACATGTTTTTCACATGTTCCCCATGTGAAAAACTATGTGAAATTTTTCACATGCCTTTCACATACTTTTCACACAATCTTATTTCACACAATCCCTCCCAACAGTGTATACCATTATCTTTGATTTCACCTTGTATTTTTTTTCTTAATTTCTTCTTCTGCTGTCTCTTTGACAGGGGGACAGAAAGAAGTGTCTCGTGAACATGTTGAAAAGTGAAATCTGTTCCTGATGCATTCGTTGGTGCAGCCTTTGAATCACAAATCAATATGTCAAATAGAATATACATGTATCCATTCAGCATTTCTCTTTTCTTTCCTAAATTCGCTTGAGTGACCTCAAAACAATGGCTCAAAGTCAAGGTTGGACTTGATAGAACACAGTAAACATATAAACACCTCAAGTCCAACCTTAACTTGAAGCCATTCTTTCATGATCATGCTCTTACACTGTACCACTGTGTTCATTACTACACGTTGATTGAAACAACAGTCACAACAGGGAAATCGGGCAATACTGCTGTCAATCAGAATGTGTAAAGGTACCAAACAGTTTGTAGCAATGAGAGCAGTGGTAAGGTAATTCAGGAAAGGTCTATCTATCATTCAAACATGGTTGGTCAATCAGCGCACAGCTTCAATCTAGAAGAATTACTATATAATCTACATGCTTTGTTTTACTCACAGTAGACGATAACTCCTGGGTTATAAAAGGAAAGCTTGTTACATGTTGTGCAAAGTCATTTTCCCCAACACTTCTCAACACTATCACTACGACTTTCTTGATTTTGTTCCGGTGTGCAACCTGACACCAATTCAGTTGCTCACTGGTACTCTGCCTCAACATACAGTATAATATTAATCCCTGGATATCTCTTAGCTTCAGACGTTCACCCAGTTTTTTATTACGTTTGAAGTGTGTGCTGAGCTGCAGAGTAAGAAAAGGCTTTCTTTCTTTTTGGCCCTGAAAGAAAATGAATTATAACTGCATGAAAAAAGAGTTTTTATCACTCTGAAAGTTCCTTTCATTTACTGTAGTTTGCTTTTTATTGTCACTCCAGTTTTGATCATATTTTTTGATGATCAGGGTTAGCTTCGATTTTGTGTACAATGTTCAATGTGTTCCAGTATAAAGGGTCTGTTGAATTTCAATGTGTTTGTATGGTAACAGTTAAAGTTGTGCATTCTTTATTTTAACGTTGGTATTTGTGAATATTTTGACACTAAAATGAGAACAGTAGAGCCTGATACTCAGGTTAAAGAGTCTGTAATCAAGGAACTTATGCTCCTCCTGGTGTGATGAGCTATGATAAGGCTAATAAATCAAGGAACACATGCATTCTACAAAATTGAAAAAGGTCTCTTTTCAATTGTTTATTGTCTATCCTTCCAGTAGCCTGCTTGCATGAAAAATATCAGTCCAATGTGTCGGTGTATCTGATCACATATGCATATTACATTCCTGTATTTCTGTAATACTGTATAAACACACAAATACTGTACCTCATCACCATCTTTTGATTTTTTCTTTTTCCTCTTTTTTGAAGATATTTGGTCTAGTAAAGTATGTAAAATTTGAAGTTGAAATTTAACAAAAACCAATGCATTGCCATAACATTAGCTTTAAAAATCATAAAATTTGTGTTTTGTGCATTCTCAAAAATAAGTTTGCTGTCAGAGTCTGGGTAGAGATATTTCAAAGTTAGACTGAGAGTACTACATATCATGTAGTCTCTAGTCCTCTCCCTACCCTTTCCTTCTATTTCCTTCCCTTTCTTTTCCTTTCCTTTCCTTCCATGATTCCAATCCCTTTCTGCAGACTGAGCAGATTGTTACTGATTACTGATTAACATAACTGTTCGACTGTATTCACCATTTATTGTTGTATCAACATTACAGCTGCCATCACCAATATCATTATCATCATCTTCCACAGACTTGAATTTTCTCTTGTTATTCTTGTTTTTGCCTTTTTTGTTTTTCTAAAAATAAAATACAGCAAAAGTTGCCAAATGTATTATTCACCCAGAGAACTTAGAGAAGCACTTGCAATTGCCTACTGTATAGCTTGTCTTCTCTTTACACTTCCTAAGTGCTTGTTCTAAACTTCTGAAATGCAATTTTTTTTTAACCTTTAAGTCGTAATGGTGATGTTCACAGAACTTTAAGAAAGCCGAAAAAACTTTATACTCTAATACATGAGCCATTTGTTATGCTTCCATACTTACTGTATCTCTCTTGTCTAAAGTTTCAAGAGAACTATCTGCATTTAATTCTTGTAGTTCCATGTCTATTAATGAATTATCTATCAGACTTTTTTAGTTTTCAAGTACTAGTGACTCAACTCAAAATATAAGTGCCTTCGTCCGCCATGTTGTACTATCTCGGTCAATAGGCCTGGGCACTGCTGACACAGGTAACCCATTATTCCTTAGCTTGGGTGAGTGTAGCCTTCTTCGCAGTCGTTCTTAGGATCGTCACGTCGTCGTGAAACGTTGCGTGACCAGTAAGAACGTATGGAAGGAGGCTAGTCGTACTGAAGAATATCGTAAAATCCCGGTTCATGATAAGCCCTGGGTTTATACTCATAAAGGGAGATGGAAGGCCATCTCTCAGGGAGAACTCAGAACTCTGAGAACTACTGCTCGCCATCATACAAGTGGCCACAAGTACGAAGGGGAATGGGAGGTCGAGAAAATAGGGGACGTAATATTCTTGTAGTTTACTTTAGGAAGGGCCTTGGACAACTATTATTAGGGAAGAGAGCGAAGATTAAGCCAAGGTTTCTGGTTTAGCTGACTGTAGAGGAAAGTAGGTTACTTTTTAGACCTTAATTTTTAGGTAAACAGTAGAATGAGTAGGTCTTCATGCATAGGTGTTAATGGGCGTTGACATGTGCGATGTCATCCAGTATGAGGATTGCACAACGCGGGGTATTATATTTGTCAAACTAAATAAAGAAAACGCACATTTTATAAATCGATTTATCGATATTATTTTACTTATTCTATTCATGAAGAATGCCACTGCATTCCTTGTTGTTGACAACCTTGTTGTTTTCTGTTCTGCATAGGTGCAGAAAGATATTTTTTCTACTACGTGCTTATAAACGTGCGGTACAAAACGTCATGTGTAATATAATACATCAAGCAATTGTTTTTATATTAAAAATTTCTATTAAAATTTAAGTATTATGTGGGGGTGGCAGTTTTATATCTAACAGTCTAACGGGATTCCCCATTCTTTCTTCTCCTCTATCTACTGTTGAGTCTGTGACGATTACCCTAGCTGTGCAAACGAGTGCCTCAGGATGAGAAAAACGATAGCTTTAATATCTTTCGTGTTATTTTTGACTTCTATCGTGGCCTTTGGTGATGGTAAGTGTCCTAATTCGCTTCTTGTGTGACTCTGACAATAATACTCAACTTAGAGACAATAGTGAAATTTTACTTCTAACAAAAGACAATTTTGCATATATATATATATATGAGCATTCAGCTACGTTTTAACTTACGTAGAATCAATATATGCTCCGTCTTCTTTTTCTTATAATGTTGACTAAAAACCTTGGCTAAAACTCTAAAATGTATGCGCTACTGACTGACATGAACGCGTTATCGGCGATAGCCCCAGAATATATATTACAACATCTAATTCAAGAGAAAAAGTTTTTCGATAAACTTCCAGCCCATGATTTGTGTAATGAAAAATTATTTATTTTCAATCAATTAAGTTTAAGGTTAATTCGTAAATTAATCAATTGATTGACTTATAAAAGCTACACAATCAAAATAACTCCCTTACATTGGTAATTATGATAGTATTTGTTAGAACATGTTCCGGAAGCGCTATCCAGCGATGATTCAACACTCCATACATCCTATTTCGTGGACAACTCAGGGCAACTTTCGGTGCACTGGGGAATCAGTTGGTTTTGTTGGTAATTTAATTTCAACATAGGTAAATTCTGGGTCTAAAATTTAACTGGAAGTTGGCACATTGCTTGGGGGGCGTCTTCAAAGTGCTATTGGGTTTCCCCTAAGGCTACCCTGGTTCCAGAGGCGCTTTTATATAAGACGAACCGTAACCAGGGTACCCTAAGGCCAGACGGAGGGTAGAAAAATGTAGCCAGGGGTCTCAGGTAGATATGGGGGATGCTAATGGCCGCTTATAGGATGACCTATCTGAATGCTAAATGCATGGCTTTAAATGATGTATATTAAAGCACTTTTACCTGACATGATATTTATACTGTCGATTCAAGGTGAAGCTACTGTTCGATGGCCAGTAGGACGGTATGGTCTACCAAATACTATATACGGCTGTCCGGTGGCTGATGATCTTACTTGGGCAACAGGAAACATCACTCAAACTCTGGGCCCAAATAGCAAAGCATCAAGCTCATTCCATCTAAAAGCGAGCGTTACAACGAAAGGAGTTGAACGATCATTTTGTGTCAAGAATACTGATTCTCTTGATCCCACACGACCCGCGTGGCCTGCGGGACAATATTGCATTTACAGAAAAGGAGGAAAGTGTCCCGCGGGATTTAAAGCAGGATCTTTGACATGGAATAACCGCTTTGATTTCAATTATATAAAAAACACTGGCGTCGTTCCAGATGGAAGTTCTACTTCTTCAAATACGTTGATTAATTTTTGCTGCGCTATGAATGGGAACAAAAATACCCCCATACCTCTCCCCCTAGAATCACCATTCTATTTACTTGCTTACCGATCTACAAAATGTCAACAAGTACAGGGTGCTTTACATAGGGCTGAGTTCATATACTACAACACTGATGGAAAAAACAATCTCAACCCTCCCTACCCGTATGGGGCAAGTAGCTACAGCATGAACATCACATATTGTTACTATCAAGGTAAGGGAATTCACCATTCTCAAGGGAATAAAACATATGATCGGAAATAGGAAAAATACGATGCATGCATCATGGTAATAAGGTCTATAGTATAAACCTCTTTAGCTTGGACGTTTGTTTTGCCCAATTCAGACCACGTCACAAACAAAGAAATGATACTCAAGGGAATGGCACGTCAGGTCTGAAATGGGCAAAACATTACGCCCAAGCTAAAGAGGTATAGTTGAAAGGCTGTCAAATTAAGATAGTGGAAATATTTCCTATTAATTTGCAGACCGCGCTTCATTCCAGAACGAATGGAGGGGAGATGGTATACCGATCCCCTATAGACCACGCCCCTGGGTCTATTAACGTATAATATTGTTATATCTTGTTTTCTAGCATGCAGGAATAATCTAACAGCCCTCAACGGAACAATTATGTCGCCTTTTTATCCATCCAATTATCCAAGCAACGCAGACTGTCGATGGCAGATCCAAGTACCAGATGATTACGCAATAACGTTAGAGTTCGAAGATGTCGATATGGAGCGGTCCGCCTCGTGCACGAAGGATTGGCTGCAAGTATCTACAGGAAGCCCAGAAACAGTAGTATCGAAATATTGTGCAAAGAGGATTTATCCGCCATTGGAGACAAGGAGTAATTTTGTTATCTTGGACTTTCATTCTGATGGAGTGACTTCGTTGAATAAAGGGTTCAGAGTTTACTACCGCGCTAGAAAACTCCCAGGTAAGTATAATATAATGTGTACATATGTGACAATAAAACAAAGAAAGATGGTTGGATGGATAGAAAGGACTGAAGCAAGCAAAGAAGGAAGGAAGTAAGGAAGAAGGGAAGGAGGGAACAAAGGAAGAGGAAAGGGAGGTAGGAAAGGAAGGAAGGAATGAAAGAGGGACTGATATTGCCTAAAGTGAGAGATCTATAGATTTGCATTCAACACCCCTTATGAATATTTTTCTTCAACAGTTTCTATGACAACAACAAGCCAGCCAACGGTCACCACGACAATCAGATCAACCACAACCACTAAAACTACAAGTAGTATTTCACCAACAAATGCTCCAACTACAAGTTTACCCACACAAACAACAACAGAACCCAAACCAGACAAGAGTACTCAGTCAACTAGTCCAGCGACACAACAACCTACTGTCATGACAACAGAAAGCAGCGAGAGCCAGAGTACTAGTGCCTTGACTGATATATCTCGATCCAGTCCACCCGCAACTCCTGCTATCCGTGGTGCTCGTAAAGAGGACTCGGGACAACGTGTGTGGGTTATTCCTGTTGTGGTCGGTATGTCTTTACTGTGTGTGACAGCCCTACTGGTAGTACTATATTTCAAATGGTAAGAAAAATTAACTTAAAAATCAAATAACGGATATGAATGAACTTGTATCTCGGAAGGGGAGAGTTTTATAGTTATCGCAATCCGATTGTGGATTAGAGATGGATTTTTTTACAGTTTTTTTAACTCAAATTGCTGAAGAATACGCTTTATCAAAGAAAACTAGCAGGAAGAAGCCCGAGTACTTTTTGACAGATTTTACTTTTTTGATATTTTTGAAATTTTTTTTCAGCTTAAAGAAGAGAAATACCATAGGACGTCGTAATTCCACGGTGAAGTACAACAGGAGGTGCAGCTACGTTGATATGGAAATTCAAAGGTTTGGCATTCACCTGCCGCGTCCCATTTGAAAGCTTGCGTGCAGACAAGACATCATGAAGGACAGTGTCCTTCATGGTCTCTTGGTGCAGATCATCTCCACTAGGGATGGGTGAGGGGTGGTGGCTGGAGGAGTAACGTATTGGATACTTTCCGCACACCTTATTCGCCTTGATTGTTTGGTTATATGTTTATTTATTTCGTATTTACCCTGTCTCGTTACTTTTTTGGTTTCTTCGATTATTACCTTTGTTACTCATCGATAGTGCGCAAAAAAATATTCATAATTAACTGACTTACTGAACTTGTTTAACGTCAGTTTCTCTAATTTACTCATCAGTGATGAAGCTTTTGGCATCACAAGCAACCCGAGTGCTGTATTATACGACAACTATCCAGAGTAAGGGCCGGCATTTAGCGAGTCATTGTATGGTAACTTTGGCGTAGCTGGATGGATAGATAGATGGATGGATAGATGGATGGATGGATGAACTGATGGGTGGGTGGGTGGAAGGCTGTGCATGGATGGATTGATAAAGCTATTGGTATATCAAGCTTAATCTTTTTCGTTTGTCTATTCGATTTCTTTACTAGTGAAGGTAGCGGATATTCTGAGCCGAAACCGACGGTGGTCCAGGCACCAGTATATGAAGAAATAAAAGATCCCACTGGGTGAGTATATATAATACAAGTACGTGTGTAAACACATCTATCATAAGGGCTAGATCTTATTTGAAGACGGAAATAGGATTTTGAAATGGGGTCTATCGTATACAATTCCGTCGGACAAAACCAACTCTTTCAGAGTTAGACCCCTTGCAGCACGTTGGAATGCAGCTCAATTTGGAGGACAAAACAATAGGTTTCCATTCTCAGGAGATTGAAATTCTTTTGTATTGTCCTCCAAATTGAGCTGCTTTTACGTCACATTTAAGGAGTCTATATATCTGCCTATAGATGGTTTCACTTGACGTCATTTCCTGTCTCATGCGGAATGTTCATCAGCTGAATCACAAGTTTTCAATAGCATTCTTTCTTGCTGACAGCACATGGTGGTCAGTGTTTGACCACCATTTGGAGCAGATAATGAGATTCAAAGACTTTTATCAGCTGATTGAAACCCAGCTATAGAATTCTCCAGAATCAGTACGATCTGGCTGCATGGAGTCTAGATTAGTCAAGTTTTTACAGCTGAATCTTTAGATCTATCATCTTGATTAGACTCTGCTTCCACCCAACCACATGATATAACAGTACTAACTACTGGTTGTCTGTTGTCATGACAGCAGTGAAAAATGTCAAAGGAACAATGTTTATGAAAGGTAAGAATGGATTGATCATTAGTTAGAAATACTAAACCTCATCAACGTCAAAGCAAACAAAAAATAAAGCAGCAGACTGACCAATCATAACAACCAATAGATTGACCAATCACCGACTTACCAAACACACTGACCAATCGTATCTAGCGACAACATACACATATTGACCAATCATAGTAACCAATATATCGACCAATGGCAGTCGTCAATAAGCCAGTTCAAAGTTTAAGAATCGTTTTCAGTGCACATGCGATTTTATCCCGAATTTCTCACCTTCTTTTGTTTAATTAAAAACAAAAGAAGGTTTAAACAAAAGAAGGTGAGAAATTCGCACTGCTAATGATTCTTAAACTGTGAATTGGCTTATTCTCGTGTTCAGATGTTATTAATAATCAAAGCATTTCTCATTACTTCAGTACAAGTTTCACAAAAAATACTAATTCAACATTAACTCGTTGTTTTTTGGTTTTACCAATGTTTTAGCATGCCAACCATGAATGATTACCAAACCCCCCCGCAACGAACACCAAGAGAAGCTCATGTTTACGAAAGGTTGGCTAGTTCATAAGTTCAAGAAATGCACCATCTCTGCCTTGTGTTTTACACACTTCTCTTATTTAAAATCGCTCATTTTATTATTTTCAGCGCTACTCTTCCACTTAAGAAGTGAATGAGAAATACTGGTCGATTTGTGTGTTCAGACTTGGCCAATATTCGCTCATCAATACAGGGTAACCGCAAGTCGCCAATGAAGTGTTCTATTCATCTACCATAAAAACCGAATGCAAAATTATTATACATTTTGTAAACTGAGCATGAAGATTTATTATTATGATTCCGAAACGAAAGCAGAGCATGTTTCAATCTCTGTCATGTGACCTTGTTGTGAACTTGACATAAAAAAATGATAAACTTTACGGAAATTGCCGTGTATTTAAGAGAACAAATATCAATGGAAAATTGGAATTGCTTTCTAAAGTAAATGAGAAATTAAAATGCAGTCCTTAGAACCATTATTACTCTAGGGAAATAAAGTTGATATTTAAAAAAAAAAGTGGCTCGAAATTGAACTTTGCACCCTAACAATATTTCCTCCCAACATGGCGGTACATGATTACATGACCACATGACCAACCAGTGTTGTAAGTTTTACACTAATTTAATTTTAAGTAATCTTATATCTTTTTATCCACGACATAGTTGTGACTGAATTCAATTATCAAGAGAAATACAGCTTGTTAGACTCGCCTCTCTTTGCTTTGGGGTTGGAAGTTTGTTTCTTTGGCGGGATACCTGTGGTGTATAGATATACACAGGGAACCCAAGAAGGCTATCAGCTTGTAGGGAAGTCTTAAAGGAATCTATTCATATCAAATTAATAGTTATGTTTCACGTATGTGGTTTTCGAAAACTTCCAAGAGTGAAAACAGAAAGATTACCCAACACCACATCGATCGCTACCGATAAATTGAAGGTAAACCTCACGGAAATCATGTGAGTAAAGTTTGTATGTTAGGTCCGTCTCTCTCCCTTGATTCGAGGGGTTTTCTCCATCCCTCCCCAAAACCCAACACGCTAAATATAGCCCACTTTCGATATTCTGGTTGAATGATCAAGCACAGACTGAAGCAATCCAAGACGAGGCTCCGGGGAAACAATGGAGTAATCCTAATTCATTCTCTTGTTTCCCCGGAGCCTCGCCTTGAATTGCTTTATCTGTGGATCACTCAACCAGAATATCGAAAGTGGGCTATTCCTATTCTGTCTGTGAGTTAGCCTCAGTTTTCCGCCTCCCTCCGTAAAACCTAACAAGCTAAATTCCGAGTGGACTTTACATTAAAGATAAGCACACAAATAACTACGTTAAGGGAAATTTTAGATAGTTTCCGAGAAAATTAACTATAACGTTTCGCTGAAAAAGCTCTCCTTTAAGCCAATCACAGTGGCAGAGAGTACTTAAATCGTCATATAAGTAATTAAAAAACTTCCAGTGTCATAACTTCCTACGAAGAAATGAAACTAAAATTTCCGAAATTAGATTGTAGTATGAAACACAAGAAACTATAGTGGTTTGTGGGTAAATGAGAACTCTTTCGATTATATATCTTGATTAATCTCCTGCAATAATATATAGAAAGTTGCCTCGAAAGCAAAACAAACAGCATACCGGTCAGTGAGGATATTTGATCTCAGAATTTCAGTTAAGTTGTTGTTGAAATTTTTTCCCAAGCAAGGTTGTCGTTGGCATACATGTACAGTTTATGTGGGAAAGACTTCAATAATGTTTTAAAAGGTATAACTTCTTATTACCGACAGGTAAGGATATCAAATTTATTTCAAAACTTGGAATGATACTATTATAATTTTCATAAGTTGCGAAAAGCGACAGAGATAGCAGAGCCAGCTAGTGAATTTAAGAGCTTGACGAGAATATTTTTTAGTGTTTTCAACTTGTATTATAATTCGGCGAAAAATGTCCTTCTTCGACTATATAGACAAAAAGACGAAAATTTTTGAAACAATTAATCTTTTTGGATTCTTTGTTTGAGTTGCTTTTAATCTTTGTTGAATTATTCAGTGTCTTCCCGAGTTCTTGGGACGTTTATTTCAATGTCCGGCTGAAACGTTGAACTAATTAATTTTTGGTATCAAATCAATCATAAAGTTGCTTTAATAATAAGAGAAGTTAATATTTATTACCTTAGGACGAAAAGCCGCGAGGGAAAGGGTGTTCTAACCGTTCTACCCTCGAACCACCTACCAATTCACTCTAATTCTGTCAACATTGAGCGACTAGCTATATTATCGATGTCAAAAACATATCTAAACCCTTGAACTTTTTTTGAATTTTTTTGAATTAATTTTTTAACTACATCCTTCATCGCCATCCTCAGATACCTATTAATTCTCCATCTTTTTCGGTCCTACCACATTTAAAAAATTTTTTTCGCGTAAGTATGTAAAACTAAATCATGATGATTTTGAGGATAGATGACAGGTTGAAAGCAAAATCGAATTTTCCCTTTCGAACTAAAAAATCACAAACAAGGTAATACTGAAAAAAAGGCACTGAGTCAACCATAAACAAAGTAACATCAACAAATTAAAAATAGAAATTTGTAAACAAAACTAAAAAAAATTATTCTCGTATTTGTGTTGTTTGTTCATTTTGATATTTGATTTTTCTAGATCTTTTAGTGCTGAAGTTCATGGTCTGAAAATCCCCTAACTATTTCTAGAAGCTGATGGGGTCTCAACCAGGACCACACTTAACTCAGTAAGCTCGCTGTATTTGGCTAAAGAAACCAGTTGGTGACTCAACCCTGCACGACCACGTTATTCATGACTGAACTGATACCTTATATCATGCCGATAAGGAGTCTCAAGGATTGCAACTGCGAAAACCAGACAAAGCTAAACAACCCGACCCCGATTGATCAAGATGACGCGGAAATCTTTGATAATCCTGTTATTATAGCCGTGATTGCATCGGTGGGAGTCATAACTCTGTTGACTATCATCGTATCTGTTTGGTCAATACGGAGGTAAGAAACAAAGTTACTGCAAGTTAACTTCAACTGAATTCTATCGAACACTGAAGTAACCTTTGGACTTCCGGATCAAAGTCAGGGCACGGCTAGCTCACAAATCGAAATGGAATCAGTTAGCCTGCTGGGTTTTGTGGAGGGAGGAAAATCGGAGAAACACCCTCGAATCAGGGGATAAAACTTTACTAACGTATAATGTCAAGTCCAGGAATCGATCCCGAGACCCCAGAGGTGAGAGGCGAGTGCACTACCACTAAGCCACCCTTGATATCAGTCCCCTGGGATTCTTAGCCGAAGCAGACCTTGGACTTCCTGCGGTAAAACAGAGAATCACTATAACCGCTCAGTCCCTCTTCCATAACTATCTGCTTTTCCCCCTACATACATAGATGCTACTTGAATAAAAAAATCCGAAGATCCTGGAACATACCGGATGGCGCGAAGAATGATGAAGAGAAATCCACAAAGCTCGAAAGAACCCGGACCTTCTCCGTGACTCGGATAGATATGTATGGAGGTTCCCTGTAAGTGTTTGTTGCAGTTTTCTTATGACTACATGAAAAACTTACGGTACTGACCGCGCCTTTGTGACCGTGTCAGTGCCGTGCCGTGTATGAAAAACATTCGACATTCGTTGTCGTGTCCGCGCCGAGTGTGTCGTGATTTTATACAGGATTAGCCTCGTTCATAAGTTAGCTATTCATAGATACCAAAGTTAAAATTCGATGGGATTTCAAAACATGAAGAATGTACAACTTGAACAATAGAACTTTCCCGAATTCGCTTGAGTGGCCACAAAACAATAGTTCCATGCAAGTCGAGGTTGGACTTGATAAAATACAGTAAATGTGAACACATCAAATCCGACATCGACTTGGAACCATCGTTTCTTGGTGACTCAAGCGAATACGGAAAAGTTCTATTGTTTAAGTTGCACATTCTTAAGATCATTACAGTTAACTTTTGCCAACCTGAGTTCCTCCCTAAACGAGGCTAAACCTGTACAACTGCGCAAGTCTATAGTCAAGGGTCACAGTGGTATTTACCGAATGAAAAATTTGCTGTTTCCTTGCTTGTGATTGGCTGCCATTTCTTACGCCATGCGCGGAATATAACTCAATGTTTTCCTGCTTGTTTCTACAGTAGGGATTTGAGGCACGATAATGAAGGAGAAGTAAGAGTTTTGGTAAAAAGAGACTTACATTCGGCGTATAGGTAAGAATTAAGGGTCGTAATTTAGAAAACTGCTAAAGGTTATATCGAGTCTCTCTCACAGTGGCAGACGGGGGAGCGTGATAACTAAGGGCGATGATTTGGGATGAAATTTGAAGATGCACGTGATCTCGGTCTCAGCCCGAATGAATAAGCTAATCAGCGAACAGTTTGTTCGTAGCTTAATGTTTCCTAGTTCCAGGTTTTCAGCTCGATAAACAATTAAAAAAAAAAGCTTTTAGTCGAAAATACGAAAAATAAGTCTCATTCGTGGAAAGATTCACCAGATATCTTTTAGATATAGTATATTTCGTCGTTGTTGGTGGAAAGTATTTCGTTTTGACAAAAGTTAATAGAAAATACTTCGAAATTTTGGATATGACATACCGGCAACGCATTGCTCCAACTCGACCTCTCTGAGACTCGAAGAGGTCGTGAGCGAAGCAAGTGAGGATAAAAGCGAATGTCAAAGTCCTTCTCTATTCAGCACGCGTTAGATAACACGAAGACGAAGGACTTTGCGAAAGTCTACTAGATTCCAAATCACCTGGTTTAGGTGCTAGAGGGGACGAAGAAAGCGCGACCCACTAAACAAAATAAAAGAATATCGAATCGTTTTTCTAAATGATTTTTGACTCTCTAGCCACACGTTTCTGCACCGTGGTGACCATAACAACACAATCATCAATAGTCTCGCTGCCACCTGGAGCATACAAACCCTTCCACAACCACGACATCCTGGAGAAGTTGTCATATCCAACACTACAGAAAACCCTCTCTATGCAAGGTAACTAGGGTTGGAACTGTGCACAAGTTGCAGAGCGAATGTTGCTCGTATTACCACTCCTTGCGCAAGAAATTTTCATTGTTGCAGAGAGTAGAGAGAGCTTCTACTTCTGCAACAAAGTCGCGCAACAAAATTGTGTTGTTGCACGGGGTGGTAGAATATGAGCCACATTCACTCTGCAACTTGTAACGCAACAGTGTTGCACGACCAGACAAGTTGCACGATTTTGTTTCTCGTATTTCCACGTATTAAGAATGAGCTCAATCAAAAGTTGAGGCGAGAGAATAAACCTCTTTGCCTTGGGTGTAACGTTTTCCCATTTCAGACCACGTGTCATTCTCTTGAGAATAAGATTCTTTGTTTGAGTTGTATCCATATTCATGTGTCTTCTCATGCGCAACTTTTAAACAAAGAAATGATACTCTAAGGAATGACACGTGGTCTGAAATGGGAAAACATTACGCCCAAGGTAAAGAGGTATGTTAGTTAACAGCCGAAATCAAAAGTAATATCCAAAGCGCCGCTGCCGTCATCGAGAAAAGTCTAAAGAAATCTAACAGTTCTTATGTTAACTTTTACCGTTATGCTATTGAATCAAGAAATAATATCCAAATGTTGCGTTTTTGTTTTTTTTCAAGGCCAGTAATACCTAAAAAAAGTGTCAGCAGTAATGCTCTTTACGAAAGGTAACTTCAACTTGATTCTATCAGCTTGTGTTATACATTGATTAGGAGGCGAAGAGACATTTATGGATGTACTCTTAATAAATTATTATCATTATTATTATTGTTATCATCATCATCATCATCATCATCATCATCATCATCATCATCATCATCATCATCGTCATCGTCATCATCATCATCATCATCATCATCATCATCATCATCATCACCATCGTCATCGTCATCATCATCATCATCATCACCATCACCATCACCATCACCACCATCATCATCACCATCACCATCATCATCATCATCATGATCATCATCATCATCATCATCACCATCGTCATCGTCATCATCACCATCACCATCACCATCACCATCACCATCACCATCACCATCACCATCACCATCACCATCACCATCACCATCACCATCACCATCACCATCACCATCACCATCACCATCACCATCACCATCACCATCACCATCACCATCACCATCACCATCACCATCACCATCACCATCACCATCACCATCACCATCACCATCACCATCACCATCACCATCACCATCACCATCACCATCACCATCACCATCACCATCACCATCACCATCACCATCATCATCATCATCATCATCATCATCATCATCATCATCATCATCATCATCATCATCATCATCATCATCATCATTCTTATTCTTATTCTTATTCTTATTCTTATTCTTATACATTGTACAGGGATAAAAATTCAAATGGATCCGGTTTTTTTTAAGGGAGGGGGGGGGGGGAGAACTAAATCACTGATCGCCCAATAAACTCTTAGCTTGGCTATGAAGTTTTCTCATTTTAGACCACCTGTCATACTCCTGAGAATAAGATTTTTGAGTTGTATCCATATTCATGTGTCTTTTCGTGCGCCACCGTTAAACAAAGAAATGATACTATAGGGAAAGACACGTGGTCTGAAATGGGAAACATTACACTGTAAACTCACTAAAAACTTCGTATGTGTTATTCTTAGTGCTGATAACATACTTTCAAGGACGATGGACTTCACGCCGTTTCACTATTCCAGGTTAGATACATCCAAGGCTTAATGAAATTATATCCAGTCCTTCCTTCAAATTTTTTCGATACCCTGAAACAACCTCTGGGCTGATCTAAGTCAGGGCACGGCTAACTCACAGATAGAACCCTGATACAACCTCTGGGCTGATCTAAGTCAGGGCATGGCTAACTCACAGATGGAACCCTGAAACAACCTCTGGGCTGATCTAAGTCTGGGCATGGCTAACTCACAGATTGAACCCTGAAACAACCTCCAGGCTGATCTAAGTCAGGGTATGGCTAACTCACAGATAGAATCCTGAAACAACGTCTGGGCTGATCAAAGTCAGCGCATGGCTAACTCACAGATCGAATAGGAATTAGAGTGATAAGTTTTGCGGAGGGAGGAAAACCGGGAAAAAAATACGCGAATCAAGGGAGACCTAACGAACCCAGTACTCACATGCATGTGATGCAAAGTCCAGGTGACCCCGCGTTGAGAGAGGAGCATGGATAAGCGACAAAAGACGCGATCAACTTTCTTTTGAAAATTTTATAACTTTGTTTTAGGAAAGATCTCATGCCTCAAGTAGAAAGTCCCGTATATGAGAGGTAAGAATGCCCTGAATGTCAAGGAATGGTTTATGCCTCTTGTTCTATTAGGTCAGGTTAGCACGATACCCTGAAACAACCTCTGGGCTGATCTAAGTCAGGGCATGGCTAACTCACGGATTGAACCCTCTGGGCTAATCAAAGTCAGGGCACAGCTAACTCACGGATCGAATTGGAAATTAGTTTGTTTGGTTTTGTGGCGGGAGGAAAACAAGAGAAGATACTCTCGAATCAAGGGAAAGACTTAATCTTTACTCACATGTGATGCCGAGTCTAGGAATCTAACCCGAGACCCCAGAGGCGAAAGGCGAGTACACTTGGCCATCCTTGATTCCCATGACCAGTATGAAGATGTACAATATTCAATAATAGCCAATGTGCATGAGCTCGAAATTCTAGCACAAAGCATGATGGGAAAGTGAGTTCTTATGCTGTTTTGGTTCCTCTAAAAATTCATCTGATAATTTTTCCTTCGGCATTTTCTATGGAAATAAAAGGATTTCAGCAGACGAAAATAACAGAGCAATTTTTTTCTGATAGCTCCTGTTACATTTTTAAAGAATTCACTTTCCCAAAGTGCTTTGTGAACTTTGATGCACATTGCCTATTGCAATGATTATTTCACTGTTCACAGAATCATCGAATTCCAGAAGAAACCTGGCACTAGCTCTCTGAGCAAGAATACCATGTAAAACTGAAAGGACAAGGCCACACGGCCAACAACAGCAATAACAACAACAGAAGCAGCATTCATCGTCTCCTGTTCATTCCATACAACCCCAACATCATCATCATCATTAGTCATCATAATCCATAACATCTTCATCAGCTATCATCTTCAGTCATCATCATCATCATTATTTTTATTCAATCTTCCATACCAGACCACCCCAACATCATCTTCCTCATTGGTCATCATAATCATTAGAATCTTCAGCAGTCATCACTATCAACAGAGTCATCAATGATCATCAATGCCATCAGAAACAATAGCAATACCACTGTCAATAAAACAGTCAGCCTTGACTTCAGCTAATATTTCCTGCTCTTCTCAGAGATTCTAAATTCAAAGTGATAATTTAATTTGATTTCTTTTGGTTAGAGCAAAACCCTTTTTACAATATTGTACACTGTACATATATATTATATAAATATCTTAGATAGAAATTAATACTCTATATATCAAATTCAAGGGAAAGTATATAAGGAATGTAGTCTACGGGGGGTGGGGGGTACTCCCTATAATGGACTATACGGGGATGCTCTGCCGGAAAGGGGTACCTTTTTCAGGCCGCAGGTATAGAAAAGGGGTGGGAAATTGTGAATTTTGGTATAAAGAGGTAGTTTTTCTTCAAAGATATGTGAAAGGGGTACCTTTTGAAGCAAAAATGTATATAAAAGGGGTACCTTTTTGCTGAAATTTGGTATATGAAAGGGTCGAGAGTCCGGGCAGAGCATTCCTGTACGAAACAACCCGAAGTACCCCCCTCGGGCTAATGCCTTATGACCAGTCCCTTGATTGAGCCAAGCTGTATCAAATAGACCTCTTCAGCTTGGGCAAAATGTTTTTCAATTACAAAAATGTCATTCCCTAGAGTATCAATTCTTTGTTTAATGGTTGTGCATGAGAAGACACATGAATATATAGATACAACTCAAACAAAAAATGTTATACTCAATAGAATGACATGTGGTCTGAAATGAGAAAACATTACTTTCAAGCAAAAGAGGTCTATTGCAATAATTTAAGCAGGATTCTTGCCTGTCATGTCCTTTCTAATCGAAGAAGCTGGCCAGAGGTAGTTTCGATGCTGAAATTCAAATCACATACAGTAAGATGATGCCATCTAACCTTCAGGTGACAGCTACTCCCCTTCCGGAAAAAATTGTCCCAAATATTTGCCAATTGTTGTCAATTAAGTACTAAGTTTCATATAATGGGGTAGTTATTCCCTATTTATAGATATTGTACATTACCTTTTGACCATTTCAGCACCAATTATATCATGCATGTGGTACGTCATTCCTAGTTTGGATTGATTTGATAAACTTCTGGTTTCTAGATCCTATTTGAAAATTATATAGGTGAAGTATTAGTGAAAAAGAAACATGTAGCATTAACTAGATAATTGGTTCACTCTTCAAATAACAGCCTCAATATTTAGAGATATGCATCAAAGCCAACAAAGCATTATGGGACAGCCTGAGTACTTTAAAAATACAAGGAATAAATCTAAGGACATGCCAGCTAATATAATGGTATATAGAGGCATTTGCACCATCACATGATTTTACATGAGAAATAATTCAGTTTCCCAGGGGGGGAAAAAGACTCTATTGTCGTGCCTCCTGTCATAGCTGCCATCACGTGATGGTGCAAAGCCTCAATTGGGTGCAACTTAAAAGATTATGTATACCTTTTGAAGAATTTCTTTGTATCTTCTGTTTTTGATCAAGCGTATCAAAGCCGTACGACCTGGAAAAATATTAGTCCATATATTTAGTTATAAAGGCAGACCTGTCAAAGATAGAACCAGGCTGCCATGATAGTAGTTTTCAGTCTCATACAAACTTGGTAGTTGGGAAATGCATGCTGGAATATATTTTTTAGCTTCTTTCAGTTAATATCAATCAGTGTATTTATATTATTATACTGACGGCAAGTAAAAAAACAAATTTTCCAACAGCCAACTTGCAACTCTCTAGAGTAAAAATCGAAATGTGTTGATACACTACCCCTATAATGCTCCCAAAATTGGCTGTGTGAAATGACTGATGTCCACTGTACGCTCCCCCTCCCCTCCCCTCCCAATGTTGTTTACATGGCCAAAGTTTGGTATCATGAGCTAGCCACATTCTCAAGGAACAACATTAAATGGGGGAGGGGGATTTAGTTTATAAACGATTTTTAAAACGCTTTTTCTTACACTGCATGCTTAATTTTTCCAACATTATGAGGTAGTGTATCAACACTTTTGAATTTTACTGTAGTTTGTGCAATATTAAAAATTGCTGTCATTTGGATCATTTCATATACAATACCTTTCATAAAGTTTTTCATATATGCACCAACACCCGGGATACTAAGCCACCATGAACCAACATCTCTTACTGCTAGTACACCCATGTTGATTAGATGACTGGAATAAATAATTGATCATTAACTTCATGTCTCTTTTTCAAGATCTGAACCAGTGGTCTGAGGTTCTATCCATCAAAATATTGTTCAGATTAGAGAGAAAATTTAATTGGAATTAAGAAATCTAGGAATCAAGGGTGGTTAAGCTGTAGTGTGCTCGCTCGCTCACCTATCAAAATGTATAGCATATCTACTCACGTTATTTCATCCTCTGTTAATTTATGATTATCAACCAATGTACTCTTGCCAAAACTCACATCGATACAGTTGGGTAAAACAGAAGTTAAAAATTTCTCTAGAAAGTAAAACAGATATTTTAGTGAGTGGCAGGTTTAACAGTTAATAATAATGATGATGATGATGATTGACATGATGATGATACATGATGATGATTCATGATGATGATGATGATGATGGTTGACATGATGATACATGAGGATGATTCATGATGATGATGATGATGATGATTGACATGATGACGATACATGATGATGATGATTCATGACGATGATGATGATGATACATGATGATGATGATACTGGTGGTGATGGTACATGATGATGTCCATGATAAACATGATGGTGGTAATGATGATGACAATGATGATGATACATGATGATGCATGATGATAATGTTGATGATACATGCTAATGATAATGATGATGATACATGATGCTAATGATGACAACGACAATAATAATATTTATGCAGGAGTAATGTTGGTCATTTGAATAACATTTACCTGCAGTTTTTCTAGTGTTCTCTGTCATCTTTGATTTCACATGTGTAACATAATCACTGTTCATTACTATAGCAAATTCATCCGATCCTGATGTAAGTTTGAATAACCTTACTTCATTCTTCTCCCACATATCATTCTAAAACAACAAATAATCTGCATTGAATAACTCTATAAAGACTTTTTCTGCTTGGGCTTAATGTTTTCCCATTTGAGACTATGTGTTATTCACTAGAAAATATTTTTTTTTAGCTTGAGCTGTATCCATATTGTCTTCTCATGTGCAAACAAAGTAATGGTACACAAGGGAATGACACATCGTTTGAGATGGGAAAACATTATGCCAGGGCTTGAAATAACAGCTGGTCATTTGGTAATGTCTGGCCAGAATTGGAACTTGTCTGGTCAAATATTTGCTTTACTGGTCATTTTGACCAGTAACGTTGAGCCAGTATCGAGACAGTAACCAATTTGGTCATTTAATGGTTGTTATTTCAAACCCTGTTATGCCGAAGTTGAAAAGATCTATTCCCTAGGTTTAGTATAATAATTTATTGCTG
This sequence comes from Anthopleura xanthogrammica, assembly GCA_964019055.1. Lineage (NCBI taxonomy): Eukaryota > Metazoa > Cnidaria > Anthozoa > Actiniaria > Actiniidae > Anthopleura > Anthopleura xanthogrammica. Next base: position 7,570,291 of record OZ025221.1, on the reverse strand, counting down.
GGACCCTAGCAATATAACTCACTAAAGGGGAATATAAACTGTACACTTACTAGTTGACGATCTACAATAGTCTTGTCCTTGACAATACTGTATAGCTGATGTTTTAGCATAATTGCTGGGATCCTACCTCTGAAGGCATTAACAGGGAATATGGACTTGAGGTACATCAATGCTGCTTTGGTATCATTTGGTATTTCTAGTAGATCTGGTGAAAATTGAATAAAGAGCTTAGCTATTGTATAAATTTATATTCTGACTATTCGGTGAACTACTATTCTGCCTTCTTATTGGTAGGAGCAGTGTTTGTATGACTTTGAAAAACTTACTGCAAGGACAGCGCCTTGACATGCCGCGTATGAAAAAATTTAACATTTGGCGCCATGTCCATGCCGTGCTAAAAATGTGCTGTGACTTCACTCATTCAAAATCTAATCTAATATGATACTTTGTAGTAGATCTTGGTGTTTATGAAGGTTTTGCAGAGTGAGGAAAATTGGAGTACCCAGAGAGAAACCTTCGAGTCAAGGGAGAGACACATGTGATGCAAAGACTAGTGTAGGAATTGAACCAAAGACCCCAGATGCGAGGCACTTAGGAACTACTACTGCTAAACCATCCTTGATTCCCCTTGTTCGACCCGTGGATATTAGTGTAGCATTAGAATTAATGTACTAGTATTACGTTACGGGTAAACAAAAGATACATTACTCAGGGGAATGACAAGTGTTCTGAAATGTTACTGGAAAAAGAAAAACGAGAGATTTGTCCTTATAACAACAAAATCAAGAAGGACTAACCTTTTTTTCATATAAAAGAGACCTTAAAGTACCTTATTTGATTGTTTCATTGTGGCTTGAGAAACGTTTAAGTTTTAATAGTATACCAGCAGCACGTGACCCAGGTTCAAAAATTTAATGAATGAAGATAATATATTGACGAAAAGAATTAGTAATTATCGATTTTAAGAACAAAACAAAGTAGAGTTGAAAAAGGACTTGACTTGGGAATGAATTTATGTATAAAAATTACGTAAAAGAGCTTCAAAATAGCACCCAACGTAAGCTTACCGTCATGTTTACTATCATCAAGTTCATCTTCAGCAGAACTCGTCGAGATTTGATGAGTCACTTTGGATCTCTTTTTCACCAGAAGACCCCCTCCGAAAGACATTATTCGTTTTAAACTCATAGTAATATTACAAGGTTTTACTTTCTTAATATTCTTTGGGTCCTAAAAGATCAAATAATAAAGATTTTCGTGAAAAAATTTATGAATTTTAGAGACAAGACATTCACAGCTCCCGCTTTTGGTGAAAAGTTGACAGTACAGTCTTCTCGCTTCCAGTCAAAACACAGGAAGCCCAGAGTGGAGCGAGACCCGCAAAAAAGAAATTTTTGATTTTCAGTAAAGGACCGTTCACTTGAAGGGGGCGGTGGGGGGGGGGGGGGGGGGGGGAAGGTAATAATTTCATTTCAATCAGAAGACTTGCCGATAGTTACAGTCAAAACGGCTCAAGCTTACCCCCCTAGAATCCATTAATGAATTTATTATTCGAATATTGAGTTCATTATTCGGCTCTGACTCCAAACTAGAAAATAAAATATCTACTTGAGTTTTGATTGGATTCTTCAACAATTGCCATGCCAATGTAGAAAAACTCCCCAGAAAGGCATCCTTTAGAATTTTAGTGTGAAATAAATGATAAGTTTGGAGTCTTCCGATTTTTTAATGAAAACTCAAAGTGAATAATCAACTCAATATTCGAATAATGAAATCATTAATGGAGCCTACGGGGGTACGCTTGAGCTGTTTTGACTGTAAATTTTTTTTTTCTTTTGAGGTAACTAATTAGCATATGTAAACATAGGTCTCCGATTTTACCTTGCAAAACTTCTTTGCTTTCCCCAATAAGCATGAAATTCAGTCCAATGAACGACAAAGAGTAATATATTAAGTAGATAGTTCAAAATTTGTCATTGATTGTTTGGTTTTTACGGGAGCTCTGTTCAAAGTTCGGCCATTTTGACCCCTCTTGAGCGTCTCTCACTTGAGGCTCAGGTCGAAACACTCTTTGGCCGTTTTCTCGAAAACGAAACAATATTTTCAAAAACCAACTACACAGGGATTCATATCTAATAAAGGCCTATCTAACTTCAAAAGGAGAGCGAAATTGATTTTTTTACCCTTGCCACGAATTCATCATGATTTTGTTCGATTTTTATGGACATTGCCTCTTAATCAGCCGCTTTGTCTCTCATGATTTATTCCTGAAACACGAAAAATCGGGTTTCGAACTATTTCGATCTAACCAGAACACAGCGCATTAATCGTCAAAGAAAATACTGAGTCAAACTAAGGCGCTCTGGTTCTACCTCGACGCAATGGTTGTAAGCTCAACTGTTTTCAAATATTCTTTGTTTATTGGATGTACTTTATCCTTACTACCATTATCACAAGGTAGGACACTTTTAACGCTGGAACTAAACAAGTTGTACATGTAAAATCCGCTTTTAAAACTGCAGTTTCATTTTGTTAATAAGAAGACGTTTTATAAATAATTTGACTATAAAACAATTGCGATAAAATACTGTAACATGGTTAAAAAACTAGATAAATATATAAACTGCGACGTTTCAACTTAGTTTAAGTCATTATCTAGCAAAGAAAAAAGGAATTAACGAGATATACGAGAATAACACTGGAAAATAACGAGTTTCATTTTGGATCATAAAAATCGTTCTTTGATATCTTTTGAAAATTAATTTATATTTGACAGATGTGCTTTATCTTTTTTTTTAATATTTTTACTATGAACTTATTAAGTGCTGCAAGTTAGAAATAGTAGACTAATTATATGACTTCGTTTCGCGGGGCAAGTAAAATCACCAGTCTAGGCGGAGATTCGCCCATGAACACACTGTTGATATCAGATATCAGATGAATGTACCTACCAGAGGCTTCCAAAAGGGTACAGAGGGACCAAACTGAGATTTTTTTGTTGCGCTGGGATAAAAATGAGATTTGATACACTGGGACTGGGATTTGGGTCACTGGGATTGGGAAAAATAATTATCAGTACGAGATTTCCCAGACTCAACACTGAAAATTTAAATTCAAAGTTAATTGCAAAAATCAGAATAGAAAACATGACTTAGTAGGATCCAGAAGTCTCATTTTTCTTTGATTTTTCCTTTTTCTATTCCCGCCGTCAGGCGTATGGCGTAATTTGGTTAGCAGCTGGACAGATTCAGGGGCTCAATGGACAGGAAGCACACCATCAAGTGACGCAGTATTTCATTTTGGTCCTGTGAGACTTTGGACCCCGGCCATTAATTCTGGACATTATGGTATGTATACAAATATAAATAAGTTAAATGTCTTTGGTTTCATGTGACAATGAGGAATCGTGAACGAATTAACTTCAGGATTTTGTTTTTGATTCCAGAAATCACTAGCAGAGTATATTCTAACACTGGTTTTGGCTGTGGACACGTGTTTAAGTACCAAACAGGCAGCACAAGAACTCGAAGGTAAACAAAAAAAGACAAAAACAAGGAGCCCCCAAAAAAATTGTTAGGTCAAAACAATCAGAGATTTTCTTTGAGCATAGAGTCGATCACAGTCTTCCGGCTTTTTTTTACCGGGCTGGTGACGGTAAGACTCTGGGGGAAGCAGTTATTTCCAAAATGTACCAGTTCATGTACTACTAGTAAAGTCCATGTTTTGTTTTTTGCTTTAGGCTCGTTACGAAAGGGTGGGGATACTACTTATCATATGGGGGCACGATTCGAATCACCACCACAGGAACTGAGTACAGCCCGTTAATAAGCTATAGGTATCCTACCAATCAATGGAATAACCTGAGGACTGTGGTACAAGGCACTCAAGTGACGATGTATATCAACGACAAGCTGGTGAAACAAGTGAACATGCAAGGCACTGGGGCAAATTCTTCAAGTGATAACTACGTTGGGCTCTGGTGCCATAGCAGTACTAGGGAAAGGGGCCGGGATTTCAGTGTAAGAGATTGTAAGTAAAGCGATTGTCATCATAAGATATAATTATATATAGACCCCTTGCACTAAATATGTATTAAAAAATGATTTCTGTACTAAAGAGAAGGCAATTCTTATACAGCTAAATAGGCTGTTGCTTGTTGCTTGTTGCTTGTTGCTTGTTGCTTGTTGCTTGTTGCTTGTTGCTTGTTGCTTGTTGCTTGTTGCTTGTTGCTTGTTGCTTGTTGCTTGTTGCTTGTTGCTTGTTGCTTGTTGCTTGTTGCTTGTTGCTTGTTGCTTGTTGCTTGTTGCTTGTTGCTTGTTGCTTGTTGCTTGTTGCTTGTTGCTTGTTGCTTGTTGCTTGTTGCTTGTTGCTTGTTGCTTGTTGCTTGTTGCTTGTTGCTTGTTGCTTGTTGCTTGTTGCTTGTTGCTTGTTGCTTGTTGCTTGTTGCTTGTTGCTTGTTGCTTGTTGCTTACCAAGCTTGAAATGTATTATATTCATACGTAAATAATGTCAGCACAGAAGAAAATATGCTGGAAAAACCTGAAGACAAAGTTTGGGAAAATTCCATATCGTTGCGACCTTTCGCTGATTGAATGCCCATCTCCCATCGTGCATTTCGGGCTTCGGATGCAATATGCAACAACGACCTTCACCAACCTTTTTTGAAATAGCTGTATATATTTTGACCCCCAGATTGAGAATTATTTTTCTATAGAAAAGAAACTCCTAAAACTTTTGTATTGGTTATTTTTTAGTGGCCGTTTGTCCAAAGCTAGCTGTAAATAACCACGTGAATGTTTCCCCATCGAAGTGTGTGACGTCATCTAGTTCTATTGGTACCACGTGCTCGTTCAGGTGTTCTCGTGGGTTCAAACTCCAAGGTCCTTCTTACAAGAAGTGTGGGTCTGGTGGAAGGTGGACAGATGCTGGCGCAAGTGTCAGATGCATTGGTGAGAATGCAGTTACATTTTAAGTCCTTTTGATGTACTCAAAGTTATTTTCTTTAAGAACAAGCTAAGGGTGGGATATCCACTTTCACAATCATCATCTTCACCAGAAACTTTAGTCTGCGTAGCAGGCCTTCGCCCTCGACTTTCATCATTATATAAATGTTCTGATAATCGTAATAATCATCACAGTACTATTTTACGTCTTAGATTACCGATGCACTAAGATATTTTGAAAATAGAGTTATAAAAGATGGATTGATTGCGATAAAATACTAATTATACGACTTCGTTTCGCGGGGCAAGTAAAATCACCAGTCAAGGCGGAGATTCGCCCATGAACACACTGTTGATATCAGATATCAGATGAATGTACCTACCAGAGGCTTCCAAAAGGGTACAGAGGGACCAAACTGAGATTTGTTTGTTACGATGGGAAAAAATGAGATTTGATACACTGGGACTGGGATTTGGGTCACTGGGATTGGGAAAAATAATTATCAGTACGAGATTTCCCAAACTCAACACTGAAAATTAATGAGGCTAATTGCAAAAATCAGAATAGAAAACATGACTTAGTAGGATCCAGAAGTCTCATTTTTCTTTGATTTTTCCTTTTTCTATTCCAAGGCGCATGGCGTAATTTGGTGAGCAGCTGGACAGATTCGGGGGTTCAATGGACAGGAAGCACACCATCAAGTGACGCAATATTTCATTTTGGTCCTGTGAGACTTTGGACCCCAGCCATTAATTCTGGACATTATGGTATGTATACAAATATAAATAAGTTAAATGTCTTTGGTTTCATGTGACAATGAGGAATCGTGAACGAATTAACTTCAGGATTTTGTTTTTGATTCCAGAAATCACTAGCAGAGTATATTCTAACACTGGTTTTGGCTGTGGACACGTGTTTAAGTACAAAACAGGCAGCACAAGAACTCGAAGGTAAACCAAAAAAGTCAAAAACAAGGAGCACCCTAAACAAATTGTTAGGTCAAAACAATCACAACCTCGCGCGAGCGGTTCGCTGGCCTTCCCAATCTCGAGCCTAGAGTCGATCAGATTTTTCTCTTCGTTGCGCTGAACAACGTATTTGTGTATAGAAAAAGATATGCATTGATGAATTATGGACACCCAGTACCGAGCATTTCAACAGGCCTCTGAGGAGAGAGGGGGTGTTTATCGGTACCCACAAAATAAATCAATAAAATCGGGTCCCTATTTTGGACCAATTTTTTTGACCTTCCATACGAAAGTCTAAAAATAGGTGTGTGTAAAGAGGGGAGGGACCGTAACTTGAAAGTCTAGTGGACATTTACAAAAAGTGTAGGGCATTGGCATCCTAGTCCCTCCCCCTCCGCGGTCCTTTGCAAAGTTCTCACACGTTCCCAGTTTTTTCCAAAATGTACCAGTTCATGTACTACTAGTAAAGTCCATGTTTTGTTTTTTGCTTTAGGCTCGTTACGAAAGCGTGGGGATACTACTTATCATATGGGGGCACGATTCGAATCACCACCACAGGAACTGAGTACAGCCCGTTAATAAGCTATAGGTATCCTACCAATCAATGGAATAACTTGAGGACTGTGGTTCAAGGCACTAAAGTGACGATGTATATCAACAACAAGCTGGTGAAACAAGTGAACATGCAAGGCACTGGGGCAAATTCTTCAAGTGATAACTACGTTGGGCTCTGGTGCCATAGCAGTACTAGGGAAAGGGGCCGGGATTTCAGTGTAAGAGATTGTAAGTAAAGCGATTGTCATCATAAGATATAATTATATATAGACCCCTTGCACTAAATATGTATTAAAAAATGATTTCTGTACTAAAGAGAAGGCAATTCTTATACAGCTAAATAGGCTGTTGCTTGTTGCTTGTTGCTTGTTGCTTGTTGCTTGTTGCTTGTTGCTTGTTGCTTGTTGCTTGTTGCTTGTTGCTTGTTGCTTGTTGCTTGTTGCTTGTTGCTTGTTGCTTGTTGCTTGTTGCTTGTTGCTTGTTGCTTGTTGCTTGTTGCTTGTTGCTTGTTGCTTGTTGCTTGTTGCTTGTTGCTTGTTGCTTGTTGCTTGTTGCTTGTTGCTTGTTGCTTGTTGCTTACCAAGCTTGAAATGTATTATATTCATACGTAAATAATGTCAGCACAGAAGAAAATATGCTGGAAAAACCTGCAGACAAAGTTTGGGAAAATTCCATATCGTTGCGACCTTTCGCTGATTGAATTCCCATCGCCCATCGTGCATTTCGGGCTTCGGATGCAATATGCAACAAAACCTTCACCAACCTTTTTTGAAATAGCTGTATATATTTTGACCCCCAGATTGAGAATTATTTTTCTATAGAAAAGAATTTCCTAAAACTTATGTATTGGTTATTTTTAGTGGCCGTTTGTCCAAAGCTAGCTGTAAATAACCACGTGAATGTTTCACCATCGGGGTGTGTGACGTCATCTAGTTCTATTGGTACCACGTGCTCGTTCAGGTGTTCTCGTGGGTTCAAACTCCAAGGTCCTTCTTACAAGAAGTGTGGGTCTGGTGGAAGGTGGACAGATGCTGGCGCAAGTGTCAGATGCATTGGTGAGAATGCAGTTACATTTTAAGTCCTTTTGATGTACTCAAAGTTATTTTCTTTAAGAACAAGCTAAGGGTGGGATATCCACTTTCACAATCATCATCTTCACCAGAAACTTTAGTCTGCGTAATAGGCCCTCGCCCTCGACTTTCATCATTATATAAATGTTCTGATAATCGTAATAATCATCACAGTACTATTTTACGTCTTAGATTACCGATGCACTAAGATATTTTGAAAATAGAGTTATAAAAGATGGATTGATTGCGATAAAATACTAATTATACGACTTCGTTTCGCGGGGCAAGTAAAATCACCAGTCAAGGCGGAGATTCGCCCATGAACACACTGTTGATATCAGATATCAGATGAATGTACCTACCAGAGGCTTCCAAAAGGGTACAGAGGGACCAAACTGAGATTTGTTTGTTACGATGGGAAAAAATGAGATTTGATACACTGGGACTGGGATTTGGGTCACTGGGATTGGGAAAAATAATTATCAGTACGAGATTTCCCAGACTCAACACTGAAAATTAATGAAGTTAATTGCAAAAATCAGAATAGAAAACATGACTTAGTAGGATTCAGAAGTCTCATTTTTCTTTAATTTTTCCTTTTTCTATTCCAAGGCGCATGGCGTAATTTGGTGAGCAGCTGGACAGATTCAGGGGCTCAATGGACAGGAAGCACACCATCAAGTGACGCAGTATTTCATTTTGGTCCTGTGAGACTTTGGACCCCGGCCATTAATTCTGGACATTATGGTATGTATACAAATATAAATAAGTTAAATGTCTTTGGTTTCATGTGACAATGAGGAATCGTGAACGAACTTCAGGAATTTGTTTTTGATTCCAGAAATCACTAGCAGAGTATATTCTAACTCTGGTTTTGGCTGTGGACACGTGTTTAAGTACAAAACAGGCAGCACAAGAACTCGAAGGTAAACCAAAAAAGTCAAAAACAAGGAGCACCCTAAACAAATTGTTAGGTCAAAACAATCACAACCTCGCGCGAGCGGTTCGCTGGCCTTCCCAATCTCGAGCCTAGAGTCGATCAGATTTTTCTCTTCGTTGCGCTGAACAACGTATTTGTGTATAGAAAAAGATATGCATTGATGAATTATGGACACCCAGTACCGAGCATTTCAACAGGCCTCTGAGGAGAGAGGGGGTGTTTATCGGTACCCACAAAATAAATCAATAAAATCGGGTCCCTATTTTGGACCAATTTTTTTGACCTTCCATACGAAAGTCTAAAAATAGGTGTGTGTAAGGAGGGGAGGGACCGTAACTTGAAAGTCTAGTGGACATTTACAAAAAGTGTAGGGCATTGGCATCCTAGTCCCTCCCCCTCCGCGGTCCTTTGCAAAGTTCTCATACGTTCCCAGTTTTTTCCAAAATGTACCAGTTCATGTACTACTAGTAAAGTCCATGTTTTGTTTTTTGCTTTAGGCTCGTTACGAAAGCGTGGGGATACTACTTATCATATGGGGGCACGATTCGAATCACCACCACAGGAACTGAGTACAGCCCGTTAATAAGCTATAGGTATCCTACCAATCAATGGAATAACTTGAGGACTGTGGTTCAAGGCACTAAAGTGACGATGTATATCAACAACAAGCTGGTGAAACAAGTGAACATGCAAGGCACTGGGGCAAATTCTTCAAGTGATAACTACGTTGGGCTCTGGTGCCATAGCAGTACTAGGGAAAGGGGCCGGGATTTCAGTGTAAGAGATTGTAAGTAAAGCGATTGTCATCATAAGATATAATTATATATAGACCCCTTGCACTAAATATGTATTAAAAAATGATTTCTGTACTAAAGAGAAGGCAATTCTTATACAGCTAAATAGGCTGTTGCTTGTTGCTTGTTGCTTGTTGCTTGTTGCTTGTTGCTTGTTGCTTGTTGCTTGTTGCTTGTTGCTTGTTGCTTGTTGCTTGTTGCTTGTTGCTTGTTGCTTGTTGCTTGTTGCTTGTTGCTTGTTGCTTGTTGCTTGTTGCTTGTTGCTTGTTGCTTGTTGCTTGTTGCTTGTTGCTTGTTGCTTGTTGCTTGTTGCTTGTTGCTTGTTGCTTGTTGCTTGTTGCTTACCAAGCTTGAAATGTATTATATTCATACGTAAATAATGTCAGCACAGAAGAAAATATGCTGGAAAAACCTGCAGACAAAGTTTGGGAAAATTCCATATCGTTGCGACCTTTCGCTGATTGAATGCCCATCTCCCATCGTGCATTTCGGGCTTCGGATGCAATATGCAACAAAACCTTCACCAATCTTTTTTGAAATAGCTGTATATATTTTGACCCCCAGATTGAGAATTATTTTTCTATAGAAAAGAATTTCCTAAAACTTATGTATTGGTTATTTTTAGTGGCCGTTTGTCCAAAGCTAGCTGTAAATAACCACGTGAATGTTTCCCCATCGACGTGTGTGACGTCATCTAGTTCTATTGGTACCAAGTGCTCGTTCAGGTGTTCTCGTGGGTTTAAACTCCAAGGTCCTTCTTACAAGAGGTGTGGGTCTGGTGGAAGGTGGACAGATGCTGGAGCAAGTGTCAGATGCATTGGTGAGAATGCAGTTACATTTTAAGTCCTTTTGATGTCACTCAAAGTTATTTTCTTTGATACATAGAAGCGTTAAGAACAAGCTAAGGGTGGGATATCCACTTTCACCATCATCATCTTCACCATAATCTTTAGTCTGCGTAGCAGGCCCTCACCCTCGACTTTTTTGCTGATAACTGGACTTTTTTGTCTAAAAAACGACGTTGTTGCCTAGAAAACGACGTGTTTGCTAAAAAACGACGTTTTTCCTAAGCGTGTGTGTTCGTGGTTGTGTGAAAGGGAAGCCCGTCAAACGTGAAGGAAAAAGGTCGAAGACTTCGATTGATTCAAGGACCATTTACTCTCAAAAAAGGAACTACTTAGAGTGCACGAAAAACACAATAATAAAAGGTATTAATTAATCAAAGATGAAAACTTTTTCAAAATATGAAAATAAAATTTGCAGTTCCAGGGTTTTTTCAAGCATTGCCTTTGACAGGAAGGAGGAGAAGATTGGGTATTAATTTGTGACGTGGGTTGGCAAGGTAACCAGTCTCCCAGTCTTCCCTGCGAAAGGTTTTTAATTACTGACAAAGTTTTTCCTATTTTTGTTCCAGTTCAGCTTCCAGATAGACACAGATGAATACCAACTAAATAGTTCACTGAAAAAAAATATATGTAACTGTAGACTGAGGTGTTAAGAATAAAATTGGTATATACAAATCTGGTTGCTCTTTTTGTCGATTATAAAAACTCGTCTTCCTTCAATTTCAGTCATGTTCGACTTTGCAAGGTATCTTAATAAGTAAACTTTGATATTAGTAACAGTCTTTTAGAAATTGTTGACATGAAAAGTTTGCTATAAAACAAGGTTATCGGGGTAGCACTTGTTCAGACTTCCTTTACAGACGCCATAGACATGTTTATATGATACTGCGACTACTGTCTTTGCTCGACGCTCGACCAAAGGGGCGTTTACTGTTAGCCGCCGCGCGACAAATAAGTGCCAAACCCCTCTCGTTCCTTGCAAGATAGCCTCCTTTGTAGGCGCTCTTAGGGTCGTCACGTCGTCACGCAACGTTTCTACGCAGCGTGACGACCCTAAGAGCGTCTGCGTAGGAGGCTACTTGCAAGGCCGCTATAAACTATAAATATATTTCATATATCCTTCCAATATTTTAACCACTTTATTTCCCTAATATATGATAACTGTACACATTGTTGGTATTAGTCCTTAATCCCTTCCCATTTTTACATTAAATTATCAGATCAAATCTATGTATCAAAATAAAAAAAAAACTGCATCACATTGGCTTGAGATTTCAAGCCATGCGTTTCCTTAATTCAGAAGACAAATTCTTGCTTATAACTTATAACTAGAGATATTTCTCTAGAGTTCCCTAGCACGCGGGTTACCACGTTTGGACTTCGTCTTTAATTTAGACAAGATGTACTGACATTCCAACCATGTAACGAACGTGTAAAGCAGTATTCTGTATTCTTAATCATGTGACTGCAATGTTCTTTCAAGGCTGGCTCCATCCACAAACCTGTCAAACCGGCTACAAGCACGCCAGCTTGAACAGCGGTGGTCAGAAAAGCGCGCGAAAATTGCTTTTAACGCGGGCTCATGTCCTTTCCCGCCAATGCGAACGAGTTGAGATAAAGCGCGCCTTCTGTTGACCCGGTTATGAACGTCAGCATCATAACAACTACATAACTTGGTAAAAACCGGTATAAACTACAGAGAATCAGGAAAAACAGGTTTACCATGAGAATCGTTGAAAGAATCCAAGTCTTTTCTGTGACCACCTTCCAATCTGGCTATTCCCTAGGTTAAAAAAAAACAGAATGTTGTAAAAAACATTTTCCCCCTTATTTGACCTTCCCCATAGTATATTTTGGTATTTCTTACGATCGGCCCTATAGCTACATCTGTCCCTAAAATGCAAATAGCTGAAATGCCAACACACTCAACTCAGCCTCATTTCAGCCACTCTGTCTCCCATGGTTTATTCCTGCAAATAACACGATCTTACTAGAACACATGTACAGCGCATTGATCGTCAAAGAATACACCATTATAATATAAAGTAAAATTCCAGTCTTTGTAATATTTCAACAAAAATGCCATGTTGGTTCATTTTTAGACAAATTAATAACTTTGTCCCTAAAATACTGAATTGATGATTAATTATATTAAATGGCCATAGTCATGTGATTGTCAATAACATTTATCATACTTAGCCACAACTTAAACCAACACCATCTGGTTTAATACTTAGGACCGCAACGTAGTGACCTTCTTTAGCCACAAAATCTAAATAGGATAGAATAAAAAAAAGAAAATAAGCCTTTTCGAACTAAAGGTCTGGTTCTACTTCGAAACAATGGTTGTAAGCTCAACTGTTTTCATATCTTTTTTGGTTCTTGGATGTACTTTGTCCTTGCTACCATTATCACAAGGTAGGATACGTTTTGCGCAGGGACGTACCAGAGTAGTTGTAAAATCCGTTTATAAAACTGCCCAGTTTCATTTTGAATCATAAGCATCGCTTTTTGCGGATATCTCTTTGATTCAGTTGACATATGTGCTTCATCTTTTTTTATATTATTACAGTAATATATTATTAACTATGAACTTACTATGTAAGATATAGGTGGTACTAAGCATCCTCGGACAGGAAAATATTATGCATAGTATGAAGTGGAGATCGACGATTGATACCAACCAGAGGCTTCTGAAAGAGTACGGAGGGAACAACTGGGACTCGTTTGAAATTTAGCGCGTGGAAATTAAAAATAGGATCTGATGCACTGGGACTGGGATTTGGGTCATTAGGAATGGTAAATAGAATTAATTATCAACTCTCTAAAGATTTCTCTAGAGCGACTCATTACTTTGAATGGGATTTATATTTGGAAAAATTTAGATTAGGAATTCTAAATGCGTGGTTAGGATTCCGTCCAGAAGCCTCCGCATCGTTTTTCTTTGATTTTCCTTTTTCTATTCCAAGGCGCATGGCGTAATTTGGTGAGCAGCTGGACAGATTCAGGGGCTCAGTGGACAGGAAGCACACCATCAAGTGACGCAGTATTTCATTTTGGTCCTGTGAGACTTTGGACCCCGGCCATTAATTCTGGAAATTATGGTATGTGTCGGAGGATAAAGTTAAATTTCTTTAATTTTATGTGCTCGTTCTTCACATTCTCGATCCCAGAGTTCTGCCTTTCTTACTGCGCATTCTCGACGAAATGCCAGAGACTCTGGGAAACCATAGAATTTCGAGAGGCGGTTGTAATTGGCTAGAATATTTGCCGCGATTATTGATTGAAAAACCGCGTTAGCAAACAGAACAGCCCTTATACCAAGATTGCTTTGAGAGTCGATAAAATGGCAGTGCAGCTTTCAAGCATCAAAACGGTTTTTTTCGGGAGTAACATTAAAAAAACCTTTGAATAAGGAAGCGCGTATAATTCAAATTCAAGCATGCGCATTACATACCAGGTACAAATATTCTGGCTACTGAGCATGCGCAGTAAGAATGACAGGGCGCAGAGGTAGAGTGCGTTTGAGATTGTGCAATTTTTTATTTCAGAAATCACTAGCAAAGTTTATTCTACCACTGGTATTGTCTGTGGACACATGTTTAAGTACAAAACAGGCAGCACAAGAACTCAAAGGTAAATATAAAGCCATTGGCATATCAAACCAGTCAAAAAGCCTTATATGGCTTTCCGGTCGACTGACGTCCGGTAAAACGGTATAAATATGATGAGAGCTGTTCTCGCTGGAATTCGGTCTTTTTACGTACAGCGAAACGGTAAGTTATATTAAAAAATTTACTTCCACTTTTATAAAGTAACATCTAATGGAAATCGATAAGATGCTATAAAAGAATCTTGAATTCAAGATTTAATGATAAACACTGAACCGCATTATCAACAAATTTCTGAAAAAAACCAGCGGTTTGTTACAGCTGTAAGTTATATTATAAAATAACTTTGATATTACGCGCGCTCTGATTGGTCAAAAAGCCATGTTTTATGAGAGCATAATACATGCTCACGTCATTTGTTTCTCTCTCGAAAAGTTAGTTATTTTATAAAAGCAATAAAAAACAGTTTTCCGTGTATTATACTCTGATAAAGACACGCGGGATGTGGAGAGAACACTTAAGAAGCTGGAAACCACTCCGCTACGCGTCGTGGTTTCCTACGCTTCTCTCGTGTTCTCTCCACATCCCGCGTGTCTTTATCAGAGTATAATACACGGAAAACTGTTTTTTATTCCTTAATTTTTGTATACCGATTACCGATAGCAAATGTCCAAAATGTTTTTGTTTTGTTTTGTTTTAGTCTCGTTACGAAAGCGTGGGGATACTACTTACTTTATGGGAATTCAGTTCGAATCAGTAGCAAAGGAACTGAGTACAGTCCGATAATAAGCTATAGCTATCCTACCAATCAGTGGAATAACTTGAGGACTGTGGTCCAAGGCACTAAAGTGACGATCTATATCAACGACAAGCTGGTGAAACAAGTGAACATGCAGGGCACTGGGGCTAGCTCTTCAAGTGATAATTACGTTGGGCTCTGGTGCCATAGCAGTTCTGATGAAAGGGGCCGAGATTTTAGTGTTAGAGATTGTAAGTAAAGCGATTGTCATCATAAAATATAATTATATATAGACCCCTTGCACTAAATTAATCCCTACCTGGGGGTCAAAACTATATATTCAAAAATTATTTTATTCCTCAAAATAAGGAAATTATATAAGTTTTTGACCCCCAGATTGAGAATTATACTGCAAGGCTTCCACCTTAGGAAAGAAACTCATAAAACTTTTTCATTGGATATTTTTAGTGCTCGTTTGTCCAAAGCTGGTTGTAAGTAACCAGGTGACTGCTTCCCCATCGAGGTGTACGGCTTCATCTAGTTCTTTTGGTACCACATGCTCGTTCAGGTGTTCTCGTGGGTTCAATCTCCAAGGTCCTTCTTACAAGAAGTGTGGGTCGGGTGGAAGGTGGACAGATGCTGGAACAAGTGTCAGATGCATTGGTGAGAATGCAGTTATATATTTAAAGTTCTTTTGAAGAACTCGAAGTTATTTTTTTCATGAATAGTTACATAATAGCTTTAGGAACAAGCTAAGGTACGTGGGATATCCCATCTCATCATCATTATTGCCATCATCATCTTTATCATCGTCATCGTCATATTCGTGCCTTAGTCTTCATCATCATATAGCTGCATGATATGATAATCGTAATAATCATTACAGTCGCTCATATACTTGGTCGGTCTGCATAGCGGGGCAAACATTTTCGTTGGCCCATTCCTCCCTACTGTAAATTGACTTGTGCATTCAGCCTTATAGAAGTTTCAATCTTATGAACAGATATCAACGAGTGTCAGACGGATAATGGCGGGTGTAGTCACGTGTGCATCAACACTGCTGGAGGTTACCGCTGCTCATGCTCAGACCCTGACTTAAGGCTCACAAATGACAATCATACTTGTGAAGGTATATATTTTAATATATAAAAGGACCGTCAAAGAAAAAACACATATTATTAAGCAATGTTGTTGTGCCTGCGTTTATAGTTTGTCACTGCACGCTGTCCAAGACGGTGAGGAACGATGCCTCTCACATGGCGTATCAGATATAGAGCTTTGAAGTTGTGACGTATTTCCGGGTCCAACTGCTCCAAAACCACTAAAATAAAGCAATTTAACCTCTAGGTGAAACAGTTAGAACCCTGTCAAGAAGTAAGAAATAAGATAATAAGAAGATAAAAATGTAATAAAAACTGCTTTTCGTCGGTTTTGGACCCGGAAGTCGTTTTTACATACGTTAATTTATAAAAGCTGTATTTATTCAAGCTGTCAGCCATGATTAAGCCCAACAACTGCATGATCATGTTAAATATCATACGAACTGTTGAAACCATCATCATTAGAAGAACTTTGTATTTCACAGTTCCAGGTACTCTTGTGACGTGCGCACCAAGCCATATCCAGATCTCTCTCCCCAAAGCACGGTACCCTGGTGTACTTGTCGAAGATCTGCAGCTTCTTGACCCATCCTGTCGCGCCACTGAAGACTCCAGCCACTTTTACCTCCAGACCCTCTTTAACCAATGTGGGACTGTGACCAACAAGACGTCATCTTCTATCACCTACACGAATAAAGTCACTGAACGACCACTGGCCAAAAATGCCACCATTACACGCATCCGGGAACTTGAAATCTCATTCACTTGCTCGTACTCACGAATGGAGGAAATGATGATGTCACGGTTCCAGCGGCCTCGTAGAAACAAGCTTATTTTTAACATGCATGTTCGCGGTAATTTTTCCTTTGGTTTCAGGTTCTTTCCGAACAGCTCGTTCCATAAACCGTATGGCAACATTTCAGTTCCACTGCGACTTCGTCAGCCGATGTTTTTTGAGGTGTCAGTTAAATCCAAAAATCGTGAACTTGACGTTTTCGCCCAGGATTGTTATGCGACCCCTTTTAACAATGTGACTCGTCCAAAGCATTGGTTGATCAAGCATGGGTTGGTAGTCAGTATATTGGCCTTTCCACAGTTTCCAAGGTTGCGTGAGAAACAGTAGGACGCGCGCTGAGTCATGGGACTGTTTTAGGGGACGCAATTTTTCTGAATATGGCAGAAAACTTAGCAAACTCTCTTGAAAAACAGACCGTAACCCAAAGTAAATGTGACTCGATCTAATGGCGTACGTCGCCTATAGCCCCATATGATTCAGCGTGCGTCTACTCGTTACCAATTTTCTGCGAAACCATGAAAGATTTTGAAAGAAAGTAACAGTCTAAAATAAATACACGTGCCGTGCTCACTGTCATTCACGGCTTTTAGTCATTCAACATCCTCTGCTAGCCATCTATTGCTGTCTTTCTAGCAATAATCCTCTTGAGCTTGGGTGTTATGTTGTCCCATTTCAGACCACGTGTTATTCTCTTGAGAATAAGATTCTTTGTTTGAGTTGTATCCATATTCATGTGTCTTCTCATGCACAACTGCTAAACAAAGAAATGATAATCTTGGGAATTCGAATGACATGTAGTAAAATGGGAACACATTATGCCCAAGCTAAAGAGGTCTATTTCATCATATGGTGTGTTGTACTTCAACTAACTGAACTGATAAGGTTTTCCATCCACCTTCTAGTTGTCTTGTGGACTCGACTTTGAAAGCCCTCAACACGTCATCCCCTAGCATTCAACGGTTTAGTTTCCAGGCCTTTCGCTTTGTTGGAAACTACAGGCACCTTTACTTCCATTGTCACGTGACTGCTTGTAACGGAAATGACGTCAAAAGCGTGTGTGTTCGTGGTTGTGTGAAAGGGAAGCCCGTCAAACGTGAAGAAAAAGGCCGAAGACTTCGGTTGATTCAAGGGCCGTTTACTCTCCAGAAAGGAAATATTTAGAGTGCACGAAAAACACAATAATAAAAGGTATTAATTAATCAAAGATGAAAACTTTTTCAAAATAGTGAAAATAAAATTTGCAGTTCCAGGGTACGTTTTTTCATGCATTGCCTTTGACAGGAAGGAGGAGGAGATTGGGTATTAATTTGTGTTGTGGGGACTGGGCAAGGTAACTAACCTCCAAGTTTTCCCTGCGAAAGGTTTTACTGACAAAGTTTACCTATTTTTGTTCCAGTTCAGCATCCAGATAGACACAGATGAATACCAACTAAATAGTTCACTGAAAAAAAAATATATGTAACTGTCGACTGAGGTGTTAAGAATAAAATTGGTATATACAAATCAATGGTTGCACTTTTTGTCGATTATAAAACCTCGTCTTCCTTCATTTTCAGTCATGTTCGACTTTGCAAGGTATCTTAATAAGTAAACTTTGATATTAGTAACAGTCTTTTAGAAATTGAAATTGACATGAAAAGTTTGCTATAAAACAAGGTTATCGAGGTAGCACTTGTTCAGACTTCCTTTACAGACGCCATAGACATGTTTATATGATACTGCGACTACTGTCTTTGCTCGACGCTCGGCCAAAGGGGCGTTTACTGTTAGCCGCGCGACAAATAAGTGCCAAACCCCTCTCGTTACTTGCAAGGTAGCCTCCTTTGTAGGCGTTCTTAGGGTCGTCACGTCGTCACGCAACGTTTCTACGCAGCGTGACGACCCTAAGAGCGTCTGCGTAGGAGGCTACTTGCAAGGCCGCTATAAACTATAAATATATTTCATATATCCTTCCAATATTTTAACCACTTTATTTCCCTAATATATGATAACTGTACACATTGTTGGTATTAGTCCTTAATCCCTTCCCATTTTTACATTAAATTATCAGATCAAACCTATGTATCAAAATAAAAAAAACTGCATCACATTGGTTTGAGATTTCAATCCACGCGTTTCCTTAATTCAGAAGACAAATACTTGCTTATAATTCATGAACTAGAGATATTTCTCTTGAGTTAAAGGGAGCAGCCTGTGTTCCCTAGCACGCGGGTTACCACGTTTGGACTTCGTCTTTAATTTAGACAAGATGTACTGACATTCCAACCATGTAACGAACGTGTAAAGCAGTATTCTGTATTCTTAATCATGTGACTGCAATGTTCCTTCAATGCTGGCTCCATCCACAAACCTGTCAAACCGGCTACGAGCACGCCAGCTTGAACAGCGGTGGTCAGAAAAGCGCGCGAAAATTCCTTGTAACGCGGGCTCATGTCCTTTCCCGCCAATGCGAACGAGTTGAGATAAAGCGCGCCTTCTGTTGACCCGGTTATGAACGTCAGCATCATAACAACTACATAACTTGGTAAAAACCGGTACAAACTACAGAGAATCAGGAAAAACAGGTTTACCATGAGAATCGTTGAAAGAATCCAAGTCTTTTCTGTGACCACCTTCCAATCTGGCTTCCCCCATGAAAGTACCAGCCCATACGATCGACCCAGCAACTCTCCTATCCAGAACGACATTGTGTAATACTGGTAATGATCTCTGGGATCAAAGGGTGATGTTTCAAACGCGATAGTCGTGACTACTCCTTGCATTGTAAGATAATCAGCAAAAAGGCCAACAAATAGTGGAGCAGCCAGATGCATGTTGGCTTTGGCTGCTTGGATTTTTTCTTCCTTTGTGAGGCTCTGATGTATACCATCCAGAGGGGATTCTTCGCCTATTCGAGTGTATTCCACGCTGCTTCCTTCTGACGTCTGGTGTACTCTAGAATGCGTGTATTTAGTGACAAACCATGCAATCACTGGAAACAGAGGGAGGATGAACAGGAGGAAAAGAAGAGCTGTGCTGGGGTGAACGCACATGAATGTTGTCAATACTGCAACAGAAAACACGGCAGAGTTAGTTAGGCGTTTTACATTGGTTCCTGAACAGAGGATCCAGGGATAAGGAAGGGATGGGTTAACCACAGGCAGCCCAAACTGAGGGTCTGTCTTTATGATTTATGAGGGTCTGTATGAGAGTTTGGAAAAATAATACTTTTCACTGAACAATTATAACTGTAAAACTTGCTGCAGTCGTTGTATGTTCTTTGTTCAGTCTCTTGCTCAGGTACGTTTCAATGAAAAAAAATTTAAGAAAATTTAACGATTTAATCTTGGTTAATTTTAGAAGTTGATTTTCAAGAGAGGAAAACCGGAAAACACGCCGAAAATAATCCCTCAGGAGAAAATAGCTGAAACTATCAGTGAATTCTTCTGACATACAACACCGAGAACAGATCGAATCGATGCTTGTGGACGTCCCTTATATCTTCCTAAGAATATGTTAAAAAAAAATAAAAATACCATTGCTGTATTATACCGGCCGTATGTTTGATCTGCATGTAGCGCATCGTGCAGTTTTTGAGTAATCAAATTATCGCTACACCGCCAGCTCTTTAAAATGACCATCTACAAGATAGCATAAATAATATTCATGCTCTCTTTTCATCTAATATTTTATGATTGTCAAATATGAAAACCCGTTAAATGCTGAATATATTTAACATGTTTTCACTATAATATTTGGTTCAACCATGCATACCTGTATACAATGCAGGCCCCAGGATAGCTCCCAAACCAGTTCCAGTCGCAAAAGCATGAATTGTCAAATCTTGATGCAACGATGTTGCAGACAAAAAGCTAATTTCAGCAGTTCCAAGTCCAAGAGATGCTACTAATATTCCTATAAGTCTAAGTCCTGGGGTGGTGATCAGAGCAATGAGGACAAGAGCAACGGAGAAGAAAATAGCCGAAACGACAGCTTTTGTCATCAACGGCACTTTATCAACATAATAGGGCAAAACCAAAGTCATGATAAAATATGGAGAGTTGAGGCACAGAATGGTAGAAGAAGTGGGAATATGAGTAGAGGAGAGGATGTCTTCAGCCGAGGTTATAATAGTTGTGTAGAGTATATATGTAACAACAGCGAAGCAAAGGAATCCTCCAATTTCAACCAACCCATTTCGACTTCTCGTTCGGCTTTCATCTTCGCTTGAATCCCCAATTTCCATATCATCGTCCAGGGCACCTTTTTCGCTCTCTGTACGGTTTTCTGGATCGTCTAATTTATCCATTGCAGCTTTGCCTTGTAATTCTCCTTCTCGGGGATGTAGAACTGCCACTAGAAAAGGGAGGCGACAGATCGAGCCGTATTTTCTGACGGCTTTTTATACAGAGATCGAAAGATTCTCAAGACAGCCACTATCAATATGTAATGAGCAAAAACACGAGTCCCACCTTTCATTTGCATACATATTTCCTTATTTCTTATTCGCTGGAATAGGGTTATTATCTTAGAACAAAGATAATCAAACCGGTGAACTTCTAGCAATTCTACAGCTGTCGGTGAGATCTCACCAAGCATATTAGTAAATGCACATAAATATATTGAAATAGAAAATACGAGTAGCTCTCATTCGACGAAATGAGGGATAGTATATCAATTTTTTATCGTTTTCTAGACCTTTTTCGTTTGTAATTCCGAAGAAAATAAATTTATATATTTATGGCATATATTGAACACCTGCGCTGGGCTCACGTCAGTGGAAAAAAAACCACAGGAAGCCCGGTAGACAGCTGAAGAAAACTGAATTTATTTTCCTTTGACTAGATAGAATAAAAAAAAATCGAATAAGAAAAGACTCAAATTAAATTGTGTTCCGAACAGATAGAAAAATAAATTTTATAGCCACGTTTATCAAATTGATATATAGATCCGAATCAATGCTCAGAAGTGGCTTCTCTTTTAGATCGCTAGATATCTTTACTGACATTTTATTCTTTGCCCAATATATTTTCGCCCGGGATCCAGTCCTTATCTTGAATTCACTTGTGGTTGAAAAATTATTCCCAAAGGCGCATCTAACAAAGCTTTCTTTGTCATATTTCTTACTGCAGATAAGCTCTTTTTAATGAAAACTATTGGTGTAGATTTGTTTCATAATTTCGAGTCACGACTCGATATACAAATTTGATTATCCTCTCCGGATTTTCCAATAATGTGTATATTAAAGATAAATCTAGCCAATCATAAACTGGCAGTATTATTCATCGTGTTGTGGCTAACGGAATACTTGGGCATTTTTTGTTAATTAGTGCGTAGTACTCATAAAATACTCATTAGCTTTGACAAATAATGTAAGCGCTTCAATATCTTCTGCGAGATGATCTGTATATTCATGGGTTTGTTGGCAATAACAAGTTTTCAACAGCAAGTTCTGGCTACCTAGGGAGCTAATAAATAAGAAACTGAAGGATGGATCAGGAAAGAATCATAGATAAGCTTATAGCATAGAGCTTTGGGAGGGCTCAAGAGGGTGTGACCACCCTAACGATCCTACAATGAACCAATGTAGTATAGTGTTTTTTGTGTGAGTGGGTAACGATACAACGAATAATTGTTAGCACTAGTGTAGTCGTACCGTATCTTACCAGAGCCGTAACTCATGCGAAAAGAAACCTGTGGTGGCTTACAACAGCACGTACATCGATGGTACATCCCGTAACATTAAAATGGTTTTCAAGCAGTCGTTATTAAATAATTCATCCAATCATAACGCGTTACGGCTACGGTATAGTTGGAGGTCGCTAGCTTACTAACCACGGCTTTATTAGTGCGGTTTTCGTTAGAGTGGAAAACATACGGAAAAGGCGAATGTAAAGGCGCGGAAATACGAGCAACAAAATCGTGCAACATTTTTGCGCTACATGTTGCAGAGCGAATGTTGCTCGTATTATCACCCCGCGCGCAACAAATTTCCTTTGTTGCAGAATGGAATGAGGTTCTACTTCTGCAACAAAGTCTGGTTGTTGCACGGGGTGGTAATATGAGCAACGTTCGTCAGTTCTGCAACTTGCAACGCATCAATGTTGCGCGAAACGTTGCACGATTTTGTTGCTCGTATTACCGCACCTTAGATAACAAATTATTTCAGGAATCACTAGGGCAGATTAACACCTTTCTAACGAATTTAATTATCTTTTCAAGCCTTCCCTTTCGCGGGACTAAATGGCGTACAATTTTTAGAATGTTCTTTTCTTTCTAATGGCTTAACGAAGCCGAGTGAAGCATTATGGAGCTTCCGGTTGGAATAAAAAATAAATACCCATGTTATTGTTATATGAGAACTTTTATACATCTAAATATAATGTTAATTCCGCGTATACCAGAGCGTATACTATACTATACAATTATATATTTCAGTTACCTTATATTTTTGACTCTCAAATATTTTGAGAGTATGTATGGGGCAAGGTCAAAAAACTTGGTCCAAAATAGGGACCCGATTTTATTGATTTAGGTGGTGTGCACCGGTAAACACCCCCTCCCCCTCAGAAACCTGTTGAAATGCTCGATACTGGGTGTCAGTAGTGACAATGGAAGTTCTGCACCATCATGTGCCGGCGGCCATGTTGGATAGCAGAACAATAAAATTTCTTTTGATAGTGCAAAACCTTGTTTGACATACATGCAAACAGACAGTACATTCATTTCGGCGATTTGACTTCTAGTCTTGGAGATATTTGAAGACAAAATCCAGGATTTCACTTCCAGAGGTGGCTGGTACCGGGTAACCTCACCCCTGCCCTATAAATCGGGTCACGTACAGTAACACGACAATTTTTTTGACCTTATCCTTGATAAACCAGGCCTTGATCAGCCAAGGGACCATTCAGTCTTACAAAAGAGAAAGCAACGCTCTTCCTTCCGCGACAAAGTAAGCAAAAGAGCAAATATAGAAGGCTGGCTCTTTGAACATGAAAAAGTTTCAAAATCTGGCCAACTAAAAGAAAAATTCCTTCAAATATGAAATGGCCCCAAATTGAAGTTATCATCGCGCATGAAACTCCATAGAAAAACCAGCATTATCGCGATCATTAATGTTGTAATGCTTAAGCTACGGATACATGGTGCAACATTGCGCTCAATTTTGCAGGCGACTGATATTGCGAGCCATGTCACACGACGCAATTTGTTGCAGGCAATGTTGCTGAAGTAGAAAACGATACTACTTCAGCAACATTGCCTGCAATATTGCACACAATGCTGCACTGTGTGTCTGCATCCTTAATGTGTGTGGGAGGGGGGGGGGGGTGGGGGCAAAGTGGAGTTGGGAGAATATTTTGTACACATTATTTTAGCGTGCTTCCAAGGGCTCCTCGTGTCAGATCCACCTCAATAGGAAACACGTTGGCATCCTTCAGCACTGAGTACGAACTGTCATGATAAACTGCGACAGCAGAAACAAAACGTTGAAGTTGAACCACGATATCTTGCACTAGAAAATGAGAAAGAAAAGAAGAAAGGACCGATCAATAAGTTAGAAAAGGATAGGATAACTGGGATTGGATGAATAAGAAGGAAACTTAAACAATGTGTAAAAATGTTTGTAACTGTACTGAGGTTTACAACGTTAGATCTTTGTCATCTGCGACGAAGGACTAATGTACAATCAATCAATCAATCAATCTTTATTAGGGTTATTAAACAGATAAAGAACTTTGTCTTTTTTCCAATCTGGCCCTTAATACAAAACATCAGTATTGTTATAAACTTTTTTACATAGTGTTTAAGATTCCTTCTTGTCCACTAATTGACAGGGAAATAAAGAGGTATTTTGTTCCTTACCGTGTTTTTGGTCCAGCAGTTCTAGTTTGATAAGAACATCTTGTCTAAGCTTGGCAAATCTCTCTCTCGCAAGCTGTCTACATCTCAGTACAACTCTGTAGTACCAAAAAACATATTATAAATCTTTCACATCAGACAATCACAAAAATTGTTTTTTTGTTTTTGGCTTAGTAATTTCAATTGATTTAAACTTATAGTTGGACTTTGAATATGATTTGATTTTTATTTTTATTTTTTTATGTTTCTTAGGCACATGATTGCATTTCTTTAATAATCATTATTTCCTTTTTCAAACTATTTCTCACCTGTAATCGTAGTTTCCTGTCTCAACACGATAAAGTGATTCATGAAGTGCCTGCAAATTTGACAACATGATGGAATTACGAGGGTCACTTAATTTTCACATGACAGGACAAAGAACAAGTAAACTAAAAAGTAAGAACTTACAGCATATGCATATTCTTCATCATCCATTTCTTTTACTTTCAAACAATAGGACTAAGAGAAAAAGTCAAGTGTTAGCAAAAGTGTGCATGAAGACATCTTGCACGTGATGTCAAAGCAGCTCAATTTGGAGGACAATGGAAAAAACAATTTCAATCTCCTGAGAATTGAGCTGCATTTCAAACTGCTGCAAGGGCTCTATATGTGAAACGATAAACAAAGCCTCAGAAAGAAGCATGTCCTTATATAAACAACAGCATTTTCATTAAGAGTCAGAGATCGGAAAATGGGCCAGTAACTGAGCAAAATTCTCTGGCAGTAATTTGTAAAATGTTCACTTAAATGAAAATTAGAAGACTATCCAGTTATGTGGTTCATGGTCTTCTACTGTTACTTCAGAACTTAATGCAAACCCTGAACAAACACAAATAATACTTACCAGATATTCAAACTTTGCATCAGCATATTTCCTTATAGTTAATCTTGTGTCAGGAATGGCCTTTGGAAATAGTAAGAAAACCAAAATGAATGAAAGAATGAATGAATGAACAAATGAATGAATGAAAGAATGAAAGAATGAACTGAAAAGTAAAGGAAGGAAAGAAAAAAAAACAAGAAAAATAAGGAAAGAAAAGAATGAAAAATACAAAGAATATATTCTTCACATACCTTACAAAGATATGTGTTGAGATCTGTAAGCATTGGTTTCACTTTCTTCAGGAAATCCATTCCCAGTTTCTCAAAATTTCTACAATAGTTATATACACTGATTATTAGATTTTCTAATTATTATTAGTGCCTTAATTGCTTCCTGGAACCTGCAACACCCCTTGAAATCCTATTTCTCTCATCACAGGTGAGGCATAGAAATTTTTTGGGGACCATACACATATGATAGTTTATCAACAACAAAGGTTACACCAAGAGTAGGTAATGGCTGATTTATACACGAGTACATGTACTTACCTGTGAGCATCACTGAATATAGCAAATGCTTCACTAGCATTAGGTTGAAGTTCTCTGACTCCAATAGAAGCAAATATGTCTCCAAGCTCTGCGGAAGACAAGAAACATTGTATAACATTGTATACTAAATAATTACAATGCAACAATGATTCCACAATGACAAATGTCTCATTGAATGAAAAATTAATTGAGAATATTTGACTATTTTCAGTGCATGACAAACAAAATACACTGGAAAAGTTGAGAGGATGAATGTTCCCACTATAGCCATACCTTTATGAGTTTGTGCAAGCTGGTAAAAACTGTGTAAATACTGCCGAACATGATCCACTAAACCTGTCATAACAAAAAATAATGGGAATTAAGTAATCATCCACAATGCTATTGCTCCAAGTGGAAACAAAAAGATGGCAGGATGGAAGGTTTGTCTGCGTGGATGTTTATTTCTGTTAATAAAGTTAAATCACTTCCCAATCACATGTGCGAAATCCTACAATTTGCTGTCGCAACGAAGTTGGTTTTGGCAGGTGTCAATCAAGGTGTTTGCTCAACATTCCATGAGCCACGCGCCCTTGAAAACTTTGTGTTTTCCAACAATGTCATGGAAACAAATTGATTGACATCCACCAAAACCTTATATTTTGTTGTGACGGAGATTTGTACGTGTGATTGGGAAGCGCTGTAAGAACATAAGAATGTATAACATATAACAAACCTTTGTAGACATTTGAATTCTGTTCTAATTCATCAAGCTTTTTTACTAGCCCATCTGAATAAAAATAAAATTGTATGCATATCTGAGACCCGAAGCACCAGTTGTTTTATGATAGTGTTAAAAGGGATAAAATGGGAAATGAAATAAGTAAGGAAAGGGAAAGTAAAAAAAATAAAATAAAAATGGAGTGATAGAGGAAAGGTTTGATGGAAAGGAGAGGATGGAAAGGAAAGAGAGTGTGAGGAAAAGGAAACAAAGAGATACTGTAGTGGGAGAGTGAGGAAGGAGAAAGTAGAAGCAGGGAGAGAACTACAGTGTCAGCAGGAAGGAAGGTAAAAGAAAGAAAAATGATAAGCTAGTAAGGAGGGATAAGATATGGTAGAATCCTGGGGGGATGCTTATAACTAGGATTATACAGTATTAAGGAATCAAACAAGATAGTTACAAACAAAGAAGGTTTATAAATAGCTTACCATTACAAAGGATAGCTCTGCTTAGACCAAGAGCATCAGCTGTTGAAGAACTCATACCTTCCACCATGCGATGCTTCATTTTCTTCATTACTATAACATTAAAAGTGCTATTTCAAATAATGCATCATAAAATTCAACCCAGGGACATCTAACTTTCTCCAAAGAATAAATATAAATTATCTTAGTGCCACAGAATAATAGGTACAACAGATTTCAATGAAAGAGTTATCACGCCACAAAAACATGTCATGATCAGGCCCTCAAACTTCTACGACTATGCTGACAGACATTTATTATATTTTTATTTTGTTTTATTAGCTTTGCCAATAACAAACAACAACAATGTAAGGCAGGGTAACCGCGACAGCAGTGGTAGGCCAATTACTGCCATTTTTTCAGCTTGCATACTTTTCTCCACATGTTGGCATGCATGCTTTTGATAATTTCCTTCCACACAATTTATCAAAAACTTATTTATGCCTTTGTTGCTTAATTCCTCCATGCTATATTACCGAACAGAGCACTGAAAAAGCTGTTTTATTCTTTAAAAAAAAAACGTATTTATTTATTACAAAAGAACTTACTGATATCAAGTGATTTTCCTTCTTTTGGGTCAGCATGGAGCTTGACATAATTTATAGTAACTTCCTCCTAAGAACATAATAACATGATTAAATTAACCTAGTCAAACTGTTTAAATAATATACAAGGCCAGGAAAAACACATATATACTAAAAAAAATCAAACCAGAAAAAAATCCAAAATATTAGACTTAAATATAAATAATTAAAGACCCATTCAAGCATTGCAAATCATCTTTTGATCTTTGTGTTGAACAAAATTAATCTCAAAATTGAACAATACACGTAAAAAATTCAGCTACAAGGCCCTAAAAATCTGCATTTTTTTACGAATAAAGCTTAAACATTTTACGAGAAAATTAAAGTTACAAATTTATTGACATACTTTTACTGCTTGGATCGCTCGAGCCACGTCAACTTTTGTTTTCCCTCGCAAAGACTTCCCATTTACTCCTACTATTTCATCTCCAGCTTGTAAAATTCCATCTTTAGATGCTGGAGTATTATCAAAGACTTGTACAACATATAAACAAGGACATAAAGGAGCTCCACCACCAATACTAATTCCGATTAAATTCTGTTTGTCTTTCCGTAGAATCACTGATCCTGGCTTGCCTTGAAGACCCCTGGCAAGAAAAACGTCAAATAAACTCACTTTAAACTCAATTTACGCCACCAAACTCGCCATAATGAAAGCATAATAATCGAGTTTTTACCTGGGGTCGATCTCATACTCGTATTCCATCATTTTGAATTATTTTTTGAGGTTTAAATATGAGAAAAATTTTTACTTTACAATTTTATTTTATTTGGTTTTACGATATACCCAGGATTCCTTTCGGGCTGTTTTCGTGACCCGAAAAGACTTCTGGGTGAATCTGCACTGAAGTATGTCAGCAGTAGTCCAACATAATGACGTCATTTTATTTATTTCTTAAAACTAAACACCAAAAACTCAAATAAATTCCAACTTTTCTTAATCATTGTAATTTAGCATAGACAATATTCAATTTTTCCAGCAGTAAAATTGGTTTTACAGCAAAGAAGCAGGGAAAATGGTTTTGTTTTTGTAAAACCGGAAGTACGTCACGTCTGATTGTGCCCAGTCCTCCACGGTTTGGTTGTCCAGGACAACACGTTCAACAACCACAAGTTTTAAATCTCGAGAGAAAAAGTACAAGATATTTTCTTTGTTTTTATGGAGAATTTCTAGCTTTTTTTCAACCATGAGCCGTCTTTACGACACTATAGAGCCTTCTGTTATCGATGAGCATATGCTCAAGCAGGCTGTGGAGGAGCAAGGTCCGAGAGGAGAAGCAGGAAGGATTGCTAAACAAGAAGGGGTTGACTTTGGAGAAGTGCTTTCGTTGAGACTAGATTTTAAAAGTATGAAACTCTATTGGAAAATATCTTTCTTAAATATCCTTAAACTTTGAATAATACACCTATATCTTACTAACGAAATGTCAAAAAATTAAATTTCAATATTATATATGTTAAGCTGACATCAAAATAGCTTACATGAACTTTGTTATTGTAAGCTTATGAACTTAAAATCTTGAACTTTTTCTAATATTTTTTTCTTTAGTCATATGATTTGTCTGATACTACAGAAGCAGGAAGAAATGGTTTGATTATAGTTGTTCTTCTTTTTATCAGATGTTCTAAAGATAGACAACCTATGGAGCTTTGTTAATCTAACTACTCTACAACTGGATAATAATATTATTGAGAAGATTGAAGGTCTGGATATGCTAGTCAACCTTGAGTGGTTGGGTGAGTGTTATTTTACAAAGATATAGCTAACAGAATAGCAAGAGCAGGGCTTGAAATAACAGCTGGTCAACAGAAATATGTCCAGCCAGAATAGGAACTTGTCTTGTCAAATCTTTCCCTTGCCAGTCATTTTTACCAGTAACGTCGAGCCAGAAATGGGGTATGACAAAGCTAAGCTAATCTGACCAGCATCTGACCGGTCATTATTTCAAGCCCAGGAGAGCCCAGAGAGTCATAACATGTTGTAATCTAATTTTGTAATGGGAATTTATTGGATTATAATGGGAATGAAAGGTAATGAAATAACAAAGGACTTGGCTGTGCCTTTTTAAAATTTTTGTCAACATCTCTATTTCTTTCAGATTTATCTTTCAATAATATTGAGGTGATCGAGGGTCTGAGCAAGCTCACTAAGTTAAAAGACCTAACCCTGTACAATAATAGAATCTCAAAGATAGAAAATATGGACAGTCTAACAGAACTTCATGTCTTTTCAATTGGAAATAACAATTTGAAACAACTGGATAATGTAAGTATTAGTCTAAGACAAAAGGCTCAACGATAAATACAGGCCTTCAATCTCAGACTTTCTTATTCTCTTTCCTAGGTACTATATTTAAGACAGTTTAAAAGCCTGCGAACCCTGAACCTAAGCTCCAACCCTTTCTGTGAAGATGCAAATTACAAAGAGTATGTGATAGCACATCTGCCAGACCTGGTGTATCTGGATTTTAGATTAGTTGATGAGACAGCCAGAGAAGTTGCTATGGAGAAATACAAGTATTCTATTGAGGAACTGGTACATGATGAAACAGTTGCTGAACGGAAGAAGAAGGAGAAGGAAGCTAAAGAGAATGAAAGACAGCTACACAAGGTCAGTATTTTAATAATAACTTGACTCATTGATGATGACAATGATGATAAATGATGATACAATAATCATATTGGTGATTACTGTAGGATTACTGATGATGGTGATGATGACTGATTGTGGTGATGACTGATAATGATACAATGATGATGATGATGATGATGATGATTGACTAATGATGATGACTGATGATGTTAATAATGATGGTCAATAATTTTGATAACTGATGATAATGGCAGATGATGAGGATGATGATAACTGATGATGATGATGATAATGACGGCATGATGATGGTGGTTGAGATGATGACACTGATGATGATGATGATGATAACAATCATTATGGTAATTAAACATAATCACCATGAAAGCTTTATTCTAAATAGAATGCAAGTTTTCCAAACCCAGACAACTTCAGACTCCATATTTCTAGTACATAGGCTTCTGTTCATCAGATTTACTCTACCAGAAACCAAGACATTGAGGTTATTTGCTGAAAGTTTAATTTATTCTAACAATAGGAAGCGTATGTTGAAGACCTCGACACCTCTCATCTGTTTGATGCTATGTTTGGTGATGATCCTGATGGTGAAAAGTTGTCAGCACTACCTGGCATGGAGGATATTATCACAGCATATCCTTTTGTACTACTGTCATCTAGTACCATTAAAGTTATTCTGCATTTCATGCACTCGTTGCTCACCTCTGGGGTCTTGGATTCAATTTTTAGACTTGGTATCACACGTAAGTAGGGTTTGTTAGGTCTGTCCCTTGATTCGACGGTTTTTCTCTGGGTTTTCCTGTTTTCCATCTTGTTCCCCAAAACCTAACCTCCTTCCCTTCCTATCCCATTAGAAATGGGAAAACTATGCATGTTCTTTTTTTTTGGGGGGGGGGGGGGGAAGGGGGGATGATTTGATGAGGTTAATGGCAAGTCCCCCCCCCCCCCCCCCCAAATAGGGAAAGCTTGACTATGCCCCTTAGTGGTTACATTTTTCCTTGACTGTTCTTACTTATAAGGATAAATTCATGTCAATCTGCAATGATATCTTCGAATTTGGTCTACGAGAAAGAACTAAACGAAAAGAGGAAGTCGACTCGTTCTTCTCCTGTTTTGAAGAAGCTCTGTCAGAAAACAAGAAAGGAGGTGTTCACCACATTCAGGAATATATAGAATTCAAGAAAAAGGTAGGGAGAGGAATGCGTGATACAGCTTATATCAGTATACATGTCTGTGATAAATGGCTGGTACAGACATCCTCTGCTGTATTGTGATCAAACTGGGAAGTCGTCAAATATTCTGAATCAATTGAAATTACTTGCAAACTCGTATATGAATAAATCATTTTGTCTTGTGCGTAATGTTTTCCCATTTCAGACCACATGTCATTCCCTAGAGTACCATTTCTTTGTTTATTGGTTGCGCATGAGAAGACACATGAATATGGATACAATTCAAACAAAGAATCTTATTCTCAAGAGAATGACATATGGTCTGAAATAGGAAAACATTACGCCCAAGCCAATTTCTATTTTACTCGACTTCGGACTATGGACCAAAGGAAGACAATGCTGATTCCTTTATTTCAGATCTCTACCAGTATACCATTAATTTAGAATGAATTTCTAAATTTCTGATGAAAAAACAATTACCCCCTTGTACACAAGCATGTACCTCCGAGAACCACAGTTATTACACTCATAAAGGTCCATGAATTCGAAGTCGTATATTTTATTTATTTTAACGTTGTTGTTGTCGTACCTTAGGCGTTGGTGGACTACTCCAACACTAGTGATGTCAATTTACTAGAGAGTATGATGAAAGAGATTGTAGACAAGGTAGCAAAACTGTGGGACTCACTGATGGGGCTGGAAATGCAACTAGTGGATCAGCTGGAGGTTAGTACTGGTTAACTGGAATCTTTAAAGGTTAGGGCCAGGAGGTCCAGATAGGGAAAAACTATACCCGAGGTCTTGAATATACGGACGGAGGCCGTTAGACTAGGCATTGTTTTTCCTTATCCGGACCGACTTTAAATAACTTATGTATTTTTTCACATTATTTTTCCACTTCTTTTGCAATGTTTTATATCCTTCATCGCATGCGCACGCGCGGATGACGTTAGGATACCTAACCGCGGTCAGAGATAGAAAATACCGCCCACTCAAACAGCTGATTAGAACGCACGATTTTTAGGATACCGGAACGGAAAGAAATAATTTCTGGTTTTGCAGAACTGAACTCCGGTGCCATGACCGTGTTTTGCGATGAATCTCATCCTTGGAAATTGTCTTGTACATTTAGTAATCTCTCAGGGATTTGTTTGCGTGGTAGGTGTGGAATAACCAGTTCTGCAAGCCCTCTTGTCCTCGATAACTATTTTATTAAAATGTTTTTTACTGAATTCATATTTTTGTATCATAACTGTAGGACACCATCAAGGACTTTGAGAGAAACATGGCGGACATGGTTACGTCATTCGTGGAACACGTACAAGGACTATATCCTTAAAGTACTTTCACAGTATTACAGTCACGTGCCGTGCCGTGATCGTGACGATGCCGTGTCCAAGCAGAGCTTTGGCGCGTCGCGATTGGTGTGCAACAGATGCTTTTTGTATGACTGTGAAAAGCTCGCGGCACGAACGCGGTCGTGACAGGGCAAGGCACTGCCGCCAGACCAATCACATTGCGCGAGAATTTATTCTCCATCCAATCAAATACCTGAAACACGACATGAACACAGCGCAGATACGGTCACGGCACTGCAAGGCCAATCACATTCCGCGAGAAAAAACAGCCAATCAAAGTTTTTAAAAAGCATCACGGTCACGGCAAGGCATGCATACGACACCAAGCTTTTCACAGTCATACGAAATCCACTCGCGCGCGCGTGTATTGTATGCTTTTGTAAAGCTCGCTTCCTCAACAAATCAGAAAGCGAGATTTATAACTGTTCTTTCATAAGAAGTCATTCGTCACTTTTACCATTTAATGAACCAATCCTTAACAATAAACACGATGACGCAGTTGCGCGACTTGGAGAATACACACAACGAGAAAGTATCTGATATGTGTGTAGTGACACTAGAAAAACTGATGAAGAATGAAATGGAAGAAGACCTGCCTGATGATCTCAGGATGGTAAGTGCGACAATACCTAATGTTACAAGACATACTTGTTTTAGTCAAAATACTCAAAACTGAGCAGCTCGTTGCCTGCCGTATTCTTCGATGTTCCAGCTAATGTAATAGACCCCTTGCATGTGACATCGAAGCAGCTCAATTTGAAGGACAAAATAAAAGAATTTCAATCTTATGAGAATTGGAAACCTACTGTTTTGTCCTCCAAATTGAGCTGCATTCCGAAGTGCTGCAAGGGGTTTATAGCTATAATTTAGAATAGCCCTCTTAATCAAGTAATAAAACAGCTTCTTCTGTGCCCCGTTTAGTAATAGAGCACAGTTCTCGACCAATCATAGTGCGCGTAGTGATGTAACTATGTAACTATATAATATACAATACTAGAATGCGTGTCATCTTTGGCAATGCCATTTTATTTCACAGTACTGGTATTCATGTTTATCTTTTGCTTGTCTGTTTCTAGCTGTTTGTTGACAAAGACACCATTATGAATGCTGTCAGTGCATCACACGATACGCATCTGCTAAAGATAGACAACAAGGTAAGAAAAATGGACAAGGTTGTCTACACGGGGTACTTGTGTGCGTGTTATGTCTTGTGTCCCCATGTTAGCATTTGTGGGTGCTATTTCGTGATTACCACCAACAACGGCGCTGCCAAACCACCATCAACATACATCTATTAACCAACACCATCACTATCTTCACCACTACAACTACCATCGTAATCACCATTACTACCATTGTCACCATAACCATTATCAACACACTATAACCATCACTATCACCACCACAATCACCAATACCATCATACATCATCACCAGTACCACCGCTATTACCGTCATCACCACCACCACCACCACTACCCCCATTATCATGACCATCACCACGGCCATCATCACTACTATCATCATCATCCTCATCATCATCACCACCACACCATCATCATTCATCGTTCCTCACATGACCATAACCATCATCATCATCATTACCGCATCACCACCACCACCACCACTTCCACCACTATCATCATTACTACCACTCCACCACCGTCATCATCATCACCATCACCCCTACCACCACCCTTACAATCATCACCGTCGTCGTTATTAATAGCCTTGTACTTCTTCCCTTGACAGGAGGACGACATAGTCACACGTGCTAACACTACCATGCAGACCTTACTTGAAAACATACACAACACCGAAGTGAAGAGGAATCGAGACAGGGTGGCCGAGATCAATAACCTGATAGATCACTTTAGAGATGAAGCTGAAAGCTACGAGATGAGTGGACCTATCTAATATATTATGTATAAAATACCAGTGGACTTTCCACCCCAGGAGCCTTGTCATTCTTACTGCGCATGCTCGACGAAATGTTAGTAAGAATGACAGAGTTCTGTGAGTGAGAGTGATACCAGTTGTATTTCATGGCATCAATCACTTTCTGGGGTTCACTGGAAGACTGTTAACAAGATACTGGACTGATTTATGGGACGTGAGATGGAAGAGCTTGTGATGGGTTCGTACCCCAATCATTCCCACAATTCTTTTCACCACGGTAATAAATGGTCTTCCTCTGAACTTGGAAAAGGTGAACTTAAAGAAACGAGTTCACAGTATTTTTGGGGTATGAGATTTCTATTGTTAAGAAGGATAGACACACCATACAATTTATGCTGAAATAACCCTATTATAAAAAGAATTCAGAGATATATTATTACAAGTCAGTGGTTCTCTCGCGCAATATGAATGGTAGGACAAGTCATTGTAACCTTCCCTCTATGTTCGTGGGTAGCCAGGTTTCTATTTCTTAACGACGAGATTTTTATAAGTCTAGTGGACAGTGACAACTTTATCATTATGGGACCCTTTTCGATAACTGAAATCTGAACTTGGCTCATATCCAAGTGTCTTACTAATTGGGAGCGACGAGTTCACCATCTTGAAGCCGGGCCCATTTCGAAAACTGAAATCTGAACACGGCTCGCATGCAAGCTAAACTTGCTATTAAAACAAGTCTTTCTAATGGACAGCGACGAGTTCACCATCACTTTTCGAAAACTGAAATCTGAGCACGGCTAAGATTCAAGCTAAACATGCCAAAGAAGTCGTTCTAATGGACAGCGCCGAGTTCACCATCACTTTTCGAAAACTGAAATCTGAGCACGGCTCAGGTCCAAGCTAAACATGCCAAAGAAGTCGTAATGGACAGCGACGAGTTCACCATTTAAAGACCCCTTTCGAAAACATGAAATCTGAACATGGCTCGCATCCAAGTTAAAGATGTCACCAGGCCAAAAGTTGATAAAGTGTCCATCAATGTAATTATCTATTTGACATTTTAATGTACCATACTGTTATCTGATTTACCATAACAGCTTTATTTTATATCACTGAATGGATTGTATAATGACTCACGGATTAAACTAATATTATTGTTATGACGGGGTAAAGTTCGACGAAATGGTTAGCATTCTTGCTGGCTATGTTTGGTAACAGATTTTCGCCGTGCCCTTAGGACAATATCCCAATCGTTTTTGTTTCTGTTACTTTCTAAGAATCTTTAGGGCAGGAGTATTGATGGTGTGTAGTTTCATAGATCAGCTTTTCCTGTTTTGGTCGCGAACGATATTTTTTTTAAGGAAGAAATCCGTTTGAGTTTTTGTCGCACACGAAACGACGTTGACTACAACCGTAAAACTCTGATCACCCCCCCCCCCCCCCCCCCGGGGGTACTTCGGGTCGTTTCATACGGGGATGCTCCGCCCGGACTCTCGACCCCTTACCCTTTGATATACCAAATTTCAGCAAAAAAGTACCTCTTTTATATACTTTTTTGCCTGAAAAGGTACCCCTTTCATATACTTTTGAAGAAAAGCTACCCCTTTTTATACCAAAATTCACAAATTCCCACCCCTTTTCTATACCTGCGGCCTGAAAAGCGTACCCCTTTCGGGCGGAGCATTCCCGTACAGTCAATTATAGGGAGTATCCCCCGGGGAGATCACCACTTGAAAAACTGTCGCGCGCGATGTTGTCAGCGAAATGGGACCACATTGGAGTAGTGAGGTTTATTTTGGAGGTAGAAACACGGAGCAACACCAATTTTTCGTCGCTTTCAGCATTACATTCTATAGACACTAGGCCAAGGCCAGTTAGAAACTGTTGATATTACTGACTGATACCAGACTTTGTCATAATCGAATCGAATCGAATCCTCTCAAGCAATCAAAACTTTGACTAATGCCCGGTGAAATGTAACAAATTGATACATAAATCCAGTTAGAAACTTTACTTGTCATAATCCTCTCAGAGGATCACACGCAATCTTCTACCAAATGTAACAAATTGATACATAAAACCAGTGAAGGCCTTGCTGTTATCCTCTCTAAAGAATAACCTTGGCTATCTAATGTTATTTTAAGAATAACTAAGGATTTTAACAAGTGGCTCTCATAAAAAGGCGCGTCTTGCACAAGACGGTCACACGTCCGCGACCAAAGTACTACAGGAAATGTGTGCTCATGTAATCGTCTTTTCATTCCAGGAATATGTTTTGTCTGACCTGGTCTTGTGATGACGAGAAGACTTGAACCTATTAGTAAAAGTGGCATAACTGTTACAAAGTAGCATTCTTTGAGGATCACGTATTGTCTCAGTATGTGACTCGACTTGTATTCTGTCAAGGCAGGTGTAAGAGAAAACCTTCAACTTTTATCGAACCCTGCCGAAACAACCTCTGGGTTGATCAAAGTCCGAACATGGCTAACTGACAGATCGAACCCTGAAACAACCTCTGGGTTGATCAAAGTCCGGGCATGGCTAACTGACAGATCGAACCCTGAAACAACCTCTGGGTTGATCAAAGTCCGGGCATGGCTAACTGACAGATCAAACTCTGAAACAACCTTTGGGCTGATCAAAGCCAAGGCACGGCTAATTTACAGGAGGAGAGAGAGATGACGTCCTCAAATTTCATGTGTGCCTTCCAGGACAATTGCATGAAATATGATGACCCTATACCTCCCGCAACATTTCCCTGATGTTGGCATTTGTACTTTCGTTACATCTTGGGCAGCCAGCTAGCTCAACGATGGACATGCCTCTCCCCTATGGACCGCTCATGTTTGGCTGGCCCACCATTTTCCTGACGAATTTTAGAGAACCCCATTTCTTTACCCCCCCTTTCCCACTCACCACGCCCACTTCCCAGAGTAAGCTATGGTCAATCTTTCAATGTACTGGAATGTAACCTACTTACATATATTGTCCTAAGGGTATTGCATGCCTGAAATGGACACGTCGAGGTAATAGGTATTACTAGTATTTGAGATCCTGCAGCGCTGAATCTATTGAGGCCATTCCAGTTTTGATTACTAATGACTACTTTAATGGGTCATAAGTAGATTCGTCTTAAACTCGGAATCCAAAATTAGAACTGGGTTCAAAGTCGAACTTTGTTTGTGCTGAATCGAACGAATACAAAAGAGGTATATCGACGGACTTCAAACTCCCACTGAAGAAGCTCTAGTTTAACTAAATGAATAAATAAGCTTTGTTTATAGAGGATAACACTTGATAGTAATTCAACTGATAAACTTGGGTCCTCTTTAAACGTCTCTAGTTGATAAGGGACGGGACCGCAATTAACGTGATCCGAGCCACACGAAGGTCTAACCATTTGCAGATGTCATTACAAAGGCAGTACCTTCTCCCCAGTTATTTTAATAAGACTCTTGTTGGTCCGGGATTCGAACCGCACAACAGACCGACGCTTTCACTAGTGAGCTATAACCGAACGGCGTCCCCCCGCTTCTTTGATTATGTACACTTCACCTGTTTACATTGTTGAAAACCAGTGTATACTGAGGCAGATGGCACCGATCCAAGGAAATAAAAAAGGTTATCTCTCACAAGTTTACTCAGCTCTCCTGGAATACTTTTAAAGTAATCTTTATTTTCCGAGGCGTTAAGCGGCTTCTTTGCATCGAAGACGTGGACAAATACGTGATCGATAACTCAGACGCGCTATGATATCGACTGCCATAGCTAAGCGACCTCCTGTAGATAAATATTCCTGGACTTCGCGTGATTCGAATTGTTCGGTTATTCTGTTCCGTCTTTATCAATTTTCTGGCTTAATTAATTTTCATTCTTCGTGTCGTTACGCAACACCCGGACGGGTGTCGCACGTG
Source organism: Anthopleura xanthogrammica (assembly GCA_964019055.1). NCBI lineage: Eukaryota > Metazoa > Cnidaria > Anthozoa > Actiniaria > Actiniidae > Anthopleura > Anthopleura xanthogrammica. The sequence continues at coordinate 7,531,918 of OZ025221.1, read as the reverse complement.
ATGCTTCAATAAGGGGCTACTTTTGGGCCTAGTGTTTCTTAACCCAGAAAAAAACTGGAAAATTATTGCAAAATGGATACCATGGTGAAATTTGTTGTTCTCATATCACTAAGAAAAAACATTGCAGGAGCTTTAAATAGTTGTTGAGACCTCTAAAATAGAAATATTTAGATGGAAAAGGACTCAGAACATCGTTCTTCATGTTGCACCGACAACAGCTGTATCGACGGTTGTGCGTGAACAGAGCCGAAACCAGAAACCGCAAGAAAAAAACAAGGTCTGCACTGCACTGCGTGAAACTGGGCGACTCGATTCTCGTGAATGGTTATCTCTTTATAAACACATTAATAATCTTTAGATTATGGTCGATTGTGTTATTCCTGAACTCTCCCAGCACAGCGCACGTGATTTAAGCCTGGTTCACACGTGAAACGCAAATGGAAGTGAGCGCAGGTGTCAGCTGGCTTGATGAAAGTTTGTTGCGAAGGAAAAAGAGCAATTAAAAACCAACAAGAGCAATAGGAAGCATTTCAAATAATTCCTAACTCGCTATTGATCATGACGGTCGCCTTTTTCTTCCAGAATTACGTAATTCTCTTGAGACGACCTTTCAACTTTGGCAATATTCCATCATTTATTACTGTTCTTACTATAGTTGACAAGTTTTTGAAATGAAGAGGGTCGCGCAGAAAGAGATTAAGACATTCTTCGCCAGGGGATTCAAGGAAATAATTGAAGGAGCTTAGCTATTCTAAAATAAGATGTCTTTTGTTTCCTCACAGATCTATCACTTCCCGTCCTATATTGCTTATATATAACTCTCAAAGTTCCAGTTTCTAATTTTATTCATTTAATATGTCTTGCCAGTATCGTAATAAAGGGCCCCATACTAGTTGAATAAAAGTGACATCTTAAAAACAAAAAATTAGCTAAACATAAGAAGTAAGCGAAGTGGCTGCTGCAGAAGTAAAGTTTCAAGTTTGCTAAATAAGTACTCAACACTGTTAGACGATAACATATATGAGAAGGCATTAAGGATAAAGTTAAGTGTAGATAAACGTGCCCGACGGTGGAGAGGTTTTAGCTGCAACGTGACCAGACAATGAGAACAGTGTTTCAACCTTGATAACTTGCTCTGGCAGACTACATGGGTTTTCCATAGATGCATTCTGAACTGTCCGTCTGTCTGTGACTAAACAAGTTCCGCCACTGGCTTTTCTCTGACTGTCTTTTCGTTCTTTTTCTTCTTTTCTCTTTTCTTAATTCTCTTTTCTTCACTTTTCTTCTCTTCATTTCTTTGTTTGTTTGTTTGCTTGTTTCTTCTTTGTGACCATCGTGTTTACATATAAGTTAGCGAACTAGCCATGTCAATTTTGAGCACCTTTGCTTTTGAAGTGTAAACCTTCAAGAATGCACATGCAGTCTTCACTTACTAACAGAAAGGCATTTTCTAACGGATACAATTTGATTTGTCTTGTTTTAAGGTTTTTATCTTTTCTTTTGCATAGTTGAAATACGCCGACATGAATTCTAGATTTGCAGGTCATTAAAAACTCGAAGATAACATGACCCATCAACATTGATTCTAATGCACCTCGTACTAGTATCATCACCACCAGACAAAACTCTCACAGATAATTAGTCTTTAATACCTCTGCTGGACTGACCCAGTAACAACGATAAAGCCACATTAAGATATCTGCATGATAGCTACATCGCCATTAGAGAAAAATCTGGCCAGATTGGTCCGGCTGCTACAGCCCAGGACATTTATTGCCTGCAACAGTTCTTGCCAACTCCCAGCAGAAAATCTCAATTCGGCATGAATGAGTGTTGAGTGGTGGCTATAAAACTACTGAGATGCTAATACCGCGTTTGAAACACTTTTCTCCATCCTTCGCTTTTATACTGTCATGGGTATGACATAAAGCTACCTGGTCAAAATAGAATAGATGGAAAACATTATGGAAAATGTGGCATATATTTAGGTTGTTATAACAAAGAGTTTTCCTTGAGTGATTCCTTTCCTTGAGTCTTATAACTTTCTTTACTGTGTTTTTTAAGATCCCTCGTTTTTTCCAAGTAATTTAAGACGCTGATGAAAACAAAGTAACTGTTCCATTATATCGTCAAGTATCATGCATCAGTGTGTCCAAAAGTCCATAACTAGAACTAGGACACGGTGTCCATCTTCCAATAGATAAAACGTCCGATGTGGACGTCTGGTGTGTCCAAAATCACTCGAATCACAAATAGTTATCCGCGTTAATACTCGCCAGTGCAAGCGGCGACAACCATTTCCTCGTTGTAAAAGAAGTTTTAGGAAAATACGTCGTATATTTTGAAATCTGTAATTCTAGCAACCGGTGTGTCTCCAATAAGGGAGTAGTCCCCTTCACAGTTCCTTGCGCCATCTTGAAATGTATCCGTGCCTTCGCATTGAAGTGAGAAGAACTTTGAGCTTGCAATGATAGAGACGTGAATAATTGTTCAAGGTGTTAAAAATAGGTCTCTATCATTGCAAATTCACCGTTCGTCATACTTCGATGCAAAGGCACGGATACATTTCAAGATGGCGCAGGGAACTGTGAAGGGGACTATAAAGTGAGAAAATACAAAACAACTTTCCGCTCAATAAACGGCGTGTCTAGGTGAAGTACATAAAAAAGTTCCCTTGAAAAGATTGATAATCTAAAAATAAAAAATATTTATTAGTAAAAGAATTTATGTTTAACTCGTGCAGATCTAGGTGATATGCGATCATTCCCGAGAGAATGAAATATCACAAGACGTGGCCACCGTTCTGCTTAGTAAACAACAGCAACAACAATATATATGATGTCGAGTTCATCCAACAATGGTGGCTTTAAAAAACATGCAGTTATATACTAGCTGATGAACTAGCTACAAGCTTCCGTTTTTCCTCCCCCTTCTCCACCTGTTTATACAGTCCTGTATTGTTATATTTATTTTATATTATCTTTATATACATTGATTTACACCATAACATCACTCAACGTCCAGCCAGGTCTGAAGAACACTATAAAATAATTCTAACAGTTGATTATTTTTAGGATATTTTCAAATATATGTATTCTAAAATATTTGTGTCACTTGAACTGTACACTTCCATATTCAGGGTCGTTGGCTCGTTTGCGTTGGATTCGGCGCCTAAACCGGGCCTAACTTCCGTGCCTCTAAGGAAGGTGAAATATATCATATATATTTATATTTATCATTTTATAATTCTGACGGTTTGGGCATCGGGTTTCGTAAGTGCCGGGTCTGGTGCAAATGATTTCAGACAATAGGTTTGGTTCGTTTGCGTTGGATCCGGCGCATGTGGGATTCGGCGCCTAAACCGAGCCTAACTTCCGTGCCTCTAAGGGAAATTGAAGCATATCATATCATAGATTTATATCTATATTTATCACATTCTATTTAGCTATCGGATTTATATAATTTAAAGTATTCAATTTTTTCATTCTTCTCTTTATATATATTGTCAGTAAATTAACCCTGAAAATCCCCACGGGGATTGGTTAATAAAATGTATTGTATCGTATCGTATCGTATAGGTTCTTTTCTATGAAAATACTGACAAATATATTCATAAGTAAACCTCCTTTCCAGACACTGTATAATATATAATAAGTTTACAGGCTAGGATCTTTTTTAAATCGTAGATAACGACAGTCCTTTAACCTCTCAGACAACACGTCCAAATCAATCTCTTTTTCTTCCATTTTCCTGTGCGTGCCTCGTTGTTTTCGTTCATGGAGTTCCTGTTCCCTTTTCTCTTTGCTGCATTGTTGTGCATAAATACTTTGCAGTGTTATAGGCGGTAGAATACTGACGAGTGGTGTCTCTGGTTCTTGTTCATCAGTCATCGTCTCGTTATCACTCTTTGCTTTATCTGCAATCGCTTGAAGTCCTTTCAAAGTGTCTTCCGACAATTTTGTCGGCTGCCAACTCGGCCTTCGTGAAAGTCTTCTGGGCCGCATATAGAACGGCTCTTCCGAGTAGATCTTTGGTCTACTTCCAAGTCCTAATGGAACACTGTTGGACTTTTGGAGAAACGTACAGCCAGAATTTCTTCTCGAAATTAGAAGCTCCCCAGCAGTACTCGCGCAGTTATCGTTTGATGCTCTGTCGCTGTTGTCCAAACCAGGTCTTCCCACGCCATTTCCAGCCTCATGGGTCTGGCCTAAGTGACGTAACGCTTCGGGAAACTCACGTTTAAAAAGTCTTTCCGTAATGCTTCGAGGACCAGCCCAAGAACTTCTTCTCCGCCGCGTTGGTGGATCATTGCCAGCAACTGGGAACGTTTCTCTAGGTTTTTCTATTGAATTTCTGACGTCATTTGCTTGAATCAAAGAAGCGGTTCGCTTTTTTGGGTATTGTCTCTCAGTTGCTCCATCTCTCTCGTCTTGCAGAGTTCCTTCCTCAACGTCTTCTTCGCATTCATTAGGCGTTGGACCTAACCTCTTTAGAATAACAGGTCCTTTCTTAGACTCCTTCCTCTGCTCACAGACTTGCTGGCCAAATTCGTTCCCATTACCAGATTCTTTGCTCTCACAGCTCACTTGACTTTGGTCACCATCAGTTGATGCTTCTGTATCGTACACTTTTTTCTCTTGATTTTTAGAGTCAAAGACTTTTAAGCTGTTTTCTTCCTGTGAACCAATTCTTCCTTCTAAGCTGTTGTTATTCTCATCAGACATTTCGCTTGCAGCAGCTCCAGCGTAAGAAGCAGTTTCTTTTGAGTGCAAAGAAATCATGTTTTCTTCCTGTGAACCAATTCTTCCTTCTAAGCTGTTGTTATTCTCATCAGACATTTCGCTTGCAGCAGCTCCAGCGTAAGAAGCAGTTTCCTTTGAGTGCAAAGAAATCATGTTTGGCTTTGCGGAGCTAGCGGTGAACCCGGATAACATTTCGTTGCGGTTTTGTTTTACGATGTTTTCGCGCTGAACCTTCGGCGACCTAGTTTTACTAATTTGAGCATCTGTTGTTTCCTCCGGGCACGTTCTGGTATGATTGTTATTTCCAGCTTGGCAACTTTTTGCAAAACTACCCGCGTTAGACTCCCTTTCTTCCATTCGAAGCATATCGGTGGAATAATCTGTGTTGTCCTTTTTTGGAATTTTTTTTTGGAATTTGCTTAGTTCATTCGGGATGGATTCCATATTTCCCCCCAGATTACTTATAAAGTTGCTCCTCGCCTCCTGCTTCGATATTTCACGTGTCATTGTCTGTCCTTTTTCGTTATGTAAGACAGAAGAACTTCTCGTGCGTCTAGTTCGTCCAGCTTCAAAGAACTGACTGCAGAATTCATTCTCATCCCTTGCGTCGCCAACAAACTTATGAAGGCACTTAATGTCATCAACATTCAGCGAATCTTGGTTATGCCTTTCCAAGCGCTTTTCGAGGTCTTTTTTCTTCTTCCTATGAGATGCTTTTATCCCATGTTTTGCTAACTCGAAGCTTTTGCACAACTTCACATGCTCGTTATTCTCTTTAGAGTTTTTCAGATAAATCAGCTTGGCTTTCTGGTTTGAAAGTAAAGTGATTTGACTGAAATCCGTGGGTCTTTTCTTCATGGCAATTTAAGGGACGCCTTACGATCGTGAAAACAAGTTCTTTAACCCTTGGACCAGCTGAATTTCCCGTAACAAAAGCGAGAGCAAATTACAATTCAATGTGGTCGCGTCTTAACCTTACTTTATGTAGTCACCGTAGCTTGAGTTACTTCTTACATCTGATTGCAAAAGGTCAGGAAAGACTCGCCTTCTTGAGTACTGGTATTATTTTACCCCACGTATGTTATCCAGACACACATTCTAACTCCATACAATACATCAAGCTGATATTTCTAGCCAAACTTAGCGTGATCACAGCTTTCCTTTGGGGTCAACTAAAAATGTCTTGCTATTAAATGAGAAATAATTTTAGACACTAAATCCGCTAAGATGCTTAAGGATAAAAATATCTATCCGGCGTGGAATTCCTCATTCCATGTACAGGAACAGAGCTATCTGAAAACCACCTTCTTCCTGAGTTGAAGCTTGCCGGGATCTTGGACTGATAACCTTGACTAAGTGACTCAACATTTTCTGACGGATCAAAGTCAAGGATTCAGCAGATGTGCCATACAACACAAGTATGTTGAAGTGTGCTCTTCTGGTTGCTATGGCTTTTGGTTTTGTTTTGATTTTTGATTTTTGCTGGGTAAGAATCCAAAATCAAGTTTCATTGGAAGACTATTTTTCCTGACGAGTTCGAGAAAAAACGCCCTGCAACCGCAACAGCAGAATCTTGGTCAACTGGGCGCCATCTTTTTTTGTTTCGTCGCGTTATCTCGTTTTTCCTTCCTTTTCTTAATTCCTTCCTTCTGCCTTCCCCCAATCAAACCTGGCTTTATTTTCTTGAAAGAGAGGAAGATTACGGACTATCTCCTCTAATTGAGTACGACGAAAAAAAAACAACTTCCTATTCTTCTTGTTCCTTGAATCCGAAGAATGGCAGCCACTCCGAATTCCGGTTCTGCACCCTCATCGACTATTTGTTCCTCTCTCGACTCTTAAAAGGTTAAATGAATATAATACTCGTACATTTGTCAAGTGCGCGCATGGATTTAATGTTACACCGAGTGTTTATTAATGTCATGTTAGAAACATTGATGTACAACATACATTCTCCGTGGTCGACTCATGCTGCTTGACATGCCTCTATATCTAAAGTGCACGAGGTCATGAAATTTAAAATTGTATTTTGTCCGTATACTTTCTTGAATTAAAATTTGACGCACATCTTCAAAAAAAAAACCCTTCAAATTTTATCGATATCATGAAACAGCCACTGGGCTGATCTAAGTTAGGGTATGGCTAACTCACAGATCCATCAAACCATGAAACAACCTCTGGGCTGATCAAATTAAAGTCAGGGCTGAAGCACGGCTTACTCACAGATCGAACCATGAAACAAACTCTGGGCTGATCAAAGTCGGGGCATGGCTAACTCACAGATTGACTGAAATATTTTGAATAGATTTTGCGGATAGAGTAAAATCGGAGAAAAACCCTCGTATCAAGGGATAGACCAAACTAACTCTACTCACGTGATGCTGAAACATCAAGTCTAATTCAATTTTGACTTCATTTTGTTACTGTTGTTAATATCAAGTGAGAGTCCACAATCTGTTTCTTGAAATGTAGTCCGGAAACAGAACGAGAGAAAGGCAACGAGTATCGTGATTTGGATGCCATGCATCAAATCAAAGTCGACACATCATTGGAACGGAGGTTAACTGCTTAATACTTGACCCATATCAGTATGCCAATGTACATAGATTAATTAAAAAATTACAAAAAATCACTTTCTGATTTATAAAGCGTGCTTTCTATGTGCGTACTCAAAGGCGCTTACAATCATGAGGTGGTTAGTATGAGTATAGACACTGAGGGTGGTCACTGCCGGCTCTTACGTCCCTCCGATATTGGTTAAAAGCGCCTCTGGAACCAGGGTAAAGTGTAGAGACGGGAACGCCAATTTAAGTGGTCATCCCTGACACTTCAAAGTCGGCCAATCATTTTGCAGATGTAATTACAAAGGCAACACTTTCTCCTCAGTTATTTTAAGACCCTGAGTGTTGGTCCGACAGGGATTGAACCCACGACCTCCAACAAACACACTCAACCGACAGAGCCAAGCAGATACCACGCGCTATCTAAGAACTTCCTGTCCAAGAAAGTCAGTAAAATGAAAACAGTTGACCTTATACTTACCGATTTCTACAACTTTTCCTAAGTAATTCCAGGTAAACTTGATCTATTGTTCGTCACATTGAAGCTATATCGGAAAGCAAACCTTCCAAGATCAACAACTTCTGAATTTCTGCCAGAAAAGCACTTAATTAATGCATTGTGTCGTCATGATTTTCATTTACGTTATAATTGAATTAATGATGTCATGTGATGCGCGCGCAATTCAAATTTTGACAAAAAGGCCTGGTTACATGTTAGTCCGGAAGTCGCGAAATTTAGACGAAAGGAAATATTTTTGCAAGGAAAAAAAAGTTTTCCGTCCTTTGCTACCGACACACTTCATAAAAGTGAACAAAATATACCATCTACACAGCATTTTCTGCGATTCTCAATTTTCTGCGAACTCAGACATTTCAACGGTTTGAGGGGAGTGACGTTGTTTTTTCCCCCGCTGCTGTCAATCAAAACTAATCAGTCGGTATCTTTTATATTTTTGACTGGCGGCAGTGAAAAACCGATCGCAGTAAACATTTTCCAAGACTCGGTGAAAGCGTAGTTTACTTTGAAATATAAAATATTTCATGATTACAATAAGCAAATCCTCGAAAGCTGATTCGTATTTACACACATAGGGAATCACTTGGTGAAAGATTACTGAAGAAAGTCTTCATCTCGAGGATAGGTTGGGTGGCTAACAACAATCCCTTTAGAGAATTTTGAGGACAAAACAAAAGAATTTTTCAATATCCTGAGAATTGGAAACCTATTGTTTTGTCCTCCAAATTGAGCTGCATTTCAAAGAGCCCCTTCAAAGTGCTTCAAGGTGTTTATTGACGTGGTGCTTTTGTAATCAAGATAACACCATTTATCATATGACCGTATTTCACTGTACGCGTGATTCTAAAAAAAACCTTTGGGGAAAATGTCGTCAGCAAACAAAGTACGCTTTTCCGAAAAGTGTAATAATTTCCCGTTCGGACTCGCCGTTCGGACTCGCTGCCGTCAATCATGTAAAAACTACGCATTTTGATTCGCATTTATTAAAAACGCTTTGAAATCGATTTTTTATATGTGGTCATATGATAAAATGCTTATTGACTGAGTTAAGGTCGGTCCGAACTGGAAAATATTTGGCTCTCGGTCCTTGGCACGGAACTCGCTGCGCTCGTTCCGTACTTCAGGACCTCGAGCCAAATATTTTCCCGTTCGGACCTCCCACTCAGTCAATAAGTACATAGTCTTATCATACTTAGCAAGGGACATCTGTTCTACAAGAAGTCTGTTAGGACGGAAAAGAATTACGAGACTGGTACGCGATTTTCTTTGGCCCATTTTTTCATAGTACGGATAATGTACTCCACTTGGGGGTTGGCTGTGTTGCGTAAGATTTGCAGAACATCTCGAAGAGTTTCTCTGTGAAAAGTCAAGTCAATAAAAGTGTGACTGAGAAAAACTACCAATATTGAAGTACCTCACTGTAATCATTCAATCAGAACACTTTACCGTCGTGTCGTGGCGGAGGACTCTTATTAGGGAAATAATCGTGCGCAACGTAAAAAAATCAAATGAACGGATGTCGCAAACAACATAGCGACCGTGCCGTGTCCCGCAAATGTTCGCACCCTAAGGCCATGCCTTACACGGTACTGGACGAATTTTTTACCGTTCAAAGATTTGACCAATACATACAATTTAGACGGAACAGTATCCCACTTATTACGCGGTTAGGCGTTTGAACTTTTAACCGGATAGCTGAGTTCCATGTAAAGGGAACGCCTTTAAAAGACGGTTAAAAATTCGTCCCGTACCGTGTAAAGCCAGTCTCAGAGTCATTTTCTACAAAACTACGAATTAATTTGCTGTTCATACCTTGGTTCGTGGCCTGCGATGATTTGCTGGAATATTCCCACGCATGCGCCTCGCTTTCCTTCCCAATATTCAGGGTTAGGGTCCAGTCTTTCCAGCACGTCGAAAGCTTTAGCTGCATAGTAGAACTGACCCATCTGAAGAGAACAAACAAAGCATTTGGTTGGAGCGATACATAGCCTGCGTAGTGACCAAAAGGGGTGGGGTGGTGGGCGTAGCAGCCCAAAGCCAACTCCCCAATCCCCCACCCCTTTGGGCCGCTACGCAGGATAAGTGATACAAAGATATACTGATTCCACGACGCACTTGTATTTCTTAGTGTACACACGAGCCCTAAGGTACTAAGTGTATATATGAGAAAATGCCAGCGACAAGTGGGATAATCCAAGGTGTGCCACAAGAAAGCATTGTGCATTACCTTATAACAGTCATTAGCAACCAGTTGTAACAAGCTAAAAGACTCTCCTGATGTTTCCATCTTCAGGTAGAGTTCCCAGGCCAGTCTTGCCTTGTGGTTCATAATGTCTAAAAGTGAATTATCGCAAATCACACTAAATTGCGAACTTGTAGAATGAAGTGAAATAACTTTAAGTAAATTACGTAGAGTAGAACACTCCCTTCTTGCTCAGACTTTAAAGAAACGGCCCACAATTTACCGTGGTCGTGTTAACACTGCTCCCTATGTCTTGCCTTGCCTTTAGCAACTGGTCAATATCCCCCCCCCCCCCCCCCCCCATACCTTATTTCAACGGAGCATAAATGAGAGTGTTATGTGATGGAACACTATTTTCTAGTCAGGGTTTTATTATGTAGAAACTAAAACAAATGACCAGAACTTACAGCATCTGGCCAACCAGCTGAGGTATGTGTAGTCATTCTTGATCTTCTCTGACTGAATCAACATAAATATCTGTGGAAATGTTTCAAAGAGATGTTTGATTAGTTTTCAATGATGGGTGATAATTAAATTGAAATTAAATTAATTAAATTAAAATTCTGTATGGATCAACATATTTCAGCCTTACCTCCTCTGCCTCCTTGTAGTTACCAACAGCTGCCTTAGCCTGGGCATAGTTGAAGTTGAATGTATCATCATTGTAAAAGTAACTCTGGAAAATGTTTTTTTAGATAGAATATATTAGGAGCAGTAAGTTTTTGCTTGCATGAATTTATGATGGTGATGGTAGCAATATAGAATCTTTTTTGAAATGAGAATAAAGGTGCAGACGCACAATGCAATTTTTCATGTGACGCTGCATGCAATGTCACAAAAACTAGATTTCACTGTGTGACCACCCATGTAACGTTGTGTTCATATGGCGAGTTTCATCGCACACCACTTTACAAAAGTAAAACTTGTTTCTACTTTTTGCGAAGTCGCCAGCGACATTGCCTGCAACTTCGCAGTAGTCACATAGTGTGATCTCTAATTTTTGAGATGTTGCACGCAACGTCACATGAAAAATTACTTTGAGTGTCTTCGCCTTAAAGTTACCTTGATTGAATTCAGGTATATCAAGACATCTTCAAACTGTTTGAGGAGGAAAAAACATGCAGCCATGCACTGACGACCAGGAATTGTGTCTAGGAAAAAAAGAGTTCAGTCATTAATTTCTTTGCTAAACCCAGATATAACAATATAACATGTAGAGCTTGAACTAACTCAGTGGCTGAGGAAATGATGGAGCATCAGTAGAAGTATGGGTGATGGAGAAAAAGTATGTATATCAGTTGTCTGTTTTCCCCGGTTCAATCCTGAAATCTAGACCCAAATATTTTAATTCTTTAATAAATATCTTACCACATTCACTAGCAGAACCTCCAACCAACTGGAAATATTGCTGTGCAATCTTCAGATGTTCCCTCTATTTAATAAATAAATACCATGTAATAATCATTACATGACAGTCTTTGAATAATATGAATGTGTACTGTATATCTCCAGCCAATAATGATTCTGCATTGACGTCATCCTAATAGTACAATTAACTTATAATAGACTTACAGATCCTTGTTCTTGTCCAAGAGAAGCATTTACAACTCCTTTCAAGATGTACTCCTGAAACAAGACATTCGCATGCATGAATTAGTACCTATAGTGCAACTCAGAACATCTACACATGCAAATGATTGCACTCAGACAGTGGGCACTCTGGGCTGAAAAGGGCAAATGACATATTTAAATGTTATGTCCCAACCCAATCCATTATCTTTAAAGGCAGTGTCAAACTGAACAATTTCTCGTGCAACTTGTCTTAGGAAAAAATACTGCAAATTGCATGAGCATTTTTCAAATTTGACATCCCCTCGTGGGACTTGAATTTTTCATCTTTTGCTGCACGAAAAGCTGTAATGAACCGGCTTCCACTTTCTGCAACAATTTTTGGAAAACTTTATGTGTGACTGCAACTTGCCATTACAGCAAGCACACAAGGCAAGCATTCCTTTATCATTTATTTAAATTATGTATGCAAATTGCATCATTATTTTTTTTCGCGGGACAAATTGCAATCGAAAATGTGCATGTGACAGGGCTTTGTGGAACCTGCAACTATTTTATTCATGGGACAAGTTGCATGAGAAATTGTTCCACGTGGAACAAGCTTAAGTTGTTTTGAAATGGATTCAGCAGGGGAAAATTCATAATTTACAGCTGATTTCTAACCATACCTGGGGTGTGGTTGGTTCCAAGTCTTTGATAAGGTTATAAGCTTCTACAACATCATCTGCACAAGCAATAGAAAATAGATAAATCTTATTATACATATTAGGGTGGAGTAGGGGTGGATACTTTTGTAGAGCTCATTAGGAAACTAGGCCTACACATTACACCATGTAAATTTTAAAAAATTGGTCTAAATAAACATACCTTGTCTTAAATAATAGATGACCTGAGAGTGATAAAAAAAAGAAATAAGGAAATATCATTATTAGTAAATATGTATCAAATGACAAAAGTACATATATATATATATATATATTGTCAAAAATTGTCAATAGCCTTTAAATAACCATAATAGGTCACGTGATCCTACCCCCTTAAATCGAGCAGCTGTGTCAAAATGAACATCAGAAATGAAAAGAGCACCTTGATATATATAAGAGGGTAGAGTCACATGACCTATTGTTGCAAAAGGCCTATTGAGAGACTTACCAAATTCAGTCTTGCTTCAGGTATAACATCGACCAAAGGAGGTAGCACTTGAAGAGCTCCTTCTCCTCCTCTGAACACCACCTATAAACAGGAAAAGTACCTCAGAGAAGCAGGAGTGTTATTTTAAATTACTTTAATAAACCTGAAACCTGAAAACCTGAAGTGTACTTGCATGGTTGTTATCAATGAAACTCTTACACGAGAAAAGAAAGTCAGTGATGCATGGATAGGAGATTAAGACTTTGTGTGAATGGGGCTAAAAATAACCACTGGTCAATATTGCAATGTCTGGCCAAATGCCAGTGTATTGCCTTATTTCCATGTCATGACTGTTGTCTCAATCAGCGCGTAATAATGAAAACAGTGGTAATTTGAACAAAGTGACCTACAGTGTACTTACCAAGTTGTGTTTTATGAGATCAGCAGCAAAGCTGAAAGAAGGGCTGGCATTTTCTTGAAGTGACTTCAATTCAGCTTCTGCAGCCTTGCCATTGTACAATCGGAAATGGTTGCATGCCTTCAGATTGACTGCTGTGGCACTGACAATGTAAGGAATGCCTATTAGTATGTTGATCAAGCACCTCTTTACTCATTAATTACACATATTTATCATTGTGGTACTCTTTTCCCCTGTGATGAGGTCATATACATAACTTACACCTCTTTTTATGAGTTTATCATTGTATTGGCAACATAAGAATTGTTGGAAATAGTTACTATCAGCACGCCCCAAACCATCTGTTGACTGACTGTTGACCAGTCAGCTGTCGAACGATTGTCAACTGTTTGTTGACCTTTCATCTGCCATTTGCTGACTGTTCCACAACCGTTTGTTATTTGTTTCTAGCCCATTTGTTGACTGTTATCTGTCAACAATCAGCCTACCAGCAGCTGCCCAACAGTCAGTTGACAGATGGTTTGGGGCACTAATGGTTACTATTACTGAAATGTCTATTAGCATGTTGATCAACCATCCCTTTAGTCATCATGATTTAATCTTAAATTTGGCCAGTTTGGCACTCCCATTTTCATAATTATTATGTCATGGTGTATGTACCTGTCGGGATAATGCTGTAGATAGACAGCTAGCACTTCCTGTGAGACATCGTAGTAGTCTAGCTTGTAATAGCATAATGCTACATATACATTGAGAGCCAAATAATCTCTGCAAAAATAGATACAGTATCATGTCAAACATCAACTTTACAATTTTGAGGTACTGTATAACAATCATAATGAAAAAAAATAAGGGTACTACTTCAAGATGAAATCTCAAAAATTATAATCACAAAATTTGGGCTTGAAGGGACCTGTATAAATTCTACCTGTTATCCAACAAGATTCTCTTGTAAATATCAATGGCTTCTTGATAATGACTTCGCAGGTAATGAATGGATGCAAGACTTAGCTGTGTAATGAAAATGAAAAAGAAGTCTGTCTTTTACTCAGAACTATAAATTATCAATAAAGATTAGATCTATACCCTAAATAAATGTGCAAAGATGAAGTAACATTTTAATTATAATGAACATCAATCAAGGCATTACCATGCACCATGCACCCTTGAAAACTTTGTTTTCTGCAAGAGGAACAAGTCGACCTCTCGCGACGTCAACCTTTGCTTCTTTTTTTTTCACTTCCTTCATTTGTGACTGTGTCAGAAGCTCAGAGAGGTCGGCTTGGAGCAAGTCTATCTAGTATTAGTAATATTTTTTTTTTCATGCTTTCTTTACCTGGTCTTCTATGATATCTTGTAGATTCTGATGGAAACCCATCAACTTCTTCTCGTCATTAAACTATAATTGTAGTAATTGAACAAGGAAATTAGTTACATAATACAGATGGAACCTTAGAATGTACAAACATCACAAGAATGCAAACCTTGTGGGAGAGGTGGAACAGAAGTCTGTTTTGAAGTCTGCTTTTAGGTGCTGAAATAAATATAATATGAACAAGCTCAATAATTTATTATGATATTCCTTGAAGTAGTCTAAAGATTCTTTCCATGATTATATGACCTTGCGGACTTCATGGCTGTATCAAAAGAATAAAAACCTTTTACCGGCGCAATTGGGCAGTGGAATGGGAAAAGTAGGTGGCTAAGATATGGAAAGCAGATGATCTTGGTCAATGGCAGCTTCTAATGAAGTTCCAGTACAAAATAACTTACCGTCATCTGAAACAGTCTGAGCTTCTTGGTACATGCCCAAGAAAAAGTAACAAGCGGCCAGATTCATCCAGACGTCAGGATGACATGCTTCACTCTTTGTTAGAGCAAGGTACTCCTGTATAGCAATGAATAACATGTTCGGTTGATGCTAACATTTCTGATAGATCTTATAGGCAATATTACTAACACCACAACTAGATGTAAAATATACAGTTTCCTATAACCTAAATATCTTATCAAACCCTGAACCAACCTCCAGGCTGATCAAAGTCAGGGTACTGCTAACTCACAGATCAAATTGGAATGGTTAGGTCTTGAGGGGGAGGAAAACCACAGATGCCAGGGAAAATCCCTTGAATCAAGGAAGAGACCTAACAAAATCTATTCATATGTGATGCCGAGTCCCAGGGGTACCAAGTACAGAACCTGACATCCCAGGGTTGAGAGGTGAGTGCAATACCACTATGCGGTTTGCCACTCTATATTTAATTCAAAGCACACTAAGGTTTTATGAAACTACCATACACTGTTAAGAAGTTATCATAATTACTAGCTATAGTATTATTATCATCATCTTAAATATTGAATTCACTCTTTCATCGTTCTGTTAACTCAAGAAGTATCGAAAGCACTGAACAAGTGTTGTCAACAGATCGTGCTTCTACTTCCATTTCTTTCATTCTTCCATTTTTTCAATAAATCATTCATCCTACCTCCATTGATTTTTTGTAGTCACTCAGATGGAAGGCACAGTAGGCAATCCAAAGGCTCATTTCTTCATTACCTTTCCCAGAATTGCGGTTGAACTTGAGAACATAACAAAAAATATGAAAAATGAGACGATTTATTAGTACTTGAGATTTTTCAGTTGGAGAAAAAAAAAAAAAGATAAAACTGTACAAATAGTTTCATATTTACAGAGACACGAAATGGCATTTTATTTTCTCTTGTGCTTAATTCTTCTTCGACAATGTAAGAGCTTAAAAAAGTAGATATTGGATAGCGAAAAGTTAAATGAAAGACAGTACCTCGAGAAGAGTCAAAGCGCCTGTGAAATCCCTCATTTGCAAGAAGTCCTCAAATTTCGGCAATTTTCTCTTCTTTTTCGTATCTTTCGCTGAAGATACTGTAGTTCCTGAGCCGGGGCCCATGGCCGGCTTGGTCCTTGATAGCATCTTTTTAGAAAAAAGGAAAATTGAATTAAAAAAAATATTGCAAAAATTAAGAGCCAAAACAAAACGTTACTGTCAAGACAACGGAATAAATATATTGAATTTTAAAGTTTACCATATTGATATCGTCGCTTTTTTAGCACCAGAATAAAGGTAATTCAATGTTTTTGCTTTTTAGGGTTCTTTTGGAATAGTATTTCTAAAAATTCAAGACATTTTGTAGAAAAGTTGAAAACAAACTTTTGGTCGCTAGGTCGCCATTTTGAAAGCTGCGGAAAGACGACCTCGATACGGCGCTTATTCCACAGGGAGCCCATAAATGTACTTGAGTTTCTTGCTACGTGTTTTTCCTAAATCCAGATTTTCATTTTTTTTATGAGCCCATCAATCTCTATTTCATATTCGACAAAAATTGATTTAGTGTGTCTTTCATGAGATTCTAGTATTTGTGCTGATGCAATTTTACTCCAATAAATATGGGTGTACAACTACACCCCCACCCCCCCATGTAACCAATCCAATGTATAGATATATACCAGTGATAAAGAAAGCTGGGAATTAGTTTAAGGGTTCTATGAACATGAAAAGAGTCATAAAAGCTCTGTGTTAAAATTTTAAAATGGATACGAGTTTGTGTAGAAATGTTTTGAAAGGTAAGCTCTTCAGTGGCCCACCTCAGACCCCGGGGGGGGGACTCCGGGGAAAAAGTATCGGGTATGCTCGTCGTATCTCTTAGGGGTAAAAATCAGCGATTTGGTATCTTTTAGGGTCTTAAATTTGAGGTTTAGCAAATCAGCACTTTCTGGTATATTTTAGGGTGTTGAAAAAGGAACTATCCCATCGCATAATAACGCAATACGTATGCCTGCGTAAACTCGGAATATTACTCAAGGAAAAACATTTCAAAAGCCTTTATTTTTTAATAGTATTATTTTTGTGGTATCTCTTAGGGGTTAAAATTTGCCAAGCCACGCCCTTTTGAAAAAACTTCCGGTATCTTTTAGGGGTATTTTTGGAAATTTCTGACGAGCATACCCGATACTTTTTCCCCGGAGTCCCCCCCCAGGCCTCAGACGTACCAAGTCGTCCACTTTCTTTTCTTCTCCCGGCCATGGAAAGAGAATTTGGCAAGCACAAAGTGTGAGTGTATTACAAGTGACAAAGTCATGAGTGGACATCCTCAGTCCTGCCAATTTTTTGTTTGTTTGTTTGTTTGCCAGAGTACTTAAAGTCTATGGTCAATTATGATATGTCCCCTGTCTAACTCCAGGTTTCTCGTAGCGGCATATATCAATAAAACAGTACTATATTATTTGATATTGTTTCTTTATTTATGAAAAATTTTGACCACTTAAAGCATATAAAAATAACAAAATGGGGAGGAATTTTCTTGTCTTATTAAAAGGCAGGACAATGATCCTCATAACATCTGTGACTGTTTAACAAAGTAACTGGATAAGAATTTAGCAGTGGCTTCTGTTTCCTAGATCTCAGCTTCAAGCAATCTTCAAGCCTGAAATGGAGGACTCCAATGTCTGAAAGAAAACAACAAGTAAGCATCAACTTGTATGACTTGGACCTGCACACTACCTACCCCACCCCCATAAAAATATAAATTTGATGAAACTTGAAACTCATGATGTTAGCACATACCTTGATGTCCCAAATCACAAGACGCCCATCAATTCCAGAGGTGACAAACTTAGCAGCACCAGCCTTGGTTCCTGAGTAGATTTCCAGTTTGCTATAATAATAAAAGACAAACAAGTCACAAATGCTCAGAGAATGATAATGAAATTTGTTCTTTTTTATGACTATTACAAACTTTTCTTCTCAGTTTTAACTTTTCTACTTTCATCCATATTAATTTTAAAAAATTTTGAAAAAATATTGAATTTCAGAAGCTATAACAGGGGCACTTGGGTGAAAATCGATGAAAATTGGAAATTATTTGAAACTTAGTTAAACTTATATCTATATGGCCCCAATAGTCCCTAAACAGCATATTTTCTTAACAGTCAAAAGTGGCAGATAAAAATTATCACTTATTGTAGCATCTAAATTGTGAGTGTCATTTAGGTATTTGTGTATCAGATAAAATAGTCTTTCTTATACACCAAATCGAAATAAAGCAACCAATTTAAATAACTATTGTTTTGGAATGACTAGCCTCTTGTACATGTGAAAACGCTTTCATGTTTCCACATGAACATGAGGCTGGTCAGTCGGCAGAACAATATTTGTTCAATAGTTTTCGATAATAGTTATTAATAGTTATTATTGGTCGCCATATTTCAATTTGGTGTATGCCTTTACTTCCATAACATTGTACTCACTTGATGGCATTCTGGTGAGTTGTGTTTACTGATGAACCACTGGATTCATCAGCACCTTGGCCCTTCTTGTCCATGGTACGGAACTTGGCCATGGCACTCATAGTTCCGGTGTCTTCCTTCTTTTTGGCTGAATCCATCTTCTCAATGAAGGTCAACTTATCGTTGTCATCATGAGTGAACAAATAGGGCATGTTGTTATGACCTAGTAGAATAATCACATTAATGTTAATGTTACAATGGTGTCTAAGTTTTCTTCTTATTCACTTCTACATTAAATGTAAGATTAATAGTTTGTAGACACAATAAGACTGAATTCAATACATTTATTGAATTCATCTGCCCTCGATAAAGCACTGCATAGAGCAAAAATACTAGGAGTTGCAACTGAATACTCAAAAAATTTAAAGAGCGGCGTGGCACCTTATCAAGTAAATACAGTATTTAGAAGATAAGAAGGATCAATATAATATTGAATGATCATACAAACCTGCAGCAACAATACTGTTCTCAGTAATCCAGACACACTGCAGCAAAGGAAGGAAATCCGTTTGCACAGTGACCACTTTGTTCTCATGGTCGGCATTAACCACACTGATGCTAGAGTCATGTCCTACCCATGCAAGTTTGTGGCCAGAAGCAGAGAATGACACTCCATGCACCCAGCCACCACTCCCAGTGGAGAATTCAGCAAGACAGTTACCAAAAGATGCCTTCTTTCCCCACTCAGTGTCACAGTTTGTCTTGCCATCTACATCCTTGATGAAGGCCGAGAAAACTCTGTAAGATTACAATTTTAGAATATTATTTATCATATATACACAATCGGGTCAGGGGTGAATGCAGAAATCTGAGAAAGAGTGCCTGAAAGATTTGGCATAAGATGAATCTCACTGTTGACTATACAAAACAAAACCAGAGGTTAGGGTCAATGTAAAAAAATCCCAAACTAAAAGGGGGACTGCTGCCCCAAACTAGGGAGTTAAAAAAAGCAGTGGGTTCATCCTATCTTGTCAGACCTTTTCTAAGATAGCAGACGAGGTGCATTGTGGTCTAGCTTGGGTACAAACATCGTTTGTTCACCATGCCTTATATGGCATTGTTATACTGAAGATAGACCACAATGCATCCTGTTTACTAAACTCAGAAAGGCCTAGATAGATGTATCCTGAAGTTGTGTATTACGAAAAGGATTATTTACCTTGCTTTAAAGTCAGAAGAACCAGAGGCAAGAAGAAGATTGTTTGGATGCCAATCAATACTCAGTATGGTTGAACGAATAGGCTTCTTGATGTGCTTGCTAACCCACCTGTGTTACATGTAATATAATGAAACATCAATCATGATTTATTGAATTTTCTAGCACTAAGGGTTGCTCAAGTTGTACATCAAAATTAAAAACATCAAATTTTATGGATAAATACACCTCTAGCATAATCAAAGTCAGAGCATTGCTAACTCCTGAACAGACCAACAGATCAAAATGGAATATATTTTCATCTGGCAGTTATCCATCATCATCCATAATCTAGTTAATTACCAACAGATTATGAGGAGACAGATTTATTAAATCATTAACTTACCAGTCATTATCCTTCTCAAAGTAGCAAACAGAAATCAACCGAGCACCACTGCCAACAGCAAACTTGTCCTCTGCAAAGAAAAAGATATATTCATGATATTATTATACATATTACTCAATCGTATCTCAATTCCAATTGCTCAAGAGCCCTCAGCCAATCCCTGGTATTGTGTGTACTCGACATGATAAATGTTTGCACACTAACCTATTGAACAGTGTTTATAGAAAACTCACAAATCTAGACATGCAAGTTACCTTTAGGAGACCAGCGTACACAGGTGGCTGCACGGTTAATACGCAGAATCACAAGCATGGGTTTCCATTGGCCATCATTCAAGGTCCATACGTAGGCATTCCTGTCCTAATTAATACAATAAAAAGAAACCATAGTTTCATCATCCATACAGTAGATCCACACTTGGACAGACAGACATTGCAACCTTCACCAAGGGGGAGGGGTGGGAGCTCATCATTGAAACGCCTTCCTAACATAAATAAATGTACTTACAGCACCACAAGTGACCAGACGATTACTTTCCTGTCCCCAGTCCATATCAGTAACACGTTGGCCATGCTATAACATATTAAGAAAATATATATATCAAATTTCGATTTGTTAACTTACTGTAAGCTTGTATCTAGTATCTGATGGATAGACATTGAAGCTTCAAAACTTGTTATTTACCTCTGTCAAAACTACATCTTTGGTCCATTTGTTCCCCGCTTTCTTATAGAGATGAACAGTGTTATCATTAGGAGAGATCGCCAGCTCTAAGAGAACGAAATTAAATCACGATCAGTTTCTTGTCACAGCTAATTCCACCCGGAAGCCAAGCAGTACGCTTAGAATACTTACGATTGCGGGCCTTGTTGAAGGAGAAACAAGTTATTGGAGTGATAGTAAGTTCGTGCACTTCTTTCCCTGACATTATGGAATCAAGAAAGTTTTCCTAGAGGTTTTTGTAAGGTAAAATTATACGTTTTATTGCCGTGGACTCTGGCCAGTCAACACAACAAGATGGCGGCTTAAAAAAGTGATCGTATTTCCGCTCCACCCACCGATATAAACTGGTTTACTATTGGACAAAATATTGGCCAATCAGAATCGTTGTCACATTGAGAGGTCTTTTAGAAGATATTGCATATAAATCCATATAAATCCATATAAATGCAGTTCTTTAGGGTTCTTGGGACTCGAGGATTTCAAAAGATGGCAGGCGTAAATTATATCGATGGAGCCCGTATCAAAGGTTTATTGAAATATCCTGAGCTCATAACTGTAGTAGAAAATGCTCTGAGAGACTTCTCGGATAAAGAACGAGGCCAAGTTGTGCAACCTTTGCGAAGTAGGATACCGGTGGATCAACACAAGGGGTACTGGGGTATACTATATACACTATATTTTAAGTTCGCCAGAGATTAAGAGATTAAGAGATTATATTAGTAGATCATAGTATGATCCTATCTAGATTTTAGAGAATTAAGTTTTAGGTTGGTAAGCTTTATTTTGTTAAATTTATTCATTATAAAACTCATGAATAATTAATGAGGAAAACACAATAGAAATCATTGTCCGTGGAGGAGGTTGTATATCTGATACAAAATTGTCCTGATTTCCATAAACTTTAACTCCAATTTTCTCATCCAAATTCAATTTTATCTTTAAAAGTTTAGTAGAACATGAATGTATACACCTAGACGTTTGCATAAGTAATATACAATATGAGTGTCCTCGCCACTCATATTGTATATATTACTTAAATGTAATGCACCATCCTCCCCCCTCAACCTCGGGGAAGAGTGATGCATTGGATATTTAGCCTGGCCAAAGCCGTATTTCCCCCCTACCTATGGGTTTTTTTCTCCAAGTTCTCCAGTTTTCCTCTCTCTGCAATACCTAACATGCTAAATTCTAATTCGATCTGTTCATATACCTCAATTTTGAAGAAGCAGGCCAGGTATGAATATTGATAATGGTGTAAAAAGGCCTGCAAGTTTGGCTTCATTTTCTTGAATAGTAATTTTAGCTTCCCCTTCCTTTCCTATACCTAAACTCCAAGTTCCTGACCCTTTTCTAAACCAAAACTCACAAATTCCCAACCCTTTTCTATATCCCTGGCCTGAAAAAGGTATCCCTTTCGGGCAGAGCATCCCTGTATAGTCCACAGTGCCACCCCGGGGAGGAGGAAGGAACTTGGAGCACAGAACAATTGCACACCTACTTCACTCTTTTAAGAAAAGACTTATAAGGGGCTTGTTATGTATTTTGTCTTTAGATTGTTTTTGGCTATGCCAGGATTCTCTGGAAAAGCATGTGCACTTGGTACAAAGCTGGTCTCTATCTATCCAGAGAATAAAAAAAAGGGTATGGCCTCTCATCAAGCAACAGTACTTTTGTTCAATCCAGAAGATGGATCACTACAAGCTGTAAGTGGATTAGAAAAATTAATGCCAAACTCATGGAAAAATGTGAAATAATGTATTTGATTGCTACCCAGTTTTGATTTATAAGATTGGTAGTGAGTGCTCCTTTTTTTTCTGTGAATAAGGTTTCCACCACAGGAACTCCATTGGTATATAAACCACAAAGTATTTTCCTTCAGTGTGGGATACCATCAAAATTATCAAACATTTTGACTTTTCTTACGTCAACAATAATTATTGAAAAATTATAGCATTTTAGGAGTAGGGCATTTGCACCCCTCTCCTTCCCCATATTACTACCAAGATTGCGAGCAACTTCAAAAGTGGGGAGAGTGAGAATTTAAAATAGTGTAGACTAAAGACTCAAAGTAAGAGGATGAGAAAATTTTTAAAATTAAAATAAGTGGATATTAGCAAAAAAAGTAGGGAGGCTATAAAGCCATCACCCATGCAGATGGCCCTAGCTCCCTTTCTTGGATCTTGGATCTTGGATCTGTCCTACCCCTCACATATTCTCTGTGAAAATCAGCATAACAACTCAATGCATATCCATAATTCCTTTTTGTTCTGGAGCTGTTCTTAGCTGTTGCCTATATGGCTCCAACATCCTTTTTTGAATAGGTGTATAAAGAAAATTAAAGGGATACATTATTCATTGTAAGATATGATATGAACTCTTTCAGCTGATGGATGGAGAAGTCATCACTGAAATGAGAACAGCAGCAGCATCAGCAGTAGCTACAAAGGTACACAATAATCATATGACCAAGATTAAAATGAATTTTATTCTAATGTACCATACCCCTCTTAGCTCCACCCCCTGAAGGAAAATGGCAAAGGAAATGACTTTGAAAGCAATAGACCTCTTAAGCTTGGGAATTTTTTATTATTTTTTTTGCCCATTTCAGACCATGTACATTTCATTCCTTTGAGAATAGGAAATAAATATCAAATTTCTTGAGTTGTTAATATATAATGATATCTTATATATATATCCTGTTCAATCTAGTATCTTGCTAATAAGGATGCTAAAGTCCTAGCAATTCTTGGTTCAGGAGCTCAGGCAAGAAGTCATGCTGAAGCAATGAAACATGTGAAATCATTTACAGAGGTGAGACAAGCAGTAAAAGTACTCAAGAAAATTGAAAACTGAGTATCATTTGACATATAATCTTTCCCAGGCATGTACCTCAGTTTGTGGGCCGATGATGACTGGTGAACATCTATTTTCAGGGGCGGATCCAGGATTTTCTTAAGGGAGGGGTGCTGTATTGGACACCTACATGAGAAAAACACCAAACCAAAAAAAAAAAAATGATATATTCCCGGAAAGAGAAAGTTATTTCGTATTACATATCTTCAAAGCTGCAGTAGGGACACAAAGTCGACCCGGGGGGGGGGGGGGGGGGCACCCCTTAGAATCAAAGGGAAAAAAATTATTTTGTATTGGTTATAAATCTTCGAAGTAAGGGCACAAAGTCGACTCAAGGGTGGGGTGCGCACCCCTGCCCTCCTCCCTTGGATCCGCCCCTGTATTTTACTGTTAATTTAATAATTGGTTCATGAGTTAAAATGTATGGAGAGCACTGCAATATCTTGAAGTGGAACCCATCTGTTTCTTCTCTAAATAACCCTTTTTCCACTGACGTACATTTATTGGCTTTTATGCTACTTTTCACAGGTTAAAGTGTGGAGCCGCACAGCAGCTAATGCTCAGAAATTTGCAGATGATATCCAGGCAAAATGTTGCAGTACCGTCGAGGAAGCTGTATCTGGCGCAGACGTGATAGTAACGGCTACCTTTGCTACGGAACCTATTCTGCAAGGAAAGTGGGTCAAACAAGGAGCTGTTGTTAATGGTAAAGGATCGAGGGGTCACAGGGACCGCGCGTGGAACATAATTTTGAGAGGGGGGGGGGGGGGACTAATCTGTGGGGTCCGGGGAAAAGCTCCCAACCCCTGAAAATTTTGAAGTTGAGTTTCTCGGAAATGCGATTTTCAGTGCCGCGGTTTTGGCAATTGCAAGCAACCTATTTATTGCATATTAATCTATTTTAAACACATGTCAAAGTTTTGGCAACTCATAACCGAAAAATCATGCATTTTTGGCTTAAGTCGTGGGGGTGCCCCCGCGGCCTCCGTGGTGGTCCCTAGCTGGGTCATCATTTGACAGGAGCAGGGTTATATGATCTTTCCTGATAAGATGTAGGCTGAAACAAATGGACGAATTCAATAAAAAGGAATTCGAAGAACTAGTTTACATCAATAAATAAATAAATAAATGCGATTAACAGTGGAATCCACAGAGTGGCTCTTCCTCCACTGCATTCCAATTGGAATTTAGAAGTTTCAGCACTAGAAAAAGGGGTAATAAATAGACGCTAATGCCTCTTCTGGAGCTGAATGGTACAAGTCTCAAGGCCATTTTACGTGAAGTAAATAGTATATTTTAATGTTCGTCTCTTTTCAGCTGTCGGGGCACCTCGTCCAATGTGGCGGGAACTGGACGATGATCTTATGCGAAGTAGTTTTATTGTTGCTGACAGCAAAGAAGCTGCTTTGTCAGAAGCTGGTGACGTTGTGCTGACAAAGGTTAAATATAGATTCATCTATATTCTTCGTTCATTCTTTCCTTTCTTCCTTCGTTCGTTCGTTTCCCCATTTTCCGTTTCTCCGTTCCTTCTTTTCTTCCTTAAGTTTGCTTCTGCTTTCGTTCCTTCCTTTGTTCGTTCGTTCGTTCGTTCGTTCGTTCGTTCGTTCTTTCCTTTCTTTCTTTTTCTTTCCTTCCTTGCTTTCTTTCCTCTCTTCAGTTCTCTTTTTTATTACTTATATACTTTGTCACGTTTTCTTGTGTAGGCCACTGTAGAAGGCGAAGTTGGTGAAGTTATTTCTGGCCATCTAAAAGTACCGATGGCAAAGACCAAGATCTTCAAATCACTTGGTATGTATGTGCTTGAACTGCAACATTACACGTCTATTGGTTATCAATGCGCTCCCGTTCAGATGTCCAAAATGTATACCTCTTTAGCCTTGCGCGCAATCTTTTGTCTCATTCAGTTATATAGATCACTTGTACGATTCCCTTGAGTATTCTTTTTTTCCCTGGTAAGGCTGAAAATCAAAGAATCTTATCCTTGGTCTGGAATGGGAAAACCATTACCAGCTTGTTATTGTCTTGCGCGCAACCATGAACTAGCCCTGTATACGCTGTGACCATTTTCAAGCCAGTGTCTCTTCCAACAAAATAGGACGGCGTTACACTAAAGGTGTGGTAATACGAGCAACAAAATTGTTGCAGAACGAAGTTGACCGTATTACCACCCTGCACGCAACTTGTCGCGCAACAAAAATCGATGTTGCAAGTTGCAAAATTTGTTGCAAAAAGTAGAAGCACTTGCTACTTTTTGGAACAAGCAGCCACAACATGCAACGTCGATTTTTATTGCTCGATAAGTTGCACGATTTTGTTGCTCATATATATATCGCACCTTAAGCCATGCATTTGTTATTGGATTTCAGGGCTTGCTGTAGAAGACGTTGTGACAGCAAAGCTGGTTTACGATAAGCTACAGAGTGGACAATGAAAGCCACTTTTATAAAATACTATATGAAATTATAATATAAAGGAAAGTTGATTTTTTAATGAGAAAAAAGAAATAAAATCATATTGGATTATGCAGTCGAACTCTGCTTTGCAGAAATCCGCTCAATAACAGACACATCCTCGTTCATTCAGACACTGGCTCCTCCTTTGACCAACCCGCCCGCTTTTGTTGGCGGCGTTTTCTGCGACAAAAGTACAGGCAGATCAAAAAGGGGAGCGGCCAAAACGGGGGGGAGGGGGTTATGTACTTTAAGCCCAGTTGAAAGGATTTTGAAATTTGAAATTTTTAACCCACGTACACCAAATCTTATCGATACCCAGAAACCACCTCTGGGTTGGTTCTTTTTAACGAAGATGCTGTTGTGCAAGTTGGACTACCCCGTTTCCCGTATTACCGCACCTTAAAGCATATGGCGCGCGAACGTCTTGAAATCAGGAATCGATATCTTGCTGAGCGCATCACATGTCAGCATTTATGATTTTTCTTTCCGAACTGGCAGCATATCATGACACAGAATGTACGAATAATCATAACCTTCGTTGCTATCGCTGTATCAATCTTTGTTTAGTTGCCAAACCCTTTGGGGAAGACTTTATCGGGGGAGGAAGCAGAATACATAACGGTTTTAAAATGCCTTGAAATAACGAATTATTGCATCCAAAGCCCAAGAAATAATAACTAATGGCTAGTTAAGAAAACATGTTGAATAAATGCATAAATCAAATAGAATGAAAAAAAAAATACATATATGACTTTTTGAGAAAAATGCTTGGGCTTCCTGCGTTTTCTGCTCTTAGGAGACTGGGAAAAAGAAGTTCCCAGTGCATGATGGGTAAACGATGTCAGCACGTTTTTCAAAATGGCGAAGCATCATCCAGATTTGATTATGTGCAGAAAACAACCCGGTGTTGGTAAGCTATTTAATTTAGAATCCAACTTTCCTTGGTCAGGCTTATTGTATATTCATTAATGATTGTCCTTTTTTGTTTTTACAGCAATCGGTCGACTGTGTGAGAAATGTAAGTACGATAATATGAAGTCATTTGTAGAGTTTTCTTCCACATTTCGATTGGTAGAACATTGTAGCTTGCACGTGTACTGTCATTACTGAATTATGATTACTATCTCAGTCTACGAGACGTTTTAAACTAGCAATAGAGTGATTTTACCCGTGAAAGAAATAGTAAGCATAATATATAGTAGTAGACACAGTCTGCAACTATAAATATCTTGATGAAGATCAACTGCTTTCATCCAATCAGTGTCAATCAGTTGCAGTCACACTTGATTAGAGCCTGTCTTTCATATTTCCGTGAGCTCAAAACGTTCTTTAAAAAAACTTTGGAATACCCTACCAATTTAGAGTATTTTCTACAAGAGGGTTCACAATGGGATACTGTTTTTGCTGGCAATCCCACCATCCTGTTCATCTCCCTCTTTATATCAAAATCCAATCCTGTCAAAAATTGGACCCTCCATCAAAGCCTTATATATAGCAAGTAGTAAGTACAGGTCTATAGCAAGTACAGGTCTACAGTACAGCCAGGTCTTAAAATAAAAGTTGGTATATGAATGTGGCCCCACTTAAATATTTCCATTCTATGCCTGACAGAACTGGAGTTTGGGCTGCCTGTGCTTTTATAGCATTAAAATCTGAAGTGGATGATTTTCAAAGAGCCATTTTTCTTGATGAAAAGTTCAGGCCTTATTGATCTCCATTAATACTCCTTTCATGCCTGGCATTCTGTTGTACTGAGTTCTTCTAATCCATTTATATTTGCCTTTTTTTCAGGTGATGGTAAATGTGTGATATGTGATTCATATGTACGTCCATGTACCCTTGTCAGAATATGTGATGAATGTAACTATGGATCATATCAAGGACGTTGTGTGATTTGTGGAGGACCTGGTGTTTCTGATGCTTACTATTGTAAAGAATGTACAGTACAGGAAAAAGATGTAAGGCAATTTGTTTGTATTTGATTTAATCAAAAAACAGCTGGGAAACACACTGGGCTAGAACAGTACTAGTGAAATGAAATGCGTTCGGTGTGAATAATAGAATAAAGAATTAAGAGAAAAATATCATATGCCCTTGGCAGGACTCGAACCCACGGTTTCGGTATACTAGTCCGACGTGTTAACCTAGAACAGAACAGTGGGCTAGAACAGTACTGAAATCAGTGCTTTTAAATGCAAATTTTAATGACTTTTTACAATAAAGTATGATCAACTTCACATTTCTTTACTTGCCAAAAGAAAATTTTTGTGTTTTAGTTTTATGAATGTTACAATTTTTCAGCAGGAAAATTATATCAACATTTTAGTGGGAAATTAAAAATTTAGAAACATGGGAAATTTTAATAAGTGCATTTGAAAGAACCCATTGAGATATGTTCAAAACTAAAGAGATAATTGACAAAGTCATTTGCACTCTAAAGTAATGATTTTTTTGAAAATCTAGCAGGAATTTCCCAACTTTGACAAATTATATCTTTCTTATGTATTATTGTTTTCTTGCAACAGAGAGATGGCTGCCCAAAGATTGTCAACTTAGGGAGCTCCAAAACAGACTTGTTTTATGAAAGAAAGAAATATGGATTTAAGAAGAGATAGCAACATTGATCTTATAGAAACACTCAGCGTGAATGTCTACCATTTTCATCTCAAGGTGAACAAGAATGAACATGGATATGGAACAAGTTTTAGGCCATTATCATCCATTCCTACCAAACTGTTCATACCTAAGCAATGTATAGTTTTTTAAAGTAACTAAAGTTGTTTAGTTTGCAAATATTTTTGCCAATCACCTTTATTGATGTCATCTACCATCACTCTGAAATAACTTACTTGCCTGGACTATGTAAAGCTGAGAAGCCTGGAGGTTACTCTGGGCTCCAGAGGTTCTGCCTCATCTGCTTCAAACACTGGATAAATAACCTCTGGACCCAAGGGTATACTTTGAGGTATATTTACTGGATAACATTTCTGTGATGCTCCCAATTAATGTTCTAAAAATTCACGTCAGAATATGAACAGGAACCAACTATTCTCTAACAGAAATGGCAACCTTTCCACTGCTTTCATTGCTATATGTGTTGATCGAGAGAACAGTCTGGACAGGGAAATTGGAGAATACCCTGCCATCAATCATAGTGTGTAAAGGTAACAAAACAATATGCTTGATTGATGGTAGTTTATTGCCTTGCAATGACTGTTGTCTCCACGATCAGCATGTAGCAATGAAAACAGTAGTAAAAATAACCTCTGAAAGTCAAATTTACTCCTAGCTAGCCATTTTTAAAAAAGGTCAATAAATTATTTAAAATTTGATATGTGAGGAAATATATACATTGTTTTTATATCACAGTCAGGATTACTCAAATATTAAAGTAGTGGGGGAGGGAATTGAAAAGTTTTACCTCCCTCCTATCAAACCAACCCTAACTAATTCAAACTGGTTAGAGCTGTGCTCCAGGGTCATACATGGACTGTATAGCGGCTGCCAAAGGTGCCTTTACATGCTTTCAGTTCGACCCCATTGAGTTACACCACTGCTGTACTTACAGTGGTGATTTGTGATAACAAGCTTTTTTATGGCATAACAAATAAAGCAATGCAGATAATTTCAATGTTTCTGGAATCAAAACAATAAAAAATCCTTTAGTAGTATGTTAATTTCTACAAGTAATACTTAGTAATCCTGCATTGTGTTTTTTTTTTGCTTGGAAATTTAGAAATTCAGATAATTTGATGGATTTGTGATTTCCAAAAGAATTCAGTCATTGACCAATGTTTATTGTTTCTCTAAAATTCTTGTTACAGTGCGGACACACTAACTGGGAACACTAGACAGAGATTGAACTGATAACTGTATTAGACAATCAGACCATCACTTCTCACAGCGATTTTGCATTAATTAGAGAAACACTGACAGCAGGAACACAAAACAACATCGAAAATGAGTGTAATTTCTGTTGAAAATACAGTGAAAGGTCTTGTTATCCCAAGTTGATATAGAAAATGTTTTCTGTCCTGTTTTCGAAGAATCCAGAATTTCAAACGATAATATAGTAAATCCTAGACAAAAACTTTTTAAAAATACCAGATTGGAATTCTTAAAGCTGATTGGCCCAGACAGTTTTTGTTGGAATGTCATTGTTTTTAGGTGTTATCTGATTGGAAGTCCCGGTTAGTGTGTCTACACTGTAAACACCATGAACTCTTTTGAAATTGGTTCATGCGTACCAGCAAGGATTAGGTGCTGTCAATGAGGATTGCTAATAATCCCTTTTTTATTAAATTAATTAAGAATCCATATGGATAGTAATCCTCTGTTATTCAATTCAGAATTCTGTCTTTCCTTCCTGTCTGGGTCTATTTTTTGAAGCTTTTGGGAATTAATAATTGTGCATGCCTGTTGATAAAAAGAAAACAGTGCAAATCGTGCAAAACAAAAGAGTAAATTTCTAACTTTTTGATAATATTGTAGTTCCTGTGGCATGCTTCGGTTGGTAACAGGAGGGCAGGGATGATGTCATATCTTGTAGAGGTTGAAATCCTAAGTCACTCCTTTAATGGTCGAAAATGGGAAAGCTGCTGGTTTTAAGCATGTGCAGGAGTCTTAGGGTATTGGTGGCCCAAAAATAATGCTGCAGCTTGGTGACCAAAAATTTAGACAATTTTAATTTTCTTAACATTCGCTTTATTAGGTCAGTTTTCAACCATTCTAATTCCTTTTGAAAATAATCATTGTTAGTGTTTATTTTTTCATTTCAAAAAATGAGTAAATATTATTTTTGCCGTTGGATATTGGGGTTCCTGTGTATAACTCTGTTGGTAACAGGAAACATGTCCCTGACGACCAACCCACGTGACCTATCAATCAAAGCCCGTAATGTTTAGGTCCTTCAAGTGAGTGAGCGAAGAGACGAGACGAACTTTGCGGTTAACTGACCATTCAAGACCCTGTATTTCTTAAAATGAGACCTTTAACAGCCAAATAATCACTCGTTCGACAACGATACTCTAAATTTGTGGTCTGGGGAAGAAGAGATTTCTAAATGTCTTTGGAATAATGGAGGCTTTTGCGTCTAATTTGAAGCCAATCTTTGACGCATGCGATGAAAATGGCGATGGTTTCGTCAATACACAGGATTTGATAAAGTACTCTGGTCTCGGTAGTCAACATACTAATGAGGTAAAGAATCAGCTATCTTGACTCTTCTTGAATTGTCTTAACAACTGCACTCGTATCTCTATGGTTTACAGTGGGATTATTGTTTAAACAAACGCAATAAACAAATGATATATGGAACACTCTTGTGTGCAAAATTGAGTCGACATTACTCCATGGTAGCGTAGTCCTTACTGCGAAAAATTTAACCCAGAATTAACTATTTTGTTCTAAGATTTTAAGTCAATCTATATGAAAAACCTTGTTCACTAAAAAACGAATATTTAAGTTACAACAGTTTTTTATAACTCAACAACATGTAAGCTATAGATGACCAAGGGTTCCTAACACCTCTTATCCTTCGTTGTTCTTGCCGGCACTTTGAACAACTTTGTTGTCATTCTTTATAGGAAATCAAGACATTACTCCACAAGTTAGATCCCGATGGAGTAGGGAAGATAACTTTTCAAGATTTCTGCCGCCGATTTCACGATTCTTTAGGTATTTAGTAGTTAATCTGATCAAAAATACAGACCCAATACCAAAGTAAGATCTTCACTTCGTCGTATGGAGTAGAAGCCTTAATGCACTCTACCACTCAAAATTATTTTCCTCTTTCTATCTGTTAAGAAAACTCAGTTGTATATTTATATCATTATTTGTAGGTGCTGATGGTGAGCATTTGACTTTTAATGAAGTACAAAAAAGAGCTTCGCAAGATTCAGACCAGTTGGAAGATAGTTGTTTTGAGGTAAGTCTATATATAAGTTTACGTCTGTACGTGTGCACATCTTCCTTTATCCTTGCCGAATATTTTTTATCTAATCCAAACTACTTTATTGATCCATATAAAACCGGAAAATAGGAATTAGGTGTTTACCTTGCGTTATATTAATAGAAATTGTGAATCAGGATGTCTTTGATCGTCATTAGTTTTGTTTTTAGCTATTTTTTTATTGACGGTTTTTGGCTCGAACCCTTGTAAAATGTCCCACACATGATTGCCTAAAATAGGTCTTACGTTAATGCTTTCGAACCATAATTCGAATTCTTGGCGTAGAATCGAAGCGTAGAAACAAATGGTCACTTATGTAAACAAAATTTATGATATTTACATATTTTCTTTCCTTGGAATAAAATTTTGTTAAGTTCGTTTAGCACAGGTTGCAGCATGTTATATGATATATGTTGACATAATAGCTTAGATATTTCACAATATATATACTGTTAAGGACTCTGTTTCTGGAACCAGCCTTTGGATATTACAAGGGAATGGTATAAAATGGATTCGTGCTTGTTTTTTTTATATTTTTATTTTTCTCACAAATAAGCTTTTTAGTTGTGCATTGTGAGGGATAATCCTCTCACAATACACCTCCTGCAAGTCATTGTTCAAGTTGCCCAAAAGACAGCAGTCAGGTTTATATAAAAAGAATAAAATTCTACCTTGTACGAGACGCATATTATGTTAGATAATCTCTAGATATAAAGAAAATTTTTTTCAACTGGCGTTGCTCATTTCATGTGCATTCATAATTTTATTTATTTATTTTATGCATTAATAAAAATTATTAGAACTCCAGAATCATTTTGAAACATCTTAAAGACATAAATTTTGAAGACATTAACTTCCTTTGATTTCGATAGCATTTCATGCTTGAATGCATTATTTCCGTGATCAGTGTTTTTAAAATAGCGCCATTGTTATTTTGGCATAATACTCGTACAAGGTCTATTTTTCCACCCACATTTTAGCCACTTGCATTTCTTATAACTCTACTTCTTCCAGTTCCTCCATTTTTTGAATTTTTCTTACTGATACTCAAGGAAAAAAGGATTGTCTAGTGTCAAATTGGATGAAGTACTGCTGAAATAATTTTTTTCAAGAGCGTGAGAACCCTTATATTCTTAATGTTGCATGACTATATTTATGTATGTGAACAGTCATGCCTCTCTAAATTCTAGCCCCCCCGATGATTCATGCCTAAAATATTTCATTGAAAAGATCCATCAATATCAACTGGACTTGACTTCTGACGTGATAACGTGATTAATTAAGGCTAGTGAAATATAACTTTTTGTAACTAATGATGTACCATGCCACACTTGAATAAAAACATCCATAGCACCTCCCATCTGATTTGAAATAACTGTCTATGTATATAAGATTTTTGATGTTTATAAATGAATATTTTTGTGGCAGCTGGAAATGAGTGTAAGTTCTCTGTACGTATATGCATGAGTTAATACTAATATATGTCTTCGATAAGCACGCCCTGCAGTTGGCATAGATCACAATGTGGGGGAGTTTTAATAACTCTGATGGAAGAACCAAGAATTATCTAGACCACCGTTATCTTGATCATAGTTTAATCACTCTAATGTTCTTTCCCTCTCTAAGCATGTGTCTAAATAATATGCGATAAAACTTCTAAATTGATTCCATATTACATGTAATAACTTTATTTTTCTTGGACTTTTCTATTATTATTTTTTTACTACTGACAAAATGTCATTTAACCTGTTATAATAAAATGCAATATTAATGCTGTAGTTGGGTATTTCTCTATGATTCTCATCAGTAACATCTTAATTTATTTATTAAGTTTCATGAAATTTTGTATAAATTGAATATTCTGTGTTTATTGAATTATCAACAGTTTATTAAATTTTGTTTTCTCACATTTGATTATTGGTGCTCACCTTAACTAGGAGCAAGACCCCCCTAGTGTAGCATTAACCCAGATGCAGGCATAGCTCAGTTGGTTATTGCACAGCCTTTGCAGCTGGAAGTCTCCTGTTATGTTTACAAATTGACAACCACTTGTTTACGAAGACCAAAATACAGATCTCTGCTTCATAACAAAATTTGCAGTATTTTTGCCACATACACCTAATTGCAAGAGCATTGTCATGTAAGAATGAAAAATAACAAAATAGGAATTAATTAGAAATATTTTTTTATTTTGAAAATAAAGCCCCTTAGATTAATGAGAATAACGGTTTTAGTATATCAGGGCTCAAAATAACGGCCAGTCATACACCGGTCAAGATATCCGGCATATGATATTTTAATTTATTTTTTTTCAAATATGACTGGTCAACATGTCCATCTAATACCATATTTGACAGGTCAAGTACCAAATTTGGCCTGACATTGACTGTTGACCGGCCATTATTTTGAGCCCTGTATATATGTATTCTATTGTTTGATATCTGATCTCTGATTAACTACAGTTAGACCATTCGCAAAATGACCTAGACTTTCCAAAAGTCCTTTCTATTTTTTTGCTGGCGGGACTGAGGACTTTTCATCTAAGCTTCGCACCAAGTTTACCAACAGGTTTTTTCGTCAGTGAATAAATTATATCAAACAGACAATCAACCAAGACGATTGGATATCGGAATTTGAATCCCTGCAAGGGAAACAAGTCGTCCACTCGTGACTTTCTCACTCATAATACGCTTTCGCCAAATTTTCTTTACATCTATGAACAGGGAAATGAAAAGAGAGTGGACCATATAAAAATGACAGTGTATGTAAATATAGCTCACATTGAACATAGCAACATGAACATTAATATTTCAACAGGCTACCTTAGAGTCTAATTGACTTTACCATAGTTTTTCCATTGACCATTATCATATTGTTTATATACCCAGCTGTGTGTTCCTCCCCAGCATGATAACCATACTGTTTTGGGAAAATCTTTTAGGCTACTAATGGAGCCATGGGAATTAAGCACACCTCTAAAGTCTTATCCTCTCCTCCTGGGATTACTAATTCTAAGTAGTTATTTCATCAAACAAAGACTTTACAGCAAGGAATTTTGTGTGAATACTGAATATATATTTAAATTTTTTCCTCTGCCTCTGTAATTCTTGTGTTGCTTCACTACATTCTCGTGCAAGGCAATGTTTCAAGCTTAAATTAAATATAGCTGCCTAACTGTATTGCTTTTCAGTTTAGATATAATTCATATTTATCTAGAGTCATCTTAATAATCCTGAGCATTACTAATTGGCTGGTAGTGTTTATCAGATGCAAAGGAACAAAAGGAGACGAAACGTTTTATAGCATCTAATAATTTTTATTTGGAGATTAATTAGTAGTGTGCAGATTTATTGGAACGACTGTCTCAGAATTAATCTAATTTAAGAACAATTTAATTTGCATATTCATATTATTGATCATCACTCCGTGGTAACATAGTGAGCTACAAATATGTTTTAGAAAAGTCAAGGGGTTGAAAGATAAGTTTGCCAGTTGGCAACCACTTTTGCAAGCACAATTATTAATCACAACATTGTATGGCCAATAAGTTGTGATTTCCAACCCTATCATTAGAGGTTATCGCATTTATTATTTGTTAACTATTTAATTCACCATTGTATATTTTGATGTGCATGCATTATATAAAATAAAAATAAAAAATTGATGATAACATACACATTAAAATAGTGCTGCCAGGGGTTTCCTGCCAGGTTGTCAGATGCTGGCAATAGTCCCCTTCACAGTTCCCTGCCCTATCTTGAAAGGTAGCCATGCCTTTGCATTGAAGTGAGACAAACTGTGAGCTTGCAATTATAGAGACATGTGAATAATTGTCTAAGATGTTAAAAAAAGGTCTCTATCAATGCAAGCTCACCATTCATCTCCTTTCAATGCAAAGGCATGGCTACCTTTCAAGATGGTGCAGGGAACTATGAAGCGGACTATTGCCCTGTTGATAATCTTTATTCAAGAGTTTTTCTCTTTTTTCCCCTTCCTCTGCAACACCTAATGCCATATTCCAATTCCATCTGCAAATTAGCTGTGCCCTGACTTTGATATGCCCAAAAAGATATTTCACTAGAGTATCAATAAGATAATTAGAGTTTTTTTAATAAATATTGTGCATATTTTGTTACATAGGCCGACAGTAGTTACAGTACTGCATCGACTAATGACTATAATGGAGATGAGGACGAAGCCTTCCAAGATGATGATCCCAATAATTCAAGCTTTCGACGCAACCAAAAGCAATATTCTACATACCCTCCACCGACAGAATCTAGAACTAAACATCGTTTACATCCACCTCGCCTATGCATTGATAATCCTCATTCGGACAGTACGAGTGAGTATCAAAGCGAAGAAGGATATGAAGGTTTTGGAGAGAGCTTAAGTGAAGAAAGCACGTTACAAGGAAGTCAGAATTTAAAGGAACTTATTACAACACCAGAAAGATACCAACTTCATAAGTCATTTAGCAGGTATGTGGGACATCTTAAGAATGAGTTAAATCTGATCAAAACTCAAGGTCCATTCAAAACCAGCCTTTTACTAAATTTTGTTTGTTTCTGGCTAAAGTGGAAGCTCTCATAAGCGACCACCTCAGGAAATTAAAACAGTGGTCGTAACTAGAGCTGGTCACTAACGAGGATACAACCACTCTTGTAAGTGACCAACTCTAGTTATAACCATGATTTTGAAACCACATTTGTATTGCTACTTTGAGAGGCTCTCAAAGGCAGCAATACAAACATGGTTTCAAAATCATGGTCGTAACTAGAGCTGGTCGCTTACAAGAGTGGTTGCAAGGAGAGCTTTGAGTGTATCTGTTATATCTCTCTGTCTCTGTTTAGTTTTCTATCTGTCTGCTGTCCTGTATGTATAACTGTCTGTCTGTCTTAGTGTCTGCTTTGCAGTCTGTTTGTCTCTGGCTATCTGTTATACCTCTCTGTTTAGTTGTCTGTCTGTCTGTCTGTCTCGGTCGTCAGTGTCTGTTTTGCAGTCTACCAGCTGTTTGGCTGTCTGTCATGTATGTCTACCTGTCTTTTTGTCAGTTTCCACTTTCCAACAATGCAGCAGTTTTCATCTACAGCTCATTATTGTTTGTGCTTTTCCTTTTATTGTTTTTGTAAGAGTTAGTTTTGAAGTGCTGTGCTTAAACTCCTATAAGATATGTTTACACTTTTTGTGATTGTTTTTTCAGCAATAGTTTACCATACCGAAAAAGAATATCTGCTAATACTGCGGCACTATTATCAAGGTAATGTATTGTCTATAGAATGAAAATATTTTTTCACTTATTCATTTTTGTCATGGTAATTTTCTTGGCTGCCCTAAGTAGGTCAAGGGTCAATCAGTGTGAATGACAGGAAATTGATATCGAAACTCAATAGCGTAATATTTGATTACATTAGCGCATTGTGCTTCTGGTTATAATTCTGGCTATTCAAGTTTGATTTTGGTGGTTGTTTTGATCAATTCAATGGTTTTTCTTGCCACAAGTTGTGGTTTTTTCATACCCAGACAATATCATGCACTTGTGGCTAACCAAGATTCAACCACATAGATAATTAATCTGTCACATATTGGTGAGAACTGAGAGAGCATTCCATTGATGTCTGAGAGTGCTTATGTTTTAATTTTGAGGCAGAATTTAGACTTTATTATTCTTCAATTATGGCATCTGATAAATTATACTAAAAAATCACTTTTGTCTTTTTCAGCCCACGATTACAATACCAATCTCTGTCAGCTAATGTAAGTCGGCGGAATAGTATGGAAGACATGTACAGTAGTGATGGGGGACCAATGTCTGATCCTGAGGCTTCCAATGGTTCTTACTTGTACAATGAGGTATTGATTATTGATAGATTCTGCTACATTGAGAAATTATATTTTATTCATCTACCATTGTCATTGGTATGCTTATGTAATAGATCCTTTTCAGGGCTTGAAATAAAAGCCGGTCATCGGACAATGTCTGGCCAGAATTAGAACGTGTCCAGTCAAATCTTTGCCTTGCCAGTCATTTTGCCCAGTAACATTGAGCCAGAAACGAGGTTTTTTCGAGCTCAAACTGATTTGATGGATTGTCATGACTGGCGACTGACCAGCCATTATTTCAAACCCTGCTTTTAGCTTGAACGTAATGTTTTCCCATTTCAGGCCACATGTCATTCTCTTAAGGATAATATTCTTGCTTTGTGTTGTATCCATATTCATGTGTCTTCTCATGCGCAACCATTTAAGAGAGAAATGATACTTTAGGGAATGACAAGTCTAAAATGGAAAAATACAGTATTAATTATACCCAAGCCAAAATGGTCTATTTTAAAAGTGTTGAAGAGGAAAAGAAAATTTCCCATTCAAATCAAAGGTTGTTACAGTGCAGGCACTCAAACCATGAACTCTTCAAGGTTTTTTTGACATTTTTTTCATAACTATCCAAACAGTACTCCACCTAGAAAAAGGGATTAAGCATTTTTAAGGCCCAATCCAATCACAATGAATGACATAATTAATGTGATTACACAGATTTTTACTTCACATGAGAAAGCTACAATATAACTTCTAAAGCTGATTA
Organism: Anthopleura xanthogrammica; assembly: GCA_964019055.1. Classification (NCBI taxonomy): domain Eukaryota; kingdom Metazoa; phylum Cnidaria; class Anthozoa; order Actiniaria; family Actiniidae; genus Anthopleura; species Anthopleura xanthogrammica. Next base: position 7,493,315 of record OZ025221.1, on the reverse strand, counting down.
TGCATTGTTTGTCGCGATTGGATGGTGCCTAAAAAAATTAATGTTTGATTCCTATGTTTCTATGGAGAGTGCTGATAAGATAGTTAAGAAAAGATATAAAAAAACTTTGAAGTGTTTATGGTTCGAGTGCCTGCACTGTAACAAGGGTTTGCATGACTGTGGGAGGTTAACGGCTTAGCTAGATTACTAGGGATTACTGTTATGATGCAAAATGGCTCTTTATATTAAGTAGTTTATTGACTTAGTTTTGGTTTGTGACTTATCCTTTCTTTCAAGCCTCTTCTGGTGTACAAAGGAATTCAAATCTTTTTTTCCCAGCCCTTATTTTAGGCTAATTCCAGTTCCGTTGAAGAATTTTGAAAAAAAAATCTCAGGATAGTGAAATCCTATGTTTTCCATTCCCAGTATCTCCCAGTCCCAGAGCATTATTTTCCATTTTTTTCTGAAAAAAAAAGTTATTCCCATTTCCTGTTTATTCTACTCCAAGGACCCTCAGACAATATTTTATGAGAAACTTTGTTCTTTTGTTATATATGAGTTTCATATTCATGTTTGTATTGTTAAAATCTCAGACTCCAGTTTTTATGCACTTTCATGCATAAGCCTGGTCCTCACTAGTGACATAAGCATAAGCATACTGTAAAAGTGTACATTCTCACTGGAAATTCAGCAACATAAGCAAAAGCATAAGAAGAACAGAACGTTTTGATCCTTGTGCTTATGAATGCTTAAGCTTGTGCTTATGCTTGTGCTTATGTGCTTTATTTATCAGATTTTCATTCCTTAGTCAGTAATTTTTTTGGACATATGCCAAAATCCAGTTAACTCAGAGTTGTTGTGGACACAGATACCTGAACAGTGTCCTTACATGTACTATTAAATAAGTGAAGATAATTATTGTTCAATCCATTGCAGGTCAGAAGGTTGTCCTCGCAAGTGTCAGTACTACTTGAAGATCATAAATTACAGACAAGTAAACAACACAGATTCAAAGAAGATAAAAATGACCTTAGCATGAGGTAAGTGTTCAAAACTAAAAATAATAAATTTTAAATTGATTATAAAAACTAACGATAGAAGACTACATTTCGTCATCATCGCGACAACATTGTCACTGGGCTCGAAATAGGGGCCTGCCAATGGCCAAAATGCAGGTCAAGTTTTACTACTGTCAGGCTAAAAAAATTTGAACTGCCAAATGGAAAATAAAATGGCAGGAGAATTCTGCTTCAAGATTATTTATCCTGCCAAAAATAAGAAACTGTCTGGCCATTTATCTTTTCTATTTCGAGCCCTGCATCAGGTCTACTGAAGGATAAGAGAAATGCAAATATACAGAAGCTATCGTTAGTTTTTATAATCAATAAATTGTTTACCCAAAGTTACTTTGATCAAAATTTTGAATTAAATGAAATTAAATTGTTATTGATAATTTTTTAACCAGATTTGAATCTAATTCCCATACAGTAATTGCTCAGGGTGGTGAAGATGAGATATCAATCACAGACAATTTTTTCGTAAATTCACAAAATTCATGAAAATATGATAAATGAGTCACCTTGATACAAAGATTCAGGGAAACTAATGCAGAATCATGAATCACAAAATAAGCAGATCATGCATCACGGGGAGACTGAAATTCACGTATCACGGACTTATTTTTTTGAATTTCATAAATCACAGTCCAAAATAAGGCTGATTCACAGATCATGGAAAACCTCTTCTCCACTCTTTATACTTCATGGCTCATCCTAATTTATTTTATATAATCTTTGGTACACAATATTTATATAAGATGTACCCTAATCATAATAACATGCATAAACATGAAAGAAAAAAGGAAATGCATAAACAGTCTAAGTATTTGGCAAAGGAGCTTTCAAGTTGGCCATTATGATCCAAATAAATATTTCATTTTTATATAAATATTTTTCAAGTTATGACTCACAACTTTTTTGTTGGACTCATATATTGACTTACCAGTATATTCATTTGTTAAAACTAATTTTAGCTCTTTATTATTAGTCACAATTGCTAATTTTAGAGATATTAAGCTTGTAATTTCCCTAATGTTAATTACTTTTTCCATGACACATAAAAAACAATTTATATAATTTGAATATAAAAATGTTGATTGGCAATATGATTTTTTTAATAAAAATTGTGTAAGTTATAATTTAAATAAGATGAATACTCCACTAAAATGCCCCTCTTAATAAAATTCATAGTTTAAAACAAAACGTCACAATTAGAAAATTTATTCCATCAAGACAGGTTTTTAATCCATGAAAACATGCAAATATACATGAAATGCTTTATTTATCTTCTGCAAACACTGGCAAAGACTTAGCTCTAAAATAATTCAAGATTAGTAGTATTATAAAAGACCTGTTTGTTTACTATAGAAAGAGACGTCCCCTTTAATATAAAAACAGCCAGCTTAATTATTACTTGGGTTCCTGTCACGGACCAAAGAAACTAATTATTCATACATCATTGGACAACATCTGCCATCTCATTAACATTTCATATCTAGCATCTTCTATGCTGAATGAATCTCAAAGCCAATTTTTCTAGCAGTTTTGAGAAAAAAATCTATACTTTACTGTTTGAAAACATGCCGTGAACAAAGACATTCGCTTCCTCTAAGAATGAGTTAACTTAAACAAGGGAATATGTGGGCATAAGGTACGTAAAAAGTATTAAAATAACTAAAATCATTGAGTATTTAAAATTGTTATTCTGATGTTGAAGATTTTAGTCGTTTCAGATTTGGGTTTCGGTTCTATTTAGTAACTCCAATATCATAGATTTCTTCTTCATTTTGGATAAGAATTTTAACTGGTAATCTGTTTTTATGAGTGATGAAAAAATTGTGCAAAATAATAATATTTTTAGGATAAGAGTTGAGAATGTCTTTGTTACATTCTATATGTTCCTGTGTTTTTATTCCTCTTTGAATGTTTGAATTACGCTTTTGACATGACACATTTCTAATCCGCTTCTAAAGTTGGTTTTGTCAAATAATATTTTAAATCTTCCTGATAATCAGAAATATAACTATAAATTAATTTTTTTCATGAAAGAGTTATTTAAGAAGAACATGAACATCCTCATTGACTTGATGTTTATAATATGTACCTCATACGCATGAAGTCAAAAAAAAAATTTTCTGCACTTTTTCAGATGCCCTGCAAAATGGTTATGAATAAGTCTATTTTCAACAAATATAGATTAGAAACCTTGAATAGATAAGATTTTTTAGGTTTTTCTTAATTCTCTTATTATAATAAAATTTTCATCTTAGTCTTTTATAGTATTTATTTATGAAATAAGCACAAACTATTATGAACACAAATTTAGATGTAATGTTAGAACCCTAAAATTATTTGAACACTTATATTTATTTAGTCCTTGGATCTAAATTTTTAATAAGATAACTAGAAAAATTAAATCTAGGTTATGAAGGGAAGTGAAATAGTAGTGAAGTTTTCTATGAGTGGTACTTTTTTTAGAACCTCATAGAACGTGTTTACAAAATGATAAGAACACTTTTTTTTCGTTTAGTCCTCTGATCTATCTTTTAAACTAGAAAAATTAATACAGGTTATGAAAAGGAAGTGAAATAAAGTTTACTAAAATTGGTACTCTTTTAAAACCTCATAGAACAGAGACGGTAAGGAGTTTTCGTGTGAAATCGTGAATTTTTTTTTGTTTTTTTTTCATGATCTGTGATGAGCATGTTTTAAACGTCGTGAATTGGAATTTTCTTGAATTTTAACATTTGATAATTTATATGATAATTTTCATGAACTGTGCTGAGGCTCCCCTGATAGAACTTGTAAAACACTTTATTCATTTAGCCCTCTAATCTAATTTTTAAACTAGAAAAATTAAATCCAGTTTACAAAAGAAAGTAAAATTTTAAATTTGAACTAGAACCTAGAACCTTATAGAATTTGTAAAACATTGACTAATTCGTATAAAAAAGAATGTGATTCTCTTAAAACAGTTCCCTAGCTAGCTCACAGCATGTTAGAGATAGACCATTAATCTCAGCCTGCTGGTTTATTATGATTTCTATGTTGGTCAATTAGTATTTTTTTGTCCTTTCTATCCCTATTATTTCATATGCGAAAATCAATTATTATCTATCTCAGTGGCACATATGTGATAGCCTGTTGTGATAAGAAACTGTCATATGACCTTATGACATGGTTCAAAGTATTAGGTTTCATACCTTTTAAAATGTCAAATATTTTCTATTCAGATCATATTACAAGTTTTAATGTTAGGATCGAGTCCTTCATACTCATCTAGATCCTAGCCAAATCTGTTGTTTTACACAAGCTAATTACAAGGATTCTTTAGTTAAGCTTGTTCTTTGGTCCCTGAGTATTCTAAGACTGTTTACAGGAGGCATAAGACATTCTCTTTTATATGATTATGTGTTGAAAACATAGAACTTTTTATGGCACTAAACAGAGTATGTATAAACAAGACACTGGGGCGTTGTTTACATTTTTGATCACAATAATCTTATATATGTTTTTTATTGACTTTTTTACAGCATTTAATGTCAACTGTAACCAGCTCTCTTAATTTTAGTAGCAGTCAAAAATTATAATTATAATTAACCATATTACTTATCAATTAATTTTGTTGTTTTTTGCCATCAGAATTAATGCCCTTGAGGACCAATTAGAACACCAACAAAGAAGCACCGGAGAAAAAGTCCAAGAAGAAAGTAGAAAATACAAATCTGCACTTGTAAGTAACTAGTACGTCAGTAATTTATCAAAAAATATATGGACTTTGTGATGAAAGTGACCATTTTAAATGTGTGCAGACAAACATTTTTGCTTAGTGGTTTCCATCAATAAAGATGGTGCCGGTGAGATCCTATACAGATTAATTTAATTAAGAAACCATGCATACATTTTGAATATGACATCATTGCTAAAAAACACAATTTGAACTTTTTTAATTTGTATAATTGCTCACAAGTGCTATTTTATAATTATAATTAAATTGTGTTCTTTAAATCTTTATTGAAGACAAAACTTGAAAAGGAAAATGAAGAATATTTAATCACTCTTACGTCAAAGTAAGTACCTTACAGTATTTACCACTAGACACTAATTGATAATTATAATACAGATGTGACAGAGACATGATGATATTGTATTTTGTCTTCCCTAATATTATTTCTTGAAGACCTTTCTTCTTATTTCCTGAACCATTTCTCTCCACCTTAGCTAAGATATAGTTCAATATCTTAAAAAGGATGACAGTCTCAATGATGGAGTTAAATAGTTCATTAAAATATTTTATTTTTGCTCATAGGTTAAGACGAGCAGAAGAAGAGATTGATAAATTAAAAACCTTTGAACCAATGCTTCGGAAGGAACTTGATGCATGTCAGGAGGTAAGAACACTTATAGACCATTTTTGAGATGTGCGAGCGCTTTCAAAAATATCGCAGGCGCAGAGATGATTTCGATGCATTTTCTGGCAGCCTCAATAGTGCTTGCGATCTTGCCCGAAAATGCCTCTTTTTCATGCCTGCGCCTGTGATATCTTTGAAAGTGCTTGTGCATCTCGAAAATGGTCTATTCAAAGTATAGGAGACAGACAGACAGATCTGTATGCCAAAGGTATTCAGCTTGATGTAAAGATTAATAAAATATTATTGTAAATGTTTGATTTCTCCCTCCATAAAAATTAACATGTGAGCTGAGTGGTATGTGCAGGCCCGTTGCTAGGGGTGGTGGGATGGTTCAAACAAATCCCCTTCTTTTCGTAAATTTCTGTTCAAACCAATTGATGTATAAAAATGCAATAAGTGAGATTGGCATGAAAACGATCCCCCCCCCCCCCCCCCCCCTTGAGGTCCTAGTCTGGTGTGTGTTGTTATAGAGGAAGTGGGTGTAGAGCGAACCTCACAGAAAGGCCCCTTTACAGGGAATAATGGTTGTAAAAAAATGTTTGACTACCTTACTATTTTATAATGTGTTTCTTTAATTTGATTTAAATGTTTTTACTTTGATATAATTTTGTATAGGACAAAAGAAAATTGTTAAACGAAGTAGACCGGTTAGAAATTGCTCTACAAGATAAAAAAGATGAAGTTGAAAGTCTAAGAAAAAAATTAGAACTTCAAGGAGAAGTAGCGTTGGAAGAAAGACATCGACATGAAGAGGTATGTGCATTTCCAGATAATAATTATAAGAATCTTTCCTGAATCTGTTCTCATTTTTTCTTTTCACCCTTTTCTTGTCACCCTCCCCCCCCCCCCCCCCCCTCCCAATTTCTGAGCTTTCAAGGACAAATTAAGCTTTATTTTTTAACAATAGTATTTAGCATTGTGATGCTGATATGCCAACCATTCTCACAAGAGCTCTCCACAAGTTGCTTTGTTTTACCAGTCAATCTAACATCTTAGGTTGACACATGAATGTCACTAAGTATAAAATTTGTGCCTAAATCCTATCATTAAGCCTGTGATTGTAGAACCATTTGGCTTCCAAAAGTAGCTCCCCCATGTCCACCAGCTGTCTGTCGCCTACAATTTTATCATAATTACTGGTTGATTATTTTTGCAAATTCTGGTATTGCAGGAAGTACACACATTAACCAATCAACTGGTGGAATTGGAAAAATTTAAATCTGAAGCAGAAGTCAAGCTAAAGGATGTTCTGGATCTTGAACACAAATCTACTGAGCTAGAAGAACGAGTACAGCAATTAACAAAGGTACAAAAAGAGAAATGAAATGATTTCTGATTTATATAGCACTCTTTTCCTTAAGGACATGATCAAAGGCACAGATCCAGAATTTTGTTTGGGGTGCAGTGTTGTAGGCGCACCTGCCCGCGAAAAAAGCCAACCTCCTTACCCCCAAAAATAGAGCCTTGTGTTAGATATCTTTCAAGTTGCAAAGTAAGGGTACAAAGTCAGCCCAGGGAGGGGTGCAACCCTCAGAATCAATGAAAGAAAACATTTTTATTGGTTATCTTTAAAATAGGGGCACAAAGTTGACATGGGGGAGGGGTGGTCAAAGGTACTTTTGAATTTATGAGAGGTGGTATGAGGTGTAGGGTGGTCACAATTAAGAATCCTACAACATACTTTGTTTAATATTTATCCTGGTGAACTAAATAGTAATCAGGCTTTCATTGGCATGTTTTTTTTTTCCAGGAAATCAACAGCTTGAAGAGTGCCGGCAAGGTACAGCTACCTCAGAATGGCACATATATTATGCACGAACAGGTATATTAATGCTGTTAAAACAAGGCTGTATAGAACTTTAACTTTAAAAAACATACATAAATAAGCTGTTAAATAAAAGCAGAACTACTCAAGGCTTGCTATTCCTGTCGTCAGTGGCCACTTGATGTCTCCCCAAGGGGTGACAGCTGTTAAATAAAAGCAGAATTACTCAAGGCATTATTTGCTATTCCTTGGCTATCCTCTCTTTATTGGCCACTTGATGTCTCCCCAAGGGTAGCGCGCAGTTATAAAATAAAAGCAGAACTACTCAAGGCTATATTTGCTATTTCTTGGCTATTCTCTCATTAGTGGCTACTTGATGTAGTTCTAGACATGGCCAGCTAGTGGCCACACTATCATGCATTCATCAACCCACATTTAAGCTTATTCATAATGTTAACTTTATGTTTTCTTTCACAGACAAAATCCCTTGCTGATGAACTCCAATCAGCAAACAAGGACAAAGTAATCGATGCCCTTCGGGATCAAGAAGAAGAAAGCCGACGACTTCGTGGGTACCTGGACAGTTTGTTAATGATAATCATGGAACATAATCCAGCACTCTTAGAAATTTCCTAGCTTGTTTTTTTTTTCCATGAATTTTTAATTTGTATTGAAGAAATAAGTTGCCAATCCTTTCCTTATCATTATCAAGTGATGGGTGTTTCTAAAAATTGCTGTTTTTACCACAAGGGATCATGAGAATTAATATGATCCTAGCAAGCAAAGCAAGGTATTCCCTCCAATACCACTGACTGAGGAAAAAAGGAATTCCTGTTGTATTTTGCTTAATGTTAGCCAAAGTTGCTTTCAAAACTTCCATAAGTCTTTGACTGTACATGCAGTGGTGACATTTTGGTAAAAAAAATTTTTTTTGAACATTGATTTACATCCCAATCATATGAAAATCATAATAGAATAATGTGATCAGATAAGCAATCGATCAGGGAGGAAATCCAAGTTATTAAGACATTATCATCATCTGATACCTTGATGGTATATTTTGGTTCAAGATCATGATTTTTATGCCTTTTTTAATCATCCGGATCAATAATTCCATGTTTGAATGCTTTCCTTACTTCGTTTTAATATTTGCAAAGAAACTAATGAGAAATCTTTTGTTGTAGTACACTATTAACTCATCAAAATGAAATTATTGGAGAATGAATAGAACAAACTCCTGAGTTCTGATTCTCGGCTAAAAAATCTTGGCTGGGGTACAAAATATTCAATAAAATAAATTACAGTGAGGACACTCGAACCGTGAACACTCTGAGGTTTTTCATACTTTTTTTCTCCTTTATCCCTTGTGTGAATCGATTGGAAATACGATTTATTTTGAACAATAAGATTATTTGAGTTCAGTGCTTCATTTTCAAAAGGTTTGAAGCAGTAGAAAGTTCATAAAATAAAAAATATCAAGTGTTCATGGTTCGAGTGTCCTCACTGTAAGGTTTAATAATTACCAGTAGGTTGATATTGAGACAGTTACTATAACTGGCTTTAAGCAAATTATGAATGGTTGTATATTTTTAATAGGCTATGCTGGTTATAGTCAAGTTTCATCAATGCTAACTCAGATTGATTAAGATAACAACCTAGATAAGAGTGAAGTGTTGATGAAAGAGATTTATGGTAATGTGTAAAATTTAGAATCTAGGAAAAAAACGTAACTCATATCAATACCTGACAACACTTTTGTATGCTAAACTTCATGTGGCTAAAAAATATCACTAGATTTTCTATATTCAAGATTCTTATAATTATTTATTACATGGCAGAAAACAGGATAATATTTTACTGTTTGGTTTCGTTTGGCCCCATGATGGATGTAGAGTATACAAGCAATAATGGTCTACTGTGTGTAAACTTATGAATGATAGGTGTTATCGGCATATGATTTTTAGTGTATATGACATAGAAGGGTTACTGGGTGAGTGATGATATTACAACATGGCCAAAAATACCAGCCCTACAGTAATATGCCATTGAGTGTGCGCAGAGGTAATATATTCTCCCTCCGGCATTCAGCATGTGATGTTCCTGGCAGGGAACAATGCCTTCTATGCCATAAACTCAAGTTAACCTAACTTAAGGCAAAGAAATACATGCTACAGAATCATGCAACTTGTCGCATTGCAACCTGAGTTACAGAGCGATTGTTGCAAGGACAGATCCAGGGGGTGTATTGGGTGACTAGTTACCCCCCTTGGAGTTGAATATAAAAGAACAAAGGATAAGTTAAGACACTACACTATATAATGCGGTGGTAGGTACCAGTCACCCCCTTTGAAATCAATGGATCCGCCATTGTTGTTGCTCATATTACCATCCCATGCTCAACAAATTTTCATTGTTGCAGAATAGAAAGTACTTCTGCTTCTGTAGCGAGGTCGCACAACAAAATTTTGTTGTTGCATTAGATGGTACCATGAACTACATTTACTCTGCAACTTGCAACACAACAAGTTTAGTTGCACGATTTTGTTGCTCATATTACTGCGCTTTAACTCAAGTATGGAAAACTTCGTAAAATTATTGCTTAATTTTTCACAGCCCTGTGGAAGTTTTCTCATTAAAACCACATGGGGAAGAGAGAGATTTTAGTTGAGATTGAATGAATCTAGAAATATTTAGATTATAATAATAAATGGCAAGTTGCACATTAACTTAAGCCACTTTACATATCATATCTTATTTTAGGAATATCATTAGCTATCAATAATGAATGAATAGAATTTTAATCTTCAAATAGAAAATAATTCAAAAATGCCTGCATTTAAGACTAAACTAATTGCATACAGAGTAATTTAAATGCAAAATTTCACGTTTTCTGCAATAAATTACCAAGCTATTGTAATAAAAAATGCTAATTTTACTGCAATTTTGTATATTCTGTGAATCCAGACATTCCAAGGGCTTGTTGTGAAATGGGTATTTTACTGCCGTCAATCAAAACTTATTAGTCAGTACCTCATATATTTTCGAGTGACGGCAGTAAAAAACCCATTTCACAAGCTGTTGGAATGTCTCAGTTCACAGAATATGTAAAACCGCAGTAATTGAGAAAGTGACAAAATTTAAAGAAATTCGAAAATATCCTTTCTACCTTCCATAATAATTTTACATGATAATACACTAAGATCTCTTTACCTTGGGTACAATGTTTTCCCATTTCAGACCACGTGTCATTCTCTTGAGAATAAGATTCTTTGTTTGAGTTGTATCCATATTCATGTGTCTTCACATGCACAACCATCAAACAAAGAAATGATACTCTAGTGAATGACACGTGGTCTGAAATGGAAAAAAAATTATAACCAAGTTAAAGATTTATTTCCTTGCATTCCCATTCAGAGCTTACACTAGCTATTACTAGCTGCCACATTTAATTTCTAAAAAATTGGAATTAAGTATGTCAATATTACTATTCACTAAAGTTGGCCTTACACGGTACTGAATGAATTTTACCCTTCAAAAGTTTATGCTTACACTGTCCGAACTGTGCTATCTGGACAAAAATTCAAATGCCAAGCCATGCAAATTTGGTTCTGGTTCCTTGTAAAGTGAAGAGATGGTTCCATGTAAATGAAATGTACTGGTCAAATATTTGAATGGTTAAAAATTTGTATGGTACTGTGTAAAGGTTAGTTTTAATCTCGGTAAGTGCTAGAAAGGATCAATAGAATTTCATTTGTTTATTTTTTAAGCATTTCATTTTTTTCCATACATAATCTTCATTAATCGAGTATTTTTGATGAGTGTGTAAATAGAGTGTAAATAATGTTTGTACTTGAATATTTCAACGCCATGTAAAAATATGCTTTGATAACAAAATAAAATTGAAAATTAATTACATTTAGTATGATTATTGTGCTTTCTCTTCTAACTCTGATTGGTTGAGAAATGTGCTGTATTAGTGAACAGAGCACGGTGCTAATTGACCCCTTTCACGTGACGTCAAAGCAGCTCAATTTGGAGGACAAAACAAAAGAATTTTTTCAATCTCTTGAGAATTGGAACCTGTTGTTTTGTCTAAATACTGTTTAGTGACCCAAGAGCTATATCACTGATACTTTGAAAATTTTGACTGTTTCTTTCCATTTGAAGTTGAAAGGTAGTGCTCTGAGTAAACCCTGTTGAGCCACCTTAAATTAGAGATAATTTTTTTAGGGCTAAAGTAAACATGATGTCAATGTTTTCAGCAAATCTTTTTTATTTTTCATTTCATTAATAAAACATCTATAACTGTATCAAACTGCTTCGGGAAAAAGCATTGTAATTTTTCAAAATTAAATTTATAAATATTTTATATCATAATAATTATAATTCTAAATTTGTTGTTTATATTTTTTTCAAAATAACATTTTAAACATGTTTTAATTAAGAATATATAGAAAAAATATATAATATTATAATAAACTATATCTATACTAAGGTAACTAAATGTTATGCTATAATTTATTGGATTTGTTGTCCATTTTTGTTTGCATTTTTTTTATTGTTTGGACACCAGCTGGTTTGAGGAAATAAATAGCAGTGAAGTGACTTGAATCTGAAACAAAAAATGAAGTTATTTTGTTAAGATTAAAATTGGATAGGCTTCCTTTAAGTTCATGTCACCAATATTATTTTCCTTGCTATATACAATGATGGCATAGCAGTGAAAGTGCTCCCCTGACACCAATGCGACCCTGGTTTGAGTCCCGCTGGGCTCAGTGTTTTATGTGAGTAGAGTTGCTTGTTGGTTCTCTCCTGTGCTTCGAGGGTTTTTCTCCGGTTTTCCTCCCTCCACAAAAATCAACTGCTAAATTCCAATTGAAATTTCAGTGGACGAATAGCTACTCTGTAGAGATGCTACTGCTAAATCCCATCTATTGACTCAGAATAAACCTCCCCCCCCCCCCAGCACAACCCAGATCAAACCACCATAGTGTTTATAGAGGTCAATATTGCTACTAGCTACTTAATCACCTGCTGGGATCCTCATCAACACTGTATGCTCCATTAATGTGGATGTGGTTTCTACTGCCACCCAAAAACCCATGGCTAAAAGAGATCTGTAAAACATCAATCAGACAAACATTAGAAAGTTACAGCTTGAAGCGCAAGATACATTTTTGACAGTCATACTTTTGCATGTCTTGCTGTAATATGCAAACAGAAATCTATATTAAGCCTACACTAACTGATTTACTAATAAGGCGCAGACCCACAAGGTGATTTTTCATGCGACATTTCATGTGACGCCACAAAAATTAGAGATCTTGCTGTGTCGCCACCAATACAACGTTGCATCATTGCAACATCACAAAAAGTAGAACCCAGTTCTACTTTTGCAAGCAACAAGCCTTAATGTGTGAACTAAACATCGCACAGGTGGTCACATGGTGCAATTTATTTTTTGCAACCTGGCATGCAACGTATGAAAAATTGCATCATTTGTCCGCACCTTAAGAAGAATTAAGGCTGTATCTGAGTGCAAGCAAACCCTGAATGCAAAAATTACTTGACCAGTAATTTAATGTTAGAAATTTCTTTTCTGCGTCTTCTCATGTGCAACTGTTAAAAAATATACTACTCTATGGGATGATGCTTGGCCTGAAGCGTCAAGCTAAAAAGGCCTACAAAGTTGACTAATTTCATTTCTCATTTACCTGATCATGAAATTTGTGTTGTGGGATATCTACCAACCATTCAAGATGAGAATGAAATAAATGAATTTCTTTTAGTTTTACATTTAACAAGTATTCTGGAAAAGAAAAGAGAATAGTAATCAGTGAGTCGTCTGGCCAGAATAGTCCCCTTCACAGTTCCCTGTTCCATCTTGAAAGGTAGCCATGCCTTTGCATCGAAGCAAGACGAATGGTGACCTTGCAATGACAGAGAGCTTTTTAACACCTTTGACAATTATTCACGTCTTCATCATTGCAAGCTCACCGTTTGACCAGTAATGTTATATGACTGGTGACATTGAGCCACAAATGAGGTACGACTAGCTAAAACTTATTTGGCTCATCATCATGACTGGTAACTGACCATACATTGTTTTAGCTCTAGATAAGAACACTGCATGTACACCTACCACTTATAAATCCAATGACACAGTCATCTGGTAAACCAATACGAGTACAAGTGTCAGGGAAAGCTTCTAGACCACTAAAACAAAATGACAGTAGTAAATGTGGTTATTAATATATTTTATTCAATGGTTTCTTTTCCTCAACTTTGAGGGGCACTTTGCACAAATACAATAGCTTGTTATCCTTCACTGCACATGAAAACTATTGTGTTTATGCAAAGTTAAGTACCCTTCAAATTTGATACAAATGAGCCAAAATGAAATGCTTTATGGGCCTGAGAAAGCAGTGCAAAAGTTAACTTGGCATGGAATCTGGGCAGCAGTATTATTGCTCTCAACAGTACATGCTCACTAGCTCTCCCTCAGCTAAATACTTTGCTTTGCCATCGCCATTGCATTCACTTGTGTTTCTAACTTTGGCCTCACCCTCCCTTCCCTGGGGATATAGGTGTAAACAACTCCACTGTAAATACATTGTGACAGGTGCCAAGGTCAACCTGTGGCTAGTTTAAATAAACAGTACTTTATCAAGCTGGACATGTGAGTAATGAATACCTGAAGTATGGAACCATCAGAGAAATAAGTTCACGGCTCAGACAAACACCAGCCCCTCCGGTAGCAAACCAGAAGTTTACCTGCTAATTGAAAAATAGAGAGAATAAAGTCAGGACACTCACTAAGCTGAATGTGCAGACACACTATGTACTTTTACATGCAATGTCGGCAAAACTAGATTGCCCTGTGTGTCAACGACCAGTGTGTTTTTTATTGCCCACAGTGAGATTTGTTATGCATGACATTGCAAAAGTAGAACATATATCTACTTTTTGTGATGTCACCAGCAATGTCACATGGGTGGTCACACGGTGCTGTCTCTAATTTTGGTGACATTGCATGCATTATCGCATGAAAAATTGCATCATGTCATCCATATCTTAATGCGCTTTTCATATCTCTGTGACCTACTGACTTCTGACATCTGGCATTTTGGCTGCGGTCAATCGAATTTACGATGGGCTGCCTTCATTCCAGTTGCCAGTAATAAAGAAATGTCCGTGTGAAAATGACTGTCTAGTCACAGGAATTTCCTCAACACTGGACCGAGTCGAACTTGGCCAGTTGTAAGATTGATTGACAGAAGCCAAAATACCAGACACCAGGAGTCAGTTAGGTTGTCGGAATACGAAAATTGCTGTGCAAGGTCACCTCAACAAATTTTACACAAATTATCCAGCCTGATTTGGTAGTTTACGGTCAAAACAGCTCAAGCTAACCCCACCCCCCACCCCCCACCCCCCAGGCTCCATTAATGATTTCATTATTTGAATATTGAGTTGATTATTCACTTCGAGATTTCATAAAAAATCAGAAGACTCCAAACTTCACATTCATTTCACAACTAAGATTTTAAGGGATGGCCTTTCTGGGGAGTTTTTCTACCTTAGCATGGCAATTGTTAAAGAATCCAATCAAAACTCCAGTAGATAACTTATTTTCAAGTTTGGAGTCCGAGTGAATAATGAACTCAATATTCGAATAATAAATTCATTAATGGATTCTTGGGGGTACTACGCTTGAGCTGTTTTGACTGTAAACAGTTACTGGATTCACAGCATACCTTGTTACCATCTTTTCTGTCAAAAGTCTAGAAAAAAATGATGATAAATATAAATAAATCTCAAAAATACAATAAAATAAAATAAATTTGAGCAATTGATATCAAATGGGATTTTGTAATGCCTTTTCCACAGAGTGGCTTTTCATCCACTAAATCTAAAATGGAATTTAGAACTGGATATCCTGAAGATCACCCTTGAACGAAAGAAGCTGCATAACCGATCACTGGCCACATTCCTGAGAGATCTTGAGAGCAACTTAACTGCTATATCCCTTAACTAATGTGCCTACCTACCCTCCCTCCTAGCGGATTCTGCTTGTAGGGTAGTTCCTCCCATTCTTAATTAAAAAAATACTTACCATCATCTTTCTCCCGAGGCTAGTTTTCCCTAAGTAAGTAGGTTTGGAATGATCATGCTGCTGTAATAACTTGATAAGTGCAGGGAAATGAACATAGTTGTCGTCATCAAAATGACAAAACCATCTGTGTGGTCATCCATATGAAAAAATAAATAAACATTTAATATAAAAATATTTTTACTATGAATGCGCAAGTCATTAAAACAATAACAACAAAAATAGATACAAAAAACATTAGTTACAAAAATACCGTCAGACTGTCAAAATATTACGCAAAAAATATTTTTGATTAAGTTAAAAGTTACTGGCTGACTTACCTTTTTTTAGTTTTTTCCCAAAAGAAATTCAGTTCATATGCCATTTTACAACACAAAGCAGCCCTATAATTAAAATTGTATTAGCTGTGTTATTATTTTTTGGGGAAAAGAGTTAAAGACTATTAGGAAAAGACCCAGTGAAAATATGCAAATTGAAATTTTATCAAACCCTGAAACAACCTTTGGACCAGTTGATGTAAATCAGGACACAGCTAACTGACAATCACGAACAAACTGAAATTTAGCATTTTGGATTTTGGTGAGGGAGAAAAACTGGATAACACACAAAAAAAACCTAATCAAGGAAGAGACCCACATGGCAAGGAAAGTCAAGGAAAGCATAGACTTGCTCCAAGTCACTCGCAATTTTTTTTTTGTCGGTTTTCTGTGGGGTCGAAGTCAAGCACTTCCAGTTACGAGAGCTTTCCGAGGAAAGGGCTGGAGAGAAAAGAGAAAAGCTTGACTTCGATCCGACAGAAAACCGACGGGAAAAAATTGTGAGAGAGACTTGGAGCAAGTCTAAGGAAACCATAACCAGAAACCCAAGAGGCGAGAGGTAATCAAGTGTACTACTACCCTTAATGGACCCTTAATGATACTACCAGTAAACATATGGATTGATTTAAAAAAACTGAGAAACTTATAAAATTATCACAATAAATCTTTATTTCAGCAGATTTCATGTGAGTGAGAAAATTAGGTACCTAGGTTGCCATGACTACCAAATGGCTTCAATCAATTCAAAAATCTTGAAAGTGTATCCAATGAGGAGGTGATTACTAATGGGCATGTTTCATGCTTGTAAAAAAAATATACTCTGAGTTGATATATAATATCATACCTCTGATGTCCATCTTTACACTGAGTATTAACTAGATGACCTCCTGGAAAACAAGAAATGGACTGAATTAATATAACCATCCAACCACCCCCCCTCCCCCCTCCAACACCAACTTGGCAACCACATCTCACATGTGGTTGCCATGGATAATTACATTTTGAGAATATGTATTTTTCTACCATATTTTACTCTTTATCCCACACTATAGAAAATACAGCCAATCAGAAAGCAGGAAAGCCGTTGTATATTCATCGGTATTTCACTCTTCCTTCCCATCATGCACTGCACGTTGAATCTACGCATTTGTATTTTCCATGGTGTGTGATAAAATGGTTATACAATGGTTTCTCGTGGCATACCATGAATATCCAACTTGTCACTTGTATTTTCTTTGTATACACACTCGCCTTAAGGCTACATGGAATCTCATCTGGAGCTTAGATTTTTTTCTGAGCTCTTATTTCATATGGTTGCTATGGATACTAGTAATTTCATTTCATTCTCTCAGCACGTTTTTAATGACTAATTGTTTGTGTTATGCATCAAAAGGACTGAGACTTAATCGCAAAAAACCCACTTAATTATTAACTTTAGTTTCCATAGAAACTTAATTACAGTGTACTTACCCAAGCTTTGATTTAATAGTGGGTCATCAGTATCAGTAAAAAAATATGTCTTGGAAAAAAGAAGAAAAAAGATATAGAATAATTTTGAGAAATATGAGAAATATAGTTTTCAATTTGAAGTGTAGCATATTAAAAATGGAAAAATTACTTTCAAGTTCAAAATGAAAAGCAGTTCTCTTATGATTTCCTACTTTTTCCATCAACAACAACAATGTACATCAACAATCATACTAACTATAACGGCAGCAACAATGGTAACACCACCATACAACAACAACGACACTACTACCATAAAACAACACAACATTGTCCAAGACTACTACCACCACTATACAACATCGTACAACAACAATCAAACTATAACAGCAACATATAACAACATTTTCCAAGATCACTAAACTACATCTGCAACAACAACAATGACAACGACAGCAATGGCAACACCATCCCACCACCACCATACAACAACAACAATAATATTCCAAGAACACCATACTACAACAGCAACACCAACATCACCATCACTCAATAACAACAGCAACAACAACAACAACCACAGCAAAACATATATCTTTATATTACATATATATTTACCTGTTGTTTAGCAGTACTCCACCATGTATTCCTTATTTCTTGTACCCTAGTATCATGGTATTTTTTCGTCGTCTTCACAGATATAAATATATCTTCTGGCTCAGTGGGACGCTGCTTTAATTTCTGTACAAACATTACTTTATTCATTGCAGCTGTCTGTGGTGCCTTTGATACCAGTATTTTTCTGTCATCTTGTGGTTTAACTTCTGAATTTCTCACATTCGGTACCAACTCAGCATCAACTTCGAGCTTCTCGAGTTTTCTGGATACAATTTTTTGACGATTTCCGGTTTGTAAAGTTAAATCATCACGAATTTGAAATTCGAGATTTGAATCACTTTTAAAAATTATTCCAAGTTTTCTTGGCTTGCCTTCTACAGGAGATCTATAAAGATGTTGTAGCTTAAGTCTTTCAGATAAACGTTTTCTTGGGACGCTTTCAGATTCACTAAAAAGCATAGCGTACAAAAGAAGTTGTGCGAACAAAACAAGAAAAATCCACGTAAGCAAAATTCGGCATTTTTTTCTCCCCAAAGCCATGATAACTCTTTAGTAAAAAGTCCTAGCTCATCAACCGGGCACTAACGGTCAAAAAACGTTCATAATTATGAGATTTTCGTATTAGAATGAAGATTATTTGAAGAAAATTAACGACGAAGAAGAAGCCAAAGACTTGAAATTCTTGCAGCTGAAGCTTGAGCAAAAATATCCCTCGAAGACTTTGTAGCTTTAAACTCCTTATTTCTTGCCTTGTGGCGTTAATACGTTACTAGTAACGGTAGATAACAAAATTGAAGAAACAAGTTCCTTACTAATGGTGTATAAATAATCCCGTTATGAATGATCTGTGTTCCTACATCAACAACACGACATTTTTGCCTTCGAGGTCCGTAGCCTAGCGACTTGGTACCAATGTATGTAAATATTGGACTTCTAAGGAATTACCGAGCTTATTTTATGGCTTGAAATCTATCTTTGGACTAAGATCGATAAATAAAGTCTTGGATATCAGCTGCAGAAAGAGCAAGGTTCGCTAAACACTTGAGATTTTTGGCGCCCTTGGGTTATCTATGCAGGTGGTATATACAAACCCGTACATGTCCCGTGGATTCCCGCGTGTAAAGAGAAATTTGCGCGGGAAAACATGACCAAATATGATAAACTCTGTAGTTTTTATTTTTTTAATTTCGTAATAACAGACGAATTTGATAAAATCCTTTGCTATGATGAAGACTTTATGAATCAAAGAGATAAAATTCTTGAAGCGTTAAATTTATTATAAAAGACAGGATTTGTTGGTTTGCGGGACAAAACCCGCGGGTTTCGGGTTCTTGTCAGCGGCTGTTCAAAAAAAATCTAAGATGGCGGACGAAGAGAACACTTCTCAAACAGCGGCAAAACAACTTAAAAAATCTCGTAAAAGTAAAAGTGATATTCAGAGTGGAATTGAAAATCAAAGTAAGTAATGGATAGGAAATCTTTCTGTGTGAATTAAGGAGGTTATTTTATCAATTTGATCTAATTATTTGAAAAAGATTTCATTGGCACGTGCTCTGATCTAGAACCGCGATTTTTAAATTCCACAGATAACGATGTTATTGATTGTTTACAAGAGATTTCAAAGTGTTTTGGAGTAGGAGGGCTATATTCCAGCAAGAAAAGGTACATAACTTGTTATATTCCATCTGTATTCTAAGTCATATCTATAGTTATCTTCATATCTATTTGAGAACTTAATTCATGAACAAGTGTATAATAATTGCAAGTTGTGTACCTAAATTTTCCAGGAAGATAGAAACGCAAAAAGAAATATTACCAATGCTGAATGAAGGTGAGTCAAATGAGAATTATGATAATGATGTTGATGATGGCACCAACAGTGTTGATGATGATGATGATGACAGTGATGTGTGATGATGATGATGTTAATGGTGACATAAATAGTCACATGGAGTACTAGTGCTAATAACCTCCAACTGTTTGGTAAATTATTGCGATATTCTTGGAATCAAATATTTATTGCTGGAGCTATATTACAGTGCTAATAATATAAAATTACTCTTGAATAACTAATTTGTAATCCCATTGAGAGTAAATGGTTTGAACCCAGGAGTAGTAGTGGAGTGAGTAATGTGATCGACTGGGTGAGTGTAGTCTTGAGAAAGACTGTTGTTGGTGGAGACTGACGATTGGACAACCTGAGCGGAAGTCATCTTCATGTAATCATCTCCATTATTCTATCAAATATAATTTTTGCTACAGAATGGTTTAACCTGGACCTCATTAAGAATCTCAGTAAAGAAGAGAAGAAAAGGTATGCAAATGCCGCAATCTGAGAATTAAGAAATTCTACAGACAACATTAGCAATTTGTTTTTTCTTTCAGATATGCAGAAGAAATGTCACCAATTGCAATTAAAAATCTTACAAATTTAAGAAAAGTGATGTCGTTTTTCAATCAAGCTGGAAGCAACTCAAGAGGTAAGAATATGATAGAGTGTTCATACCCTGAATTTGTAGCCACACTGTAGCTGGACTATGTCTTAAATGTTGTGATCGGAAAATAGACCTTTCTTAAATTTGCTTGACTAACCACAGTCTGAACAATAGATTCAAGGCGAGGCTGGAGTAGACCAATGCAGTAAATTTATGGGTTTGAAAACTCCAGCCTGGACTCGAATCTGTTGTTCTGTGGTCAGTCAAGCAAATTCAGGAAAGATCTTTTACTGGAAGACAATGATTTTAATGTTTTGTGTGCCTGTTATAAGACAGTGTCATGTCACATGAAAACTGCTCTAGCAGGTTGACATTACACAACATGCATTAATTGTTTAATTTTGCAGCATTTTAATTAGTTTTTGAACACTTGAGCATTTGAACACCCTAAAAGGTAACCAGATAATGAAAATTAACCCCTAAAAGGTATGACGAGCATCCCCGTCCCTTTCACAACCAAGTACCCCCTGGGGTTTCTGCATTAGTAAGTCTTTCTTATTATTAATACTTTTGATATTTTGCAGATAGAAAACATGTGAAAGATCTTGCAATGGATTATCTTTTAAGGGTATGTTTCTCGATCTTGCTGAATATTAAAGTGACAAACAGTTTTTGTGGTGCAATGCCCATGTTTTTCATGCTCCAAAGAAATCTGTCACTCCTCCCTCTCCCCATACAATGTTATCCTAGGTAACCAAATCCCAAATGAAACCTCTGGAAACAGCATTGGAGTTGGGAATGTGTTAGATTATAGTTTATTCTTGTTTCTGTCAATAGGATCTCAAAACCAACCCTTTACTACCAATACCTGAGAGATATTGTGAAATGGGTTTGTGGAAACAAATAATGCAAGTAAATCAAAATGTTTGGAGGTTAATGGAGTCACTGGAGGAACAGGATGATGGGTCGAATGACTGTGAGAAGGTAAGAATGCTTGCCAGCAAAAGAATTAAATGCCATGTTTTACTTTATTCACAATGTGAGCACTATTCTTTAGCCATTTAGGAACTAGTTCTCCAGTATATTAGTCTGTCTATGCACCAATAAAATCAAACCGGGGATAAAGGAATACAGTGGAACTGAGTTTCAATTGAAAGACACTGACTTAAGTTGTCAATCTAGACTTAAAATCAGTCACTCTTTATGTATTTAGGATGGCGAAGAGTCAGAGGAGACCCCAGGAAATGAGGTAAGGGAAGAGGCATGCAAAAATACCATAAATAAATATTGGTAAATAATTTTGGGATATTAGCAAATCCTAACAACACAACAAAAAAGTCCACACAAATATAATTAATAAGTACACATAAATCTGTTGGTGCTACAACCTGTATCTGTAAGTTTTTTAGACTCTTGCATCAATTGTGTGGTCCCAAAAATTATCCATACTCCACCATGGAGGATATTTAAAAAAAAAAAGGATTTTCCCACTCCTCTGGGATTTCCAATTTTCTTCCATACTACCCTTGTAATTTTGTTTTTCCTCTGACCCTCACCCCCTGGGAATTTCTGATTTCCTTTATGTGGAGGTATGGATATTTTTTCTAACCACACATTCTGCATGTATACTTAGAAGCTGAGTTCTCAACCCTCTTTAAGTGTACCTCTGCAAAGGCCCATGGTTAATAATGTCAAATATCCACTTATGATCTATTTATAATGCCATAACCTTGAGATATCGTCTCTTAGGATGTCTCATAGAGACAGACATAATATGACTTTGAAAATCACTAGGGATGTCTTGTCTTGACCAGAAAAAAACAGAAAAGTGTCATATTGATGAAGTGTTTTGGTTGGATGAGAAGATTAAGCATTGTGATTGGGTGATCAGTGATTGCACTTGCTTGGCTGGTTCAATGGATGTCATTAATACCATATTACTACTGCAAATTAATGTTTAAGTGTAGCTGCCCCTATGATTGTGCATATAATATTATGAAGTTGAGCAGTAGCTAATGCACCTTAACATGTATTGCAGAGCATTCTTAATCATAACAAACATATATCTTCATGTATATAGCTCAAAGTCGATTCTCTTAGAGGTATAAAACTGTCCCTCAGGTTCCTCATTCTTGTCTGCCAGCTTGCGCACCAAAACACCATCTTTAAAATAACCTTGCTCAGTCCAATCATGCATTTCAGATGACGTAAAGGGCCCAAATATCTCAGCATTTTTAGAATCATCCCACTTATACTGCCAGTATACCCCATTTTCATCTGCAATATTTTTGCTCCCAGATGAGGCTTGTGGTTTTTCCTCGGCTTTGCCTTCAGACTGACGAAATGCAGCCTCTAATTCATCATCATCATCCAACTTTTTTGCTTCTTCAGTTACTTTTTTCAGTTTATACTGCAGTTTTTCATAAGTATCCTGATAAATACCAAAATCTCCACCCTGCAAGAGAGTATCTGCAAGTTCTGTTAAGCTTAGTAGCTGTTTTTTATTTTCTTCGTTATCTTTTGGTTCACTAGCTTGTTGTTTTTGCTTTTTAGCTTTCAGCTTTGCAGATGCAGACAACGACTTTGTCTTCCCCCCAAGACGTCTTATAGCACTTAAAATAGTCTCTCCAGGTTTAAGGATTGCAACGATCTTCTGCAAAAACTCTGCTGTATTTATTTCACTAGCATCCTCAAACTGATCAGAAGATTCCATCTTTTCATCTGTGGTTTTGTTATCCTTCTCTTGAACTTTTCCCCAGTCAATACTATCCAGCCAGTCATCGCGTATCTCTTTTTCTTTCTTAAGGAAATAATTCCCCTCTGAATCAAAATAGCCATCATCCATCTCCTCCTTCAAGTTAAAAGGCGTTATTTTAATCTCTCCATCGTGGTCTATAGTTGAATCTTCTTGTCCTTCAACGTCATCTTCTGTCAAGACGTAGGCATCGTTCTTCACTTCTTCTTCGTTATCCTCTTCTTCGTCACTGTCTAGCGAATGTTTAGCTTTAAAACGCTTAGCTGAATCCTTATCCTCCATTTCTTCACTCTTGTTGAGCTCATCTTCTCCAAAACGAACTTTTCTCTTGGACATTTTGACATTAATTTGTACAGAATACGATTTTACAAACCTCGTGGAAACTAAAACAACATGGCCGACGTGAAGGTAGCGAGGATATCTAAACTGAATTCTAATTGGTTTAGAAACGCATTTCAACGAACCAATCAGATATCTTGTTATATTCTAGGCGTTTTCTTTCTTTCTTTCTTTCTTTCCTTCTTTCTTCCTTTCTTTCTTTTATTTTTTATTTTTGGTCATTCGATTGCTCTTTTTGGCATTTTTTTTTGGATGTATACAATATTTGGATATTTTCATTAATTTTTTTCTCGTTTTTTTTCTCTTTACATTTATGCATTCCCTTGGTCAGTTGTTCACTCTTTTTTTTGCCGTTTACTTTTTCTGATGCCTTGGGTGTAAAAAAAATTAAGATGTTCAGATTTTTTTTCATCAAATATTTGTGTAAGTTTATGTGGTCCTTCCTACTTTTTTCAACTAACTTCCTTGTCTATATATTATATATATATATATCGAAGTAACAATATTTGTCGAAGAAACAATATTTGTATTATGATCATCCGGGTGGATGTAGTCCTGAGAACGACTGTTTGATGTGACTGACGTTTCGACAACCTGAGCGGAAGTCATCTTCAGAGTCAAGTGAAGGATAAAGTCAGATAGGTCATATTTATACTGCCACGATACACAATAGCACAATTACCTGGTGTTGCGTAATGGGCGGTGTAGGTCTAATTAGTGAGCGTCTAATTAGTGTTGATCTAATTAGTGCGCGTTGCCGCTTCGGCGTCATTTTTGCTTTTGTTTATAAGCCTATTGTACGGTATATTATTTACAATATTACGGTATAATATTTACAATATTATATATATTTTATTATTTATATATCTTTATTGCCCCAGCCTAATAAAAAACATTTTATTTGAAGACACAGGATACTGCAGAAAAACCAAAGAAAAGTTTTCGGGATTTTTACATGGAGATGATCACCTCAAACTTTTCTGATGACTTGAATAAATTAAAAAAGGTAAAATGAGGATTTTGCATTTTGCAATTTTATTGTTTTTCTTATTGGCCATGTTGAAGCTTCTTTTTAATTAAATACTGTGTCTCCGTAATCAAGCATGTGACCTCTTCAAGACCCTTGCATTTCAAATTTATTTCTTAAGGTGGCTGCCTACCATAGAGAAATGAAGCTACTGGGCGCGCTACTTTGCAATCTCAATGTCGCCATGAAACAAGCAATTTGATGCCACAATGTGCATGTGAAAAAAAACTGGATATCTTGAAAACAACCCTGGGACATCCTTTTTTTCTTAATTGATTTCAAATCAGCATTAATTTGGGTTTAAAAAAATTTAATTTAAAAACAGGACCCTCTAACCCCACTAACAAGTTCATTTTTTTTTTTAATTATATTTCAATCCGGCCTCTTCTATTTCAGGATCCAAGTCTTGATGACAAAAAGGTTAGCATACTGATTGATTGTTTGGAGACAGGAAAAGATATATGGTCTGATGTTGAGAAAGAACTACTACAATCCCTTGAGACTTGATCAATCCCAAGATTTCAAGGTCTGCAAATATATGTCAATTATTGTGAGATAGAAAAAACATTTTTTGAGGAGAAAGCTTGTCCAATGGTTTACCCCAAAGAAATCAAATAAACCCCTTTTTAATTTTAAGATTTTGGGATCAGAGATCAAATTTGTTTGGGAACCGAAGCAAGATCTTATGGACAACAATTTGTCGTCTGTTTCTGCCTTTTCATTCTTTGGTCCTTTTCCAACTTGTCCTCGCCCCCACCCCCCTTCCACCTCCTGCTAGAATGGCCTGCCAAACTCCCCTTTCCAGCTGCCCCCTCCCCTGTTTGTACTTTCCTCCCTTTCCTTGCTCTACCCTTTGTTCTCCTTTCCCCCTGTCCTTCCCTCTCTCATCCTTACAGATTCTCACGTCACTACCCTTTCCTCCTCTTCTTGAAATTTCTCCTATCCCCTTGTCTTTTACACTCTTTTCTTTGATAGAGCTTAGATTTCTTCCATCACTCCGGCCTCTTTCCTCTCCCTGCCCTGCCCTCCTACACGTGTTCTGAGTCTATTTACTGCGTGACCTGATATTATCCATAAGTCACCAGGCATAATATTGTTCTGGCTCAGTTTATTCTTGACCCTTCCTTAATCTTATCCTCACATCCTTCATCGTTTTGTGATGGTAATTGCTACTGAGCTAATACTCGTTCAGTTTTTAATCCCCGATTAGTTTTCTAATTAGCGGAGACGAGATGACGGCAACCACTGCTTGAGGTTCCTTTCGAAGAGGTCATTCGTTGAGTTGACTGGCTCATCCTTCACCCACAGCGAGTCAGTTCACCCACAGCGAGTCAGTAGTGCATGGTAGTGAGAGATAGCTTAAACACAGATACCTTGTCCAGTATAATATCATAGCTTATCATTAAGGGTTTTCTTGTCTGATGCTTTTCCGAGTCTGTAACGGGAGCTAGCTGTAACTGATCTATCCATTCCTAACGATATTTGCAGTTTTACCACGCGCGACTGACGCGGTTAAAGCTATGGCCAAAAGAGATACTATAAAGTTATATTGGCTTATCACTTTTTTACATGTTGAGTTTACCGTTAAATGCCTCTCCTGTGGCGAGCCACCATTAGTACTGCATAACTAGCTGAAGGCTATGGCAAACGCTGACAGATATCTTTTGCAGTATCTGATGCTTTATCATTCGTATGTAGAGTGTACTTCTCTGGTACACCCCTCTCCCCCACGCAGCGTGTCAGCATCGCATGGCTGGCTGAAAGCTAAGGCAAAAGATGTATTTTTCAGTATGATGGCTTATCATTCGTATATTGAGTACTGGCTTGCCAGTTGCCTCTCCCACGACGAGTCAGCAATTTGTACCGACCGCATGACTGGCTGAAAGCCGATGTAACCCTGCTTCGCACAGTTTTCAGTACCATGGCTTATCATTTGTGTGCATATTAAGTACCAGTGACTTGCCTGTTGACTCTCCCACGACGAGTTAGCAAATTGTACCGATCGCATGACTGGCTGAAAGCCGGTGTAATTGCCTTGCACAGTTTTCTGTACCATGGCTTATCATTTGTGTGCATATTGAGTACCAGTGACTTGCCTGTTGACTCTCCCACGACGAGTTAGCAAATTGTACCGATCGCATGACTGGCTGAAAGCCGGTGTAATTGCCTTGCACAGTTTTCTGTACCATGGCTTATCATTTGTGTGCATATTGAGTACCAGTGACTTGTCTGTTGACTCTCCCACGACGAGTCAGCAACTTTTGTACCGACTGCATGACTTAATAACTGACTTAAAGGTATGTTAACTTTGCAATATCATGATTATGATTTACATGTCGTTCAGTGTACTGACTAGATTGTCTCTTGTTTCTCCCAAGGTACTCAGTGTTGCATGCTAAAACTTTTATCTGAAAGTTGTGTGGAACGCGGCGCCCGCGAGACATATGCAAGATTCACGATGATTTCTGGCCTTTGCTGATAAGAGTGTGAGTCCGGCTGTATGTCCAACTGTTGTGATGATGTAACAAAGGCATGATGCAAGCTACTAATGTAATAGTTGATGAAGATAATCAGATTTGGGAAAGGTGAGCTTGGAAAAAAATTTTTTTTTTCTTTCCTTTCCTTTCCTTTCCTTTCTTTTTCTCTTTTCTCGTTCTTTTTTATTTGTTTTTTGTTTTTCTTTCTTTCTTTCTTTCTTTCTTTCTTTCTTTCTTTCTCTCTTTCTTCGTGGTTCGGGATGTTGCGCATTTTCATGCGCAGATTTGATTGGTTTGTCAGTAAACGAAAACTATTTGAGAGTGACGATATTATAAGGCTTTCCAGGACTTGCGTGCAGACTCCGTGTGCGTAATCCACGTGCTCAATGACTCCTGCACGAAGCCACTATACGAATGTATCGATTAATACTCGATTATACCGACACGTGGAGCATCGGACTTCCTCTTGGAAAGTTTTCAAAGTTTTAATTGCTCAAAATGTTTATTTTGCGAATTTTAAGTATGGGATACAAGGCATTAAAAGAAGATTGTTCAAATGTCATGAATTGATTGTCATTCGATTCTTACACAGGTTTGAATCCCATTCTGCAGTTCTTTCCTTCAAATTTAGCACACAACAATCGTAATTTCAGAAATAACAGAATAGGAAAGAGAAAGGACCTTGGCTAGTTTTCCATTCTTCCTTTTGCCTTCCATTTGCTTTCCTCTTTCTCTCTTGTTCTAAAACCATCAAACACACAAAGCATATGCCACGCAGTTCAGTTCAGTATTGACTTTTATTAATGGCCTCGCAACTGTTGAGTGATGACTTCCATTACCAGCTGCCAAGGAGTTGCTTTCGCACAACTTGACCCCAAAACACAATCCAAACACACCAGATCGTGTTACATCGTCATGACATTGATTTGTTTTTCTCTTATCGTTGCACAAACCCCAGCTCTCATTGTGGAAGAATGACTCTCCTTTATACCTCAAGAATCATGCTCGTTCTTCTTGGACTTGTGTTCTGTTTGGTTAACCCAAGGACTTCTGCTGAACGAGGTAAGTGGTGCTACCCTGGTGCTAGAATAATACCAAAGTATATTAATCCTTTCTGATCCACACTGTAATTTCTTCACCGACCAAAACCCGTGAAACCAGCTAAAAAAAAGCTTGAAAGTTTTGCTGCCATTTTGTTGTTTACGAATTCAGTTCTGTTCTAGGATTATGAATGAAATTCAAGTTATAACTCGAGGGAAATTTAGTTTTAAAACAATTTGTACTTTAAGTCACGCCATAATCTAAAACCAAAGAGAAAATCTACTCGTTTCATTCATTCAACAGTGAACGAACTCGACCTCAAAGCGCAGCATGAGCGAACGAACTCTGATACGTTAAGTTAAAAGTCGGTCATAAAACTGACTGAAAATGCTCAAAATTATTTTTGTCGTCGAGTTATGTGCTGCTCTTGAACATCAAACCACATTGACGTCATTTATCACATAATCCCATCCTCGTGAAATTGAAATAATTAGAAAATCGATAACTTAATTATCCCAAAATATTTCTTAAGAATTGAATAATAGTCTATATTATTATTGTACGAGTTTCTTTGGTATATAAACGTACAGGAAGCTGTATAACCACTATTTCACCCAGATGAACTTATTTATTGTTCTTTCCGTGTGCGAGAATGATGAGCATCTGAGCAGAGCAACATAATGCTGGACAGAGTCCATGGCAAGATAATACCAAGATAAATATCTACTTTAAAAAATAATTACATGTAATTACGACTTGCGAGTTGTTATTCTTGAGAGTCCGTTTGTTTTATAAATTGATTGGGCGTGAGCGAACTTGTACCAGAGCAGAGAAGTTTTATATAGTAGAGTTATAGTTATAGCTATTGGTTATAGTCTTGTTTCTTCATTGGGTACGCTGTATAAAGACTATCAGTGACCTCGTCTTTAATCACTCCAAAACAGATGTAGTTCTTATCTTCTTAAAACATTCGTAATTACAGCGCTTAATGAAGGGCTGAATATATCTACCGGAATCATTAATAATTTTTGACAATTCACTGAAACATTTTTCGTGAGAAATTCATGGAGGCCTTTCTTTCATCTCCCGCCCTTTCATTTTTTCTTCCTTCTTGCTTCCTCTGTTGGCTTGAATTCCACGATTCTTTCGTTTTTTTTATGCTGTTTGATAGCGTGGATGCTGGATGTATGTTCACAGGGTCTACCGCGAAGGTATCAGTGTCGATGAGTCCAAACACGCACTGACTCTATTTGCCCTCTATCATGCAGAGCGCTAAGTGATTCTGATAGCTGACTTATTCCAGCGCTTAGCTCAGCACAGTTTTCCGTTGTAGTATCCCTTACCGGTATTATTACTGGACTATTGCCTATTATGCTCGCCAACAATTCCTCTTTTATTGTTATATGGTGTTAGTGCACTTGTCTCTTAATTCTGGGGCAGGTTTAAGCATCATATATGCTCCGAATTGAAACATTACACAACTGCTATAATACTAAAGACAGTAGCTTTCATTGAAGGTGTCCTTTCGTTTCCCTTTTTAATTCTAAAACGGAAATAGTCATGCAGAACAGAACAGAGAGGATTGCTCGGGGGGATTTCTCCACGTTTGTTTCGACTTCTCTCTAATCCGCTTTGAATGCTCTTAAAACAGAGCACTGACGGAGAGGGGGTAAAGTGTGGACCGTCGGCTTCCTGGGATACAAGCCACGTCACTGAAGGAACTACCGACATTAAACAAATTACTTTACCTTTTACCTTTACATCACATCCATCAATCAATGGAAGTAGTGCCTCTGGCACTGAAATCGTTTAGATCAATTAGATTAATTCCCAGTGACCGCAAATAGCTATCAAATCACTTTGTTTGGTATTCCTTAGTGTCTTCGTGGCCGGAAGGTCAGTACGGCTTACCAAAACCCATCGATGACTGTCCAAAGTCCAGTTCATTCACGTGGGAAACAGGCTCACTTTTCCAAGACTGTGAGGACACGAATCCCCAAACAAGCAGATCACCAAGCTTTCACTTGGCGGGGTATGTGAAAAACGATGTGTTCCAGGAGTTTTGCGTCAAGACGAATACGATCAATGACAGCGCTAACCCCCCCTGGCCCTCTGGGCAGTACTGCATTTATCAGAAAGGCGAGAAGTGTCCTAGAGGCTTGGAATCAGGTTGGGTTGTTTGGGACGATGAAAGTGAAGTGATAGGAAGGAATAAGAACTCATGGAATGGAACACTACCCAAAGGAAAATATGACCGCAATACGTAAGTATAGATGCTCCCATGACACCCATATGTTTCCAATATACATTAAGGGCACGGTGCAAATTTTGCGCGCCATGCATTGCTGGTCAGAGAGTCTCCAAGGGATGACCCACGCAGCAACTTTCCCCGAAACAAAACTGAATCAAGGAACGCTGCGCAATTCTGGCCAGCGCTACATAAAAATCGCATTTCTTAATTCTAGCTTTGGCTGGAAACATCGCACACACCAGGCCAATGTCAGTAACGTTGCAGACGTGCTTATGCGACAAAAATTGTTGCGCACAACACTATCGCAGAAGTAGATCTCGATTGTACTTCTGCAATGTTGCCGGCAACGCAAAAGTCGCACCGTACATCCGAGCGGCATTCTCTGTGTTTGTATCTTCGCACTTGCCTGAGTATATATGGGTGAAAATGACACCCAAAATGACAACTCTAAAAACAAACTCTAAGAACCTAGTTAACCGTTGCAATAAATTTGCAAGTCTAACAAAAAGAACGGTTAGAAATTCTTGCGATACCTACTCTGGTTTCCAGGTGTTCTAATTCATCTCGGGCAGGTTTGAGGGAGCGCGAAATTTTCAAAACAACGAACGCCGCCACAAGAACCTTTGAACTCCAGGGTATCGAAGAATTTTCAAGCACTGTTTTTTTTTTCTGATTTCATCTGTGACGTGATTTGATTTTCACCAACAGGAAAATGTACTTTTGCTGTAGCACCAAAGGTAGAAAGACGAAGGAGATCGACCTCCCCCTGGCATCTCCTTTCTTCCTCATAGCATATAGAGGTAGTTCGTGTCAGGGTGTCCGGGGGGCCACGGCTACTAGAGAGTTCATATACTATGAAACAGAGTACTATACGTTGGTGACAAAGAATGATTATGGTGGTGCTTCTCCTTATCAAGTGACGCGGTCAAGATATGGACATACTATATATTACTGCTATTACAGACGTAAGTACGGTATATATGTGTATGTGCGCAAAATTGTAAACATCTCTTGTTGTACAACCCTGCATCTTTATTCTCAACCTCGTTGCACTGGGCGTGTTCCTCGATCTTCCATACCTCTTGGTATG
Organism: Anthopleura xanthogrammica; assembly: GCA_964019055.1. Classification (NCBI taxonomy): domain Eukaryota; kingdom Metazoa; phylum Cnidaria; class Anthozoa; order Actiniaria; family Actiniidae; genus Anthopleura; species Anthopleura xanthogrammica. Next base: position 7,462,192 of record OZ025221.1, on the reverse strand, counting down.
TACCTGGAATTCCTTTGAAACTCCTGGAATTTGGAAAATTTCTTCCAGGGCCCTGGAAAACTCCTGGAAATTTAAGTTTTTACACCAACTCCTTGAAAACTCCTTGAATTTTCTATAAATATTAAGTTAAATAGTCGGAAAACTAAAAAATCGTTGACTTCTTTTTGCGTTTTTATACCCTGGTAAACTCCTGGAAAACACCTGGAATTTTTTAATTTCCTAGTGGTACGAACCCTGATTTTACTGCTATTATATATATGTACGTGCGCGCAGTATTGTAATCATGTCTTGATGTTCGACTCTTCCTTTATCCTTCGCCTTGTGATCTCATCGCACGTCAAGTGCCACTCTAGGTCACCCCTTCTCCAAGTAATCAAGATATTGACTCACTATATATCACTACTAAACGGGAAAAATCAATCGAATTGAGGCCATTGATGTGGATATATGTTGGAAGTTATGTTGGGAGTCAAATTTTCAACCTTTTGGACACTTCTATGATATGAAAAAATCATGAAATATGTTAGAAGTATTATGGAAATATGTTGGAATTCGCCACTTCCAACATTTTTCCATGATTATTTAGAGCGCGCACGATTTTTTCCAGTGAGCTATTATAGACGTAAAGTTAATGCGCAATCATGTTCATGTCTCGATTTTTAACTCTTCCTTTATCTTTACACTGTGGTACATTACTCCTGTTACAGGCGTATGTGTTATGCGCACCTCTTTTTGAGACTTCCTTTATCCTTACCCTTTGCTCTTCTCGCACTGGGCGTGACCCCTTGACAATCATCGCGATATCAAAGTACGGAAACGCCCTATATTACTTGTATTACAGGCGTATATACGCAACTCCTTTCCGGGACTCCTTTTATCCTTATCCTGTGCTCTCCTTCCACCTTGGCAGCCATCAAAAGGTCAAGATAGACACGCGATACATTTTCATATCGTTTGCGCGCAACAAGATCCCAAATCCTTCAATCTGAATTTCAAATTAAATTAAACAACGGGCGTGACTATTTCTTCTTGTCATCATTCGTGACCGAATTTAATCGATGTGGTAATACGAGCAACAAAATCGTACAACTTGTCGTGTGACATCGTTGCGTTGCAAGTTGCAGAGCGAATGTGTTGCTCGTATTATTACCACCAACAAAATTGTGTTCCGCGTCTTTGTTGCAGAAGTAGAAGCTCTTTCTTCTCTCTGCAACAAAGAAAATTTGTTGTGCGCGGGGTGGTAATACAAGCGACAATCACTCTGCAACTTACACGATTTGGTTTTCGCCGTTATTCCATTATCATTTGTACTAACTATTTTTCTATCTCTTTGTTTAACAGCAAAATACTGCCCTTCTCTCTCGAACTTCCTCAACGGTCACGTGTATCCTCCTCGCTGTGGTCAAGTCAACAGTAATGTATTCAACGACACGTGTACAGCCCGCTGTAATCCCGGGTATATCCCGCGGGATTCGTTCATACCGGTATCCGTTTGTGGCGAGAACGGACGATGGAATTCTACTCCAGTAGCTACTTGTCTGCGTACGTATATTTGTGGCTAGAATTGATATTGATATCATGTTGTTTGCTGTGCTTTGTGCAGTTTTTACGCAGCATGCTAAGTCTCCTAACACTTCTTCCATGTTCTTCCAATCCCTGCGTGCTTTATAACTATGCACAGCACGCGCGCGCGTTGTCTATTTCTTTTTTATAGACCAGTAATTCCGGTTGTTGAATTCTTCTTTGCGGCCATTTTCAGTGTCATCGCTTAACCTCCCGCGACATCCTTATTGAGGACGGAGATTATGAACAACAGCTAATAGGAATGACTGTAAAAACCTAAATGGATTTTATGTTGGGAATTATGTCTGGTTAATAAGTAATCACTGTATAATTATCCCTACAACTGTTTTGCGCAGATAAACAATGTTTATAGCGTCGACATGATGTAGTGGAAGACAAGTTCGTTTTCATTCATTGATTCTATTGACCATTTATCTTGCAGCCATCCCAACAACTACATCACCAACTACACGACAGAATACACCAAGAACACAACCACACACGAGTAATATCTCAACAACACGTTATTCATCAACTGAATCACACCATCAAACTGGAGTCGATGATAGACTAACTACTCTACGACAATCAAACCAAAGCGATCATTCCACCGTGGGGCCCTCTGTTATCAACACCAAGGATGGAGAGCAAGATTTCAGGACTGAAGCCCTCGCTGAAGATCAGTTGAAGTTGACCTCTGTTGGTCGTATTATTGCTGGCTCGATCAGTGGTGCTGTAGTCGTGTTTGGTGTTATTTTTATCATCTGTGTTTCGCTTTGTAGGTAGGTGCATCTGGATTTTCTTTTTTATTAAATTTTCAGCAGGGGAAATTTCCCCCTGGTTTCTAGGGTAGATTTTCTTTTCCGTCACTATAACCCTCAGAGTGCCCAATCTCCTTTCCCACAATCTTAAAGATAGACCCCTTGCAGCACGTCAGAATGCAGCTCAATTTGGAGGGCCAAACAATAGGTTTCAATTCTCAGGAGATTAAAATTCTTATGTTTTGTCCTCCAAATTGAGCTGCTTTGACGTCAGGTGCAAGTTGTCTATAGCTAGGACGGTCCCGCCAAAACTTTGGTAAGGGATTCACTGATTCAACCTCGCTTACAGCAACGTACCGTGGAAAATAAAAGAGTAGCTGTTAGGTGGGGCTATGTACAGCCTAATTCTCCCCTCGACTTTCATGATACGATATTGAACATAGGTGAATTTAAGTGACAGCACTAACTTGTAGAAATAGGGAACGTGCGCGCGTACTGTGTGCTCTCATACAGCATGCACTCCCCACCAATCAGAAAGTGAGATTTATAAAAGTTATTTCATAATGAACATTACATGTAGTGTGCCCACGGTCCCTGCATAACCTAAGACAGAACCTCCGTTCATCGTTCATCAACAGGAGGGACCTGGCACCCTGTTCCACCAGTAAATCGCGAAGGCTCTCTCGTATGTTTAGTCAGGGAGGTGGGAGGGCTTACTAAGACGTTCAGACCCGCTTAGATGCATTACATGTAGAGTTTGGTAATAATATTTTTTGTTCTAAACTTTATTTCGCAGGAGAGGAGGTTCAAAGAAAAAAGAAACAGAAAGAAAGAGGTACGTTTTGTAACGAGCCACGTTTGAAGACTTTCTGTTCTTACCCCGTTCATGGACCTTTCTCAGGCGGTAGCCATGTTGGCTGGAACCAAATAGATTTTTCCCACGTTCAGGTTCGCATTCAAGCGCTTACGAATGAGCTTACGCAGGTATAGACAAACGTTTTTATTCTCATGAGATCGAATAAACATGGCTACCGGCCGGGTTTTTTTTCTCGCTTTTCATAAAGCTAGTATATTGACCTTTTCGGCTTGAACGCAATGTTTTCCCATTTCAGACCACGTGTCATTCCTTAGACTATCATTTCTTTGTTTAAGAATTCAGTGGAACCTAATGTTTTGTCCTCCAAATTGAGCTGCATTACGTGCAGTGGTTCTAGTCCCACGTCTTCCTCAAGCCCACCTGCCTGCCCTTCTCCTGTTTTCCTCTCCTCCCTTTGTAACAACAGATATATTTCTTAACAGGGCGTTAGCTTTAGACAAGTCTAAATCACTGGAAGAGCTTGTGACTGGCAGGTATGACTGACAAACTATTCACCTTTATTTTCATTGTGATGATGTGCCTGTACATGACAATTTTTTTACATTTTTATTCGACGTTTATCTCATTATTTATTCACTTGCTCTTTCATTCTATCTTTTCTATTTCCATAGCTTATTGATTCGTTCATTCATCCATTAGCTCGTGCTTTTCTTCTTTTTTTCTTTCTTTCTTTTATTCGTTTGCTTGTTTGTTCTTTCTTTTATATTTTTTCTGCGTTTGTTTAATCATTTTCTAACTGATTCCGTTTTTTGCAAAACTTGATAAAAGCATCTATTCCTTCTAACGTATTGTTGTATGTTTTTCTTACTGTAGAGGGGTTATGCACCGGTCTGTATCTGAAGAGAACCTCATCTACGCAGACCCGTAAGTTACACATTCGATTTTTTACAAAAAGTTTTTCCACGTTTAACTACATGCCCAATGTACAGTAGCTCTACTCATTTCCTTTTAATTTGCGACCAGCTAAAGCTCACAACAGATCTTCACACGCTCTTACCTATTAACGTTTTATTATTAGCTCTTTTATATTTCTCAAGAGAAAAGCGCAATGACTACTGTGTTGACGTTGTTCTTTATTGTTTATTTAGTGTCAGTTGCCAAGTCGAATACACAGTAAAAACAGATGAAAATCCTCTCTACGAAAGGTACACATTACTGCCTGTTAGGGCAAATGTCGATGATCTCAGTCGGCGGCCATGTTGGCTGGAACAATAGATTTTTTCCCCGTGTAGCCCCCCCCCCCCCCTTTTTTTTTTGCCTCTTTTCCTTAAAAGCGCTTCGGAATAAGTATGGCTGCCGCATAATGGGGTCCATTCTGACGAAATGCATTCGTATAGCAAGTTACGCTCTTACACTTATATCTGTAATAGTGGTTATACGTTATGAAAACCATTATATTTATTTATCATGAAACGACAGCGAAATGTGGCGTAAATGTATAACTTTTTTTCTGGTTTTAGTTATGATTGCTCGACTCTATCAAATCCACCAGACAGAAAGACAGATAACATACTTTACGAAAGGTAAGCGATTTTAGAGTGAAGCAGAAACGATAGGCAAACGATGATTAAACGAACTAAGGGTACATGATAAGACAACAGAGTGTTATGCAACAGCATTTAAGGGATTTAGAACATTGGTGGAGAACCCGAGTGCCTCTGTCATAATCTTACAACAGGATGAATAATAGCTCACCAAGAGCTTAGCATTTTATCAACTGAGATTTTAAGCAAAGAGTGCATTTCCTCCATTCACACTATTTCATATTTCTAAGCTTATTTTCATTTCTCCAGCGTCTCTCCTCTTCTTCCATCGTTCACGGCGACGGGACAAAACGAGCTACCACCATTCAACTACCATCCAACAACATTATGATATTAGTCGGATATTTGTAAAAGCCCTTGGAAGCCATGCACAGGTATAAAAAGATGGCGTGTACTCCACTCTTTAAATTGTAAATTCAATGTCAGCACAAGCAGTGGTTCATTTACGTGACAAATTGCATTTTTTGTACCGGTGAAAATGACTGGAATATCGAGTGTATAATGGTGGGCAATATGGTCACTGCTGCTGTTATATTGATCACGTGATCCATTTGATCACGTGACCTGGTGCTATTACATTATCACGTGATATGGTGACATGGTCTTAATCACATGATCTGTCAAGGCGATTTCATTATCAAGTGATATGGAGACAAGGCCTTAATCACATGACTGTTGAGGCATGGTGCTATTACATTATCACGTGATTTGGTGACATGGTCTTAATCACGTGACCTGTCAAGGCGATTACATTATCACGTGATATGGAGACAAGGCCTTAATCACGTGACCTGCCAAGGCGATTACATTATCACGTGATATGGTGACAAGGCCTTAATAACGTGACTGTTGAGGCGTGGTTCTATTGCATTCATGAATAACGCGACAAGAGCGCATGGATGATAGAAAGAGAAGTTTTTGAACCGCATCACAATGACAAAGAATATGTAAATATTTTATCGATGCAAGAAAAAATAGGCGTTAATTTAAAGAGGGTAAAGACGTATTAACCACAAAGAGTTATCTAACATATGGTCCTCATAACAGAAAAGTAACATAAGAAGAGAGCCCGAGCTCTCGTTTGTGATTGGCTCAGAGTTGAAGCCCATTTAATATATAGTTGCTTTATCATAGATTTCTACACAAAATAGACTATGATCGATAAGATTTGTAAAATACACGAGTGCATTAGAAATAGATGTAAATGTATAGAAGAAATGTAAAGACAAAAAAACAGAAACTAAAATAATTACAAGTGCACGCGGAACAACATTCCTTATTGTTAAAAAAGAACTAGTAGAAGAGTTTCTTTTCCTCCGAGTCTGGCTCCCTCTTTTTCGACAGTTCGAGATTCTCATTCACAGAATTAACAGAAGCTGAACTGGTAAGAAATTTCGCGACTGCAGGATGTCGCTCAAAGCAGTATCCCCGAGCAGCCTTTTCATAACTCGAAAGCAAGTCTTGTAATTCGTGTAGTTTTTGGTTGTCAGCTGATTTGGATTGCTTGTCGACGTCATGATACACGACATCTTCAATGTAGTTCATTTGCGTCATGACGTCACCTACATATTGCAGTGAGTTTTCACTGTTTTCACAGGCTATTTTGTGACGTAAATATAAGGCATGCTGGTTCCCAGATGATAGAACGATGAGCTGGCGAAGAAGGCTTTAATGAAGAAAACAAATGAATCAAGAGACAAAATTCATATTATATACACTCATTCGTGCTTCAGGAACACACGTGGGAGAGAGTATCACGGGCGCGTACGAAACCCCGACGGCTGGAAATCTGACATAGATATTCGTGGATACTGATAATGTCAAGATGATATTTCAAGAATTCTTTCACTTTACCTTTTGCTCTTTCTTGGTAATTTCCTCCATGTTTTTAGTAACCTAGCAACAGGAAAAGCTTGAAGGGCACCAAGCAGAGTTTTAACGGCATGGTAATTATAAAGACTAGCACAGCAGTCAGCAATCTAAAAGGAAATAGAAAAACTATATGGATAATGTTAACACGGATTTTTGCTCATTTCTTTTCTCGTTCTTTGTTTTCTAGTAGTCCCATTCACAGTTCCCTGCGCCATCTTGAATTCTTACCTCGATGACTTTAGCGATGACTTGTGTCCTAGCAACAGGCTCGTTCTGGGCTACCACTTCAGTTGCTATGATACCAGCAAGTCGGGAATGGAAATCTGTCATCCTTGTAACGTTGGGGGATAAATACGGCTGCGAAGAAGAAAAAATCAGAAAAGTAATCATGAGTGAACAGAAATGCATAGCCCACTTACAATATGGGCACACACCAGGCTCCTGGAGCACAAAGGATGCTCCATTGTTTCTGCGGAGCGTCGAAAGTGGGCGAATTCAGATATAAGCATTTGCATTATTGTCAACAATCCCTTTTGGCTTGAGCATAATGTTCTCCCACTTCAGACCACGTGTCATTCTCTTGAATAAGATTCTTTGTTTGAGTTGTTTTCACATTATGTGTCTTCTCATACGCAAACGTTAAACAAAGAAATGATACTCTAGGGAATGACACCGTGGTCTGAAATAGGAAAATTAAACCCAAGGTAAAGAGGCCTATTGCATTGGCATTTGCATTGCTACCAGCATTCAAAAGCTACGGACACACGGTGCAATATTGCGCGCAATGTTGCAGGCAATCGATATTGTGAGCCATGTCACAGGACGCAATTTGTCCCAAGCAAAGTTGCTGAAGTAGAAAAAGATCCTACCTCAGCAACATTGCCTGTAATATTGCGCGCAATATTGCAGTACCGTGTGTCACGCCTATATCAGTTTATCATATTCCCACTTCATATTCCCAATAAATCAGCTCACTTGATCTTTCTTTTTCCATGTTCCCTTGACAATCTCCTTCAGTTCTATACTACAAAACATCGCTTTCTCGAGCATAGTAAGTTCATGCGCAAACACAGTCGTATCGATGTCCAGCAACCGCGTGGGGACATATTCCTCGATGTCGATTTTAACAACTGGGATAATCTTGTTATTTTTCTTGCTGCCGAACAGTCTTGGAAAGCGATCCCTCAAACGTGTTTTGACCGATGTTTCTTCTGCCAGAACAGGCTTCGTCTCGTCGTATTGTTTCGAAATACTTAGTTTGGCTTGACGTCGTTCTTTATGAAACATTGACAGCTCAGTTTTTCTGAACATCGTAGACCAAAGTCATGTAAGCATTGAACTGAAAATGATTTAAGTAGTCTGTGATGACATCATAATAGCGTGACTACGTCATAAACTTGAAGTATGACGTCTGCGCGCGCATGTTAATAGAGACACTTAAGATCCACGACGGGAGCGGACGGCGACGGCGAACGATGATGCCAGCACGTTTTCAAAACGGTTTTTCGTGTGCGTGCCGTCGTCCTTGCCTTGCCGTCCTCTCCTGAACGTCACTTGGTGCTTTTTCACGTTCTAGCGAGGACTGCAGCTGCAAGGACGACGGCGCGCGCACGAAAAACCGTCTTGAAAACGTGCTGGCGTCAAGTTAGTATTTTGATTTGCGAACTTTTGCTTGTTTTCCCGTCCTGGTGCTTAAGTGTTACGTTCTGTGAAAACCGACGGCGATCTCGATTTAGTCCTTCACGGCTCAGACTTTACCTCGCCGTCCTCGTCCTCCCGTCCTGGTGCTTAAGGTCCCTAATACTACTTTAAACTTCGTGTTTTTCTTGAATATTTTTTCTAATTATCCATTTTGTTGGGAAGATACTAACACGATCCAGCTTTAAAGTAAAATGTTTTTATTTTTTCTCTTATTAGTGGATTGACTCCACACGATATAAATATATAACAGTTTTTTAAATCACGAATGTTACGTCACGGAAAGAAGCGCGCGCTCATTATAGTACAATGTGCTTACCTTCTGTCATAATACACCTATTTCAATTAACGTTGATAACAGGAGATCTGAAATGGTCAATCTGAGACCTATAGGACTTGTGGGAGGCTGAATACTCATCTCATAAATATTACAACTATACATAGTTGTAATCACGCTTGAATTTTATTGAATTTATAATTTGTGTCACTTATCGCATTAATTCACGAAGATTCATGTTGACACCCACCAATTCCTATTGGTCTAAGATCGACCATTCTAGATCTCCCGTTATGAGCGTTAGTTGAATTAGCTGTATACATACATGACTTGAGTTCTTGCTCTGTGAACCTAAGGCACGAACAGAACTTCTTTCTTCCAAGTGACCGCCCTACGAAACTTGACTTCATTAACACACGGTAGTTCCTGACCGGAAGGATTAAGTCAAGTGGACGCGTGCACTCGATTACTCCGCCATATCATGTAGTTCCGTAGCTAGCTCTGCTACACCGCATTTCATTCAAAAACTTTTCGTGGGGTTTTTTTTTTTCCTTAATAAAAAAATATAGAAATAATAGTTGTATCTAAAGGATGTCGTTGAATGCATGAATTCAGTGGAATGAATTTGATCGACGATAAAAAATAGAATGCTTAACTTTTCTCCCCTCAATCTCGCCATCTACTCCCTCGAATATATTGGATGTTCGAGAAGAAAGGTGATGTGGAAATGTTGCCTTTCTTTTCATTGTTCTCTCACTGCGCCTCTGCGCGATGAAACTCGCAGCTGTAGACTCGACGCACTTCGTGAGCCACGAAACCAAACAACTTAATTACGTCATCTTGTTCTTCCACTGCGCGTTATGTCGCTAAAATTAAATTCCTTTTCTTAAATAGGAATACAAAAGGTTGCTGTTCTTTAATTTGAATAGAACAATACTTCAGTAATAAAGGATTATACACCAAGTTTTTTACGATATCACAAGGAGCTATTGACATCATCGCTATCACAGGGCTCAATCGTGCGCGCCCTTTTTAATCACGTGGTTGCGGCTGCGCAGTAAGCGCTTTCGTGTTAATTCGTGTTTTCTCGCAGTTTGATTTAAATCAGGGATTAGTTAGTCAGTTTTTTTTATCAAGATCAAGAAAAAGCAAAGCTCTTAAAGAAAACTTATGGTTACCATTGTCATCAAATCTAGGAATAAAAATATAGGTATATAATTTCAAATGTTAGTGGTCGTTTTCCTATGAATTCTGTTATTATCGCTACGTTGGCTCCAAAGTTAAACTGCAAATCAAAGCACGGTATCTGCGTTTGACGAAAACCAAGACGCGCTGTGTCGGAAATTATTTAGATAAAGAAAGATATTTGTGACCTTGAGTATTACAGACCAACAAATTAACCGACTCAGAACGGATAAATAGTTTAGATTTGAAGCATATGGCGTAGGAAATACATCACGCTTACCCTAGAATATCTATAAGAAATCCAGTGTTTTTGAATGCTCATCAAAGTACGATTCCTTCACAAAGAATTGCGCAAAAATTAATTTGAAGGAGACTTTAGTAGAGAGAGTTATGACTGAACAGACTTTGGGATTGACAGCAAACGAATGCGGTCAAGTGAGGCTTCGGTTTCGACCTTCTATTCTCTGTTTTGAAGAAGGTTTGGAGATGAAAAGATAGTAGCCCGCGCGCGCGCTGAAAAGAGAGGAGTGCAGATATGATTGTAAGGTATCATATGGCTTAAGTAAGCAAGTTTAAAGACCCTCAGTTAGTTTCCATGTCGGGGTCAAAGACGTTCGAGCATTTGAACCCCCGCGGTTGGAACCAATGAGGAATTCATTGCATCTGAATTGATAGTTAAACACCATTTATCGTGGAAAAAATGTAGAGGAAGCTTCTTAGGAAGACAAGGGAAAATTAACATGAATCTGATGGCTTTCCTGTTAGTTTTCAGCGCAGGGAATGTGGGGATCGTCTGCTTGAACTACACTGGTAAGTAAAAGGCGTATACAAACATTCCATATCAAATAAATGGTTTAAAATGTTACAGTACACATTAAACGACCACCAGCCTACTAGTAAGCACGTTAGGACTTGAGCATTCCACGAGTGCTTTTTTTTAATATACCCGTAAGTTAATACATTTCATCAAACTGTTTAATCACATTAATGCCCTAAGTGGTAGATCACGGACAGTTTACCTCAAACGAAGCATTTAGTGTTCAGGATTGAAACTTTTAAGTTGCATTATACTAGAGAATTCGCTCGTTTTGATGTTAAGAGTAGACAAGGAGGAACGCGAAGAAAAATATGGCCCTGATGAGCCGTGCATGACGCGAAATTAGTGTCGATGGCTTGGTACCACCCACGTGTTGTACTCACAAGCAAACTAGCACGCGAACAAACTTAAACATTTAAAAATGTAACTATTCCGCCTCTAATATTCTAGAGATGTATTTGATATTCTTAGCTATTCCATTCCTTATCGACAAAGCACATTTGACTGTATGTTTTGACTGCGTCTTGGGAAAATTCGATACGAAAGATCCGATTTTCGATAGCGCAGATCTGAAGAAAATTGTCTAACTTATCACTCCATTTACACTTTCCAGTGTTTATTGAAAACTAACGCGATTTTGGAAGCACCTTTCAACATGTTCCGCCAAATGATAAATACAGTATATGGAATTTGTTTCAATCGATATGGTCAACAAAAATTAATCTTGTGTGGTCTGATAACAAAATATCATCTGATAATTATGATGTGCCATTCCTCTGGGGTCTGTAGTTGTAATTATGATTACAAATGGAGTAGTAAAAACACTAATTTGTGCGCAAGGACGGTCTGAGTTTTTACACCAGAAAGAATGTGGTCCGTAGTCAACCTTGGTCCTCTTCATTAAGATACTTAAGTGTGATAATAACTCGTTGACACATTAACTTCTATTGTACTCAGTTCACTAGCTAGACAAGCGCCATCCATCCTATCATTCGGCAGCTAGAGCATTGAGGTTAACTCGAACAAAAATGCGCATGAACAGCTAATCAAGTGAAAAAATTCTCATTGTAATATTTGGTGAGAAAATGACAAGGTCATTAAGATAACTGTTGAATCAGACTGACATTCGTTTGCCGGATCTTATGAGGAAAAGGAGAGATCACCGCAGATTCTTGGGATGCACCAGCTGCTTAGCTTGGCAAACGTTGGATGAATTGGTCACGTTCTAAGTTACATGTAATTTTGCGGCGAATTTTTATTAACAAGGAAGACGTTTTTCGCCTTAATGGTTTTTCAGTTGAAGCATATCTTTGGGGAATATGGCTCGAGTATTTCTAATGTTTAATGAAAAAGAAAGATATAGTACTTAAGAGATTTGAAATATGGTCTTAAATGGTCCATTGAAATTGCACAGATTGCATTGCTTTCCTTTGCTGCAATTTTCAATTCAACTTAATTTGGAGACAAAAATATTTTTACACTATTATGCGGTAAAAACTATATTTCAGCTGTGATGTCCGAGTCCACCAGAGTTCAGCATGCCAGATATCATAAACGACAGATATATATGAAGTGTCGATCTTTCCCATGATATCAAGGAATCGGCATCCTTTGGCATCATTTGCTAGGTATTTTATCATGGAAATGATGGACGCAGCTCACTGTAGCTATCAATAACATCAGTGCTTTCTTTTTCTACAGTATAGAATTATACCAGCTGAAATTTGTTTGCACGTTTTTATGGCATATATTCTTCGTGCTGACATCTTAACATATGATCATATATTTCAAATTTGGTATAAGCAAAATATGCAACATGCATCAAAACCTTCACCAACCTTTTTTGAAATAGCTGTATATGAACTTGTTTCCCTCACCCAGGGGAGGGTTGAGTTTCTTTCTTTCTTCCTTGTCTTCATTACTCTGAGTGTTATCACACTCCACTATAAATTTTCCTGTTATGAACAAACCCTTTTCCCCATCCAGGGGAAGGTAGGGTTTCTTTCTTTCTTTCTTTCTTGTCTTCATTACTCTGAGTGTTATCACACTCCACTATAAATTTTCCTGTTATGAACAAACCCTTTTTCCGACCCAGGGGAGGGTTGGGTAGCGGTTATACACAGGCTTAGTTTCTCACTAATAAAACACGATCCAGGCTGAGCTAATCCTTTCCTGCTTTAACTCGATAACGAACCGTTGATAAGATTCCTTAATTGCGCTCAATTGACGATGACTATATTTAACATCTCAGAAAAGAATATCATGGCGTCTATTTTTAGGCAGTGCTGACGTGGAACTTTTTCCTGCATAACTGTTGAGCCTCGTGGTCAAAGCGTGAAGCAATTACTATCACACGCAATGTGCACGAACATGACAATGCGTGCGCTAGAATTATTCGTGACAAACGACGGTCGATCTTCTCATGAGCAGAACGCAATGAAAACAATTGATAATAAGACGGTCTTTTTTGATGTCATTAGGTTCAGCTCATGAGGAGATCAACGTTTGAACTGGGTCTAAAAATCTACAGGATGACCACGATGGACGGGTAGAAGTCAGACTTAAGCATGAAGTGAACCATTTCATATATAACGCACCCGCGCGAATTTTTTATATGTATCAAACTGCCATTGTTATTTTACCACGGATATTTTTAGTCCGGCCATTTTGTTCCAACACGAGTTTAGTCCAGTCAGATCCTAACCTAATTGGAATACGCACAGGCATGCATATTGGTTATTGCGTCATCAGTAGTGAAGGCGGGAATACATCTGGCAAAGTTCTCTACAGTCAAAAATATATGTTAAGATTTGTTCTTTCTAAAATTTCTCTTGGATTCAGCTAGAAATGTTGCGTTTTGGTAAGTTACCAAGGCAAGAATAAATTTCAATTTTTTGGAAGTTACGACCAAGAAAATGATACTATTTGATTGTTGTCGAGAGTGTTTCTTTTGTTCTATTGTCATAAGCCTCGCATTCAAGTATTCATGCTTAATCTTGGGTTCCTTTGCAAGAAAACCACAGGGTCCCCATCGCAGGGTGGTGACCAAATGCCATAATATTCTTCAGACAGGAAGGGTAAGTCTTAAAGCTATTTGCTAATGTTTCTGATTAATATCTTCAAGGCTAAACTATTGACCGAGAACAATAGGGTAAAGCAACGAGTAAACTTCGTAAGAAATTGCGCGAATTAGCTTGTCACCACGGTTACCATAGCAACAAAGCTAACCAATCAATCACGCAAGAAACCTAATTTAACAACATTTTTGTATTTTCGTCTTGACATATTTTCTACTCCTATGACGATATTTTGGACGCACTTTATAAATTCCTGACGTCAAAATGACAGCTGTTTGTTTCGAGTTATAACATTTATTTGGTAATTCAACTGAATTAGTAATTAATTCAAACAAGTCCAATCATAAAATGCTGTAGACATGTCACAGAACATGCCATCCAACCGCTCTTAGAATAAACAAACCTCTATTCAATCAAAAGTGACGCAACTAATTTACTTGGGAGAATAATAACGGTATTTACCCAAGGTCGCAAGAATTCTAAATCTTAATACTGAAGGTCAGACTATAAAACATCGCTAAACACAGAAGTTCCATACTGCAGGATGAGGCGATAAGAGACCTTTCCACTTCTCCAAAAAAACCTCCTGGTTTTGTAACATAAAGAAAGCACTTCGACTCTCGAAGAGGTACCTTCTTCCGTTTGGCAGCATGGTAATAAGAAAGGGTCCTTTTCTGTTCGTTTGTTTAGCTGTTCTTGTTATACTGTGGTGTAAACCGATGGAAGTAATCGCCCTAGAAGGTAATCCCTACGTTTTTCATTGTTTTCATGACTAAGTTTATCTCAAGCTAAAACACTATCCTCTAATGCCCTAAATTACAAAATTCAAGACGAGTTGTACTGATGGTTTATTTTCAGAGTTGTAAGCTAAAGTTTATGTAGAAGTTTAGTTCAAAAAGTTTTAGTTTTTATGCCAAGACAGGACTTAAGAATTGCTTCTTCAACAGACAAATTTTCTGAGGGGAAAAAGGGTCAGAAAAGATATGCTCGAGTAGAAGTTGCCTGACTCCAAAAATTATTCTAAATTACTCTGATTTCAATTGATTATTTTGTATATATAATATCATTATTATCCTGGGGATTATATCTATAGCGCATTACTTATTATCCTATTACTCCACTTTAATCTTATATTCAACTCTTTTCTTGTACTCTTTCTGACTTTACCAATGTTCTGGTATCAAAGATTGGACATTGCAAGGCCTGGCCATTGTCTACTGTTGTACATAATTTTACTGACTCTCTGACTTTAGTATAATCACATGAACTTAACGAAAAATGTTCAACAATAGTGTTATAATTCCACTGATAGTTTATGGTATTTTAAGCTCAGTAAATCCTGAAAATTATCTGAAAAGTTTATAGGTCTAAGTTTATAGAAATTATTAAAAAAAACAATATTATTAACTAAGTCATGACAAAAATAATTCCACACGTAGTAATTAAACTAACGAAGTAAGATAAAATCATAAAATATTATATAAACTTACTTAGGATCACTGATGAAGTGAAGGGCTAGAGTTTTATGGATAAAACATAAAAAAATTCCCAAAGAAGAAGGAAAAGAGAGAAACAAAGGCAAATATAATATTCAGCTGGAAACGTTTTGGTATATAGCTATCTTTTAGTTTACTAAAGAAATATTTTTGAAACTGTGTTGTATTTGAAATATTTTTTTCCAAGGTAGTTCTGTGTTAAAAAGACAAAATATTTATAATAATTTCAATTTTTAAAATGTTACGAATCCAAGTATTATAGGTATAAATTATACCTCGTGACTCTTATGGCGCCAAAGTGAACCACACTTGATTCAATCGCATCCTTTTAATCTATTTTCTATGTGTTAAAAGTTAATAAAAGATGCAGCATTTGCTGTCGATTAAAATATTTTCCTCCCAACATCATGGGATTTAACGTACAGCAATTGGTTTTTAACCTGTGTATATTATCATGCTTAAACATCATTATCCATATCATAACGGAATGATTACTTTTTGTCCTGGATAAAAACGACTAGTCTCACAAGGACTGAGAAATCAAAAAACATTTTTACAGTGTGAATCGAAAAACCGTGAACACCCAGAAATAGTTCAGAAGTCGTATATTCATTCGTTGAACAATCTGAAACGACCCTCTAACTACAAGAAGTTCATTGATATTATTGCAGTTCAAAAGGGAGTTGCTTCAGATTATTGATAAACGATTCCTGAACGATTCCTGAAATATTTCTGGGTGCCCACGGTTTTTCGATTTGCACTGTAGAATGATTACTTTGATTCCAAACAGGAGATGAATTGAATATTCTAACATTGAAGTAAGCTACATCGTTTGACAAAAATCGAGTTTTGGCAAGTATTTTCATGGAAATTAAAGTTTTTTCGCTTTACCGAAGAATATTGCACTGGCAGTATTTTGCATCTTGTCTAAGACTCAATGCAAATCGAGTTTTAGCGAGTATTTTCATGAAGTGATCATGACTAATCCTGAAATTCTGGGAATTTTTCCTGATGAAGGAAATTACCAGAGAACCCGGAAAAACCCTCCAACTCAGGAGAGACAACTGACAAGCGACTCTATATTCACATTTTTTAAGGCACTATCTTATTCCTAGTTAATTGAATATGTTTGCAATATCCCCCGCCATTACGCCATGCATTAGTTTACACAAAAGTTTCTTTAAATATCTATAATGATGCTCCAAAACATCTGAGAAGTTGAGCCAATTGCTGCACAGAAACTTTAACCAGATTAGACCTAGCATCAAAGAAATACTTTCCTTATAACAGTTTAATCTTAAAATCCCGTCTTTTTGACACCCAAATCTTGTAGCAGCCTTGCGTCTCCTGTGAGCAAACATTCTTAACTTATCATTGGGTTGTTGCATTTTCGTGAATGAAGCACTAAATGAATATGACATGGCTGATACTTCAAAACAAACGGTGGGTATATGAGAAGATTAAACCTTGTAGACCAAGATTTCAGTTTCAAATTTGTGTATTAAAATACGTGTGGAAAATGCGTTAGTTGGAGTGTTGATTATTTCACAATAAAGAATTAGAAAGAAAAACAAATGAAATTTGATAAAAGATAAAGAATCTTGTGCCAATGGAAATCAAGAAATCGAAAATTTTGGCGGTATATGCGTCAGTATTTTGTAAACAACGAGCTTCCAGGTGTTCGGTTGCACGCACGAACCGTCCAATCACAGCGCGCTTCGATGCTTAGCCAAGCAGCCCTTGCTCCAAGTCTCTTCACAATACAAAAACACGCGTTTCAAATAATTTAGAGAGAAAAAGTTAAGTTGAAGTATACATGTTGTTTTAAAAATTAAAGTAAATCTTTGCCGTCCATCTCCTTGAATTCTGTGAGATATATGACTTTTAAGACTTGGACAAGGGCCGCTCGAGTTAAATCAACAATCCTTTTCGCTCATAGTTTTTCGTACAGCTGGTTACTGAGATGGCAGTGAACGAACGGAGAGTTTATAATCATGTAATAAATCAATAATTATAAAACAAGACCTGTTTTTATAGCGAGCTCATTAAAATATCGTGAATTATTGGCAGCATAAATCCCGAGATAGTAAACAACAGCAAACGAGTTATCTTTATGCGTTTTCAAAGGAGACTAGTTCCAGGTTTTGCTCCAATTTGACTATGGTCAGCGGTGTAATCCAATTTCGCTCTAATTTAACTGTGTCAGCGGTGTAACCCAAAACTTCCTTCCGAATCAGAGCCCTTTGGTCCTGCTCCAATTTGCCAGCGGTGTAATTCAAAAATTCTTTCCAAATGGCCCATTTTCCTTCTCGTTTCAATTTGTGGTCAGCGGCGTATTTCGAGTGCTCATTTTAATAGCCCTTTTGCTTCTGTCTCTATGTGACTACGGTCAGCGGATTTATCCACATAAAATAGCATTTTAATGGCCTTTAATCACACGACGGCCATGTTCATTCCTATAAGAGCAAAAACCTTTGTTTGAAACTTTCTGAAACGCCTCAAAACGAGGGCAAGGGGACCCAAAGATTCTGAAAACTTATTATTTCAACCAATATGGCCGCTGCGTGATTCAGCGAATATGCATAATCTTTCGCGTGTGACTTCGGTCAGCGGTGTACGTATCCCAAATGATCATTCAATCTCGTTCTTTTACCTGCTCATTGCTATGTTATTCTTTTTAATATGCTATTTATAATTATTCCTTTTTCCAGAATGTAAAGATATTATTTCCTCAAGTACTTGCAAGGAGCAAGCAAAAAAAGGAAACTGTATATACACCTTCATGCTGAAAAACTGTAGGAAAACATGCAAAAACTGTAAGTATGACTTCTTAAGGCAGAAGTGAGGCTGTCGTATTAGAATGAATAAGTCTCTTGCATCGAACAGTCACATGCTGATATATTACATCAATAGCCAATCACTTCAGCCCAAGGTCCCTTGGGGAAGGCTCAGTGAAGGCGAGCAAAGAAGCATGAAAATGCTTAATATTTTGAGATCAAACGCATGTCACAAAGGGAAAAATAGCATTTTAAAAGCTTTTTTGTCATAATATTAGTAGTCCAGCAAATACTCTTTTAAATAAGTGAAACCCAATTTTTTCCCCAACCAGTAACAGTCACATGATTATGTCCTGCAAAGACAAATTAGGCGATCATTTATAATTCCTTCCTTCCTTCCTTTCCTCGGCTTCCTTCCTTCCTTCCTTTTCTCGGCTTCCTTCCTTCCTTCCTTCTTTCCACCACCTCCTCTTCCAGTACCTTTTTTTTAACATATATTTCTTTTTCTTTTGCAGGCACGATACCAACAACAAGCCCACCTACGCGAGCCACAACAACAAAAATTACAACTACCAGTCCCCACAATACTAACCTTTCTACAACACCTTTGATAAACATTAGTACTACAACAATTACGAAACATTATTATACAAATAACAATACCTACACTCATTCGGGATCCCTGTGTAGATGTGCGCCCACATCATTTATGACTGCGGTGTTTCTATGGATACTGGGGAGTCAAGTTGTGGGATTGGTTGGTTAGCTGTGTGACGTGATTGTGCGTCTTACCCAATAGGAAGCTGCTTTGATATTTGGCCATGTTATTTAACCAAGAACAGTTTTAAAATGAACGTCATTTTTTGAAAATATCAAGACGAAAATAGACATGACTGTACATAAATTGCAATGACGTATTGGCCTTTCCGAGGTTCAGCGGAAAACTGGTAACGAGTAGGACGCGCGCTGAATCCTGGGACTGTTTTAGGAGACGCCATCTTTTCAATATGCATGATGGCAAAAAACTTAGCAAACTCTCTTTAAAAAACAAGGCCTATCTATAGTAAAGAATCAATGGACCCTTTTTAACTTGGGTGGGTTTTGTCCCATTTCAGACCACGTGTCATTCTCTTGAGAATAAGATTCTTTGTTTGAGTTGTATCCACATTCATGTGTCTTCTCATGCGCAACAAAGAAATGATACTCCAAGGAAAGATACGTGATCTGAAATGGGACAACAAACTGCACATGTTGGCCACGAGATCTTTATCATAATGCAAGCAGGCATGTAATAGCTATAAAGATGAATCTAACTGAGGTAGAAGATAGGTCGTGTCGAGAAGTATGGGGATAAATAGATTCACGTGAATGCATTCAAATAACTTCTGAGATACTGGGTATACAATAATGATCAATTGGGCTACCTGTGTATCAGGTGATAATAATTGTCGCTTGGGCTACCTGTGAGTTTTTTGCTGGAATTTAATTTAGTTTTTGGGCTTTCTTTGTATTTAGTGCTTCAGCAGGATTTGCGCATGCATAGGGCATAAAGAAAGGACATGGCTTCTTTATAAGAAATGTCCACACTTTGTTCATATTCCATACCCCCATGTCATTCTCTTAAGTATTATTACCTTATTATAGGCAATTAACGCTACACGAAATTAAAAAATACTTTCAAATGAAGAAAATTAACGCGAAAGAGAAGTCAAAATTCCCATTTAAATGAAATTAACGCGATGGACACAAAGATAACTCATCTGAAAATTAAAATGAAGAGCTTGTAGAATGAAAAACGAAAATATAATTTCCGACAAATACTGAAATGTTGTTGTTATTAAGTGACTAGCTGTAATGTTCAGTTTTAAAATAAATAATTTTTCAAAAGTAGATTAAAGATAAAATTCTGGAAAGGTTAAATAAACGTATCCAAATTCAATTTCTACCCTTTCTAGACAGACAGTATTATGAAGATGTTTTCGACTAATTTGCACAGTAACTTGCGTCTGAGCATGCGCAGACGTTTTTCACTGACTCGTGTCGTGTTAGTGGATTAAGGCGAAAGAGTCTGTATGTCTCGTGTCTGACGTACCTGATCTTCTTGGCGCATTCTTCATGTCACCTTACTCCTATAATTCCAGTGAACGACGTCACTTGTCAAGATCTTATCGATAGGTTACCAACATAAAATTCTGGTCGTTCCTTCGTTGTTCTGTTAGTTCCTGTCACCAAGGGAACTCTTCTGTCTTTGGAAAAAATGCCTACAAAATAGGCAAAATTTGCTCTAATTCCTATTCTTGATCATCGCACAATAGATTTCCACACTTGTAGTAGTCTTACATTCCTTCTCAGCCCTCGAGCGCTTACCACAGGCATCCCAAGCACTTTGATACGGTTGATTTTACTTGACGTGTTCTATATCCACCGGAAGGGTACGTCAGAGGAAAAGCCCACTTAACTGAGACAGATTTGTCAACGAAATGAAAACAAATTTGAGGTTTTACAACATGTATTCGTCCCATGAATCAATAAAACTGATCTCGATCTCATTATCGAATTACGGTATTTTATTTTAATATTTACTATTTCAATTAACTATTGATAATGAATAACCAAAAAAGGACTGGAATTATCTCAAGATTTCAAGGGAAACTCAAAACTGTTTCTTAATGTTTCTCTCGTTTCTTCTTCCCTTATTTTAATTTACGATTAAACTGATTATACTACTCTCAAACTTTTAGAAATTCTACCCGGTCCTTTTACATAGCAGAAAGGCCTTTTACCAGGTATATGATCGCCTGGTTGTTATAGTCGTTCATAAATGTATTTTTTAAGAATTTTTTTTTTTTAATTTGAAACAGCGCTGAATGACAATTGAATAGATGAATGACTGAAGAATATATCAATTTCAAGAGAACAAAGGTCAGTACCCTGTTAAGTGATGGTTTCGTCACTTCATCAGTCAAACTTGGGGGGCGCTCATGGTAACTCAGTTTCTAGTCCTTACTGAAGCTGCATCCTCGTATTTGAAGACTATCTTTACACGATATTTCTACTCTTTTGGTAGCGATATGCATAGAACACTGCTAGCTAGTTTTGGTATTTCAGTTTTGTTGAGCTTGACGTCTTTATCTCACGGCGCTGACAACACGACCACTTTAGTACCAGGTTAGTTTGACTCAAGGGGATCTCGACGATTCCTAATCTTTTTGTGTCTTACTACCAGTGCCCTCTACAAACCTTAAAGGAGAATCGTTTCCTCATCGGCTTTAGCTTCTGGTACAGAATAAGGAAGCTCTGATAACTAGGCATTTAAGATTCAAATGATAAAAATTTGAAGCGGTTCAGTAGTTCAATATTATTCTTGAAACATTTCGTAACGTGAAAATAAATCGTAAAGGAGATGCGTTTATGTTAGAACACAAGATTTTTTCCCTTTATCAAAATATTACAAAGCTATCACCTAATGATTAGTGAACTAAGACAAAAGCTCCCTCAGAAGTCAGTGTGAGCAAGCATCATGTGAGCTCTTACGTCTTCAGAATGTTAAAAAAAACTAGCTCAAAATCAACACTTTATGTCTGTGTTTCACATTAATTAACACTGATTCATTTGAGGGTATTTTCTAGTTCCACATTGTACTTCAATAACATATAATCCATCTACAATAGATGATAATTACTTTGAGTGTCCCGTTATTAGGTTAACATGGTTAAACAATAACTTAGGATTACCTTTAATTACAAGATAACTTAATTATCAATGTCTGAAATAAGTTTTTTTCCTGGTTCCTTGAAATAACGAGAGTTAAAAAATGATTTAGTCATAGGCTTTGATATTTTAGTTTCCAGCACGGAAAAAAACATCATCGCATATCTAAATGTTTACAATATCAAAAACATGGTTGCTATAGAAACGAATGTCAATGTCATATTTCTAAACAATTATTTAACTAAAAATCTTATTCAGCAGTCACTAGCTTGTGCAGGAGCTCGGGGGAAAAATCCATTATTTCTACTTAGTGTTTCTTATCTTTTATCTATCAACTATTAACTAGAACTTTCCTTCGCTCTCATTGGCTAAATTTCAGTGATTCTCAGGCCGTTTTTTTCCACAGATTTAAATGGATGCTCTGATGACAGCCCCGATTGCTACAAATACAAAGGTCAATGTACACCAAAGTATCCTGCGGTACTAAGGATGTGCAAAAAGACCTGTAATCGCTGTGAGTTTGTTGTTGTTAAAGATTTGAATTCAGTCAGAAATCTCAGTTCAAGTTTAGAAATGATTGGTCATTATTTACCGACTGGGGGAGGGTGTGTTGGGGATTAGTAGTCATGCTAGGACCTCAAAAGGGGGCTTCGATTTTCTGCCAACCTCAGCCAGCTGATCTGAGAAAAAATATTAGCCGGTAACTTATCAGAATCGAGAAAATTTGCAATTTATTTTATTTTTCCTCTCAATATTGAATATGATAGTAAATGTACATAAAATATCAAAAAAAAAAAAACCTCCTGAAAATCTAGATTTATCAAATATTTGAGATATTTGATAAATATTAATCTAGATTTTCAGGAGGGTTTTTTGATATTTTATGTACTCGTAGTAACTCGTAGTAACCACTAGGAATTGATCTTTGTAAATATTTTATGTCTGTAACTCATGCAATAAAACGGTGTTTTACGATCTGGAAAAAGGGCTAATAAATACCTGCCAATCGTAGGTTCAACTCCACCACCAAAAGCAACAACGGCACCAATGACGTCTGGAAACGCTACGTCACCAGCAGACAATCGATCAACGACACAAGCCAACACTATCTCTTCGACTCCCAATCTACCCTACAGTACATTGCCTCAGCCTACGACACACTTCTCTATGGAAAGCATGGGAACCCTGTGTACAGCTGGACCTGTCACGTGGTTGAGCACTGTACTATGGATCGTAAACTTACAATCAATGATCATACTACGCTAAGCTCGGCGCAAGTATGCTAGTTGGGATCCCTGTGTTGATAGGAAATAAGAAGAAATAGAACGAGGAAAAAGAAATAGTATATAAACCGTAATGTGTAATGTTTTCCCATTTCAGACCACGTGTCATTCTATTGAGAATAAGATTCTTTGTTTGAGTTGTATCCATATTCATGTGTCTTCTCATGCACAATCATTAAACAAAGAAATAATACTCTAGGGAATGACACGAGGCCTAAAATGGGAAAACATTACGCCCAAGCTAAAGAGGTCCATCGTTATGTTGTTATTGTTTTCTATTAGATTTATGATGAATGCTATGCTCGATGGGGAGGGGTGGGTAGTTATCTCTTATATCCCTAGTCCCGACGTATTCTAGCCTGTAATAGAGCTGTTAAGTTGTGACGTATTTCCGGCTCCAACTACTCACAAAAACTGCTAAAATTAAGCGAAAAATGTTCTCAATGATTTAACTTCCATCTGAAACAGTTAGAACTTTGGGCAACAAATCGTGCCATGAAGAAAAAGTAAGAAAAAATCTTTATAAAACTGCTTTTCGTTTGGGACCGGAAAGTCGTTTTCCGAGTGACGTCATACTTAACAGCTCTATTGAGCCGTTCTTGGTTGGAAAGCCGGTTCCAGGCCCTCAAAATGTGCCGCTACGCATGCGCAGGCTAGTTGGAACGGAGATCTTCTTTCCTTCGCCCTAATCCTCCCCGCCCCCAACCAGGAACGCTCGAATAATCCACTCAAAGCACAGGGAGCCCGGCTTTCCTTTGCCGCATTCAATTTTCATTATTCTTTACGTTATTGCTTTTTATGGGTTTCCTGTAGTTTAAGTTCGGCTAAGCCTCTGTAATCAGATCTTTACTGTAAATTGATAGCCGATTAAATTGAAATTCAATAACCGTTGGTAACGTGCTCTTTATGGGTTGCCTGTTTGTTTGAATGTAACGCACTTTTTATAAAGCATTCAAGCATTCTTCTTTTGAATGCTTTATAGAGAGTGCGTTATCAACAATTTAATCGGCTATCAATTTACAGTACAGATCTGATTACAGCTTGTGTAACCGTCAACCGTAAACCAATCCCAAACCACAGGAAACCCATAAAAAGCAATTACGTAAAGAATAATGAATATTGAATGCAGCAAAGGAAAGCCGGGCTCCCTGTGCTCAAAGCTTATTTCTGATTATCTCTTACAGCCCTGTAAATCAATAAAACCCCTAACATGGCCTTATATCTATCAATAAATAAATAGAAAGAATAACAATAAAAATTAGAAAAAAAGAATAAGAGAAATAAGGCTGTTTACGAAGAATTAGTCACAATTTCCGCTTTGTGTTTCATGTCAGTTTAGTTGTATCAGTACATTGCTGTCAAAACTGTACTTCATCCAGTGCGATTGCCCCCGCTGAGCTAATAGGGTGGAAAACATTACTTATCTATCCATTGTTTTCTTACAAGTTTCGCTTAAGCTTTGACACTGAACATTGTCTTCCAAAAGTAAAACCTAAAGTTCGACCAGATCGGTTGGCAATTGAAAGGTTTTCGTGTGATTTGAGACTAGCTCTAAACGCTCAAGCTTTGATTATGGAGTGCACTAATAGATGTCGTGTCATTCTGACATGCTGTTTGATATTGTTGAGTATCCTGCAAGAAACGAGCCAAGACAAGAAACTAGGTAAGAACTGACTGAGCTGGAATGCAAAATATAGCTCATTTATACACATACACCGCGCGTATCATCAATTTTTCTGTCTTCTGGGATAATTATACAAAGTAAAATGTTTTTGATATCTGTTTTAATGAAGATTTATTTGAATAGTTTTTGCACTTGGACGAAAAATAATGCTAACTTCGTCATTTGTTTAGTTTAAAGGATTTTAAAAATCGTGATCACAAATTCAAAAATATATTTTTTTGTAACAACAACAATATCGCAAACAAGAGAATGTAAGCATTTAACCCGGCCGTGAACTCAGTAGAAAATTTATTTTGCTCTTAATGAGTGCAGAACAAAGCAGTCCGTCATATTGTACTGTTTCATGGAAATATTGTTTGTACTCTACTAAAAAAGATTTTTTAATTTTGAAAGCGTGACAATAGCATGACCGGAAATACGCATTTAGCTGGTGAAACATTTTCAGTCTATTATATTATTAGTAGCGAAAGTCTCGCCTCCTTTGCAGCCGTTTTTAGTGTCGGTCTCGCAATCCCTCCCCTACCGACAGGGTGTACCGACACTAAGATCGGCTTCAAAGAAGACTAGCGAAAGTCTTGCTCCCTCGAAAGCTCAACCTTGATTGACATTAAAGTGCCTATGACACATCTGATGAGGTGAGCTGTTGACTGGCCAGAAAAAAATAGTTTGAGTGATGCGTCTTGAAATTATAAAGGTTTTTCCATGCCATATGCTAATGACTGTGACGTCAGGGGAGTCATCATTTAATATACAAAACGATCACGAATTGCCAAAAAGGGCATCACGTGATCACATTTGGAATAACACGAGCAGCGTTTCAAAATCGATTGTGTCATGGTTTACTGAAGTCAGTAATATATTATCTGTTTTCGAAATTACGAGGTTTTTATACAAGTATTAATTTTCTACTTTCAGTGACTTATCTCTTGGGCAAACCCGCGGAGAATTGTACCACAGCCTGTGCGTCCCGCGGGATGTCCTGTATAGAAGTCGGAGCATTTCCGTCGAATGCATTATCCATCTTTCGCTCTATCAATGTGACTTGTACGACGATTGAGGATACAAGTTGGTATTATTATAAAGACCATCCAAACTACTGTATATCTGGAGGCTGAAAAGGACGCTGCATGGGATTTAAGATACTGAATGCAAATTCACATCGTACTCTTTGTGGTAGAGGGGAAAATCCAACGCTACGAAGGCTTTGCCCGTGTAAAGAAAACATCTGTGAGTATTACTAATGTGTAAGTCCATCGTTATCTGTCTGTCTGTCTGTCTGTCTGTCTGTCTGTCTTTCTGTCTGTCTTTCTTCTTATCTATCTTCGTGAAATGAATATCAAGTTTGGAGTCTTCGGATTTTTTAATGAAAAGTCAGAGTGAATAATCAACTCAATATTCGAATAATGAAATCATTAATGGAGCCTAGGGGGGTACGCTTGAGCCGTTTTAACTGTAATAGATAATAAATAACTGGAGGGGATCAGCTAAGTAGGCAGGCCCGTCGCTAGGACATCAAAAGGGGGCTTTGCTTTTCTACCAACTTCAGCCAGCTGATCTGGGGGAAAAATATTAACCATTCAGAATCGAGAACATTTGCAAAACTGAGGTGTCATCCTTTGTAACCCGGCGGATCGGGAAACAGATATTATCTATTCCACTCAATAATGAATATCATAGTAAATGTACATAAAATATCAAAAAAAAAAAAAAAAACCTCCTGAAAATCTAGATTTATCAAATATCTCAGATATAAACTCGTAGTAACCACCAGAAATTGATCTTTGTAAATATTTTATGTCTGTAATCATGCAATAAAACGGTGTTTTACGATCTGGAAAAAGGGCTAATAAATACCTGCCAATCGTAGGTTCAACTCCATCACCAAAAGCAACAACGACACCAATGACGTCTGGAAACGCTACGTCACCAGCAGACAATCGATCAACGACACAAACCAACACTAACTCTTCGACTCCCAATCTACCCTACAGTACATCGCCTTCTACGACACACTTCTCTATGGAAAGCATGGGAACCGTGTGTACAGCTGGACCTGTCACGTGGCTGAGCACTGTACTATGGATCGTAAACTTACAATAATCTCGGCGCAAGTATGCTAGTTGGGATCCCTATGTTGATAGGAAATAATTAACAATTAGAAGACGAACTCGAGATTTCTATCGGCTGATAGTTGACGAGGGGCTCCGGCCCCGAGTCAACTATCAAAGCCGATAGAAATCGAGAGTGAGTCTTCTAATTGTTTTAGTAAAAATCTCAACTAAACTATACTATACTAAACTAAACTAAACTTCACAAAAGCGCGAAGGAAAAGCCGCCATTTTTTCAAAACAAAGCCGGCTTTCTCTACCCACTATCTATCGGCTGATAGATAGTGAGTACGTTAGCCAATCAGAATGCAGGATTTGCAATAGTATAGTAGTAGAATTTTACTAAGAAGACATAGAACGAGGAAAAAGAAATAGTGTATAAACCGTAATGTGTAATGTTTCCCCATTTCAGACCACGTGTCATTCTATTGAGAATAAGATTCTTTGTTTGAGTTGTATCCATATTCATGTGTCTTCTCATGCACAATCATTAAACAAAGAAATAATACTCTAGGGAATGACACGAGGCCTAAAATGGGAAAACATTACGCCCAAGCTAAAGAGGTCCATCGTTATGTTGTTATTGTTTTCTATTAAATTTATGATGAATGCTATGCTCGATGGGGAGGGGTGGGTAGTTATCTCTCATATCCCTAGTCCCGACGTATTCTAGCCTGTAATAGAGCTGTTAAGTTGTGACGTATTTCCGGCTCCAACTACTCACAAAAACTGCTAAAATTAAGCGAAAAATGTTCTCAATGATTTAACTTCCATCTGAAACAGTTAGAACTTTGGGCAACAAATCGTGCCATGAAGAAAAAGTAAGAAAAAATCTTTTTAAAACTGCTTTTCGTTTTGGACCGGGAAGTCGTTTTCCGAGTGACGTCACACTTAACAGCTCTATTGCAGCCGTTCTTGGTTGAAAAGCCGGTTCCCAAAATGTGCCGCTACGCATGCGCAGGCTAGTTGGAACGGAGATCTTCTTTCTTTCGCCCTAATCCTCCCCGCCCCCAACCAGGAACGCCTGCAATAATCCGCTCAAAGCTTATTTCTGATTATCTCTTACAGCCCTGTAAATGATAAAACCCCTAACATGGCCTTATATCTAGCTATCAATAAATAAATAAAAAGAATAACAATAAAAATTAGAAAAAAAGAATAAGAGAAATAAGGCTGTTTACGAAGAATTCGTCACAATTTCCGCTTTGTGTTTCATGTCAGTTTAGTTGTATCAGTTCATTGCTGTCAAAACTGTACTTCATCCCGTGCGATTGCCCCCGCTGAGCTAATAGGGTGGAAAACATTACTTATCTATCCATTGTTTTCTCACAAGTTTCGCTTAAGCTTTGACACTGAACATTGTCTTCCAAAAGTAAAACCTAAAGTTCGACCAAATCGGTTGGCAATTGAAAGGTTTTCGTGTGATTTGAGACTAGCTCTAAACGCTCAAGCTTTGATTATGGAGTGCACTAATAGATGTCGTGTCATTCTGACATGCTGTTTGATATTGTTGAGTATCCTGCAAGAAACGAGCCAAGACAAGAAACTAGGTAAGAACTGACTGAGCTGGAATGCAAAATATAGCTCATTTATACATACACCGCGCGTATAATCATTTTTTTCTGTCTTCCGGGATAATTATACAAAGTAAAATGTTTTTGATATCTGTTTTTATGAAGATTTATTTGAATAGTTTTTGCACTTGGACGAAAAATAATGCTACATTCGTCATTTGTTTAGTTTAAAGGATTTTAAAAATCGTGATCACAAATTCAAAAATATATTTTTTTTGTAACAACAACAATATCGCAAACAAGAGAATGTAAGCATTTAACCCGGCCGTGAACTCAGTAGAAAATTTATTTTGCTCTTAATGAGTGCAGAACAGAGCAATCCGTCATATTGTACTGTTTCATGGAAATATTGTTTGCACTCTACTAAAAAAAGATTTTTTAATTTTGAAAGCGTGACAATAACATGACCGGAAATACGCATTTAGATGGTGAAACATTTTCTTCTATTATATCAATAGTTATCTTTAAAGCTCCCGGAAATCATTCACAGTAGCTAAAGTTTAGTTTCCTTTGCAGTCGTTCTTAGTGTTGGTCTCGAAATCCCTCCCCTACCGACAGGGTGTACCGACACAAAGATCGGCTGCAAAGGAGACTAGCGAAAGTCTTGCTCTCTCGAAAGCTCAACCTTGATTGGCATTTTTTGGTCAACGTTACTGATACTTAATTTTAAACTTCACAGACTGATACTATGGACTCTCTGAATACGAATATTTAATTTTATTACAAATAAATGAATAATAAATTTTTTTAAAGTGTGACGTCAATCAAAAGACAAAAAACTTCCGGGTCCAAAACGAAAAGCAGTTTTATAAAGATTTTTCTTACTTTTTCTTCATGACAGGATTTGTTGTCCAAAGTTCTAACTGTTTCAGGTGGAGGTTAAATCATTGAGAATATTTTTGTTTTATTGCCAACGAAGTTGGTTGCCAAAGAAGTTGGCTAACAGAGAAATTTCAGGAGTTTTTAGTTTGTTACGGAAGTGCGTCATTTCTTTTGTTCTAAGCAGGTTTGACTGGTTAACCCTCCACATAAGGAAGTGTACATAGTTTCGTTGTGAATCCAAAAAGTTTTTTCGTTCGCCTTCTAAAAATTATCTAAATCTTCTAAAAGAATTATCTAATTTTAAATCTCATCACTTCGTTGGCATATTTAGATTGTTTTAAGAACAAACGCTAGGTGTCAATTCCATTACTGATAAGTATAAATGGTTTTAGAAGTTTTTATGAGCAGTTGGACCCGGAAATAAGTCACAACATTAACAGCTCTATAGGATTCCAACAGCTACTTACGTCATTTCTGAAGCCTTCCACAAGCGATTGATTATGGTGTAATAAGAAGTTGGTCATCGATAAAATAGCGATGATCCGTTGTGGATCTTTTGGTTTTCCCAGGTTAAAGAATCCTAGTCAACTACAATGCACTGCGCGCCGAAAGCAATGCAATCCGCCATTCTCTCTGCCAGGCAAAACTGGCGGTTTTGTAGGTGGAGTTTGGAAATCCAGTTTCATCGGTCTTGTTATTCAGGCTAGAAGTTTTAAAACCATCAAGATATGATGATAAGTAGTTATTTTATGCTTTTCGTGAAATTTTATAAATTTTGGCAAAGAATCTAAGCCGGTAAATTTCGTATGTAAACAATGATATAGGCGCGCAGTGCGTTGTCGGTTGACGAGAATTCTTTACGGTAACTTCCGTTGTCCTCCTTTTCTTATTGTTAGAAAATTCGTATGTGATCTGTTTTCGAAATTTCGAAGTTTTTTATACAAGTATTAATTTTTTACTTTCAGTGACCTATCTCTTGGGCAAACCCGCGGAGAATTGTACCTCAGCCTGTGCGTCCCGCGGGATGTCCTGTATAGAAGTCGGAGCATTTCCGTCGAATGCATTGTCCATCTTTCGCTCTATCAATGTGACTTGTACGACGATTAATGATACAAGCTGGTATCATTATGAAGACCATCCAAACTACTGTATATCTGGAGGCTGGAAAGGACGCTGCATGGGATTTAAGATACTGAATGAAACTTCGCATCCTACTCTTTGTGGTAGAGGGGAAAATCTAGCGATACAAAGGCTTTGCCCGTGTAAAGAAAACATCTGTGAGTATTACTAATGTGTAAGTCCATCGTCACGATATCTGTCTGTCTGTCTGTCTGTCTGTCTGTCTGTCTGTCTGTCTGTCTGTCTGTCTGTCTGTCTGTCTGTCTGTCTGTCTGTCTGTCTGTCTGTCTGTCTGTCTGTCTGTCTGTCTGTCTTTCTATCTTTCTGAGGCTGTCTGCATGTTATCAGTAAAGGTTTTCATTTATTGATGCACGCGTTTCCTCCTTTGAGTTTGCTGTTTTCTTTTTACAGCAACAACCGATGCTCCAAGTACGACAACTTTGCCAACGACCACCGCTACAACAACAACAGCATTACCATCATCGAGTTCAGAAATAACATTAACTACGACAAAACTCCTGGGAACGCAAACAAGAAACCAATATACGGGCGACAAAACTGAACTAAGCACTTGGATGATTGTTTTTATCGCTGTTGCTGTAGTTATGGTGATTTCTGGTTTGTTTTTCGTGATATTTTTCGTTAAAAAGAAGAGGTAAGGTCTCAATTCATTTCTATTCTTGTTTGTTTACTGAAAATTGAACAAATCTTACCTCAGGATTGACGTCTCTTGCGGCTATTCACCTGACATCAAAGCAGCTCAATTTTGAGGACAAAACAAAAAAATCTCCTGAGAATTGGAACCTATTGTTTTGTTCTCCAAATTGAGCTGCAAGGGGTCTATACTACACCTAGCTAAATGTTCATGCTTCGCCATATTTAGTAGGAAATTCTTCTACGCACAAAAGAAACGTACTCAATAAAAAAAATGTTCCTATGGTGATCCTAAATGACGATAAATGCCTCCAGCTCGTATTATTTTTTATTCTATTTGTAAAAACTGAAGAAATTTAATGCAAGATATTGATTTTTTTTAGAAAGAGAAAAAGCAACAGTTCACCAAGGATTCGCTCTGCTCCAGAACAGATGAGCAAGAATATCATGGAGGGATCAGATAATATTGTATATATGGAAAGTATGGTTGATATGAACAGCCCAACAAAAAGGTACGCGTTTTGGCGCGTTTTGTTTTTTGACTGCTGATGATAATTCTTACACACGCATGCGCATTCTTGGTGTGCATTTGCATATTATATAATAAATAATAATAAACTTTATTTATATAGCGCTAAATCCACTAGTTGCCCAAAGCGCTTTATATAATTATATAATAAATATAAAATAAAAGATTAACATAAGTTATAAGAAAACGAACAATATAGTTTGAAATTGTTACAGTCAAACTAAAGGCGGCGAAATACGAGACACAAAAACCCTCAACTTGTCGCGCAACATTGTTGCGTTGCAAGTTTTTGGTCGATGTTGCGCGTTTTTCACCTCGCGATCTCAACTTGTCACGCAACAAACAATGTGTTGCGCGTTTAGAAAAATTGTTGCGCGAAGTTGGCACCCGATCTACTTTCCGCAACAAATTTTGTTTTTGTTGCGCGTTTTTCATCACACAGTCAACTTGAAACGCAACATTTTCGCCCAAGCTCTCATTTGATTGGTCAAAAGGAGTCACATATTTATGGAGGTCAAAGTACAACTTATCTAGCGTGCGCCTGAAGTAAACAAACAAAATGGCGGATGTTTCGCCGACAAAGGCTAGTTCTGACACAACAGAAGGTGATGAAATTGTATTAGAGAAAACTCTGAATGAAGAAAAGAAGTTGGAGTTAATAGTTTGCCTTGTAGACTTCTTTTTCTTGCGTTTTCTAGCAATTTTAGGCTCTTCTAGTTGCAAAGTAAGCAAAACAACAGCTACAGCACGCTTTCGCTGTTGCGCTGCAGCCGCCATCTTGGAATTGCAACTTGTACTCAACTAGCCAATCAGGATGCAGAATTCGCTAATCGCGCAACACATTATTTGTTGCGTGACAAGTTGAGATCGCGAGGTGAAAAACGCGCAACATCGACCAAAAACTTGCAACGCAACAATGTTGCGCGACAAGTTGAGGGTTTTTGTGTCTCGTATTTCGCCGCCTTAAGAAAACCGTGAACACCTAAAATATGCCTGGAATGTTTATGTGTTTGATCACAGCGCGGTCACGCAAAGTTTTTTCCCGTTTAAAAGTTTCAAACTTCATATTTTAGTTTTATTCTCGTGAAATTAGAGATTTCTATTCAAGACAGACGGATACACGACAGAAGGATTCAAAACAAACTCTTTTCATGGTACTGGGAAACATCTTTTTTAAAAGCAACGGTCTAAATAAACATTCCAGACATATTTTAGGTGTTCACGGTTGGTTTTCTTAGTTTGACTGTAAAACATAGGTAGATATGCCATTTAGACCCTCGATGTAGGGTTTTATTGGTGTCTATATTGAAAGGGTTTCTCATGTCCACGTTACTTTTTTTCCCATGATCATCATAGCAGCTTACTTTTTTCATTTCAGTTCACCAACAGATAATATTCTGTACGAAAGGTAGGTCAAAATTAAGTTACAATAAGAAGAATTGATTTGTGTCTCAAGCGTAGTGAATAAATATAAACCTGGTTTCCATATGAATAGTTAACGTGAATTATTTCTATTTTTTTTTAAATCAAAAACTTCACATCAAAAAGACCATCAAATCAAAATTAAGACAGAAAAAGATTAAAAACAAAAAACAAAGAGCTTTATCATGACGACCATGAAAGTTGCGATAGACTATTGAAATTGTGTGCAACAAATTGCGTCGGGTGACATGGCCCACAACATCGATTGCCTGCAACACTGTGCGCAATGTTGCACCGTGTTTCCATAGCTTTTTGACAACAATACAATGATATTTATTTATACCAAAAAAGCTTTACAAAAAAATAGTAATAATTATATATCTATATTTACAAAGTTATGGTATTGGTTACCTAGGGTAACTAATAAGGAGCTAAATAAATCTAACTAGCTTGGTAACACGAATAAATGAAATTACTTTTTTTTAGGGTGGAAAATAACAATACTTGTGAACTGCAATAATTATAATAATGTTCACTATCAAAAATAGCACAATTTAATCAAAATGTATCTAATTGGACATAATTTATACTTATAAAACTTTTATAATGTTGATGTTTTAATAGTTTCGAAGATGAAAATAAAAACATGATGACGACTGAAAATCCAATTTACGGAGAAAGTGTAGGAGATGAACGTCAAGATGAGCACAGAGGAACTGATGATACAGCTGGCCTTAATGATGAATATGCCAGTATTGCCCGGCAGTATTGACGAAGTTTAGCTACTGAAACAATAAAACTGGACTGAAGTAACATGAATTATGGCATCATTCGCAAAAACTATATTACATACATGCAGAAATTAAGCCCCAAAGGAGAATCTATGGCATGATCATGAGCACACTGATTTTCTGGTGCTCTCATTGAATTTTGTTATCATTGTCTTCTGTGTTAAAATTCGACCCACACATCCAGGATGTTCATTACGATGTAATTTTCTTTTAAAGACAGTTGATTTTTCTCCTTTTTTCTCCTCTTTCCTTCTGTTCTGTTCTGTTCTGTTCTGTTCTGTTCTGTTCTGTTCTGTTCGACCCACACATCCAGGATGTTCATTACGATGTAATTTTCTTTAAAAGGCAGTTGATTTTTCTCCTTTTTTCTCCTCTTTCCTTCTGTTCTGTTCTCTCAAATTTCAGACCCAGCCAGGGGGTGTCGAGATACCAATATACCCATTATTTTCCTCTCATATGTGACGTCACAGCTAATTATGCAAGGTCTCTTTACGGGAAGTCAGATATGCTGGTGGATCACACACTGGATAATCCAACAAATTTAGCACAAGATACTTTATACCGATAAATGTCGTCGGAGATACCGAATACTGGGGTTAAAAGTGCAGTGATACCAATAGCTGGGTTTCACTTGACGTCATTTCCTATTTCGTGCGGAATGTTCATCAGCTGAATCCCAAGTTTTCAATAGGATTCTTTCTTGCTGACAGCACATGATGGTCAGTGTTTGACCACCATTTGGAGCAGATAATGAGATTCAAAAACTTTTATCAGCTGATTGAAACCCAGCTATATACCCAAAAACCCTGGCCGGGTTTGAAATTTGTTTTCAACCTTCAAAACGACAGTGAAAAGTACAAAAAAAACACACTTGACATTCTTTTGTTTAAACTTTTTAATCACGATAACTTAACAACACATTCCGGCTACAGTGTATGTTAACTTTTGTCACTAGTTATTATCATTATTTCATTTTTACTTTAACACGTTATCCAAATACCATCATGATGTTCAATTTCTTCTAGGTTACTCTTAGTCATCTGCTGGGTTAGCGGCTTCCTTAGCGTCATTATTCTCATCGACCTCCCAGTTTTCTCCCGTCCCCCACGCCCTCAAGTGACGCATTATAGTGCCCTCGCCGTTGTTCTTGCGCCTGATCAGATCATCCCTCATCTTGGGAATCTCGTCACCCAATGATTTAGCAACGTATCTTTGAATTGGACTGTCATCGTAGTTCTTGTCTGCGATGTCTGCATTCTCTTTAGAGCTGCTAAAAAACCACGCCGATGAATACACAATCAGCAACAGAAAAACCAAGAACGTTGGAAAAGTCCTCATGGTAGATTACTGAGCTTTAATTCTCTGTAAGAAAATAAGTTTAAAATTATTCCACAGTAATATTACCAGAATCCGCGATTAGCTATACTGCATACTCCTGGGTTACCTAGCTATAGTCAGTTGGCCGATCTATTACCCCAGCTACGTTATTTTTAATCCAGCATCCGTGTCCCTAGGGCTGCGGCATCGCTTTATAGCATCTTCAGAACTTAGACTCACGTGTTTTTGTCTGAATAGCTCCATAGTTGATTGTGTGAGAAAGAAGGGAAAGAGAAAAAGAGATAAAGAGAGAACGAGAATGAAAGAAGGGAGAGATGAGAGATACGTACCTTTTCAGGGTCTTCGGAACAAGGTAGACAAGGTAGTTAAACCTGGTGAATGCTGAACTAGTCAAAGTCAGTTTCAATTTATACCTGCAGACCTGGTAACATCTATATTAGGACATTTAGATCTGGTTTCAGTACTGTGGAGCAAGCAATGACACATTAATTTCTAGGATTATTTACTGCTGAAACAGTGGGAGATATTACTGATTGAATTACAACACGCTCTTGCGAGAGCTCTTTCGTCCAAGACCAAACTCCTTTTTTCCTTGACTATTTTCTCAGGACCGTGGCTGGGGGAGAGAGGGGGGAGTGGGGGGTGCGGACGCACCCCCCTCCCCACACACACACTTGAGGATTTTTTGCCGTTTGTTTAAAGGATTGATGTGATAGTGAAATGTTGATTTACTCATACTCCAGGAGCCAATAGACCTAATCGGCTAACGCGTTGCTATGTACGTTTCCACCCAATTCGAAACCTCTGGGAATAAGAACTTTCGTTTCAAAAAATTCCATGTGATATCGAAATACGACAGACAAATAATCTTATTCCCAGAGGATTTGAATTGGCCCAATTGGTTGAATCGTACATAGCAACGCGTTAGCCGACTAGGTCTATTATTCGCAAACGCACCCCCCGCTCTGAAGCACGCTACGGGCCTGTTTCTAGTAATTGTAACTTTTATCTTTTATTGACTGATCTATCGAAGACCAATATTGAATTTATCTGACTCTACTCCAAATCTATTCGGAAAATATAAGCCTTTTGCAACAAAATGGATGCCGTCAGTCCTAAAGAGAGCTAATTAAGGGTGAATATAGGCGTGCACGCCATCCATACAGTTATTATTTTCAGACATTCTTTTTACTACTTCTGTTGTGAGTGATCAGTAATACGGGAAGCTTAAGGTACTGCATGACTCTCCAAGCTCAGTGAAATCATTAATCTTTTAACCTTGAACCTGTTTATGACCGACTAATCATAAGTCTTATATTTTTAGTCAAAAATAGACAATTCAAACCATGTAATGTTTACATGATATTCTCTGGAAAATTGTTTCTTTGCAGGGGCGGATCCAGGAAATTATCATAAAATTTGAAGGGCACTTTGCATAAACACAATAGTTTTCATTTGCAGTGAGGGATAACAAGGTATTGTATTTATGCAAAGTGTCCCTCAAAGTTGAGGAAAAGAAACCAGTGAATATTCCGTGCATGTCTATCGTGACCTGGCTGCCGGCCATGCCATATAGTGCAAAGGTTTTGCCAGAAGTACTACCAAGCCAAAAACGTTGCCAAGGTGTCACATTAATATTTAATATTTCCTGTACATTTTTAAAGTTATTCAGTGTTTTTCTGGATATTTGGAGTTTGGATTGATACTATCAGTGTTCACTATCAGTGGCAGGATTTTCCAGTACAGAGCCGTTTGTTCGACGAAGCAATGATAGCTTGTTTTGAAGGCTTTTTGAAAATTAACTTAAATTAGCATTATTTCGAAGAACTCGCAGTATGCAAAGGATTTTATCCTTGAAATGTCGTACATCGTGTACCAGTTACAAATCGGAGAAATTTTGGATTATCCTTTGAGCTCGTAAATAGATGAACACCAGGACCTACTGCGCTATTTTTTTCGAATATTTGACGGCTCGTGGAGAAGGCTGATATTTTGGCAGTAGAACCGAGTGACCGAGAGACTCGAAAGAAAGAATGGAACGCAAAAAATGCATTAAAATCCAAGCACTAGGTCCAAACTTTACCGTGTAAAAGTATTTTTGAATAGTATTTTGAAAATGACGTCAAAATAGGCATTTTTGGTTTCCCGAAAACGTTTAAATTTTCGTTAGATTTTGGTTAGATTCAGGTTTTTTTGTTTCCTAGTGAATAGTTTAGACTGATATTCAGGCCAATCCGCTCAAAATTGTCAAGTTTAAGCTTTTTCAAATAATGTGCGTTGTCTAGGGGCGGTTTCGAGGGTAACATAACTACCAGCTGAGTTGATCGCCTTCCCCGAAAGGAATTATGGGTCACTACTTTTGGTTAGCATTTTTCGAGCATTTTTCGAGTATACAATGTAGATTTTTCTTGTTGATCGAAATAAAATTCCGCCATGAGTTCGACTAGCGTTTACGATTAATTTAAAGAAAATAGAACTCAAAAATTCTTTTGGCAGAATAATAGGAAATACTATAGAAAAATTCATTGGATGACGAGGGAATTCCACGATGAATTTCACAAGTAAAAACGATATCGCACGAGTCGCGAAGAAGGCTATCTACGTCACATATTCGTCATCTCGGACCAATCAGCGCGCGAGTTTATTTTGTGATATGGGATTCTAATCAAAATACGATGTCGAATCCTCAATACATTTACGTATATAGTGTAAATCTAGCACAATTCCTCGGTTCCCGGGAACAATTTTATGTATCTTACTTGCGACCAGTCTATGATGTAAATATGACTCGTACAAAACAGAATGAGTCTATTTCTGGTGCGATCTTTACTCCGTGCCCACTGTGTCATGTGTTTGAAAGCTTACCTTCTTCTCTACACCGTGGCATACGCTTTGACAAGCAGTTGATAGCTAGAACCCAGTCTTCAAAATAAAGTAATGCCGCCGTCCGGTTTAAAAGTCCCGCCATACTAGGATGCCCCGGTGATTACGGCAAGTACGCGTTTTAAAATTAAAATTCCCCGCCTTAACCCGGTGGGGGAGGGGGTGGGGGCATTCATAAAAGCCGTTCATTTTCAACCTCAAAAAACGCTTTTCGTACCATTTGCTTAATTAAATCCTTTCTTCTACGCAGGAATACTTATTAATTATTGTTGTCTTTTTTGACATCGCCGGTTAAATAATTTTGGCATTGCATGTCAGTATATTTGTTCCTTTCGCATCAGTGCACCACTGCAAACCATTACTTTCTTCAAGATTTGTTTTTTTTATCCGTTTAGGATGATAACGATAAGGGTGTATTGACGGGCAGTCAGAATTCAAGATTATTCTTTTAGCATCCCTGTTGCTACCGATAGTGCTGTAGCGATAGTGATTGACTTTCGAAGCTCAGCGAAAACTTAAATCTTGTAAATCTGCAAAACGGGTGGGGGGGGGGGGTAGTTATGCTGCATGTAATTGCATGTGGGATTGCTTCTGTAGGCCGGCATCCACTCCTCCCCCTCCTCCTACCCTACTACCAATTAACTACCACAATCACCGACACATAGTGCCCAGTTGTGTTGAGGACACCTTTTCAGTCGATATTAAAACTTTGCTTATCAATCTTTTATCGATAAACCCAAGCAAAGCAAAGTTAACCATGTTGCCAAATCACACTTACGATCTGAAATACACGAGGCATATTTTATTCTTTATATTTTATTCTTTATATTTTGTTCTTTATATTTTATTCTTTATATTTTATTCTTTATATTTTATTCTTTAAATTTTATTCTTTATATTTTATTCTTTATATTTTGTTCTTTATATTTTATTCTATATATTTTATTCTTTATATTTTGTTCTTTATATTTTGTTCTTTATATTTTGTTCTTTATATTTTATTCTTTATATTTTATTCTTTATATTTTATTCTTTATATTTTATTCCTTATATTTTATTCTTTATATGTTATTCTTTATATTTTATTCTTTATATTTTATTCTTTATATTTTATTCTTTATATTTTATTCTTTATATTTTATTCTTTATATGTTATTCTTTATATGTTATTCTTTATATTTTATTCTTTATATTTTATTCTTTATATTTTATTCTTTATATGTTATTCTTTATATTTTATTCTTTATATTTTATTCTTTATATTTTATTCTTTATATTTTATTCTTTATATTTTATTCTTTATATTTTATTCTTTATATTTTATTCTTTATATTTTATTCTATATATTTTATTCTTTATATTTTGTTCTTTATATTTTATTCTTTATATTTTATTCTTTATATTTTGTTCTTTATATTTTATTCTTTATATTTTATTCTTTATATTTTATTCTTTATATTTTATTCTTTATATTTTATTCTTTATATTTTATTCTTTATATTTTATTCTTTATATTTTATTCTTTATATTTTATTCTTTATATTTCATTCTTTATATTTTATTCTTTATATTTTATTCTTTATATTTTATTCTTTATATTTTATTCTTTATATTTTATTCTTTATATTTTATTCTTTATATTTTATTCTTTATATTTTATTCTTTATATTTTATTCTTTATATTTTATTCTTTATATTTTATTCTTTATATTTTATTCTTTATATTTTATTCTTTATATTTTATTCTTTATATTTTATTCTTTTTTATTTCATTTCCTCTCTTTCCTCGAGTCGACTCGCCTCCGTGGGAAGAGCCCTCCGATGGCCAAATCCCGAGACCAGTGGATGATCACTATGTCATCAACTATGTCATAATCCATAAAACAATACAGATATGACACGAGACACATTTAACAGTGGGAGGACTCAAGAACAACAACCATATATTATATCTTTATTTATACCGGTTCTATATCGATGACGCCATGGTTTTGATGGTGATACTCTTATCTACCTTAGAACTATCCTCGTCCTTCTTCTCTGTAGCAGGTAGGCATTTCAATCTGTTCTAAAAGCTTCGTGGCTTCATGTAAATTATTTTAATTTATCACCAAACTATATATTAAACGAGCAGCTTTATGCAAGTTGAATTACGACAAAGGCAAATAAATAAATAAATTAGCAACGGATATTTAGTTTTGTTAATGATAAAAACTTTATTGGTGCAAAACTTTTTGGTTAAAAATGGTGAGGTTTTTCCCCCCGAGTTTTGTGTAAAGAGTAAGAATTAATATATATACATTTTCGACGTAACAATGATGACTAACTATTTTCTAAAATATTGTAGTCAGCATTCGTCTGATTTATGAATTTCTCAGTAAGCATTGTGTTATAGTGTTTCATTTATTATTTTATGATTGTAAAGGTACGTTTTTGGTATTCAAATTCTACCTTCGACCCTTTGACTCCGTGGCGATCTGAAATTGACCCGGCCGCCGACCCTTCGCAGTTCGTTTGGGCGACTAAAAATCCTATGTTATGGCTTCATATATGCTTACACTATGGACATATATAACTGTTTAACAGCTTTGGAGTTCTATTTTAGAAGTTAAATTCTTAAAAAATATATAGAAGGGACATTAGTTTGCCTTTGTTTTGTAAGTTCAGATTGTGTTACAGTCACTGTGTCACGTAATCAGTGTATTCCATGTAGTGTTGATTCTGTATACTTCTAGAAGATCAATGGATGAGTTATTTTAAAAATAGACGTGATGACCGTTTTAGGTCCCATTTAATTTCAGGCCACGTGTCATTCCCTTGAGTATTATTTCTTTCTTTATCATTTATGCTTGACAAGGCACAGGTACGGATGTGACTCAAAGAAAGATCTTTAATATACTCAAGGGAATGACACTAAAAGTAATCAAATTTTTTCTCTATATAATTTCTAAAAATGCTAGGTTCTCCCCCTCCTGCACTCTGGCCAGCAGGCATGTATGGATTACCCCAGACCAAAGATGGCTGCCCTAAAACTTCAAACGGCTTCACCTGGGCAACAGGAACGATCTTCCAGGCTCTTAATCCATTTTCCGCCATACCAAGCAGCTTTCACTTTCAGGCTAATGCGACCATTAACGGCGTTGCCCGATCATTCTGCTTCAAAAATACGACCAACATAGATAAAAGACGACCTGCATGGCCGATCGGAAGTTACTGCGTGTACATGAAGTCTGAAACCTGTCCACCTGGGCTTCGAAAAGGTTCATTATATTGGAATGATAGACTCTTTGATTCTAACTATCAGAAAGGTGAAGTTCCTAAAGGAATCTACATGGTCAATACTCTGATTAATTTTTGCTGCAGTACCAAAGGAAGTCCATCAGTGGCCATCACTTTGCCAAATGATGGACCGTTTTACTTGATGACCAATGATAAAACTACAAGTGCCAAATGTCAGGACGTCAAGGGGACGCTAAATACACTGGAACACATTGATTATGACACTGTTGATGGCTATGCTAATCAGTACTCTCCACACCCTTATATAGTGGAAAGCAGGGTGATGCGTGTTTACTACTGCTATTATACACGTGAGTAAGGGTAGTACAAGCAGGCAGGCAGGCAGGCACGATAATAGTCCCTTCACAGCTCCCTGCGCCATCTTGAAGGGTAACCATGCCTTTGCATTGAAGCGAGACATGAGGTGACCTTGCAACAATTGAGACGTGAAAAATTGTTCATGGTGATAAAAAAAGGTCTCTATCATTGCACGGTCACCTCATGTCTCGCTTCGACGCAAAGGCTACCGTTCAAGATGGCGCAGGGAAATGTGAAGGGACTATTATCGTTTTATCTTCCTCCTTTTCTTGTAGGCCTCTGTTCTGAACATTCATTCTTTACTTCCCTTCCTCCCCCCCCCCCCCCCCCCCGTCGTGTTGTCCCGATAAATACATATTCATAAATTAATTATTCATCTATCAATTCTTCATTTGTTAAATATGTTTTCATATCCATGCAGCTATCCATCCATCCATTGTCCTTCCATCCATCCATCCATCCATCCATCCATCCATCCATCCATCCATCCATCCATCCATCCATCCATCCATCCATCCATCCATCCATCCATCCATCCATCCATCCATCCATCCATTGTCCTTCCATCCATCCATCCATCCATCCATCCATCCATCCATCCATCCATCCATTGTCCTTCTATTTATTCCTCCATCCCTTTTCACAAAGTTTACACAATACTTTAATCATTCTATTTCAGCATGTCGCTGGTACATCACTGCTTTATCAGGAAAGATTCAATCCCCAAACTACCCATCAAAATATCCTAACAACCTTGACTGCCAATGGAGAATTGAAGTTCCGACCAACTACCACATCACTCTAAAATTTGATGATTTTGCGTTGGAGTCATCGCCACTCTCTTGTAACCTGGATTGCTACTGCGATTGGCTCAAAGTTACAATAATAAGAACGTCCAAAACTATTATCGATACGTACTGCATGAAATATATTAATGCTCCACCACTCATACGAAACACCTACTCCAACCTGGTGATCCTTGAGTTTCATTCCAATAGCGCAATAACAGCCCGTGGATTTCAGATCACCTACACGACTACGCGCATTAGCAGTAAGATTATGTCAATTAAAATTCAACATATATATAATTTTTGTTTCCTATCACACTAATTTTTCCCTATTACGAGCTGGTGGGAAGCTGTAATTTAGCATGTATTGCTCGATTAGTGCGATGGCATGAATGCCAAGCAAGAGCTCCATAATCTTACTTCATTGATCTAATACACTTTACACTTTCTTCAACTTCTTTATAACCATATACTGATATAAAATGTGACAACGTAACATTTTAAAACCAGAAACAATATTTTTGATTAACTATCTTATACTGATAGCTTTAGCCTTAGTTTTAGATTCCCTTAAAATAGAACTCTAGCACTTTTGGGAGTCCACTTCGCGGTGAAGGGGTACTTTAAGAGTCCTTTACCTAACGATGTTCAGCTAGTCTACTTTGACGCAAAAGGTCGAAGAAACTAGAAGTTGAGCTCAACAAGGCCAATTTTTTTATTTCTAGGACCTACTACAGCACTACCAACTTCACACTTACAAATCCACAATAACACAACAAACACAACAAACACAACGACAAAGACAACAACAACGACAATGCCAACAAGAAACACAACAACAACACGAACCATAACAACAACAACACCACCAACAACATCAACAACAAAAGAAAACACAACTGACATTCCTAGTACTCCAAGGACTATTCCTCTCACTGAAACTACAACACAAGACAAGACTGTTGGTTCAACTGTGGCAAGGAATAAAAGCTTTACAATCAAGCTGCTGGTAACTGCTGCAGGTGAAGCAGAGCAAAGAAAGTCACAAGCCAAGTCATGGGTCATTGCTACTGCAGTGACCTTAACTGTTGTAGGTCTGTTAGTGGCTGCTGGATGCTTGGTGTATTGCAGGTATGAAAAGGTTTCATTAAAACCAATTTTTATAGTTATAATTTTATGTTCGTTCAAGCAATTTAGGAACAAAGATTTTGCAATAGACCTTTTTTACTGATACGGCGGCCATCTTGAATTATGGGATGCTGAGGGGGCAAAAGTGGAAATATTTATAAAGCAAAGAGTGGCGGGGTTACATTCTTAAATAATTTTACGCTTTCATGTTTCACATATTGCTTCAACTACCAGCAAATTGAATTAGTTTTTAGACTTGCTTCTCAGCGGATAACGTTAAATTACATAAAAAGACACTGACAGCTGTG
The DNA here is from genome assembly GCA_964019055.1 of Anthopleura xanthogrammica. Taxonomy (NCBI): domain Eukaryota; kingdom Metazoa; phylum Cnidaria; class Anthozoa; order Actiniaria; family Actiniidae; genus Anthopleura; species Anthopleura xanthogrammica. Next base: position 7,418,509 of record OZ025221.1, on the reverse strand, counting down.
CATACTGTACTATAAATTTTCCAATAATTGCCCCCTCAACATCTCATGATGTCTTGCTTAAAACAATAAAATCCAAGATGGCCGCCGTATCGGTAAAATTTACTTCTGTGGGTTTTGCACCTACGACATCTAGTCCTCTGTTCCTAAACAATTTCATGTAAGATAAGGCACTTATGTGACGTCAGGTCTTAGTCAGTTTTGACGTCATAATGATAAAAATAGGTAAAAATAAGACAAGAAGCCTGTGTAGATTGTTGTAGCGTATCATGCATGGAGTCCATTAAAATGACACATTTATTTTCGTAGGTTTGGAAAAGCAGTAAAACTTAACCGCAGTTTGCTGTCCATCAGATATAGTAGTGATTCCAGTGGTCTTCGTATTTCAAGGAATTCAAATACTATAGACATGTACAGGTAATCTAAGCAAACTATAGTAAGCATAAAATTCTTTTTTTCTTTTCTTTATAAGATGTAGAAGTAAGAAATGCATGCAAAGTACTGTCTAGCTACATGGCTTTTGCTCACTCATGTTTCGACACGCCTGCTCAGTTTTCCCGCCTTTTTCTAACAAAGTACTCTCAAGCTACATGTCTTTTGCTCACTCATGTTTCGACACGCCTGCTCAGTTTTCCCGCCTTTTTCTAACAAAGTACTCTCAAGCTACATGTCTTTTGTTCACTCATGTTTCGACACGCCTGCTCAGTTTTCCTGCCTTTTTTCTAACAAAATACTCTCAAGCTTCAAGGCTTTTGCACTTAACATTGACATGTTTTGACGCGCCTGCTCAGTTTTCCTGCCTTTTTTCTAACAAAATACTCTCAAGCTTCAAGGCTTTTGCACTTAACATTGACATGTTTTGACGCGCCTGCTCAGTTTTCCCGCCTTTTTTCTAACAAAGTACTCTCAAGCTTCATGGCTTTTGCACTTAACATTGACATGTTTTGACGCGCCTGCTTAGTTTTCCCGCCTTTTTTTCTTACAAACACGCGTACTGAGATACCAGGTTTTGACTTCCAATCCATTGGCTTATTTTATTTTGTATTTGTTAATGATTTAGTGGTCAAGACGTGGAGATTATCCCAGAATCACAACTGAGTGACAACCCCATATATGGTAGTTCTGTGTTTCTATGCAGGTAATTCCTAACCTTTGTAGGGGTGCGACGGGAAGAAGGGACGTGGATTGAAGAGAGATGTTTATAGTAGTGCTAATTCTGCAGGATGCTTACCGTACTTGTTTTTACGAGAATAGCACTTGATAGCCAGTGGCTAACAATTCTGTTGCCCTCGTTCCATGATTGAATTGAAATTTAGAAATTACATGCTTCTCATTCTGTTTTGGTATCGTTGGCATATGTCACCAATTTCATTAGGAACGTATTCAAATGTTCACATCTGGTTTTTACTTATAGCAAAGATAAAGAAAAAAGTAACGACGGCGAAGAAGATGCATTAGAGAATTCGAAAAATCCAATTTATGCCACACCGTAAGTATTGTTCATGATTTTGTTAGAGCAGTTTTCGTGTGAGTGGGAAACCAACGGTACTGACTTACAGCACGTACACGGCACGACATGCTGTAACATTGAAATGGCTTCCTATTATCTTCTAGTAATTTATCCAATCACAACGCGTTGTTACGGCTACGGTAAGATACGGTACGGCTACTGTACGGCTACGACTGAATTAGCCGTGTTGTTTCCCACTCATGCATACGAAAACCGCTCTATATGGGACCCACAACTAATGCAAAATGGTTATACATTTTCGACTAAAACTTTTCTTGCTTGTAGAACAGAAAATCCAAATAGCTACATAGGTTTGATCGGAGACAACGTATTTTACTTGAATGCAGAATTTAAACAATATTTCTTCATTTTCAGGGACGATATGAAAACTGATAATCCACTGTATGAAAGGTGAAAAGATACTTAAAAACTTAATTGCCATTTTTGAACAAAACTGGTGTTTTTGGCAGGAACTTTTGCACGACTACGCGCATGGTGAATCGTGGATTGTCACCACCTTCTCCACCCCCGAGCCCCAAAGAAAATAATGCCAATAAGGTTCTAATGCAGTTTTATGTCATGTTTTTTTTACAGTGTTACGATACAGAAGAAAACAGACGACCCTAAACCAATGAAATCTGAAAATCCTCTCTATGAAAGGTTAGTCAACGATATGGGTTAATCATACAAACCTGAAGCAGAAAACTTAGATCCTGTTTCGGGCGTAGCGAAATGGGTACGAGACGTCCTCTCGCTCTAGCGTCCAACTCAGGGCACCAAGGATGTAGGACTAAGAGACTGCAGGAGCATGTGTCATCCCGTGGGAATTTTATGATTAAAGCAAGCAACTAGTCTAGTTATGTTCAGAGGACCTCAAATAACAAGAAAAGTGATGTTGCCAAGTTTGCAACCTGCACGGAGCCGTTTAAGGGGGGTTTTTGGAAAATGACGTTTTTCACTAAGCATGAAAACGAGGCTCTATATTAAAACTCGAGATATCTCTGAAGTTTGGGCCTCAAGCCTCGGGAAACTTACAGGATAAGTTAACAATCATCTAACTGGCCAATTGGATGTCACGTGACAGTATTAGCATGAAATCGAGGCTGGCCATATAATTTCAAAAATTCCAAAAATTCCAACATTTCGTGTGTAATTGTACTTTATATGTGATTATAAGCGATGGCTTGACAAGGGCAACCTAGAATGGAGTACCACAAGTGACTTTACGCTATGTCCATGAGAAAATAAGGGCAAGTAACTTTAATTCAATAAAAAAAGCTGAAAACCACAGGGAGCCCAATTCTGAGAAATTCTGATAATCTACTTTTGCGTTTTATTTCCTTATTTCTACAATGCAATTGCTGACTTCTAGTTGCTTCTAAGTTTCTTTACTTATCTTATTTACATATGTACTACTACTGGCGTTAACAAGTGATTCGTTTTTTTTTTTAAACACGGGGAAATTTTAAAATGACCACTTCATGCCATTTCGTTTTCTGAATCGTCAGAGTCAGAGTCCGAGTCTGAGATCTCGTCTATAAGCTCCTCATCATCTTCTCTTGTCATGTTCTCGCATTCAGTTTCATCACTGTCACAGCAACCACAAAGGTCGGTGCAATTTAGCCCAGCCTTCATGCATCGGCAGCGATTGTTTGTGCACCTATCCTTGGAGCATCCACACTTTACCAGATGGATGATGGCATCCGGGGCCGGCGACAGTGTGGTCATCACAGGTACCCATCTCTCGTTTTGCCACGTCCATCCGTACCTTCCAGGTGATGGTAGCTCTACAATAGCGATGTTATCATGATTCCATACCAGCAGCTGGTAGTGGGCGCGAAGGATGGCCTGTTTGAGGGCAGCTGACGTGGGCGGTAGCTTTTCAGACCGCGCTTGTTTTTTCTTGAAAAGCCACCATCTGAGCTCCTTGACACTTGTGATTTCCGTTTTTGGCAAGAAAAACTGACAGACAAGTTTCTCAATCGCAATCTCTGTCTCTGCGTTGGGGAGTTCACTTGTCCCGAGGCATGATATGGCGGAGATCACTTCTTCACTTGCTTCATTAAATGCTTCCCAGCATTTGGACTTTCCTTTAGTAGCAAATGACCCTGTATTGTCTGCTCCTGTCAGAGCATGGAAGGCGGGAAGTGCAGCTGTCTTAACGGGACCAAGTGCATGGACTATTGGCTGTAGCAAGATCTCACGGTGGTTCTGTCCTTTGCCAGTAACAAAGACCGTTTTCTGGCAAAGTTCTGGGTAACGCCTTAGAGCCAGTATAAATACATCCGTATCTGGAGAATGTATGCGGATTTCCGTTGCACCATTGATAGTGGCGTCAAGCGCATGCAGAATAATCTTAGTGTCTGCTTCCTCATGATTGCTCTTGAGATATGTCATATCCTTATGGGTTCCTTTGCACTCACAACCCCATGCGACTACTATCCGGCGTCTACTCCTTGCTGCTTGCTCAAGGGCTCTCTTTGCCAAATATTCCGCCAAATCTTTCTTTGTGTTTGCATGGGAAAGAAGCTTCTTCATCGGTATCTTTGTGATGAGAGTAGAAGAAGTGATACGATAGTGAATCGGAGCTTCATTTCCTTGTCGCTTCACACGGGTAGCTTCTTTCAGTGATGAAGAAAGATCATAGCGATCAAAGATCAGGTGGATTTCATCGCTTTCACGGCCATATTTCTCGTAAATTCGACAGACGAAGTGATCTGCAAGCTGAGAACAGTTGCGTATCCACTCTGGCTTGTCGAGAGATTGGACTTCAGCCATTCCATCAATAATACAAATCCTTAGACGTGATGCGCCTTCGATATCTTCACTTGTTGCTCTGATGGGGCACGGCGGTACTTTCTCCAGCAAGGACATCAGGGCACTCTTCGCTGAGCAATGAAGCATTGCTCCGTCGGCTGCAAACATTGCTCGAGGTACAACAGAGAACTCGTACGTGCCAACAGCATCTTTGATGTCGATCTCGGGACGGTGCTTGCATACAACTAGCATACGGGCAAATAGGCTCCTATCTTCTCTTAGCTCTATGGTTTCCTCACCTACAGCTACCTTGACCTTCTTGGAAATGGTTTTCCACGTCGTCAGCTTTTGCTTCTTCATCGGCGACCAGACATTGACCTTGTCCGACTTGATTCGGTCGTCAACAAACGATTGGAAGAGCTTTTGACCAATGTCACTTTGTGCTAGAAGATCCGTTTTGATGTCTTTTGGTACCACGACCATGGTGACAAGGTTGAATAGCTCGCTGCTCTCTGAACTAAAAGGGTTAGTGAAATTCTCTATCGTCGTCATCAGCTTCTCGATATTTTTCTCTTCGCGAGAAATCACGGACGCTGTCAGGGTGTGGTGATGAGTACCTTCTTTTGTTGATGTTTTACCAGCCATTTCTTTCGCTTCCTCTGCTAGACGGGCAAGCTCTGGTGCAATGAGAAAAAACTTTGTACGAGCATTTGGATTCAAAGTGATTCCTACGAGCCCTCCTGAGACCTTCATTGAGCGATTGATTTGTTCCAGGGCATTGTCCGCTCCAAGAGCGCAAAACGCAACATTAGGATTTTTGTTTACGACCCAATTACCATCCATAAACTCTCGGTATACTTCTGGGTCTGTGGCTTCTAGCATCTGCATTTCAGCTAGGTACAGTGGCATCATCCTTGCGTAATTCAATCGATCGTTGGCGAAAAAGTACTTGGTAAACAACGTAAGCGACGAAAGATGGAGTTTCCAGTCCCCGGTTCGGACAGCTCTCATGAAAAGCATCATCTCTATTACCATACGCATGTAGTGACGGAAGATCTGGAATTCTGGAATCTGGCTGTGCTCTTCATCAAACGTTTTCATCTTGCCAATAACATCAAGAGACTTTATAGCTTCCTCCATTCTGGCACTAGCTTCTATTATCTTCTCCTTGGTTCCACTTAAGCACGCACTCCCAAGCTGCTTTGCAAATGTGTCGACTTGTGTCACCATCTGCGCATCCTGCTTGTCTAAGAAGGCTTTCTGGTATAATGCAAACAGGGCTTGTAGAGTTACCATGTGTGCGGCCTCTCCCCTCTTTACATGTTTTCCTTCAATGATCTGCTTTGTCGTTGTAGGGCCATACAGGTTGGATTCCACCCAACATAGGTCAATGCCACTGTTCTCGATGTAGCAGCCTATCGTGCGCAGCTGAGCCATCACGATATGTAACTCTCCAGGGCGTAAAATTAAATTCTTCAAGTCATTCCTAGCCATTTGTAGCTTCTTAGCAGGCTGGTACAAACCCAAGTCAAGGGATATCACGGTCTTGTGCCCGGCGCCCATTACTTTTGCTGTGATCCCTTGCGCTTGCATCAAAACTGTGAGCATGGTGTTCCATTCGTGCGCAGGGGCTGCAATTAGTGGGGGAGATCCTATTCTTGTGGCAGGTTGAGCCTTGTGAATAAGAGAATTATAGCCAGACCAAACTGGGACAGGAGTACTACGAGAGGGTTCACCTTCAGGATTCGTAGCATCGTTACTTGCTGCACCCTCATCAGAAGCACATGTCCTGCTGCGACTCAACAACCAAGCGACATCTTTCACTGTAGCGGGAATCTCTTCATCCGATAACAAGCTAAACGAACGGTACGTAGGACTCTTGGGGGTCTTAGGGGGATTTGGGCAGTCTAGCAATGTTACCTCAGGTACCTCTCTAACGGAACGGTCCACTTGACGTGAATTGACACTGAGCCTGAAAGAGAGAAAAACACTTTGTCATTTCCAGAAAATTAAGGTTGAGAATGACAAGGATTTAAATGCCAACCTGAGCTGCGGTGTCACGTCTTCAGGGTGGGTCTTCTGGTATATTGCCAAGGCTGTCCCGTGAAGAGTATGTTTGCCATCTGGAGTGTCCTCTGAAAAATCGACATTGTCGGCCGCGAAGAACACACGTCGTCCTAAAACAACATCTGGAGGAAGGTAAACTCCACCATTTTGCTCCATACGCTGCAGAACAACCTTTTCTATCTGAGCTTCGACTCTCAAGATCCTGTTATATTCTACAGACATACCAAAACCATGGAGAAAATTTATTATCTCTTTGCTTCTAATGGCCTGGTGAATGGCTATTCCAACAGCAAGCTGCTGAGGCATTTCTCTTGCTACCCTTATTACTTCAGACTTCACATTCCTTACTTGACGTTCTGTCAAAGTCAACGACACAGTACTCTGGGCTAGGCTCACTGCACGTTTATGTACTTCAGAGGATTTATCATCTGCAAAGTCAATAATAATATCCTCGATTTTATTATTGTTAACTATAAGTTAAACGAGCACTATCTTACCTGATGCGAAATCCTTCGGTCCTTGAATTATCCATCGGAAAAAGCAGCAGAGTTCTTTCGGTAATTGCGAGTCGTTTATGTCGTCTAGCTTGCCTCTAAACTCCCACTGCTTACATTTGTTAATGCGCTTTCTTAACACTGCAGCAGCTTCGTAAAGATTCTTCATATCACTGGTTATAGACCGATTCTCCTCCATTGATAATATTGAGACATCTCTAGTTTCTTTAATAGAAACACGTTCTGACTCATTCTTACGTATAGGCTTGTGGAATTCAATGCCGCATATCTCATCAGCTAGCAGTTGCTTCAGTGCTTTTCGACAGGAGCTGGTTGTTTCTACATTATTTTCCTCCATGACGTCTAAGTAAATAGCCTCAAGTTCTGCCATACTAACAGGTTTCCCTTCTCTTAAAATACTTCCTGCTACATCCAAAAATTCAATCTGTGCAGCGATGTAAGTTCCATCCTGTTCTGGATCTTTTCTAGAACTACGTCTCAACACGTTGGTTACGTTTTTCGTGTAACATTTGTTGTGATATTTGATGTCTATGGCATGGGCATCATTAGCATCAATAGCTGTCAACAGCTTGACCAGTAACTTGTCATTTCCACTAATATCTACAGAAGCACGAATAGCCTTTCCTGCTGAACTAGTGCTCACAGAATGGAGATTCTCTCGGTAACCCGAGCCCTGCTCACAGAAGAAGCATGTGTCCCTGTGGAGTGGCAATGTCTGTGATCGTGTTAATTTCCGCTTGACAGTAGCATCATCCTGCTCTCTCTCGTATCTGTCCTTTGCTCTCTTCAACTTTCCCACATGCGTGGCCTCTTGGTAACACTTCCTGTGCCACGATGCATGCTCAGCAAATAATTGCTGAGTTGTACACTTTTCTAAACGGAACCAAGCTTCAGAAAATCGTGAATCGCCGTAAGTGTTCCAATCTTTAAGAAAATCGAGTAGCTTTTCGTGTGACACTGGATTCTCAACTAATCTTTCTTCGGTCACCTCTTGGCATAAAACACATAGTGATGCATCTAAATCTAGTTGCTGTGAAGAATTGCCCGCCATTTCAACGTGAAAAAGTCATGCATTGCTACTTACAGATGCTACAGAGAAAACATGGCGGACAATATATTTGATTATAGAAACCGCTGACCATCTGCATAGCATGTTCTTACCCAGTCTTCCTCAACAGAAAAAATATAATTGGACAACGTTTTTTCGTAAAAAAGGATTTTTTGAAATTATATGGCCAGCCTCGATTTCATGCTAATACTGTCACGTGACATCCAATTGGCCAGTTAGATGATTGTTAACTTATCCTGTAAGTTTCCCGAGGCTTGAGGCCCAAACTTCAGAGATATCTCGAGTTTTAATATAGAGCCTCGTTTTCATGCTTAGTGAAAAACGTCATTTTCCAAAAACCCCCCTTAAAAGGCTCCGTGCAGGTTGCAAACTTGGCAACATCACTTTTCTTGTTAAATGAGGTCCCCTGAACATAACTAGACTTGTTGCTTGCTTTAATCACAAAATTCCCACGGAACCCTATTTTGTGACATATGTATTGTAGCCTAAGTTTCTTGGCGGACTGCAGTTGTTGCTGCATGCAGATATCTTCATCGCTGGTACTATGTTGTTGCGTGTATTACAGCATCTTTTGGCGGCCAGAAATTCCCCATTAAAATGAAAATGCACTCATTTGATTTTTACATTAAAATATGTATCTTTTTTCCGAACAGGATAATGTGAGCAAACAGGATCACCTGACACCATGATCATTATTATACAGACCGGTCACTTCAAGATGTGTGAATAAGATCGTGTGATCGAAGTAAAGAACTTGAAATTTATTACATCAGGGATAGAATTATTTCCTTTGATTCATATGAAAATTGTGCAAAAATATCAGTCATCACTAAATATCAGTCATCACTCTAAATTCTTAGGGTGCATGTGACGTCATAGCCACCATGTTGCCGTCGACTAAAGATTATGTTTGACATGTCGATCGCTATAGACTCCTGCCCATCTGAATTCCCAGGTTCATTGAATCACGCAAATAACGAAAGACAAATTTTATTTTTTAAGTTCATATATTAGCCGCCAAAGAAATAGCTAAGAACAAACGACAGCAGCAATCAACAACAAAAAAATAAATAATATAACAAATACAAATATCAAATATAAGTATGAACAACATTAACGAAAGATGTTTATAATAAAGTATCAATTTTCAAAAACCCTACTGAACTTCCTTGCCTTGTGTTTGAGTGACGAGAGACGTGCAGTGGGATCTGGCATGACACGGAGTAACGTTTTGAACTCCAAGAGAGAGAAAGACACAGGGAGAAGTTCGGATTATATACCTGCTGGTTTTCTTTCTTTCCTTCTTTTCATTTTTCATCAATTATATCGTTCATTTATTTGTCCATCCATATATCTATCAAGCTTGTCATCCATCCATCCGTTCGCATTTCGTTCGTTCGTTCTTTCCCATTCATTATTCATCCATTTTAGACTTGTCATTCCCTAGAGTATCATTTCTTTGTTTAGCGGTTGCACATTAGAAGACACATGAATATGGATACAACCAAAAGAGCATAAATGTTTATGCTCTCTTGATGCATCTTACAAAGAATCTTATTCTCAAGATATTCTCAAGAGCATGACACGTGGTCTGGAGTGAAAGTACTGGATCCCACAACAACACAGAAGCGAGGCCATTATACAAGAAAACAAGATGGCGGATCGGACGAAGAAAGCTTTACGACACCGACTTCCGTTCCGTAAAAATGGAAAGTTTTGAGGGACAAGACCTCAACAGACTAAAGCCAGCACTGGCTGCAGGGTCTGTCTGTTTGTTCTTCTTCACTTTCCAGTTCTTTAGGTAAGTTTTGAGCGTAGAATTATAAGATTATTTTATGTTTTTCTTCAATAAATTTGAAGTGACTTCAATGTCGGAATGACCTCCTGACCTCTCGTTCTGCACAATTAGGACGAAAAAGAGGAAATAAATTTAGTAGTTTATTTTATATTAAAATGCGAGACTTCCTGTAAAAGGTATATTTATTTAAGTAAAAGTATTTGTAGTAGTAAGGACTAAATAATGTACAATCTTTAAATAGTTTGTCCCCAATATTTCTGTTTACGTAACTCATAATTTGATTTATAGCAGTTTTTATTGTGAAATTTGATATTTTTTAAATACCAGCAAATATTATGAAATATAATTTTTACAAGGTCTTGCTAGCTGATTGATAATGCCATATATACCCAGAATTTATGGTATATATAGAGCCACCACCCTCCTATAATTCGAAAAATATACAGACATGTACTGATTTTTGAAGTTACTGCAATTCTTAATATTCTACCAACCCAAACATTTCAACGGCTTGGGAAATAATTGTAGGTAAATCAGTAGGTACGTTTTTTATTTTGTAACTGGCGGCAGTGAACAACCAAATTTCAACGAGATTATTCCAACAGGCAAAAACTCATGTACAACTACCGAGTTTACATAATATTGAGGATTGCAGTATGTATTTGTGGGTTGGGTTTCGGTTTCTATTGGATTCAAATATTGTTGTTTTTATGTATCTGAAATAGGGAAAAACATATTTTGTATTTGGACTGTGTGATTTTGCATGTTGTCAGACATGTACACTGTATGAACATAAGCTTACTTAGCAAATACTGTTTATAAATCCAAGGTACTTTTCACTTCTTATTGGGATATGGATATTAGCTGTTGGTGTCGCAGCAGGTTATGTTCTATTCAGGTAAGCTTTTAGTATGTAAACCTATTTCAATTAATGTTGATGACGGGAGATCAGGAATGGTTGATCTGAGACCTTTAGGAATTGGTGGGTGTCAACATGAATTTTTGTGAATTAATACGATAAGTGACACAAATAAGCAATTCAATACCATTCAAGCGTGATTGCAACTATGTATTTGCAATATTTATGAGATGAGCATTCAACCTCTCACAAGTCCTATAGGTCTCAGATCGACCATTTCAGATCTCCCATTATCAACGTTAATTGAAATAGGTGTATGGTATATATGGTATGGTATCCTCTTTATCAAATTAATATCAAAAGTGTCGTCCATGACAAGTGGACCTGGGTGGGGGCCTTTTAGAGTTCTAAACCTGAGATTTGGAGATTATATATGGGAGTTCCTTCCTGGCAAGTGGCATTTTGATTATTTATATGAAATATGCAAGATAATACAAGATAACGTGATGCAAGCTACTATGAGAATGTGAAAAAAGAATGGGAATGTTCATCATGTATGCTTGACTGTAGTTATGTTTTTATGAAGTCATACATCTTGATTCAAACTTCTTCTTCTGTTTTAGTTATTTTTCCAGCATTCCTTGTCTTCTTATCAACCTTGGGCCCAGAGAAAAGGTAAAGATTTGAAATGTCCTGACTAGCTGAAAATAAAATTTCTATTCTGAATATATCCATTTTGATGAACAGCTTTTAGAAATAGATTATAAATAGTCCATTTCCTACCCTTATGTATAGTAACCTAGTTACCCATAGGATATATACAGGGCCTGAGAAGCAAGCTTTAAAGTGGGAGGGGCTAATTTTTCCTTTTGCACCCAGGGCCGTAGGACTCAAGTAAAAACTTACAACACCCAGTTTTAGAGCAAGGAGGGGGGGGGGGGGGGAGGGCCTTAACCCTCCTAGCTCTTCCCTCTGCGCAGGCCTGATATACCTAACTCACTATTATTCTGGTGTGATATTTCTAGGTTGTCTATGAAGATGATGAAAAATTGTTAGTTCCTAAAGGATGTACAATATGTGGGAATCCTAAATGTCAGAGACACAGGTATAGAAAATAAGGACAGAAATTCTACTTATTTTTTTCCTGTCCGGTATCATAAAAACTGTGCATTCTGATTGGCTCTTAGAGCGGCTGGTACTTTCTCAGTATCCACCTGCGGTCCAGTATCCTGATGTCATCTGCATGAGCTCATGAGATAACAGATGCAAAACAAATGGAAAAGTCTTTGGAAAAAAAAAAGTTATTTACCATACTAAAGTCAGTCCGGATAGGGAAAAACTGTGCTCTCTGACTTAAAAAAAGGACCTCAACCTAAGGGCCTTGGTCCTTATATTCAAGACCTTGGGCACATGTTTTTCCATATTTCAGTTGTATTTCATTTTTATTTCAGGCTTAACATAAATATATATAGAGCCATCAAGATCATTTTGTAATTGCTATTGTCTGAGTCAGAGCCATGATTTACATTCATTACATTCATTGTGTTTTTCAGACCAGAAATAGCGAGAGTTAAAATACAACCCTGGGCTGGCCTTAATTCACCAGAATCTGTAGACATTGCACTGGATGAGGTAGGTTGAGATTCAGATCTCTAGTGACTTTTTGATCCTTTTTTGTCCTTGCTGCAGTTTCAAGATAAATTTTGAATGATTAGAATTTGCATAATTAGAATTTATTTGGTCTTTTGTCTCTCTTTAGTTCCTCAGCCTTGTTCTTAAGAATTTTGTCTACAGTTGGTACAGGTGAGGAATTAACAGACAAAACAGTACTTTTAAAGAGGCAGATCCAGGGGAGGGGTACAGGGGTTGCACACACCCCTGGGTCGTCTTTGTGCCCCTCCTTCGAAGATAACCAATAAGAAATATTTTTTTCTTGATTCTAAGGGGTGTACCCCTCCCTGGGTAGACTTTTTTTCTCTTTTTGGATGATTTTCGTATTCTGTGTTTTTCTCATGTGGGTGCCCTTCCAATGCAGCAACATTCCCTGAAGATAATTCTGGATCTTCCCCTGATTTACTAACTTCACAATGAATGGATTACTCTTTCTCACTCCTATCCCTTTCCCTCCCCCCACTTTCTTCTCTTTCCCTCCTTTCTGTTCCTCCTTTCTGTCACTATCTATCTCCATCTCTTCTCCCTTCTCTCTCTCATATATATATTTTTCTTACTACACTCTTTCACTCCCTCCTTCCTTTTTTCATCATTATTTTTATTATTTTATCTTTAATTTTATCTTTTTGTCTTTTTTCTTTTACCTTGTTCTTTATCCCCTGATTGCCCAGTAAAAAACCATCCTTTTTTACGAGGGTAGCACTAATAATAGCCAGTAGCTAACAAACCTGTGGCTCTTGTTCCATCATTGAATTGGAATTTAGAAGTTGATTTTTGTGGATTTGTAGTAGTTGTATGAATAATCGGTTCTCTCTTAGTGAAATAAGTTCAGATGATACAGTTGTGGATGAGCTTCGCAGTAGTCTGAGATACATAGCATCTGTACTGGTCAGAAGAGTTAGAAAGGTGGGGAACTATATGAATGCATATATATAAATATCCATCCATCCATCCATCCATCCATCCATCCATCCACCCACCCACCCACCCACCCACCCATCCACCCATCCATCCATCCATCCATCCATCCATCCAATCATCCATCCATCCATCCATCCATCCATCCATCCATCCATCCATCCATCCATCCATCCATCCATCCATTCATTCATTTATTCATTTGTTCTTTCATTCATCCATTTATTTGTTCACTCATTCATTCATTCATCTATTCATTTGTTCTTTCATTTATCCATTCATCCATTCATTCCATTTTGTTTTTTGGCTTAGTTGTCATTCTTTAAATCCTTCTCCCCAGATTGACATTACAGCCCTTGTAACAGAGAAGCTCATCAAAGAAGGCATCAACCACTTTGATCTTTACACCAGAGCTAAAGAAAAAGGTACAATTACTATGCCGATTGTCCAATCACTTCACTTGGAAACCTCTTTCAAAAATGTTTATAGGATAGGCAAGGAATACTTTGGCAGGGGCGGATCCGGGGGGGGGGGGGGGGGGGGGTTGGATTGGGTGGCTAGCCACCCCCCCCCCCCTTTGCAGGGCTTAAAACAGGAAAAATAGGTGCACGTACAGTGGAACCTCTATCTTACAGACATTCAAGGGCTGGGGGAAAGTCCATAATATACTAGAGGTGTCAGAGATATTGAGTTATTTTTACAAATAATAAATGTATGATATGAATTTTGCATTGCCTGGACCTAAAGAGTTGTCCGCAACCCTAGACCTATTCCTTTAATGTTTTTTTTAAGAGTTAGCCACCCCCCCTTTGTAAAATCCTGGATCTGCCCCTGTTTGGATAGGTTTCTATTTTTCTTTTAGGCCATGACTCATTATTTTAAAAGGGAAAGGCTACTACATATACATACTATATCCCATTTTATTATCATTTCCCATTTCTGGTCTGGGAGCAAAAAAGGAGGCAAAGTTAAATTTGTAAAAGCATGCACATGAGAGACACACAACCCCTCCTTGAAGACCAGATATTTTATCACGTCTAAAGCAGACAAAGCTGTAAAGTTATGCAAGAGAATCCGGTACAGAGTCATTCAATAAATTTTCCCGTTTTAATTCTGTTTCCCATTTCTGGTGTTTGAGCAAAAAAGGAGGCAAAGTTAAGTTTGTAAGAGCATGCTCATAACAGGGAGAGGGTAACAAGCAACTCTACTCACATATGATGACAAGTCTGGGGATTGTACCCATGACTGTAGCAGTGAGAGGTGGCACATCAGCAACATACACAACCCATGTTTGAATTTTATTGCATTCATTTATCATTTTTTTCTCATTCATTTTCTAGCTCAACAGAATGAAGGATCTGACGACACATTATCTGTCCTCAAGTACCTTGAATCAGACATGCATTGTGCACTGTACAGTAGATCCATGGAGCTACAGTACCTGCGGAAGCTTGCTGATGGTGCATTACCTCATCTTCTCCCCCCTCATGCATTGAATTGCAGGTAATGTAATATTAGTAATAGATTACATTATATGTTTAATACACCTTGCACATGACTTTACAAAGTCCCTAGCTGGGGGAGGGGGGGGGGGCAAAACCAGAAAGTGCTTGCCTACGCAAAGGAACAGAACAAGCTCCCAGAAATACTACCCTAGACGGCTCCCTCACTTTGCTCGGTTACTCTTGCCTATACTAAAATTTACTAAGATGGAACCTGGGATATACCTCTGAAAGGAATGATGAACATGTGAGAATTTTTTTTTTGTTTCTTAGGAGAAAAAATTCCTTTGCTTTTTTTTTTAAAAAATTTTCTCTGGGTCCAGTTTTTCTTTTTGCTAATCTATTGCCATTTTTTCTAAATATTTCCAACTAATCCTTGTAGAAGTCTAATAGTACTGTTAAGAGAGCTTCTATCTGGAGTTGTCCTTCTAACACTGATGGACAAACTATCAGACCCAGTAAGTAAATATTCTTCCTGTTCTGTATGTAACTGTTGTTAAAACTTGTAGAAAATGAAGTTAAATAATATCACAAAAGTCTGCAGCCTTCTGTAATATATCATGGGAGCACAGGTGACATAGCAATGAGAGTGTTTGCCTTTCACCAATGCAACCTGGGTTTGATTCCTGGACTCAGTGTCGTATGTGAGTAAAGTTGCTTGTTGGTTTCTTTACTGTGTTTCTAGAGTTTTTCTCTGGGTTCTCTGGTTTTTCAGTGGAAGAAGAGCGACTCTATGGAAACCACTGTTAATTCTACATATCTCTAATGCCATGATTTTGCTGCTCAAATAAAATATTCTGGCACAAGATAAGAGAGGTCATCTAGTCAGCAAGATACCAGCATTGTAAACTTCGAAGGGGTTAATATCCAGTATAATTTTAAAATTTGTTTCTTTCCTTAACTTCAGGACTTTGTAAATAGCTTATGGTTGGTCTTCCTTGACAAAAATCCAGTAAGTACAAAACCTTACTTTGGGGTTGGAAGGATAGGGAGTAGCATTGATACAAGAGCTGAATCAGAGGGAGGGTTGCATGTTCCAAGAGGTCAGGACTCCCAATTTTTCAATGTTTTTTTCTGTTCTGAGTAAAAGCCATTTGTTACTCAAGGAAGTATAGATTGAATAAGTTTCCCACATAACGAAGGGTGGTGATGTATCAGTATCAGTATCATTCCACTATGTATCAACTATCAGTTGAACAGTGAGGACTATGATGAACCAAAGTTCTGTCTTAAAAGTCCATTGAAGACTTGTTTGTCTTTTGTGGATTTTTTAGCCTGTTCTTTGTCAACATTAAGAAGATGATTGACATATATTTTAGGGGTTAAGATATAAGTCCCTCCCTCTTTTAAGCATAAAAAGGAAAAGATGTTGGATTTTAGGACGCAAGGTATCTTTTGGGGGTAAAAAATGACAGGCTTTAAACAATTTTTTAGAAAGGGTTGAATCATCCTGTTCATGTTGCTGTACATTAACTTATAATCTGATTGCTTTTCCACTGTAGATGGTTGCTTCCAATCAAACTCCATCATCTAAGGTTCCATTTCTTGAGAACTTTGCAAGACCTAAAGCTCCGTTAAGGAATTCTGTAAGTACAGCAATAAAAAAGAAATAACAAACACACAAGAAGTTGTGAATTTTATTTTTTTTCTTATTTTTTAATTTTCGAAAATTATTGCTATCAGCTATTCTGTGGTGGGAGAAGAAACTGGGTCGAATAGGCATTACAGTGTATTTTGGGACTGTTTTAGGGGACATATTTCCAAGATGAAGACCCCTTGCAGCACGTCAGAATGCAGCTCAATTTGGAGGGCAAAACAATAGATTCCAATTCTCAGGAGAATAAAATTCTTTTGTTTTGCCCTCCAAATTGAGCTGCTCTGATGTCACGTGCAAGGGGTCTATTTCATCCCCTAAAACAGTCCCACAATGCATTGCAGTGGCAACTTGACCCAGTTTTTTCCTTAACCTTGTAATGGTGAACATGTCATGATAAATATTCTTTGTATTTTGATTTTCAGGCCCTGTATCTGTCACTTGGTGAAATTCTTCATTCTCAAACAGCTCTCCTTCCTTTCATTCAATTCATGAGGAAAGAGGCTGCTCTTAATGTATTACAATTCTGTTTAACTATAGGTTGGTATGCATCAAATATTCTTTTATGGAAGAATCAATCATAATTTTTAAAAAGATCTTGGAATTGTGAGATCTTGAAAAAAATATTCATTCAAATAATCACAATACCCTGAAATGCCCTCTGGGTGATGAAAGTTATGGTGCAACTAGCTCACAGATCAAACCCTAAAACAACCTCTGGGCTGATCTAAGTCAGGGCATGGCTAACTCACAGATAGAACCCTGAAACAACCTCTGGGCTGATCTAAGTCAGGGCATGGCTAACTCACAGATAGAACCCTGAAACAACCTCTGGGCTGATCTATGTCAGGGCATGGCTGACTCACAGATCAAACCCTGAAACAACCTCTGGGCTGATCTATGTCAGGGCATGGCTAACTCACAGATTGAACCCTGATACAACCTCTGGGCTGATCTAAGTCAGGGCATGGCTAACTCACAGATAGAACCCTGATACAACCTCTGGGCTGATCTAAGTCAGGGCACGGCTAACTCACAGTTCGAAATGGAATTTAGCGTGTTTTATCTTTTGCGGATGGAGCAAAACTGGAAAAGCCAGAGAAAAACCTTTGAATCTCTACTCACATGTGATGGTTATTCCTGAAATCGAACCTGAGACTCAGAGGAGAGAAGCACTTGCATTACTGCTATGCCAGCCTTAGTTCCCAAATGCAAATTCATTTTTCCATATCTTTTCTGTTTTTATATTTTTTCAGAGGATTTTAATAAAAGATTTTTTGCGCCTGATCTCTTGCCGATGGAAGAGCAGCCCTTGATGAAAGAGGTAAAGAAAATTATTTTGATGCGAAAAAAATGCGCCTTACAGCCTTCCTATGACAAAGCGCACACTGCGCGTGACCCAATCAGAGCAAAACAAATCTTGTTTTCTTTTTCTGTTAGCGCCACAAACACACACAAATATGGTTCTCCATAAGTTGGTTTGAAACTCAGTGAATGTCTTTCTTTTCTGTTTTTCTATTTCATAGGCAAAGGAAATGTATAATAGTTATTTTGATATTAATGCAGTAGATAGAATCAATTTTGAACCTAATGTTGTGGAAGGACTGAAAAAATGTAAGTTAACCTCAAGTACTACAATCTTGAAGACGCGGAAATACGAGCAACAAAATCGTGCAACTTGTCGCGTTGAACATTGAACACATTGAACACTGTTGCGTTGCAATTTGCAGAGTGAATTTTGCTCGTATTACCATCCCGTGCAACAACTAAAATTTGTTGCGCGCGGGGTGGTAATACGAGCAACATTCGCTATTCAACTTGCATACAATGCAATAATGTTGCACGACAAGTTTCACGATTTTGTTGCCTGTATTTCTGCGTCTTTAGACAGAACTCAGTGTTTTAAAATTAGAAATTCCTTTTTCGCGGTTCAAAGGAAGAATGGAACAACCTCGTGGTGTTCATGGGGTGATAGGGAAGAACATGGGGGCGCAAGATGGCGGAGCTCAATGATATTGTATCCAAATTCAGACAAGCCATTCTATGGACCACGAGATTGTTGACACTCTTCCCTTAAATATGGCAATGGCGAGTTGCGCGCAAGCCAGTCACCACGGGATTATCGGTGGGGGGAGGAAAAGGAAATGGAGGGCACGAGGATGAAAGAAATAACGGGCACGTAATGGAATGGCTGACTTGGCTTTCAACGCCCAAATCAAAGGGTACCATTTAGCTATTCGTCGTTTCCACATGACGTTATAGCCGCCTTGTTGGAAGAATTTGACAAGAGATTTTTCAATGAATTCTTTTGTTATATCTTCCATCATGGCAGCCATGGCTTTTGTTATTTCACTCCCTTGGGAATGATTACAAACCAAGAATACCACAAATAAAAATCTATTATCAATCTATAGTGCAGGGTCCGTACCTTTGGTTATGGACTGCAAATTGACCAATCATAGCACTTGAAATTTCCTAGCCATACAATAAATAACGTATGCTATATATTAGAGTTCTTTAATTTTTTGGCATATTTAAAGGTAAGGACACAAAGTACAACATTGCGCGCAATTTTGCAATCGACGTTACGAGCCATATCAAGCGACGCAATGTGTTGCACGCAATTCTGCTGAATTAGAAAACGATCCTACTTTAGCAACATTGCCTGCAATATTGCGCGCAATGTTGCACCGTGTATCCGCGCCTTAACAGTAAAATAACTGTTAAGTATCTCAGGTGTTGTGTATATTTATCTTTGTAGTAATGTTTTTCTTTCATGTTGTTTCACGTACCTTTAGCTATTGATGCTCCTGGCAACAAAATGGAACGAATAAAAATGGCTGCTTTACTGTCCAAGTGAGTATAGTGTATATAGTGTACTCCCAGAAATCATCCTATTTATCTGCTATTGCTTGATGACAAGCATGCAATCTGAATTTCAACATGTAACATCTGTATTGTATTTTTACAGGGCTTACGAGCACGCATATAATTTATTGGAAGGAACATTTATACCATTATTTTACCAGAGCGATGATGTAAGTGCCTTTTTGGTTTATTAGATGATCGTAGAATGTTTGTAAGCATACTGTACGCAGTGAGTCTTCTACAGCGGGTTAGAAGTGGGTAGACGGGAGCCTGTTGTCAGGAGCGGATCCGGGTTTTTCTACAGGGAGGGGTGCAGGGCACAAAGTCACCCCAGGGAGGGGTGCAACCCTCAGAATCATAAGAAAGAAAACATTATTTCGTATAGGTATCTTCAAAATAGGGTGACAAAGTTTCTCCGAGGGGGGAGGGAGGTTGCGCACCCCCTAAACCCTTCCCCTTGATCCGCCCCTGGTTTTCAGTATCCTTTACTCTGCGAGCAGAGTCTCCTTTTACCTCCTCCATGCGCTGCTCGCAGTGTAAGTATCCTTATATCCGTGAGTGAATGCGGGAAATATGGTTAAAGGACGGACCCCATTTGGTAATGGTTTTTGTATGATTATATTGTATATTCTCTTTTCTAGTATTTCTCATTATTGTGTGGTAGCCGGCTACCCGCTAGAGCCCCCAAACCATTCTCAAGGTAAGTCAGTTATCAATCTATGTCTAGTCGCATCCCTCTTAAGCCTAATTTAATTTTCACTACGACGTGTGCTTGCGTTTGTGCTTGGGCTTGTGCTTGCATCGTAGTGAAAACGGTATTTTTGCTTGTGTTTTGTGCTTGCGACTGTGCTTGCGTCACTAGTGAAAACCAGGCTTTACCTTATATTCATTGTGATCGCAGACAGACAAAACTTATCTTGTTCGAGGGGTACAATCATAAACAATTATTGGATGAGGTTGAGCATGATATCGTAAATTATCAAGACCAAGGCCGTGTTATCTGCCGAAGCCGTAGGCTGAGGCGGATAAAACGGCCGAGGTCTTGATATTTACGATATCATGCGAAAACCGAATTCAATAATTGTTTTATTATACATTTTGTAAACTAAGAATAAAAATTTAATTCTGCTTTCGAAAAAAAAATAACAAACGTATTTCAATTTCCATTGTGACCTTTGAACTCGACATGATAAATGTATTATCTGTAGGTCAAGCCTACAGATAATACATTTATCATGTCGAGTTCACACGATATCAGGGATTGGCTGAGGGCTCTCGGCCAATCAGAAGCGAGATAGTGAGTAAAATGTATAATAATCAGTATTATGTACAGTTTAGTAAATACGGGGTGTTTACCATTTAAGACAATCCATCCGGTTGGAATGGTAAGCGATAATCTCAATCATAATCAGACAAACTGTCGACAAATGGGACAAATGGTACACGCGTCTACCGGAACAACCGAAAAGAGCGGGAAAAGTGGATTACCTCAATAGGAAGTTGTCTGAAATGGAAAACATTACTGATCATGCTGTCGAAATGGAATAGCAAGCGAAACAAAATGGAAAACAATCACTGAATAAGACTGTAGGGCAATGACCAAAGCGTCGAAGCGTCTTTTTGATTAAAAGTAAAAAAAAAAAACTTTGATGAGTCAACATGTCTTCCTGTGTTTTCTCAGGGCATCAAAGAAGAAGTTTGATCCACTTGCAGAATTTTCCAAACTTGCTGGAAAAATTAAACATAAAGTATTAAATCCTGTTCGAGGTGAGTATGATTACTGTACAGACAAGCATCTCCGTGTAATGCTATCATTATCCAGCGTAATCTCTCTATAGAGGCTTTGCACCATCACGTGATGGCAGCCATGACAGGAGGCACAACAACAGAGTCTTTCTCTCCTGGGAAACTGAAATATTTCTCTTGTAAATCATATTAGACCAGATTCAACTGTTCCTGCCTCCTGTCATGGCTGCCATCACGTGATGGTGCCTCTGTATATTGACTTGACATTTAAATTGATTGTTGGACGTTGCATCTTATATAATCTGCACGTTTACCTTGAGAGAAACAAGTGGGCGATTGGCCACAGGGAGCCCAAGAAGACCGAGAGAATATGGGAGACTGGGTCTAGAGAACAATAATTTGTCGAACTAGACTGACAAAAATAAAAGATAAAACGAGAATCCATTTACTCATGTTTTTTATTTACTGATATTTCGGTTGTCATCCGACAACCATCATCAGAGTTTGAATTCACAGATCAGATTGACTGAAAAAATTATTAATTTTCAAAAAAAAACCCGACATTTTCTAAGGTACATAGTGAGCATATTGTTTAATTTTTCTTTCAGATGATTTGACTCCTTACTATGAAGAGGATCCATACGATATGATAGACAATCCTTCGGTAAGTTTTGGACGAAATATTTGCGCTACTCTTACGATTGGGAAACATTTACGGTACGGGAAATCCGTGCCTTAACCGTGACTGCCACAGCAGGCACCCTTGGACCTGCAAATATCCCGATTGACAATTCGTGTTCCTATAGGAATTTGTATATGATAGTGACGAGGAAGATGGAACTACTACGATTGATGAAGCAACGCGAGACCTGAGCACGTGGAAGATTACCATCCCACACGTCATAATGGAAAGCAAATACGTAAGTATCTAAGTTAATGATCGTGCTCACAAGTCTTGTTGATAAATCTTTGGTTATTTTGCGAAAAAATCAGTTTATCTTATAAAAAAATCCGTTGTTTATCTTTCTTTTTTAGGCGCGGAAATACGAGCAACAAAATCGTACAACTTGTCGTGCAACATTGTTGCGTTGCAAGTTGCAGAGAAAATGTTGCTCGTATTACCACTCCGTGCGCAACACATTTTTATTGTTGCAGAGAGTAGAAAGAGCTTCTACTTCGTGCAACAAAGTCGCGTTACGAAAATGTTGTTGCGCGCGGAGTGGTAATACGAGCAACATTCTCTCTGCAACTTGAAACGCAACAATTTGGCGCGGCAAGTTGTACAATTTTGTTGCTCGTATTTCTGCGTCTTTCGAAACACCATTCATGTCTTGCTTCCTTTCCACCTGTTTATTTTGATTTTTGGAAAGAATCAGTGTATCTCTATCGAAAGATCTGTTGTTGGTCTTTCCTTATAGCTCCAGCATGCAAGAGTTATTTCTGGAGCACTTGGTCCATTTCGTCGTCTCCTCTTCCCTCCCCCTCACACAGCTCCAATCACACCCCACCCCACCCCACCCACTCATATAAAGTACAAATCAATTTCCGAACTTCTTTCTGGAAAAATTTTTTTTTTTTTACTTCTCTGATCTCGAAAGAATTACAGTATCAGAGAACAAAAGCATTCATCTATCATACTTAACTTTTTGATAATATAAGACAGAACCCTTATTTTACGACGTTTCGATGTCGCTGACATCATTTTCAAGTGAGTTGGTTTATTCGATAAATTTGAATATTACATTGAGATGAATTATCCTCTTGGGATCAATGCGCGTGACAAATTATTAAACAAATATTTTTGCACGTATGGAGTCTGATTGTGTGTTTAGACTTGGTCCTTTGGAACAAGAGGATAATTCATCTCAATGTAATATTCAAATTTATCGAATAAACCAACTCACTTGAAAAACTTAACTTTTTCCCCAATTTTCTTCTAGAAATGTATTTACATAATCTCAATCGAAAGACCTGATGCTAAAGACGGTAAGTAAATATTTTACTAATTTATATCTCCAGTTTGTCAACTCTATATTCACTAAACATGGCTTAAATATTTTGACCAGGTGAGGAAAGGCGTTGGGATGCTGCAAGGTGAGTTGGTTCTAAAACACGTAAGGCCAAGTTCAAACGACGATCTTCTCATGAGCCGAACCTAATGACATCAAAGAAGACCGCCTTGTTATCCATTGTTTTCAATGCGTTCGGCTCATGAGAAGATCGACGTTTGAACTGGGGCTAACTTCACATGAGCCGAACCTAATGACATCAAAGAAGACCGCCTTGTTATCCATTGTTTTCAATGCGTTCGGCTCATGGAAAGATCGACGTTTGAACTGGGCCTAACTTCACATGAGCCGAACCTAATGACATCAAAGAAGACCGCCTTGTTATCCATTGTTCTCAATGAGTTCGGCTCATGAGAAGATCGACGTTTGAACTGGGCCTAACTTCACATGAGCCGAACCTAATGACATCAAAGAAGACCGCCTTGTTATCCATTGTTCTCAATGAGTTCGGCTCATGAGAAGATCGACGTTTGAACTGGGCCTAACTTCACATGAGCCGAACCTAATGACATCAAAGAAGACCGCCTTGTTATCCATTGTTCTCAACGCGTTCGGCTCATGAGAAGATCGACGTTTGAACTGGGCCTAACTTCACATGAGCCGAACCTAATGACATCAAAGAAGACCGCCTTGTTATCCATTGTTCTCAATGCGTTCGGCTCATGAGAAGATCGACGTTTGAACTGGGCCTAACTTCACATGAGCCGAACCTAATGACATCAAAGAAGACCGCCTTGTTATCCATTGTTCTCAATGAGTTCGGCTCATGGAAACTTCGACGTTTGAACTGGGCCTAACTAGTTTTTGGATTACATTGAGAATTTTCTGTGATGAATAAAATTTTGAACTTCCTTTCTTTGTTTCTTTCAGGCGCTACAAAGAATTTTATGTTTTGCAAAGCAAGCTGGAAGAATTTCATGGTAAGTGCTGGCGACAATTTTATTTGCACCAGATCTCTGGAATGCGCTACCTTTACACTTACGCGATGCAGATTCTCTGGCAGCTTTTAAATCACAATTGAAAACCCACCTGTTCATTGAACACTTTGACTAGCGGCGCAATCAATTAATTATTTGTACATTTATAATACATACATATCTATACATTATACTATATATTATACTTATATATATATACGATATATATTGTTACTGTGTCCTATACTATATATTATACTTTACATCTTATTTATATTATTTAATACATATTATTATACCATATATACATCATATATATATTTTCTTATTATTATTGTAAATAGTGTCAGTTTAGTAGTCTATAGTTTACATTAATTAGTTAAATTGTAATTAGTATTGTAAAGCATAGAGACGCTGTATTATGCTTAATAAATTATTATTATTATTATTATTATTATTATTATTATTATGTAATAATAACTAGGTCTTAGGTAACCTGCAAGTAGCACTACGTTGCAGGGGTGTACAAAATCCAACCCCTGGGGGAGGGGGTCAGTGAGTTGATTTTGCTATTAGTGACCTTGTTTATTAAGCTTATGTTTTAGTATTTCTTAACTGCTGCGTTGATATGCAAAGAAAATCTATGATTGATTTCATAGTAGACCTCTTTACCTTGGGCGTAATGTTTTCCCATTTCAGACCACGTGTCATTATCTTGAGAATAAGCTTCTTTGTTTGAGTTGTATCCATATTAATGTGTCTTCTCATGCGCAAACGTTGAAAAAAGAAATAATACTCTAGGGAATGACACGTGGTCTGAAATGGGAAAACATTACGCCCAAGGTAAAAATGTCTATGGTTATTTGTTGTTTGTTATTTTTTTTAGGAGAAATCCAAGATTCCAGTTTACCCATCAAGCAGAACAGCTCCAGGTTAACGAGCGCAAAAAAACCTGCGACTTACTATGAATCATATAGAGAACAGTTTGAACGATACCTACAGGTATGATGACCAATCAGAATGAATGTAAGAATCTGACCAATCATGATACACGTCATATTATGACCAATCAGAATAAAGATAAAACGCTGACCAATCATGATCATAAATCTTAAATTTTATTATTTCTTAAATCTTCTTTTAATTATTTCGTTTTTTATTCTTTCCCCCCATCGTTTTGTGCAGGTTTTAGCGAAGCATTCTCTTCTGAAGAGAAGTAATTTACTGTTTAACTTCTTGTCACCAAACAAAGAGTTCACCAACATGTTTGAATCAAAGAATAGAAAAGGGAATTTGGCAGGTATGAAGTACTATAACACCAATACCACTACTACTACTGCCTCCACTGCTACCGCTATCTCTATCACTGCCACCGCCACCACTACCACTACTACTACCACCATCACCATCACCACTACTATCACCACTACTACTACTCCCTCCACTGCTACCACTACCACTGCCACCACTACCACCACTACTACTACTACCACCATCACCATCACCATCACCATCACCATCACCATCACCACCGTACCACTACTATCACCACCACTACTACCACAACCACCACCACTACTACTACTGCCTCCACCACTACTACTACTGGCTCCACCTCTACCACTACCACCACTACCACTACCACTACCACTACCACCACCACTACCACCACCACCACCACTACCACTACCACTACCACTACCACTACCACTACCACTACCACTACCACTACCACTACCACTACCACTACCACTACCACTACCACTACCACTACCACTACTACAACCACTACCACTACCACTACCACTACCACCATCACCAGCATCACCACTACTACTACCACTACCACCACCACCACTACTACCACCACCACTACTACCACCACCACTACTACCACCACCACCACCAAGAACAACAACAACAGCAGCAGCTGCAGCAACAACAACACCACCACCAGAAACAACAACAACAACAATAGCAATTACAATAACAGGAGCAACAACAGCAGAAGCAAAAAAAGCAAACGCAACAACAACAAGAATTATCAACCACATCAACTATACACCAACATCTCAATTGGGAGGGCGAAGCAATGGGTTCCAATTCATAGGAATACTTTTGTTTTGCCCTCGGAATTGAGCTGCCCGGATGTCACGTGCAAGGGGTCTATAGCAACATATATATACATATATTTACATTTTTACATCCAATTTATAATTAATAATATATATTTTTCATTTTGTATATCTTAATTAGCATTAAATTAGATTATATTAGATTTTAGACATTTTATTGTAAATTGGTATCGAAAAACCCAGTTGGGAATACTAATAAAGTTTATACTTATACATCATCATCATCATTATCATCATCATCATCAACAACACCAACAACACAAACATTACCACTGACGAATCGAAGCTTACCCAACCAGACTACACTCCCCAAGTGGTGACCACAGTCCTGTAGTATTATTTGTTTCTTTCATGGAACTTAAACAGCATTATAGAAAGAATTCAGTAAACTAAATCTTTATTTTTTTTGCTGTTTATTGATCAGGAATGACAATCAAGTCCATGACAACAATGTTTACAAAAGAGGTGAGTTTTGCTTCAAATGAAGATCGGCTACGGAATCAGGGGAGGATCCAGGTGAGGGGTGCAGGGGGTGCGCACTCCCCTCGGAGCAACTTTCCCCCCTATTTTGAAGATACTCAATACGAAATAATGTTTTCTTTTTTTGATTCTAAGAATTTGTGCCCTGCGCCCCTCCCTGAACAATATCCTGGATCCGCCCCTGGGAATCAATGCTTTATACATACTCCGTATTTTACTGTGCCCGATTTTGGCACACCTTGGCAAAATTTTGCTCATGAATGTAGCGTTCAGGGCATCCATACTCAGACTCTTTGACAGCGATTGTCTTTTCTCGACTGATAGATGAGACGAGCTTCATTAGGGTATTTCGATTAATTTCGTACTCAACATTTTTGAACCAGGGTCTCGTCTATAATTCTTTGTTTGTTGTCAAGGATCACAAGACGATATTTGGGAACCCTAGGCACTGGTCAGGCCAATATTATGCAGTATTTATATATCTTTCTTGTTGTCATTTATTTCACAGAGAGGTCAAAATATAGATCCCTTTCTGCAAGCTTTTCTTGTATCGATTGAGGAGCCTTCAAAAACAAACCCACCCAGGTAGAGTAATTTTTGTAATTTCCTATCTTTCTTGAACGCACAATCCCTCTTATCCTTTGAACTGGTAATGACTGCTGTGTCTTTTTTGAATTTCGCGCAAATGTGAAACAATAAGACAAGTTCGCTTGTAGCAGTCCCCTTCACAGTTCCCTGTGCCATCTCGAAAGATAGCCGTGCCTTTGCATCGAAGCGAAACGAACGGTGAGCTTGTAATGATAGAGACCTTTTTTAACACCTTGGACAATTATTCATGTCTCTTTCACTACAAGGTGACCTCATGCCTCGCTTCAATGCAAAGGCACGGCTTCCCTTCTACAGTCAACTCTCGCACTGCGGACACCCCAAGATGCCATATTCGACAAGGGTCTATTTATACAGACACCAATGGAAGATCCCGATGGTGTCCGCTGTAACGAGAGTAGTCCACTGTAACTGTAGATGGACTATTGTAACCGTCTGATTTTATTTTACCGCACCCATTATATAATAATAATAATAATTTAGCGCTAATTCCTCAGGGTTCAACAGCGCTTTACAAATTAGTATTGTAGATTATAAATAAAACCTCTAAAAAATATACTATTATATTTAAGAGAATTTAAAGCATTTTTTTTAAAATTAACTATGTTTAATACTATATATTAATGTATCAATAAAATATAAAAATGTAATACATAAAATTTATGAACAATAATTTGAGACAACTTTTGATGTTTGACATTAATACATTGTAAACATTAATTTCAGCAACTGGATCAACTGACATTAATATATTATAATCATAACATGAATAAAATAGAGTAACTGATTAAAATTGTTTTTAGAAAAGAAATTAATGAAAGGCTTGCCTAAAAAGCCATGTCTTTATTTCACTCTTAAACTGTGAAATTGAGTGAATGGATCTAATGTTGGGTGGAAGGGATTATATTACTTGTTTTTATTGGCTGATTCCACTGACACATTTCGGGCATTCCCATCATTCATTAGCATTAATTTTATTTCATTTTTTTCTTTTCTGCAGAAACCGATCTGTAGATGCTGGAGTACAAGTGCAGACCAGTGACTTTAACAGAAAAGATGTAAGTTTGTCGTCAATATGTCCGTCCGTCCGTCTCGGTCCGTGTAGTCGTTCGCTTGGGTCTATCCGAATGTCAACACTTCATAAAATGGTGTATTATTTTCTAAAATAAGATTTAATATCGGATATATTTATTGTTTTTCTTGTTTAATTTCCTGCAGTGTTATCCAAGGAGAAAGAAAAGCTCGTAAGTACAACCCTGTTTTCCTCACGTTCTCGCGACTATCTAATACTGAAAACGCACATTAAACAAAACACAGCGCTTTTTCTGACGGCACTAATATATTTCTGTTTTTACTCCATTAGGATCAGCAAGCCAGCCTTGAGAACAGACGATAAAAATGAAGGTAACGCGGCCATTATATTTGGAAAAAAAACATTTCTAATCCCCCCTCCCTCCAGCTGTTTTTACAAGTGGTTCATGTACCACCTCTCCCACATACTTGAACTAACAGCTTCCTTTGAAACATTTACAAAAAAACGCTCGCACCCACCCCTCCCACACACATGCACTCTATTAAATGAACCCCCCTGATATCAAGTCTGTCTTTTTACCTGTTGTAGTACCTGCTTTGGGACTGAATGGAGTTACAGATTATATTTTATTTGCCGGTAAGTGTCATTCACGATCTTTGTCACGTCGATTCGTTTTCGCCATCATCATCATGACCATCACCACAGTAGCATAGCGAGGACCCAGGATCTGGGGGAACCTACAATAAAAACTAATTACGGCAAAAATTTGGAGGGGCACGTGGCCGCCCTCCTCCCTACGCTAGTGGCATTGACATCATACATCAAAGGCTTCATCTGAAAATTTTAGGGCCACTACATCATCATCATCATTACCATCATCATGATCGCCGCTACCACAATCACACCATGATCTTTATTTTCATTCGATATGTAATTTTGTTGCAGCTGAGCGGCTCTTTAAGCTACCAAGATGGATGTTACATTGGTTATCAAGTTTTAAGATCGTCGGTCAACAGACTCTGGATTCATTTGCTCACAAGTATGTTCATGGCATTTCTGACTACATTTCCTTATAATAAGCATTGCCTTTTAATAGTTACCTAACCCAAGCCCCCCATGAGTGAGGCATGATGGGATACTTTGGGGATAAATATGGAGTAAACATCCAATTATACATTGCTTATTAAGATATACCTGTAACTAACGGACTTTTATAATCTCACTGAAAAGATTTGGTCATAATACCACAGGGAGCCCAATAGATATTCATTGCGCATCAGGCTCACCAGTCCTGTTATGTTCTGTATTTTATCTTGTTTTCGCGTATGAGATTTTCTGCCTTTATTATCTAGATATCTAAGGGAGCCCAAAAAATATTCATTGCACATCAGGCTCACAAGTCCCGTTATGTTCTGTTTTATCTTGTTTTCGCGTATGAGATTTTCTGCCCTTATTCTCTAGTTATCTAAACACAAAGGTCGATCTACTGAAGGATGAGTATCGTATGGTCATGATTATCCACATGCTGCGAGGTCAGTTACTGGTCTGTTTTAGTCAACACTTTCCATTCATCGGTTCAATGGTCAAGCATAAAGCATTGAGTCGAGGTTGCAAGGTTCAAATATGAATAATCCTTTGAAACTACCAGTGACCAGTGAACCGATGTATGGAAAATGGTTAATTGTATAGCTGTTAATCCTTAGGAGAACGCTTGGTTTGCTTTTGTTTTCTCTACTGGTGGTCTATCACTGATATACCCCTTTTACTTAAGCGAAAAGGCGCGAACACACGTTGCAATATTGCAGGCAATGTTGCTGAAGTAGGGTCGCTTCCTATTTCAGCAACATTGCGTGCAACAAATTGCGTCGTGTGACATGGCTCGCAATATCGATTGCGCGCAATGTTGAACCGTGTTTCCGTAGCTTGATATTTTCCCATTACAGAACATGTGCCATCCTCTTGAGGATAAGATTCTTTGTTTGGGCTGTATCAATATTCATGTGTCTTCTCATGTGCAACTGTTAAACAAAGAAATGATACTCTAGGGCATGACACGTGGTCTGAAATGGGAAAACAAAAAGTTGTATCCATATTCACGTGTCTTCTCATGCGCAACCGTTAAACAAAGAAATGATACTCTAGGGAATGACACGTGGTTTGAAATGGGTACCTATTTGTTGCACGGAGAGTGTATTCTAAGATGAATGTCATTGTGTTATTCTATGACAGATGCTATTTTCTTCAATCAAGACCCTCCAAGGTAAAAAAAAAACCCTCGCTACTGACAGATTGCTACTGTAATGCTGTAGTTGAATTATTCAGCCCATGATATTGTTACTGCTGTTACAGTGCTTGCACTCGCACCATGATCACTTCATAACTATATCCAATCAGCACTCTCCGTAGAAAAAGGGAACAAGCATCGAATCACAACAAGCGGCATAATTTATGTGATTTAGCAGTTCATTAGTTCACGTTCCAAAACGAAAAGCAGGTTGATTTTTCTTACTTTTTCTTGATGACAGGATTTGTTTTCCAAAGTTTCAGGGAGAGGTTAAATCATCGAGAACATTTTTTCGCTTTATTTAACGGGTTTTCTGAGCAGGTAGACCCGGAAATGCGTCCCAACTTAAAAGAATTTCCCCCTCTTTACCTCAGAACTGATGCTGACAAACTTGAGCGACGTGAACGAACGTTAAAAGAAATGAAGGAATTCCTACCAGGTAAGAAGACATGTTTAAAAGTCCTAAAGGTTTTTTCTATGGTTTGACAAGGTTAGCAGAACCCTTACTTTACATCCCATATGACAACCCACATGGAAACACGAGCGGTAAAAAGAGACATATTTCAGCCAATCACAACCCTCCTTTCCCTGGTAGACTGGATAAGCAGTCTTACTGGCTCTATTGCGCAATCCTGCCCAGTCCCCTAATCCTGACTGGGGCTTAAAATGCCAAGCTCAAATCAAATCTGTCCATTTTCCTAACTAATGATTAGCCGTCCCAAGGTTAAGAAACAAGGGTCGAGTTGGCCTGACAATGCATTATGGGACTGTTTTACGGGACAAAGTAGACGCCATCTTGGAAATTTGTCCCTTAAAACAGTCCACAATGCATTCCAATGCCAACTCGACCCACAAGCTAATATAACCTCGGTGTTCTATATTGTTGCAGACGGACTCGTTCGTGTAATTGGGACAGACAAACACGAGTCTGCTATGAATTTATTACTGGAACTTTTCCAGCACCCGAAACTCAATAAACAGGTAACAAATTATCCCTTTCTCTCGCATATTCTTTTACTCTCCTCTCCCTTTTGCTGTCCCATTAATTTCCTTCCCATTGCCTCTCTTTCTAAGTTTTTTTCCCTTTGGGTAACATCCTCCTTTATTCTCGCTATCTGCGCAAATATCAACGTATTGTTGCTTGCTTTCGTTTCCCAGCTCGCGTATGTTCTTCTGGACGCCATTCTTGAGGAAGCATTCCCTGAACTAAACCAAGTAAGTATCAGGACGATAGACCTCTTTACCTTGGGTGTAATGTTTTCCCATTTCAGACCATGTGTCACTCCCTTGAGAATAAGATTCTTTGTTTCAGTTGTATCCATATTCATGTGTCTTCTCGTGCGCAACTGTTAAACAAAGAAATGATACTCTAGGGAATGACACGTGGTCTAAAATGGTATAAAAGTAGCAAGCTGCATTTTTTTTATTGATTTTGTTTTATTTTTTATTGTCTTAATGGATAATACCCATCTAAAATACAGGTATAGATAGCTATATATAATTCAATGGGTTCAATATTTCCTATAACTTAGAAAAGCGTTATACAAGTTTTTGTGCTATATATGATTTCTTCATTCATTTGATGGATTTTATTTTTTATCTCGTCTTGATTCAGGAAGAAAGTAGTGACGACTAAACTGAGGTGTTCTATCACTCCTAGAACTATGATTTGTGCTGGTGGGTTCTCAACAATATTCTAGACGAATTGTGTTAATGATTATGAAAATCAGTTAATGATGAGAGAATGATAATGTTGAAAATTTTGAATTTTATGAAAAAATGATATGATAATGATAATGTATGATGATGAGAATAGTAATGATGAAGATGTGGTGACGTTGATGATAAAGACGGCGTATGATGATGATGAAGACGATGATGATGATGATGAAGATGATGATGATGATGATGCTGATGAAGATGATGATGATGATGATGATGATGATGGTAATGATGATAATGTTGATGATAATGTTGATGATGAGGATGATGATAATGTTGATGATAATGTTGATGTTGGTGATGATGATGTTGTTGATGATGTTGATGATGATGATGATAGTAATAATTCCCTCTAAGTTAAACACGTTTCACAGTATACATATTCTCAGTCAAATAGACAAATATATTACCTTACTGTACATCTGTCATCATCTACCTGAATTTTTTAACTTTATTTGACCATTGAAAACTGAAACTACTTCTCAACTGAGAATTATAACTAAATCTGTTAAATATCAAGGTCCTTAAATAAACCTCTGAATCGATTATTTCAATATAGTGTACATCATCTAGGAGATATTTACATATTTCTAATCATAAATAGATATGACTGTATATATGTCCATAATTAAAGAATATATCCATCATTCTTAATAATGATCAGTTCCATAAGTATTACACTCTTATTGCAGTAAGTACTTGAATGTTCTTCATATATGGAAGAAATGGCCTTAGGACCCCACCATTTGTAGTATACCTTATGTGAGGAAAACAGACCAAATATAGTAGCAGCAAAGACTTCAATTCATTATGCTATCGTCATGTAATCAGGTCCAAATATAGCACTCTTGTTGCAACGCGTGCTTGAATGGTCTTGATATATGGAAGTCATGGTCTTAGGACCTATCATTTGTGAGGAAAACAGACCAAAAATAGCAGCACTAATTATGTTATCCTCATATATCATTATATTATTCTCATGATGGACATATTCGTCTACACTGAGTTGGACCGTTCATTCTCCTTGTTTGTTTTGGCCCTTCGGTAATCCTGAGTCGTAAGGTTTGTCCAGGATTCGTACTTGCCTCATATTACAGGAACGATCAGCATCCCACACGGGAGCGAAAGTCTTGCCTGACTTTAGTCTTTAGCAACTTGGCCATGATGTAACCCTAAGATACAGCAGCAACCAAATGATGATTACAGACACCAAGGATACATGGTTCGTACCATGGACAGGACTGACAGCAGAAGAAACAGAAGGAGTGACTGTTTCCATGATGACAGCAACGGGTGTTGTCATAGCAATGGGTGTTGTCATAGCAACGGGTGTTGTCATAGCAACACGACCAGCGGTTGTTTTTACAGAACCTATAAGAATAGAGGGAATTGTTAGTCATCTTTATTCAGATGTTTTCATGTGTGGTATACCAAACTCCTGTCACTCAATAATATCAGACAGGATTCCTTATTACCTGAAGTTTCACGCTTTTCTCTTCGACACACGACACTTTTCACCACAATGATGTGCCTGTCAAATCGACTTTGAACATTCTTAGTGACGTCACACTTGTAAATGACAACTTTCTTTGCCCGTCCTCCGTGCAGCTGCAAAGACCCGTTGCCATGGAGCTTGAATCCATCACCAACTGTTACATTAGAACCACTGGAAGTTACGAGTAACGACCAGGACAGATCGTTCCCTGAGGTGTTCTTCTTGTGCCATTTGACTTGATGCAGTTTTCTCGGGTTTGTTCTGTGCTTTGCTGCACATTCAAGCATGACGTCATCGTCTGCACAGACTTGATAATCGACTTTCGTGACTTTGCCTAAAAAGAAAGACATCAGTCTTAAGCGAATGTATGGACAAGAAACTATTCTACCACTGAACTAACCAACACAGCCACACTTGCTTGTAACAACATACAAACAAATGCAACCAAAATAGGCGTTTTCTGAATTCGATAAACGGGTGCATTGTGGTCTAGCTTGGGTAATACATACAACACTATATAAACCATGATGAACAGACACAATGCACCATGTTCGCTATCTCAGAATAAGTATGTTGTATCCAAATGTTTGTTTGTTGCTAGGCAACGTTCCTTACCACATGACACCTTGAGGTCCGTCACGTGAACGCGAAGCCCCAGTCCTTCAACATATGCTTTGCACTGGTACATTGTCTCATCATCAGGATGCAGAGAAGTAATCCGTAGTGATCCATTGGGATGAATGGTGATTCTTTCATCTAACGTGGAATTGTGAGGGAAAACATCTCGTTTGCCATCCCGCGTGATCTTGGCCAAATCTGTCCATTCGCCGGCAGTTTTGTCCTTAAACCGCCACACTAACTTGCCTGGTTTGTTCTGGTTGTAATGTGAACAGGCAAGGATGACGTCAGATTTATAGCAGCCATTTTGATGATGAACTTTTGAACACATGCAAACTGCAATATGAAAACATATTCGTGAAAAATTGGGAAACATTAGGTTTGACATGTTGAGATGCGACTACGATGGCACCTTTGCTATTTGCCTTTTTTTCTATATCAGTCACATTAAAACAGTGAAGTTGAGATGCGGTTGTTATGGCACCTTTGCTATTTGTCTCGTTTTTCTATATCACATTAAAACAGTGAAGTTGAGATGCGGTTGTTATGGCACCTTTGCTATTTGCCTCTTTTTTTCTATATCGGTCACATTAAAACAGTGAAGTTGAGATGCGGTTGTTATGGCACCTTTGCTATTTGCCTCTTTTTTTCTATATCACATTAAAACAGTGAAGTTGAGATGCGACTGTCATAGCACGTTTGCCATTTGTCTCGTTTTTTTCTATATCAGTCACATTAAAACAGTGAAGTTGAGATGCGGTTGTTTTGGAACCTTTGCCATTTGTCTCTAGTGCCTCATAGTGTTCCCGCGATAACCCGTCATGATGTCTCAAAATTCCTTTCTACAGTTCATCACGGAATCCTTTATCTCCCGTTATTCAGGATATAGCTCAAGATTTTTTCTGGATTTCTGAGTTAGTGCATATTGAAAGTTCTTTTGTCATTTTTTGTTCTGCTCAATCTTTAAATAATCTTCAGACAGGAGGCGCTGGTCGATGAAACTACCTCGGGCGATGTTTTTCGGAAGATTGTTTCGAAAACTAAAAAGTCAAACTGTATATTTTCCGAAACTTTCGGTTCCTTTCGTGCACACGAACAGACATCAATCATAATGGTTGTCTGTAGTATACAATCATATTACGTTCAAAGGGTATAGAAATACTTCCTGTTTATGCAGATAGTTTATGGAAAAAAAGTTAATCTCGTAGACAAACATTGGTATGCATATTGGAGTCATCTAGGAATGGATTATGGAACAAGAGGCGATCAACATGACAATCACTTTTGTCAATTTTTCATTGTTAAGACGAAGACCTCTCTTGTCAGCTCGACGGTCGAGATTAAAAACGACAAAAAATGAAAAAAAAGTAGTATTATAATTGATTTAATCAAGCCTCTCAGATCAAGCACGTTTGAATAATTCTATTATTGGAAGTACAAGTCATTCACTGTAAACCATCCGTGTCGTCCTAATGTCTTTTATTTACGTCAGCGAAAAACCCCTAAACATTATCTAACTGTTTACTAGTCTTACTTATCTGAGAAAGAGCGAAATTGCAGCAAATATTAAAGCAAAAAACCCTGGGATTATCAAAACGTGCGTGAATATTTGAGCTGGATTAGGATCACGAGCTGACCCCGAGCAGAAAACGTAGCAGGAATCAACCAACTGTACACCACGCTTGCACACGAGTCGAGTCATGTCTAGCATATCAAACCAACTAGTTCTAAAGAAGTTAGTTATACTTACTGTTGGCGACGAACAGCCACGCTAGAACCTGTAGAACAGCACCAACTACTCCACGCATTTTCAGCTCGAGGGTTCCTGAACAATAGAAATTCTGTCTTGAACAAACTAAAGAAGGTCTCAGCCTTTTTGAGTCAATTAACTAGTCTTTTTAGTCACACTTGAGATTACAGCAGATAGTACTATGGAAAAATGCAGTTGAATAAATGAAAATCAGAACTCGTGGTTTATGTTCCAGCGATGGAATCTTTGTCCAAATCAACGAAGTGCTTCACTGCTTTCCTAGGAGTATTCCAAACTGTGCTTGGTATTCTAGGTTATCTAGACTTCGTCTGACCCCAGCTCGTGTAACTCACTCAAATTTCGACTTACAACTGTGTTCTGCTCACAGACTTGTTGGAGGCCCGTCTTTTATGCTGTATTAATAAGCCCTGTTGCTGGCCAAGTGACAAGTCATTTCATATTTCGGTAGGTATATCGCATCGGGGGAGTCCCCTAGACCTTACACGTGCATATCACGACCATTTGTCTCTAGTATATAGTTTCAACTTGATAACTTTTGTAAAATCGCATGCTCGACTGAGTGACAAAACTATGAAATAAAATTATGCAAGTAGGCGTGTCGAATGCAACTATATAAAGTAACTCGTTCTTCTCTGACATTGATGAATATATACTTACCTAGTTTCACGCTTTATTCGATACGGACACGCGCGTTTACTTCCAACAAAGGAAAACTTCAGGAGAAAAGTATTTTTTCCCCTAAAAACACTTTAACTGCTGTCACGAGAGATCTTAACGAGGTTTTATTTCCTGTTTCTGACTCGGAAATAACAATGTATTATAAGTATTTATGAATTTGCTCTAAAACTGTTGGCAATTGAGTACTAATGGATAAAGGAAAGTTGTCAGTAAGATTGAAGTTTTCTCATCAATTTTTTATTTGGAATCGATCATTATTTCATCGCAAGAAATTCTAGGAAAAACCTGGTAGTAAGGAGTATCCAGTTGTTTACTATACGAGTAGTAAGAGGAAATTGGCCTGTTGCCAACCTTTACATGTGGTGAGGCAGGTATGTCATTCAACTCGAGTTCCTGTTAGTTTTGCCGGTGACGTAGATTCCTTTGAAACTGTTTTAACGTATTCCTGTATGCTGGCATTTTTCCTGACTTATCTTTTTATGACGTCCTTCGAATTTTTTTTTACCAGCTGTTTGGCATTCAGCCCTATAGTCCCTTTTGACGACGGTGGTGGTGATTATTGTAGTAAACGGAAAATATGAGATATATACATATCCCCCTTCCAAAAAGAAGTGGACCAAAAGCAGACCCTTGAGGAACAACATGTTTTATAGGAAGTAGGCGGAATGGAAAGTGTATTTTTGGCATAATCTGGTTTTGCTATTTGCCTGTTGGTTCTCTTCTGGGTTTTCGAGGGTTTTTCTTCGGGTTTTCCGGTTTAATCCCGGGGGGGGGGGGGTACTCCCTATAATGGACTATACGGGGATGCTCCGCCCGAAAGCAGTACCTTTTTCAGGCCGTAGGTATAGAAAAGGGGTGGGAATTTATGAGTTTTGGTGTAAAAAGGGGTAGCTTTTCTTCAAAGGTATATGAAAGGGGTAATTGTTTGCTGAAATTTGGTATATGAAAGGGTAAGGGGTCGAGAGCCCGGGCGGAGCATCCCCGTATGAAACGACCCGAAGTACCCCCCCCCCCCCCCCCCAGAGATGCCACTGCTAAATCCCATTTATTTATTTTATTTGGTTTCTGTTTAGCGGGGAGTATGAGTGTGAGTTGAATTGTGTGCATAGAATATTTAATGTAGAGGTAGTGTGTGTGAGTGACAGGGGGCAAATTGGAAACCAGTATTAATTTACTGAATTTGTATCCCACTATAAAAAAGTGATTCATTTATTTATTATTTTTGTTTAACTGGTAACCAGAT
Source organism: Anthopleura xanthogrammica (assembly GCA_964019055.1). Classification (NCBI taxonomy): domain Eukaryota; kingdom Metazoa; phylum Cnidaria; class Anthozoa; order Actiniaria; family Actiniidae; genus Anthopleura; species Anthopleura xanthogrammica. Next base: position 7,380,587 of record OZ025221.1, on the reverse strand, counting down.
AAACAACAGCAACAACAATAATTTATTGTACCCCAAAGATTTCTTTCTTACAAATATTACATGCCTGAGTATTGCAAATATATAAGGGTATTGGCTTTCAGAAATAACTAAGAAGCTAAAATTGCTTGAAATAAATCCAGGTGACATTGTATTTCTCTCTCTCACACACACTAACGCAGACGAAATCTGTTCTTTCAGTGTTCGTTCATGAACTAATACATCCAACTTGCCGGCAGTTGTCTCCTAATCAAACATTTTCAAGAACGCTTTCCTGAAGTCTGTATTGGACGCAATCAAGATGCTTGGGTTGATGGCACTGCTGAAGAATGAGAAATAGGTGAAGATCATCTGGATATCTCTTGGTACCTCGATGTAGAATGCCACATGAGAGACGGTTGAAGATGGAATCCAGCACAACACGAAGCCACAGACCAGGCCAAGGATGGACTTGGTTATCTTGACTTGCCTGACTGAGACTTGGGACCTGAGGTTTGACTGAAACTTGTGCTTGTTTACCGCCTTTATCAACTTCCAGTAGCTTAGACTTATGACCAGAGATGGGATAAAGATAAACACAAACTGGAACATTGCAGGGAACAGGCCACTCACGCCCTTGTCTTGAAAGGAAAGAAAACAAATGAGTCGACCAGGGAGAAAAGACAACTGTGCTTTTCCACTAGATAGCGCCAGCACCCACTGGAAGACCGCGATGCTCCAGATTATTAAGATCATAGCAGTGACCCTTTTCTTCCTGTAGATTCTCCTATATGTTTGAGGCTTGGCAACTCGTATGAATCGGCTGAGAGCAACAGCAGTTATCGTCATGAGGGACGCACTTGCCAACCAGCAGAATGTAAAGCCAGCAACTTGACAATATGCTTCATTCAAGTAATTCCCACCGTGGATAGAGTTGACCACAGCAGTTGGCATGACTACTGACCCCATCAGGACATCAGACACTGCAAGTGCTACCACAAAGTAGTTTGGGATAGTTAGCAGGTTAGGGTTTTTGAAGAAGATGTAAAGAGAGCATCCGTTGCCTATCAATGTCACCAGCATGAGAAGACAGAGACTGAAAGTTTCGATAACAAGCAAAGAGGGTGAACGGTTCTTTAAATCCTCTGACAACATTTGAATAAATTCTTCACTTTCTGGCATGGTGTTGCTGGCTCCCGCTGCATGCACTAACTGTGCAATGACCAATATCAAACTTAGTCATCTTTAATCTGTTAAATCTTTTAGCAAGCGTTGGTCAGTTTTGATTCAAAAGCTTGGCTTACATAACGGTATTTTCTGTTTGAAGTTCACATGTGTATACACGTGAATCATCACGTTCATCTAGCTATCTTAGAGAATTATAAGAGTGAATAGCTTTATTACCGGTCGTATTTCTCTAGCTTCCGAAAGACATTAACTTTTCTCGATATCATCTTTTTTTCCAATCCAATTTCCATTCACTTAACCAAACCATGCAGGTGATTTTGCCTCTCTCATACAGCCCCAAACGAATTAGCCAGGCAATCAGCGCTGAACATCTCTTGTTTGTGTAGCTCAATGTTTCCTAGTTCCAGGTTTTCGGCTCGATAAACAACAGCTTTCGACTCGAAAATACAGAAAATAAAACTCATCCGTGGAAAATCTCACCAAATGCCTTTTATAAATAGCATATTTCGTGGGAAATATTTCGTTTTGACAAGAAAGATAAGAGAAAAAAATAGTAGAACATTTCTGTGACAGAGAATGCATTGCGTGCCAAGATTCCAAATTACCTGGCCAGAATAAATAAATAAATAAATAAATGAATAAATAAATAAATAAATATTTAGTTGGACTATTCACTCACATCTCTCGAATGTAACTTAATTATTTCCCAATGTTCATTATTGTATAACTGGACCGAATAGTGAAGAAAATCTAATTTTCTAATCCATAAGTGGTACACGTAGGAACAATTCACAATTAGTGCTGCTGGAATGAAAACCTATTAGCCAGGATTGATGTTCCAAAGAAATTACGTTGGGGAATTCGTTTAATCCACAGCCACAAGCTGAGGAATTTATTTACGAGTAGAATTCCGAGGAACTGACCATTTTCAGCACAACTACAACTCAGTTCCAGACGAAGTAAAGTAGATTTAACTTATTTTATGCTTACGTTTAGCGCCATAATTCACCATACGTACGTGTATGCTTCACATAATGTATGTACGCAACGGAAAGAAATTTTATTTATCACAATGTCCGCTAAAAAACTGATAAACTGATCAAACCGATAGAACTGGTGAACAATTTCTTAATGATGCCAGATTAAAGCCGGGAAAAAAGAAAAATACTGCGATGGTTTCTTTATCGACAAAGTCCAAAAATTATTCTCTGCCTTTCGTTTCAAAATCCTAGTTCTAAAAGCCTAAAAGTCTTTACTCAAACGCGAAACTGATTTCATTAGGCTATTCAACTTTATTTATGAAAAACTAAAAAACTATATGTACAGGGTCGATAGGGGAGTATAGCCCTCGGATATATATCGGATAGCCCAGTAAAAAAAAACATCCTTGTTTTACGAGGGTAGCACTTAATACCAAGTGGCTAACAAACCTGTGGCCCTCGTTTCATGATCGAATTGTATCGAAGTTGATTTTTGTGGAGGATGGAAAACCGAGGGAAAACCCTCAAAGCACAGGGGAGAACCAACTAGAAACTCTACTCACATACGACACCGAGCCCAGCAGGAATTAAAATTCGGGTCGCATTGGTGAGAGGCGAGCATTCTCACTGATATGGCACACGTCCTTCAATTTTTATGGAATGAGCCAATGGCGAGGTTCACAGAATGACGAGAATATATTTTGACCAATATCCTGGACAACCTCGATCAATGAAATGTCTATTATAATTGCAGAATTTTTTTATTTTGAATTGAAAGGTTCGGACTTCAGGATTCCAACTGATAGGGGAACCAACCAGATTGCTTCCTTTCATCTGGATCATCTTAATAATAACAGTTAATTTTAAGATCGATTGCTGGCAGCTATTTTTATAATTATGCGATGCAAATTGAAATTGAAATTTTGTAGTTTGCGTGAATGAATCTGTGGTTAAGGAACACAAATGTCTAGGTGATTATCGGGGAGGAGTTACCGAGCAGTTAGTCCTCGAGCGGCGAAGCGCGCGCAATCTTATATTCATCCGTAGGTGATTATATAGAGAAAAATATTCCGAATTTCTGGACTGATCAGCGCGCGCGATTTTCTGTAATCACCTGGGTAATGATACTAAAATGAATGAACTAAGACTGAAGAGGTTAATTAGAAGAAGTAGCATTGTTCATAATGTGTTACATCAGGCAGGCATGGCACGGGTTTGTAGTTGTATATCAGTGCTGTATCTTCTTCTTTCTTACTTGGGAATTTATGTTTACTTTGACGGGCTGAAAAAAGAATTTAAAAAAGGAGTTGGAAATCATTGAAGAAAAGTCTTCAAATGTGGGTACAAGGGTTTCTATTGCTTTTCTCCACCTTGTCAAGATGAGAGGAGGGAAGACTAGTAAGCAGGAGAAAAAAAGGGAAAATAATCAAAAATATAGAAAGTGGGGTGAACTAAAGTTAACCATATGGGGTGGAGTAGGGGGTGGGCAGCCAGGGAACATTTGAATATTGTATGCCTTGGTATAGACCCCTTGCATGTGATGACAAAGCAGTTCAATTTTGAGTGCAAAACAAAAGAATTTCAATTTCTTGAGAATTGAAAACCTATTGTTTTGTCCTCCAAATAGACCTCATCGGCTTGGGTGTAATGTTGTCCCATTTCAGACCACGTGTCATTCCCCAGAGTATCTTTTCATTGTTTAACGGTTGCACATGAGAAGATACATGAATATGGATACAACTCAAACAAAGAATCTTATTCTCAAGAGAATGACACGTGGTCTGAAATGGGACAACATTACTCCAAGCCGATGAGGTCTATTGAGCTGCATTCCGACATGCTGCATCATACCTTGATTTACGAAGAAATTGGCCATGTACTGAGTAGACATTATGGCTTCCTTGGAATGGTTGATATTCTCCTCAGTTGTCCACTCAAACTGGTTCTTTTCCGGATGCCACTGAGTTGCAAAGAATGGATAATCTATGGCTGAAAAAAAATATGTGGAAATGTTACACGAAAAAACACAAAAATTTACCATGGAGTTACAAAAAAAATCTAGGGTACAATGAAGCCATGTTGGATGACATCCAAAACAATTTCTTTATACATTCAACATGGCTGCCATGACGACGTCACATGAGAACCAGAAATGTACTCTATTCAGGGGCATGCACAGAGCTTTTATAAGGGGGGGTTCCAACTTTATTGTAATGAAGAACTGTAACAAAAATCGTCGCTAAAATGCTTAAAAATATCAACATTGTTGCCAAGAAAAGGGGGGTTCCGGAACCCCAGGAACCCTCCCTGCGTACGCCCCTGCTATTGGATTGTGAGTGACGGACGACAGAAGTTGGCTGCTATCAAACGTACCAACACATGCTGAGGGTGACACCTCATTTTAGCAATTTTTTTGATTCTGATTGGCTAATATTTTTCTCAGGTCAGCTGGATGGAGGGAAGGGAATTCGAAGGGGGTATGGGGTTCCACCAACCTTCTACTGTTGATACAAAGTGTACTTTTCCATTCTTATCCTCGTTGGTTGACAAGACTTTATAGAAATTTTTCAACAGTGATTCTTTCTCGTATGTCTGCAGGGGGAAAGGATGGTTAGAAACTAGAAAAATGTGTGGAATCACGTGCTTTCAGTATTTGTTAAAAGGTAACAGGCCCAATCATGCCCAATATTCCAACCATTAACATCTTCAAACAATACTGAAGATAAAATGTTCAACACAGGCAATATATATGTGCACAAACATCTTGAGTCAAAGGGGACCACACGATGACATGTCCTCCAAATCAGTTGAGCTGCATTCCGAAGTGCTGCAAGGGGTCTATAGAGGAGATGCTGATTGGTGTAGCAACTTTTTCTTCACCGTTGCGCAAAGTCTTGTGCAATGAAACAATGTTTGCAATTATCATCTCCAAAAGAATGAAAGTCTTGTGCAATGACATAATGTTTGCAATCATCAACTCCAAGAGAATGAAAGTCTTGTACAATGACACAATGTCAACATTGAGTGAGTGATTTGCAAATGACAACCACTGTAAACTTAAGTGTCCTTGAGTTTCATTAAAGGTACTTACCTCAGTTGCTACACAATTCTGGTGCATGTTCAATGTTAAAGGAAGTTTCCCAAGGTCGTTTGTTATGTCCTGGGGTGCTTGACCAAATATCTTGCTATTCTTGTAATCTAACAAGCACAGAAAAGCAAATAGGTTAAATCCTAGTCTTTGGAAGATAGTGACTGTAATTCTCCCAAGCATTCCCAAAGTGTTCATAAGATTAGCTTTTTTATTGATGGTTTGCAACCATTCCAAAGAGAGTCAGGAAAAAAAAGACACGGTGGCCATGTTGGCAGTATTCTATTGTAAATACCATCAACATGGCTGCGATTATGTAACTTGCAAACAAACAATTGCTCACACAACGTACGTAAAACCAATCATAGCACAGCAACAATGATCTAATTAACAAAATTTGGGAGGGAACATGTGCCCACCCCCTCCCTACGTGATGGCATTGACATCATTCGTCAAACAAAAAATGCTTGATCTGAAAATTTTAGGGTGAACGACTGCCCCCTAGCTTGCTCCCGTCCCTCGCTATTCCACTGTATGTCAGTATTGAGTTTGATTTTATTTCATGGTTTTAATGCTTGTGCTCTATATATTGATCATGGTCTGTGCAAAAAAAGTGCCATACCTTTGGTAAAGTTAAGGGGAAGACTAAGATTGTCTCCATGACACCAAGTTAAGATGTCCTTCCCTTTAGCAGCCAAGACATGCAGCATTTGAAAGCCAAGACAGGTACCCCATAAAGGGAAAATGTCTCCTGTATCCTTCGCCTGTGATGTAGTCAACCATATGTTAATAACCACTTTTACAGCTTTGTCAGAAAAGGACATGGCAGTGGATTGAGAGCAAGTCCTGTTCTAGCCTATGAATCTTGGTATTAATATGCCCTGCCCAATATTCAATACGAGTCAGATCTAGTATAGGGTGGATCTAGGATTTTGAGTAGGGAGTTACCATGTCAAGAAGATGCACCTTTTGCCATGCTAACCAAATAAAAAGGGGGTCACAGGTACCCTGTGACCACCCCCTATGCCATTGTGGATTGCAAAGTGTCAGAAAATACTTGCATACCAGGGATTAAGTGAGGTCTCAATTGCAGGGGGGCAATGTACCATTATATATCCTGCCATATTCATATCACCCTATCGCTCCCTCACTACACCTCTGAGTGCAACTGGCCTTGGCTTAACACTGATTGGTTGGTTTGTTTATATCTCAACCTATTGCTTTAAATGAAAATGCTACAAGAGGTAGGGGCCGATCAATGAAGCTATAGTGTTATTTCTTGTTTAATCTTGAATGACATGCTATTGAACATAATAATCAAAGCCTGCAGTAATGCAATGGGTTATACCTGTGACTTGTCACTTAGTTAATTGAACTACACTAATGTTTACCATGATCTGCACCCTGTTTAATGGTTTCTTAATGGGTTGGGGTCCCTGTGGTGTCTGACTACCCTCCACCCCCCCCCCCCCCCCCATAGTGCTATTTGGCATTTACACACAGTATCTCTATCTGTAAAGAATTGCTTAAGTCACACACTCATTTCTTTCTAGAACCTTCTGTAAAGTTCTTTGTTGTTGTCATTAATTAGTTTCAGTAGACATTGTTTTGTCATGAGTTCCAGAATTACATGTAAATCTTGTGATACTTGAATATTTCAGAGATTCTATTTTTAGAACCATGATGTCGTCAATAGGTATTAAAGGAGAAGAGCAAGTCTGAGTGAGCAGTTTGGCATGAGACTTCAAGGAAACATATTTGCAAGCAGATCCTTGGGACAAAGAATAAACAGGTTGGTTTACTAAATTCTTCTAGAGCTCTGCAGCTCATGCAGCTAGTGATGCTATCAACATATACAAACCTTAACTGCCAAGTCAAAGAAGATGGTAGCTGTCCTAGCATATCCTGAAGTCCACAAATCCACATCACCTCCAGGAAATAGAACCCTGTATGTTTATAGATATATTACATTGATATAAATGACACAAAAACTTCTAGTTGGAATCTAAAACCTGGGAAAATTAAATTGCAAATGCACTCACCCATTCAGAGAGGAAAACAGGCTTTTCAGTTCTGCTTCTGTGTGATCATTTCTGTGGATTAAATGAATAACAATGATATCCATGATGTACCAACCATACTCTCTTCCACTCTCCAAGGATTTACCTTCTCCGTACTGACCCCTCTCTCCCCCTGATATCGATCAATTTCTCTGGGGTACATTAAATGCTCTTGACTATATGACTGATGAATCCATTATACACTGTAAATGTCATTAATAATTTCTCATAGCTATAGGGACCATTCAAATGAATTATGGATGAGAAATGGAAGAAAAAGAAATGTTGCCTGTTCACTTCAGAGGCCACAAATTAAAGAACGTAGCAGTTGTCAGGCTTGGAAGTTTGTACTGAAATTTGGGCTTCTAAGATTTATTCATACATCATAATTTAACATAACAATTCCTGACGCACCCTCCCCTCTCTCCTTTCATTTAGCATCTATTTCTTTCGACAAGAAGAGACGGCTTACCTGATAGGGACTATTCTTGCACCAGCTGATTCAAGGTACTTAATGTATGAAGCAGGGATATAGCTTTTTCCAAATTTCATTAGAATATCTACTGTTGCTTGAGCAAGGACTCCTATGAGCAAATTACATAATATTGAAAAATTACGATCTATTCTAATAATTACCGAATTCTACATATCCTTCAAAAGCATTTTGTTATACGGCTTTAGCCAGCAGTATTATTGGCAGTATTTATTTATTATTCACATAATAATCGGCAGAAACTTTGGCTTACTTTGATGTAAATAAAATCGATGAAAGTACATTCCTTACCTATGATGGGGCGATCGTTGATGCTTTCATGTTGCTTGTTTTTTAGGATTCCAGCGGGTTTGGATTGAACAAAGGAACAACAGATAACAGCTAGGAGAACGAGGTATATGGATAGAAACTTCATCTCTACCCAGACAGCAAGAACTATTGTGGTATTTCCCGGTAAGATTGTGAGTTGTTTATGATGTTAATAGATACCACGTGAACGTACGTTACAGCAGTCACGTGAGTCATGTGACAGTCACGAACGTTAACACATGGCCAACTGACCGCTAAATCTTAGATGATATAAAATAATGTAGTTTTTTTTCGAGGCCTGCATGTCACTTCACATCTTCATTTTTTCACTGAAGATCTAGCTGCTCAAAGAAAATGTCGGGGGGGGGGGGCCCTCCCTATGATGGACAATACGGGGATGCTCCGCCCGAAAGTGGTACCTTTTTAAGGCCAAAAGGTACTTAACTTGAGGTACCAAAAGGTACTTAAAGGTTCAACTTGACTGAGACATTTAGTATACGATGATACTACCCAAACTCTCATACAATAAGTCAATATTTTAGTTTTATCTTAGTTGGGTTATTAAGAAAAAAAGGAAAGCAAAACAAAGGTGATGATGATTTTTTTTTTTACAATTTTTTTATTAAGCAAATAAGATGTTTATTACAATGACATACGGGTATACAAGGAAAGTTAAACAACACGCTTATGATGATCTGGATGATGATTGGATGATGATCAGATGATGATACATACAGACTTTATTCTCGTCCTGAAAAGTTTTTTCAGAGAATATATACATAAATAAAATAGCTATAAATACATTAGTTACATGCATTTTTTTTTTTATTATTATTATTTTTTTTTACATGTTACATGCATATTTATTTCATCAACAAAGGATTAATTTTAATTATTTTAGTGTTCTGCATAACTTGAGTGCATGAGAGGTCCAGAGCGTTTCAGATCTTGACAGACCCGTAGTAGTAGGTTCTTTGTCCAGTTGCGGTCTTGAGCAGGGGGATCTGACGTTTCTGTGAATTTCTTGTATTGCACGTCGAAACGTCTGAGCGTTAATGAACTGTTCAGTTAAACTGTCTGGTGCACAACCAGTCATACATTATTTGAATGCCATGATGGTGTTTGGATAGTAAAGTTGCTGCCTGATGATGATCAGAAGATGATGATGATGGTGATGATGATTATGATAATTATGATGATAATGATACGATAATGATGTTGATGATGATGTTCAGTTGATGTTGATGATGATGTTCAGATGATGTTGATGATGATGTTCAGATGGTGATGATGATGTTCAGATGATGTTGATGATGATGTTCAGATGATGTTGATGATGATGTTCAGATGATGATGATGATGATGTTCAGATGATGGCGATGATCACGGATAATAGTAATTTATGATGATGATGATGACGATGATGATGATGGTGATGATGATGTTCAGATGATTACGATGATCACGGATGATGGCGATGATGATGTCATCAGTTCTGGAATAACTCATAAATCTTGTGATATATACTAGAAATATATTCCAGATGTCCTATCTTTTAGAACCCTGATGTCATCAATAGGTATATAAAGTGACGAACAAGTGTGAGCAAGCAATTTGGCACGAGACTTCAAAGAAACATATTGCAAACAGATCCTCAGGACAAGAAGAATAAACAGGTTGGTTTACTAAATAGTCCCCTTCACATCAGTTCCCTGCACCATCTTGAAAGGTAGGCATGTCTTTGCATAGATGCGAGATGAACAATGAGCTTGCAATGATAGAGACCTTTTTTTAACAACTTGGACAATTATTCACATGTCTCTATCAATGCAAGCTCATCATTCATCTCACTTCAATGTAAAGGTATGGCTACCTTTCAAGATGGCGCAGGGAACTGTGAAGGGGACGATTCTCCTTGAGCTCGACAGCTTAGCCAGTGACACTATGAACATATACAAACCTTAACTGCCAAGTCAAATAAGATGGTAGATGTCCTAGCATATGCTCCGTACTGACCCCTCTCCCTCCCCCTGACATCAATTGCTCTGGGGTACATTGCTCATGATTATATGACTTATGAATGAATTATAAATGGTATCATAAATTTCTCATAGTTATAGGGACCATTCATTATAGATGAGAATTGGAAGAAACTCAAATGATTACCATTCACTTTAGGGGATAAAAATTAAAAAAGGCTATCGGGCTGCCGTTGCCAGGTCCCAGGTAGCCCAAGCATAGAGCTAGGGACTGGTCATAAAGTAAAGGGGATAGGCTGGCAAAACTAGGATTGAATTAGCATTTTTCATGCTGGCCCATTATTAAATGCAGTTGAAGAAGTGATGACCCACCCCCAGTTCTGAAGCAAAATTGCATAGATGTTTGATGTTAGATGTTTCATTTCATAAATAGCCCACCCCTTTCAAGGAGCTCAAAATTATGTGGCCAGTGCCCCCTGTTTTTGCCGGCCCACTCCCGCTTTACTTTATGACCAGTCCCTTAGTGGGCTGTGATGTCATTAGCTTCAGTGAGTGAACTATTCAAATTTCTTATGGTTCGAAAAGATGCCTTCAGGAGCACTTTTTGAGTTCTGCAATTTGCCCCTCCCCAGCAACTGATGCTTCAGGGGCACATTTATTCATAAGATTCATAAATACAGGTCTTGCTTGACATTTTGAATTTAATATCATATCAGTAAGCCCAGTAAACCCCAGTAAACCCCATTCACACCTTAACGGCCCTTAGGGACTAACTTGACTATTTCTTCTAATATTCAGGTGGATTCAAGAATTAAAGAAAACCACTGTTATGAAGGATACTATATTCTTCTATTCAAACAAATATATTGTATAAATATATGTCTTTAGATCAAAGAAGATTGCTTTTCTTGATATTTTCATAATGACGCAACAAACTGACCCCTCCCCCTAATGTCTGGGTTTTGGCTTTTAATTACAATCTGAGTTCTTGTTGTTAGATTGACAGAGGCCAAAACCTCAGCTGTCTTGGATTTATACTGTGTTGGTTGCGTGATTATAAAAATGGGTAAAATAATTGTGTAAATTTTGTGGATCGAACATTGGAATACACTCTTTCTATCATTGTACAATATTCATGCAGCCAATTGTGTCAACCCAAATAAACATGTCACATGATTTAAAAAGGACTGGAGAGGTTTTTATTATCCAAGGGAGTGTTAGACTGTTCTTGGGTCTTTTCAAAACCCCGCACAATTCCTCCAATTAGTTGCTTACATATAAATGGCGAGGAACGCCTGGTCAATATCATGAATTTTACACCAACTCAAAATGCTCAATTTTGAGCTTAATCCGTTGGTGTAAAATTCATGAAATTGACCAGGCGTTCCTCGCCCTTTATATATTAGTCACTTAAATGAAATTTTACTGCGTTTTTTAAAACGCCTCAAAATGACCCCAAATCAACCCAAACCATGGGTTATAGTCCACGGGAAACGCCCTAAACACAAGATAATACATTTTCGGGTTCAAAACTGTCAAAAAAAACGCAAAAACCATATAGGAACAGCGAGGAACGCCTGGTCAATTTCATGAATTTTACACCACCTCAAAATGTTCAATTTTGAGCTTAATCCGTTGGTGTAAAATTCATGAAATTGACCAGGCGTTCCTCGAACTCCTTCGCCGTTCCTATGTGGTTTTTGCGTTTTTTTGACAGTTTTGAACCCGAAAATGTATTTTCTTGTCTTTGGGGCGTTTCCCATGGACTATAATCCATGGTTTGGGTGGATTTGGGGTCATTTTGAGGCGTTTTAAAAAACGCAATAAAATTTCATTTAAGTGACTAATATATAAAGGGCGAGGAACGCCTGGTCAATTTCATGAATTTTACACCACCTCAAAATGTTCAATTTTGAGCTTAATCCGTTGGTGTAAAATTCATGAAATTGACCAGGCGTTCCTCGAACTCCTTCGCCGTTCCTATGTGGTTTTTGCGTTTTTTTGACAGTTTTGAACCCGAAAATGTATTTTCTTGTCTTTGGGGCGTTTCCCATGGACTATAATCCATGGTTTGGGTGGATTTGGGGTCATTTTGAGGCGTTTTAAAAAACGCATTAAAATTTCATTTAAGTGACTAATATATAAAGGGCGAGGAACGCCTGGTCAATTTCATGAATTTTACACCACCTCAAAATGTTCAATTTTGAGCTTAATCCGTTGGTGTAAAATTCATGAAATTGACCAGGCGTTCCTCGCCGTCCCTATGTGGTTTATGCGTTTTTTTGAAGGTTTTGAACCCGAAAATGTATTTTCTTGTGATTGGGGCGTTTCCCGTGGACTATAACCAATGGTTTGGGTGGATTTGGAGTCATTTTGAGGCGTTTTAAAAAACGCAATAAAATTTCATTCAATGACTTATATATAAAGGGCGAGGAACGCCTGGTCAATTTCATGAATTTTACACCACCTCAAAAGGTTCAATTTTGAGCTTAATCCGTTGGTGTAAAATTCATGAAATTGACCAGGCGTTCCTCGCCGTTCCTATGTGGTTTATGCGTTTTTTTGATAGTTTTGAACCCGAAAATGTATTTTCTTGTCTTTGGGGTGTTTCCCGTGGACTATAACCAATGGTTTGGGTGGATTTGGGGTCATTTTGAGGCGTTTTAAAAAACGCAGTAAAATTTCATTTAAGTGACTAATATATAAAGGGCGAGCAACGCCTGGTCAATTTCATGAATTTTACACCACCTCAAAATGTTCAATTTTGAGCTTAATCCGTTGGTGTAAAATTCATGAAATTGACCAGGCGTTCCTCGCCGTCCCTATGTGGTTTTTGCGTTTTTTTGACAGTTTTGAACCCGAAAATGTATTTTCTTGTGTTTGGGGCGTTTCCCGTGGACTATAACCCATGGTTTGGGTGGATTTGGGGTCATTTTGGGGCATTTTGAAAATCGCCGAAAAATGTCATTCAATGACTTATATATAAAGGGCGAGGAACGCCTGGTCAATTTCATGAATTTTACACCACCTCAAAATGTTCAATTTTGAGCTTAATCCGTTGGTGTAAAATTCATGAAATTGACCAGGCGTTCCTCGAACTCCTTCGCCGTTCCTATGTGGTTTTTGCGTTTTTTTGACAGTTTTGAACCCGAAAATGTATTTTCTTGTGTTTGGGGCGTTTCCCATGGACTATAATCCATGGTTTGGGTGGATTTGGGGTCATTTTGAGGCGTTTTAAAAAACGCAATAAAATTTCATTTAAGTGACTAATATATAAAGGGCGAGGAACGCCTGGTCAATTTCATGAATTTTACACCACCTCAAAATGTTCAATTTTGAGCTTAATCCGTTGGTGTAAAATTCATGAAATTGACCAGGCGTTCCTCGCCGTCCCTATGTGGTTTATGCGTTTTTTTGACAGTTTTGAACCCGAAAATGTATTTTCTTGTCTTTGGGGCGTTTCCCGTGGACTATAACCAATGGTTTGGGTGGATTTGGGGTCATTTTGAGGCGTTTTAAAAAACGCAGTAAAATTTCATTCAAGTGACTAATATATAAAGGGCGAGGAACGCCTGGTCAATTTCATGAATTTCACACCACCTCAAAATGTTCAATTTTGAGCTTAATCCGTTGGTGTAAAATTCATGAAATTGACCAGGCGTTCCTCGCCGTCCCTATGTGGTTTTTGCGTTTTTTTGATAGTTTTGAACCCGAAAATGTATTTTCTTGTCTTTGGGGCGTTTCCCGTGGACTATAACCAATGGTTTGGGTGGATTTGGGGTCATTTTGAGGCGTTTTAAAAAACGCAGTAAAATTTCATTTAAGTGACTAATATATAAAGGGCGAGCAACGCCTGGTCAATTTCATGAATTTTACACCACCTCAAAATGTTCAATTTTGAGCTTAATCCGTTGGTGTAAAATTCATGAAATTGACCAGGCGTTCCTCACCGTCCCTATGTGGTTTTTGCGTTTTTTTGACAGTTTTGAACCCGAAAATGTATTTTCTTGTGTTTGGGGCGTTTCCCGTGGACTATAACCCATGGTTTGGGTGGATTTGGGGTCATTTTGGGGCATTTTGAAAATCGCCGAAAAATGTCATTCAATGACTTATATATAAAGGGCGAGGAACGCCTGGTCAATTTCATGAATTTTACACCACCTCAAAATGTTCAATTTTGAGCTTAATCCGTTGGTGTAAAATTCATGAAATTGACCAGGCGTTCCTCGCCGTCCCTATGTGGTTTATGCGTTTTTTTGACAGTTTTGAACCCGAAAATGTATTTTCTTGTGTTTGGGGCGTTTCCCGTGGACTATAACCCATGGTTTGGGTGGATTTGGGGTCATTTTGGGGCATTTTGAAAATCGCCGAAAAATGTCATTCAATGACTTATATATAAAGGGCGAGGAACGCCTGGTCAATTTCATGAATTTTACACCACCTCAAAATGTTCAATTTTGAGCTTAATCCGTTGGTGTAAAATTCATGAAATTGACCAGGCGTTCCTCGAACTCCTTCGCCGTTCCTATGTGGTTTTTGCGTTTTTTTGACAGTTTTGAACCCGAAAATGTATTTTCTTGTCTTTGGGGCGTTTCCCATGGACTATAATCCATGGTTTGGGTGGATTTGGGGTCATTTTGAGGCATTTTGAAAATCGCCGAAAAATTTCATTCAATGACTTATATATAAAGGGCGAGGAACGCCTGGTCAATTTCATGAATTTTACACCACCTCAAAATGTTCAATTTTGAGCTTAATCCGTTGGTGTAAAATTCATGAAATTGACCAGGCGTTCCTCGCCGTCCCTATGTAGTTTATGCGTTTTTTTGACAGTTTTGAACCCGAAAATGTATTTTCTTGTGTTTGGGGCGTTTCCCGTGGACTATAACCCATGGTTTGGGTGGATTTGGGGTCATTTTGGGGCATTTTGAAAATCGCCGAAAAATGTCATTCAATGACTTATATATAAAGGGCGAGGAACGCCTGGTCAATTTCTTTAATTTTACACCACCTCAAAATGTTCAATTTTGAGCTTAATCCGTTGGTGTAAAATTCATGAAATTGACCAGGCGTTCCTCGCCGTCCCTATGTGGTTTTTGCGTTTTTTTGACAGTTTTGAACCCGAAAATGTATTTTCTTGTGTTTGGGGCGTTTCCCGTGGACTATAACCCATGGTTTGGGTGGATTTGGGGTCATTTTGGGTCATTTTGAAAATCGCCGAAAAATGTCATTCAATGACTTATATATAAAGGGCGAGGAACGCCTGGTCAATTTCATGAATTTCACACCACCTCAAAATGTTCAATTTTGAGCTTAATCCGTTGGTGTAAAATTCATGAAATTGACCAGGCGTTCCTCGCCGTCCCTATGTGGTTTTTGCGTTTTTTTGACAGTTTTGAACCCGAAAATGTATTTTCTTGTCTTTGGGGCGTTTCCCGTGGACTATAACCAATGGTTTGGGTGGATTTGGGGTCATTTTGAGGCGTTTTAAAAAACGCAATAAAATTTTATTTAAGTGACTAATATATAAAGGGCGAGCAACGCCTGGTCAATTTCATGAATTTTACACCACCTCAAAATGTTCAATTTTGAGCTTAATCCGTTGGTGTAAAATTCATGAAATTGACCAGGCGTTCCTCGCCGTCCCTATGTGGTTTTTGCGTTTTTTTTGACAGTTTTGAACCCGAAAATGTATTTTCTTGTGTTTGGGGCGTTTCCCGTGGACTATAACCCATGGTTTGGGTGGATTTGGGGTCATTTTGGGGCATTTTGAAAATCGCCGAAAAATGTCATTCAATGACTTATATATAAAGGGCGAGGAACGCCTGGTCAATTTCATGAATTTTACACCACCTCAAAATGTTCAATTTTGAGCTTAATCCGTTGGTGTAAAATTCATGAAATTGACCAGGCGTTCCTCGAACTCCTTCGCCGTTCCTATGTGGTTTTTGCGTTTTTTTGACAGTTTTGAACCCGAAAATGTATTTTCTTGTGTTTGGGGCGTTTCCCGTGGACTATAACCCATGGTTTGGGTGGATTTGGGGTCATTTTGAGGCATTTTCAAAATCGCAGAAAATTTTTATTCAAGTGACATATATATAAAAGGCGAGGAACGCCTTGGCAATTTCATGAATTTTACACCACCTCAAAATGTTCAATTTTGAGCTTAATCCGTTGGTGTAAAATTCATGAAATTGACCAGGCGTTCCTCGCCGTTCCTATGTGGTTTTTGCGGATTTTTTGAAAGTTTTGAACCCGAAAATGTATTTTCTTGTCTTTGGGGCGTTTCCCGTGGACTATAACCAATGGTTTGGATGGATTTAGAACAGAACAGAACAGCCCACCACTTCCTTGGGCAATCAAAACCTGTCCATTCCATTTTAGATAATGTCACATGTTTATTTTGGTTGACACAATTGGCTGCATGAATATTGTACAGTGATAGAAAGAACGTATTTTAATAGAATGAAAAATATTATATATCGTAGAAGCATGGAATAAAGAAATGATACTTATTCGTTTGTCTCACGATTGATGGTGATGTGTGCCGTCCTTTACAAATGTTCCAATCGTGAGACAAACGAATAAGTCTCATTTCTTTAATGAGTTCTAATTTTCGATAACTAAAATTCATGATACAAAAAATTAACATTTTTTTCACCCATTCTTCTAATTATGTTATGTTATGTTATCGTTTATAACATAGTCGCTTTCCTGAATTCTTGAATCCACCTGAATATTAGAAGAAATCGAGGGGTCAATTTATATAGTCCCTAAGGGTCATGATAGGAACTGGATGGATGGATGGATGGATGGATGGATGGGTGGATGGATGAATGGATGGATGGATGGGTGGGTGGTTGGATGGAATGAATAGATGGAATGAATATACAGACAGATGGATAGAGGGATGGATGGATGGATGGGTGGATGAATGGATGGAATGAATAGATTAAATGAATATAGACAGATGGAAAGAGGGGTGGGGGGATGGATGGATGGATAGATCGACAGACAGAATGACAGATAGATACTTAATTTGAACAGTACCTAGCAGCCAAAGGTTGAATTGCATAATATAAAAAATACTAATTAAGGGACAAGTCATTATTTATCACCTGGGGGTTCCCAACATGCAACAGTTCCGAATACCTACCTTTCCATGTTCCCTACGGTGAAGTCTTCTGTTAGTCACGGTAAAGTTATTCGTACACCAACATACACGTACAGTAGATACGCGAGCGTCTGGTTTCCATACTGGAGCTTTCTCTCCAAGCTTACTTTCCTCCTCTAATTAAGTACTGTATATGAAATATAGTAAACATGTTCAATAATATAATAGTCCCCTTCACAGTTCCCTTGCAATGATAGAGACCTTTTTTAACACCTTGGACAATTATTCACGTCTCTATCATTACAAGCTCACCGTATGTCTTGCTTCGATGCAAAGGCACAGCTATCTTTCAAGATGGCACAGGGAACTGTGAAGGGGACTATTAGGAAAGAGTTTAGTGGTCAAGGGGGTTTAGTTGGCGAGTAGGATGGGTAGCATTTGTGGCATGTGCTTCTAGAGGCTCCTGAAAGGGGAGGGGGTTCCTAATCCTAATCCTAATTCCTAATCCCAAAATTTTGCAAAATCTCAGTGCCAAAATTTGCCAAAATCCCAGTCAAATCCCAATCCCAGTAATGGCTAAATCCCAGTCCCAGTGCATGAAATCCCATATTTCCAGCCAAAAAAAAAAGGGGAATCCCAGCTCCCTGCTGCGATGCGGTCTCTTACCGCTGTGAAATTCAAGGCTGGGGTCACTGGTTCAGTTCATCAATAAAAACCATGTGAGTTGAATTTCAAACCCAATCTTAACAGAAAAAATACCAATTTATTTAAATCAATAAAGAAGGAAAAAAGATATCTAAAACTAATTTTTCCATACAAAAAAATTCTACTATTCCTACTCTTTTAATACTACATAAATAAACACTCTTACGGGCACACCTTCAGGTATAACAATTTTTATAATTTTAGCATATTCTACAAAGCTTTTGTGTTGAATTTTAATTTCTAGATAATACCATTTATTCCTAAGGGCCAGTACTCTCTTCAGCATAGGAGAGGAGGGGAATGATGAGAAGATTAAGAAGAGAGGGAAGGGAGGGACAGGAAGGATGTGTAAAGGAACCGGTCATAATTTACAGGGTAAAGAATGAATGATCCCTAAGGGGAGGTGAGGGTAATAGAGGGAAAGAGGGTAGAAGAACTTGGTAACTAACTATACAGCTAACCCAGTAACTTCATACCAGATATCTTTTCCTCTTCCTCTTCAAGTGCTGGGTAGAGTCCAACATAGTAAATTGGCTATTATTTATCATTCGCAATATACACGTCACAACTATAGAGTGAAATCACTAAACACGTGAAATAAAGATTGCTTGTTAAAGTGTAATAGTCAAATAGACACAAAAGAAAACAATGGAATTAGGGTATACTAATAATAAAAGTGTATTAGTCTAATATATATTTCACGGGTTCAGTGATTTCATTCTAGAGATAGGAAAAACACTAAAAAAAAGAAGGAAAATACTAAATCTATGCATCTGTCAGATTGACCTACTTCGCTTTTTCAAAGCAATGATGAGGATGTATGATCAAGATTGCACATTTGGATTTTATACTCAAAATATTCCTGCATTTTATATAAATAATGACTTTGAAGTCAAAGAACCAGTTAATTGCCAGCATCTTGAATAACCCCACCCTCTGGCTGAGACCAATGGGCCTTTCCTGACTGAGATGGGGAACATGGTGCATTGTGGTCTAGCTTGAGTACAAACATCTTTTGTTTGTTGAAGCTAGAGTACAATGCATCCTGCTTCCTGTTTTACGAATTCTGAAAAGGCCTATTGGACATTTGGTATCCCATAGACCACTCTCATGTGACGGCAAAGCAGCTCAATTTGGAGGACAAAACAAGAGATTTTCAATCTTCTGAGAATTGGAACCTGATGTGCTGCAAGGGGTCTATAGAAAGGATTGATTCCAGGGTCTCTTCTTGCTATTCCACTAACCAGTTTCAAATTATGTTTTAGCAAAATATCAAATGCAATATTATGGACTAAGATCTAAGGAGAATAGTAAATTACAAGACAAAGTTTGTCTGGCCTAATATGATTCAAGAACTAATAAATGGAAAAACCGATCCTAAATATTGCAAGTACAGGCCCCTCCATCCTCCTGTTCCACAGGAGGCCCAGGCCCAATAGAATTAGAATTTAGAACTGATATGCTTAAAGTGCATAGGTGAATACTCCTTGAATAGAACTGTCTCGAATTGCTTGAATGACCACATAACTATAGATTTAAGGCAAGACTGGAGTAGAGAATACAGTAAATTTATGGATAGAAAACCCCAGCCTCGACTTGAATCTATTGTTCTGTGGCCATTCAAGTGAATTAGGGAAGGGTATATTGTCAGCTATGTGCGAAGTATAAGCTAGGATAACAACATCTTCCCCAAAAGACTTTAGCTTTAAGGTCTTCTAGGCATAGCGTGAAGCCTGTTCCTTGATTAATACCCATTTTTAGGTCTCAAAGGATACTGGAATGTGACTATTGTAAGTTGAGATATTAATCCTGGCCATTATCTTGGCTGCAATTTCTGTCCCAAGGTGAACGGTTGACAAAAATCGACGGTAAAAGGGACACAGTTCAAATACTCACAGCCCACACATGTTGCCGTCTGGGTATTCAGGAAAATAATAAAACCAACGATATAAAGAATAATCAGAATTGCAAACGCAATCAGGATCTGGATTCTCTTTCTACGCTTGTCCCATTCGCCAAATGTTATGTAAGGCAAGAGTATAAAGGCGAGGAAGAAACCAAAGACAAAACCAGCCATGTGTGCAAAGTTATCAACATAAGGTAGAAGACCAACTAGAAGAAGTAGTAGAACAACTCCACATAGTTTTAAGAGTGCTGTTATTGGTTTCTTGATTATCTGCCAACTTTGAATGAGTTCGACGAAGAGGCAGGCTATGATGCCAAACATTGATCCAGATGGGCCAACCTGAAAGCAAGCATCAGTACATTATTTTTGTCGTCACACTGAAAAAAAATTCAAAATTCAAATGGCACAAATGCTATAAATTCTCATGCAACTTCTCTTGAGAAAAAAAAAATTTAATTCGGGGACTAAGTGAATATTCTCTGTGTAACTCTAGTAATGCTACCAAATTGTGAAGATTTTTTACTGAAAATTGCAGAAAGTAGAAGGCTGTTCTACTTTTCATGCAAAGAAAAATGGGAAAATAAAAGTTGTGCGCACAAAAGTTTCCCCAGTACAATTTGTAACATACTTTTCTCGTTAAACAAGTTGCATGAGAAATTGTGGCACATAACAGTGCCTTGAGAAGGGCAGGGAACTCGTGTCATGAAAAATACAGTTTGATACACAATTCCGTGTTCCAGGGGCGGATCCAGGGAAGGGGTGCAGGGGATGCGCACCCCCTGGATAGACTTTGTGAACCCTATTTTGAAGCTAACCAATACAAACATTTAATCTTTTCTCTCTTTGATTCTAAGTGTTGCACCCCTCCTTAGGCTGACTTTGTGTCTTTTTCTTGGTTCGGCATTTTCGCGGGCCGGCAACCCTACAATGCTATACACCTCCCTGGACAAAATCCTGGATCTGCCCCTGAGTGCAGTTTCCAGTCTATCTCAATCTCAGAAGTTCTTAGTAATGTTTTACGAACTGTAAACGTTAGCGAATGGGCAAATTTTCCAGCCTTCTGAAACGTCATTAATAAGTGGGGAAAAACAGGTGCACTTATAGAGTGTAGCCTAGCTCACACCTAGCTCATACACATAAGTGTGAGGAATGACTGTTTGCATATTTGAGGTTTTCTTTTTAACTATATTAAAAGTTAGCAAGCCAAGCTTTTCAAAAACTGGTCAACAAGGTGTTTTTTGTACGTGGGTATACTGACCTCTACTTGGTAAGGAATAAGGATAGCACTAATGAGGTAGCCACCAATTCCACTGAAGATATATATAATGGCTATTCGTATCCATCCAGCCAACTTCTCCAGGTCACGCAATATTGTAAAGTTAAATACCAATGTGCAGGCTAAATGGATAACGCTAGGAGAAAAAAAACTTAGGTTAGTATCCCATTTTTCAGGGATCAGCGGTAATGCACTTGCCTCTCAACTCTAGGGTCTCTGGTTTGATTCCTGGACTCGGCATCACATATGAGTAAAGTTTGTTAGGTTTCTTTGTTGATTCAAGGGTTTTTCTCAGGGTTCTCCGGTTTCCCTCCCTTCAAACAAAACCTAACAAGCTAAATTACAATTTGATTTGTGGGTTAGCCGTGACCTGACTTTGATCAGCCCAGAGGTTATGTTTCAGGGTTCGATCATAGTGGTGAGAGCACTTGCCTCTCATCAAGACGACCAACGTTTGAGTCCTGCCAGTCTTGGTGTTGTATGTGAGTAGAGCTTCTACAGTGTAGTTGCTTTTTTCCTGTGCTTCGAGGGTTTTTCTCAGAGTTCTCTGTTTTTCCTCCCTCCACAAAAATTAACTTCTAAATTCCAATTCCATCATGGAATGAGGGCCACAGGTTTGTTAGCCACTGGCTATTAAGTGCTACTCTTGTAAAAACAAGGACAAGTTTTTTTCAGGCAAGAGGTTGTTTCAGAGAATGGAGGGTTTCCCCCTTTCCCCCCATTTGAATTACCTATTGAATATTCCCCTTACCCTGCATGTAGAAATAAAGCCATCCATAGACGATAAATTTGATCAGCAACTTTAGGCTTAATAAATGGAATCATTCCACAGATGGTTTTCAGACAGTCCACCTGTCAACATATCATGAATTAAAAACATTAACATACAGCAGAAATTAAATAGTACGGCTGGTTCTAATGAAGACATTTTCTGGCCACTAAGGGCTTTCTGACTCACAGGTTTCCTGTGTTAGAGGTCTGGGTATGGTAACTATCAGTCCACCAAACCTCTGGCACAGGCAGTCCATGCAGCTCAAAAATTCTAGATTGTCCTGCAGACGGCTTCCTTTACACTTCATTTCCACCTCCAACACAAAAATTCCACATGGTGGAAAAGACACAGAAGGTGCTGTAAAATCTCTCTGAATAAAGGCTATTGTGCAGGCATTTCATTAGAAGCCCGCAACCGGTGAAATCCGGCATCTACTTTCCATATCTGAGCCGCCTACTTTTGCCATTCCAAGTCCTAATTGTTTGGCCCCTTCATTGATACAGCTGTCTATATTAAGTAATCCATCTGCTTACTTGAAATTTTAATGAAATCCCTGTTGTGTCATTCAAAAAATTTGCAGCCAGTTATATGAGTTTTCTCTTAAATGATCCAATTTTAATGCCCATTTTTGTGAGGCAATACTATAGACCCCTTGCATGTGACGTCAAAGCAGCTTAGTTTGGAGGACAAAACATAAGAAATTCAATCTCCTGAGAATTGGAAACCTATTGTTTTGTCCTCCAAATTGAGCTGCATTCCGATGTGCTGGAGGGGTCTATCTGACTTGTCTCGAACAAAGCATGGCAGAACATCATACCTGAGAGCAGAGTGTAGCATTCTCGTGGAAATATCCTCGTCTAAACTCACACTCCTCTCTGCTAACTATGACACACTGGGCTTGTGTTCTTACACAACATGGACGTCCTGTCACTTCGCATGTCATGTGAGGGAAATCTGCAGCACTGACATTCTTGTTTGTTTTCTTGCATTTCTATGAAATACACAGATAGGCAATGAAATGGTTATTGATTTAAACTGCTTAGGATGATTGATGGATGGGAGGGATGGAGAGACAGAGAGAGGGAGGGAGGGAAGGAAGGAAGGATGAAGGGAGGTATAGACCCTTTGCACTAGTTCCCAATTTGGGGGCCAACACAAAAGGACTCCCTTCTGTTTAGGATTGAAATCCTTTTGATGTAAATATTTTTCTTTTTTTACCACTGTTTTGATTGCTACTTGATGAAGCAAATCAGGCAATACACATCTGTCAATCAAACAATTTGGTGCCTTTACATACTCTGATTAACGGCAGTGTATTGCCAGATTTCCATGTCACAACTGTTGTCTCAGTTGTTGACTGTTGACGGTAATCAGTGCATTGAAATGAAAACAGTGGTAATGCCCAGACAGGGATTGAGTGCAAGGAGTCTATTTAAAAAAATGTTAACTTACAGGCCATCTCGTGATGTCCCAAAGATCCCACTCATAAGGTTTAACTGATGGTGGATCTTGACATAACCTAAAGAATAACAAGTTAAGAACAACAAACAAGTATGAAATTCAAGACAAAAGACTGATAATATGAATAGAATGCAAGGCTAATCACTCAAGAGAGAGGTTTCATGCACTGATATGCTTACTCCTGTGTGCAAGGAGGAACCCTCAATCATTTACTTTAATCATGCAGCAGCAATATTCATAGTTGAAAAAATAGGTTTTGAATTCCTTGAGTCTTTGCCCTCGCTTTGAGGCATTTCAGAATGTTTCAAACAAAGGTTTTTGCTTTCATGGGGATAAACATGGCACCATAAGATAAAAGCGCAAAGACTCACAGACTCTGTTCTCTTTTTATAACTGTGAATTTGAGAACATCATAAATTGACAAATACTTCAATAATGTTGTTTCTTACTGTGGGTCCTGTCCGCACACGGCCCGAGACTTGTTTCCTTTGGAATACTCTTTAAAGTTGGTGAATGCATGCTGTCAATAAATCCATAGGAAAAATATCAATGATGTACATTATTTGCATCACCACTACCATCCACTAGGATAACACCTTCAAGAACAATAACACCACCATAACTAATGAGGAAAACAAGACCAACACAGCCAACATTTTACACAAACACCACCACTGAACAAACACCACCACCACTTAATAAACATTACCACCATGGAACCACCAACACAATACCACCACTAACAACAACACCACAACAACACACTAACACACCACCATCACAGCAACAACAACACTAGCACCACCACCACCACAACAACAACAACACTACAATACCACCACCACAGCAACAACAACACTATCACCACCTTGCACAACAACACTACAACACCCCCACAACAACAACACTACAACACCACCACCACCACAGCAACAACAACACTAGCACCAACTTGCAAAACAACATTACAACACCACCACAACAACACTACAACACCACCACCACAACAACACTACAACACCACCACCACAACAACACCACCACAGCAAAAACCCTACAACACCACCACCACAGCAACAACAACACTAGCACCACCTTGCACAACATTACAACACCACCACCACAACAACAACACTACAACACCACCACCACAACAACAACACTACAACACCACCACCACGACAACACCACCACAGCAACAACACTAGCACCACCTTGCACAACAACACTACAACACCTCCACAACAACAACAACACTACAACACCACCACCTTGCACAACAACACTACAACACCACCACCACAACAACACTACAACACCACCACCACAACAACAACACTACAACACCAACAAACACTTGAGAACACGTAAATTAAACTAGGGGTTTAAACTAAGGGTGTAATTTAGAGAATATGCAAAACAAAAGGGGCAATATTCTTACCGAACAATTAGCGGGATTAGACTGGATACATCCTGATCCGTCTGTCTTTATACAACATCCTGACATGGCCTCCTGGTTACGTTCTCGTTTAAGAACCTCTCTCAGTAGCTTGTCATCTCTCATACATGGTGCAAACTTTGCACCAAGATGAATCAATGCTGCCTAGAAAACCAAACAAATAAAATACAAACCAGCATCAGAAACACTCAAGGATTGACCACATAGTTACAATGTAACTTTGTCTGGGATGCTATTCTAAGTAATTGCATAACTGACACACAGTAGATCATGCCTAGAGACCATAAGGTGTCTTTATATTCAATCATGGCATTCTACGACATTATAGAGTAGAAATAAGGACATCAGTGAAACCAAACTCAGTACGAGGTCTCTTCTTGTCCAAATGAAGATACACTGTTACAGTCACGGCACGTCTGCAGCACACATTTTTACAGTTATTAGCCCTTCAAGGTTGAGGAAAAAACTGGGTCGAGTTGGCATTCCAGTGCATTGTGGGAGTATTTAGGGGACGAAATAGATGCTATCTTGGAAATATGTCCCTCAAACAGTCCCATAATGCACTGTAATGCCAGCTCGACCCAGTTTTTTTCTCAAGATTGGAATGGCTAATAGAAAATGTCTTCTTATCAATCACAGTACGCGAGATTCCATACAGTCATGACATGCTCACGCCATGGCACTTTTGTTACAACATCATAAGCTAGTAGAAAGATAGCAAGTTCTTACATTTGGGCCAATAAGAATGTTTGTAGTGGCTCAAATAGTTTATGCAACAGACACGACTTACATGGTTGGGTCCAATCCAGAAGTTATCAAGATCCCTTTCTTGTAAATACTCTGGTACTAGGGTTCCTTGTCGGCTTTTACTGACCTGTAAAAAAACCCACACACAATGGAATTGACATATTATAACAAAAGCGAGATTAAGGTACTGTATGAAAGCACACACAAGAAGGTCATGTGCTTTCTGTCTTAAGGTATGATGAGTTCTAAAGTATAGATTTAATTTGAAGGTGGCACATGGAACGGTACCAAAATGATGACATCTAGATGTCGAACCAGTCACAGTGCATGGAAATGCCAAACTTTTCTTACAGACATGTGTCTGGTAATCAGTATTCAGTATTTTTATCCTGAGCATTCGGAGGACTATAGGAGGTTATATAGGAAAACAAACGTGTGTGAAAAAAATGGTAGAATATTTTTGCTTGATTTTTCCATTTGCTTGTGTTATGGGTGACAATATACTAGGCCTCAGGTACAAATTCATTTTTCCTTTCTCTGTTATCTAAATTCGGCTCCCTATTGGTTTCCACAAGATCATGTTGATTGTATCATACAATACACCTAAGTCCAAAATGGCGCATGGCCGAGTGAGTTACATGAAAGCGAGGCATCCAGGACCAAATGCAAAGGATATGGTGTCTATGCAAAGTATACACTTAATGTTCAGTCTTTCTTACCTTCTTACATTCAGAAACACAACAATTTTGACATCAAGTTATAAGAAAACACTGTAAATTTGTCAATTTGTCCCTGGATGCCTCGTTGTATAAGTCAGGCAATACAGACAATACTTACCAGTTCATTTCGTTCGGTGAAAGTAAAGCCAATAGGGGCAAAGCCATACACAGCAAGAGTAACAATCAGTACGACAAATTGTACAAAAGATACCCAGTACGTAAAATAAGGCCTAGAAAATGAATTTATGTATTATCATAAAAATAACAAGTAAGTTGAAGAAAACGTTGTCAGGTTGAAAATGTGTAATCATCTCAGCTAAGACTGAAGGGTGTTGCATTGTTGTTGCATTGCACAGTTTTTCAGCTCTCAGACATGGATCCAAGTTGCTGAGCAAAACATTTTGTCACTCTTTATGTATGCGCAGAGGCTCCTCTGATGTATGCGTATGTATGCAAACACTCTCAAAATGCCCAGGATATTGACTACCTAGAATACCCCTCAGTCCTCGATGATCTAACCTTTTCAACCTAACAATGTTTTATTTATTTGGTCTCTACATACATACATGTATATGTTAGCAGCATCTTACAGACACTTAACCCTTAAATGTGAAATCTTCTCTAGAAATTATTATCCCTTCCCCTAAAGGGAAGCATTGGTGGAGTTGCCGTGAGAGGGCTCACCTCTTACCAATGGTTTGAGTCCCACTGGGCTCATTGTTTTATGTGAGTAGAGTTGGTTAGTGCTCTTCGGTGCTTCAAGGGTTTTTCTCCATGTTCTTTGGTTTTCCTCCCTCTGCAAAAATCAACTTCTTAATTCTAAATTGATCTAGTTTTAGATGTACCTGTGGTCACTGAGATTGTCCATCTGCCTTCTCACTGTACTTGATAGTCTTTTCCTCTTAATAGTTCTATTCATCCACCTCCCAACCAGTCCCTTTCCATACTGACGCCTGTTGGCATTGGTTACTTCTGGTTTTCCCGCCATTCGTTTGCCTCGTACATTGGCCTGAGCTCCTGCAGGACCCCTAGAAAAAATATAACACCAAACTTGTCAATGATATTTTACGATGTATCCAGTTTTGTAAATTCATAATAACTAGCTCGAAAACTAGTTTTGGGACGTGTCATTGTGTCAAATCGAACAAGTGAATAAGAATTTTACTGAAGCTTTGGACGTTAGTTCTTAGTCTGAAATGAGATGTCAACAAAATCAGCAAATTTTTTGTCTTTTTTTTGACGTTTTTAAAGATCTAATCTTATTTATTTTTTAATGTTGTGTTTTAGCTAAATTTCTAGTTTAATCTTCCCCAACATATAGCATAGAATTACCAGCACACACGTCTACAAGACGCATGCTAGTACATGTACAGTTAAGATAGCTAACATGTGCAGGAGGATAAAAGCAAACAGCATGATAAGGTAGATTTAATGGTGTAATATTTATAAAGTCCTGGAGATAAGTTGCAGATTTATTTTTTTTTGGCAAATGGAAAATGGGAATGATAGGGCAAATATCATCTCTTTACGAGAGGTATCCAGTGTACCCATGGGATGGGAGGGTGGGGGAAGAATTGGGCTGAAAAACTTTGAGGCAACTTATCTGCAGGTTTATTTTCAAGATTCAAGATACAGTTGTACTAACAAGATGGTAGGCAGAGAAGCAGCCTCAGTTGGAAACTTCAACTCTGATCTTTAACAGAATCAGGAAAAATCAACATTAAGATGGATGGTACACTAGATGAAATACTGGTAACAGAGACAGACAGACAGGCAGACAGACAGGCAGACAGACAGGCAGCAAGACAGATAGACACTTAATTAGTCAGGATTACAGATAGACAGATAGACACAGGCAGATGGACAGACAGACAGACAAGGCAGACTGCAGGTAGGTTTGTGTATCTCTAATTATTACCACGCAAAATTATTGTTAATCCATTATATATTATTAATATTTTCATTAATCTCTTCTCATTTTATCTTGGATAATTTTACCCTCTTCCTCTTTAGGCAAAAGTTTTAATTTCTTAGCTTAGAGTTAGCTATTTTAGTTATGGTATGTTATAATTACCATGCACGAGTCTAGACACTTATAATAATTGCAATATACACCAAGAGAGATTATCTGTACCTTTTACCAACATCATTATTACAGCTATAATATATAAGATTTCAGTGCAATTATTTCTTCAAGTTGAATGAGGATTTTATGGGTGCTTGTACCATTTAAACCAAGCCATCCGGTTGGAATGGTAAACAATTTTCTAATCTCAATTCTAATCAGACAAACTTCTCGACAAATGGTACACACGTCTACTAGAAGAACCAAAAAGACTGCCTCAATCGGACGACCGAGTCTTCCGGAACTTACTGATTGGAATGATCGACACATACCATTTGTTTTCCTACTGGAATTTCCAGTTTTTCTGGGTAAATGGTAAGCACCACAGAAAATCCTAGGATATAAAAATATAATATACTGGAAAATCATATTGTTATCTAATACTTACAGCCATGGAGCAGTGTCAACTTCATCTCCACCTTCTAAAGTTATTCTTGGAGTCAAAGGCTCTTTTTCATCATCGGATTCCATCTTCTGTTCTTCTTCGATAACATCTTTAGCTTCGTCAATTGGAGGGAGTGGTGTTAGCTTTTTCCCCAGTCTTGCTCTCTCAGATATGAAGTCAAAGAATACTTCATCGTCAAATTCCTTGGAACCCTGGAAACAAAATTGCAAGAAAAAGACATTTACATGAAACCATTTCTTTCTCAAAAAAACATATAAAGACCTGTTTTAACTTGTTTGGTGATGTTTGCTGTTATTTGAGGCAAGATTTTCATGGTTATTTTGGTCATAAACAAGAATAATAGTCAAGGATTAACTTGTAAAGTTTTATTCCAGACACCAAGTCTACCTGGAAAAATGTCTCTTAATAATAAATAAAATAATAAAATAAAATAATAAAATAATAATAATAAATGCGATTAACAGTGGAATCCACAGAGTGGCTCTTCCTCCACTGCATTCCAATTGGAATTTAGAAGTTGATTTTTGAGGAGGGAGGAAAAACTGGAGAACCCTGAAAAACCCTCGAAGCACAGGAGAGAACCAACAAACAACTCTACTCACATACGACACCGAGCCCAGTGGGGCTCGAACTCGGGTCGCCTTGGTGAGAGGGAAGCACTCTCACCGCTACGCCACCCGTGCTTCCCTTCCTTCCATCTCTTTAGAAGTATAAGACAAAATTTATCATATTTTCAAAAATTGCCAGTGCAAAGGGGCCTAAAAAATTGCTTTAAGTGTGATTGGATTTTCTAGGTGTAAAACTCGTACAAATATATTTTTCTTTTCTTATTCAGTCTCAATCATAACTATTGTTCCTAAAATTAAATCCCAGGATATCAAGGAAATTTTAGGAACCAAATAGTCTGGTAACCTAGCAACATTCACGGAAGTGTGGAACTTACAGAAGGGTAAGGACATATTATACCATATAATATAATATAATATAATATATATACCAAATTTCACTTGTAACTAACTGCGATTCTCAATATTCTGCAAACTCATTAATGGGTTGCCAATTGAAATTTGATTTTTCACTGCCGCCAGTCAAAAATATATAAAAGGTACTGATGGATTAGTTTTGATTGACGGCAACAAAAACAATTTGACAACAAGTCGTTGAAATGTATGAGTTCACAGAATATTGAGAATCCCAGTTATCTTTCCTTACTACATTATTCATCTCAATTGTTGGGTCAACAATAATGAATTAAAGAAATACATCAAGTTTATATAGACAGTGTGAAGTAGTCAACATACCCTAACTTCAGCTGGTGCAAATGCAGCATCTGTTTCATCTGTTTCATCTGTTTCATCAAATTCAGCAATAACGGCAGGACAGAAACTTCTTCCACCTTCAGGAATACTTGTCATGGGTGGTGCTTTGGATGCTTCTGAAACCTATTAACAATAGCCAGGTAGGTAGGTATTAGGTAGGTAGGTATTAGGTCAGTAGGTACTGTAGGTAGGTAGGTAGGTAGGTAGGTAGGTAGGTAGGTAGGTAGGTAGGTAGGTAGGTAGGTAGGTAGGTAGGTAGGTAGGTAGGTAGGTAAGGTAGATACAGTACATGTAGGTAGGAAGGAAATTTTATCTAAACTTGAAATATACATGTATAGTCAATGAGTCAAAGACTGGCGCATAATATAAAATATATTCCCGAGCAGTTTAATTATTGTTACAATAAATATTAAATTATTGAGTCATGATGACTATAATACTTTAGCTTACAAGATTAAGAGTGCTAAAAGCCAGCAATTCCTGGATGAATGAAAAAATGACACACCCAATAAGATACTTAAAATATGAATTGTGTAAAACTAAAATGCTTTAGGTCTCAAGGTCACCAAAACATGGACTCTAATATTACTTCTAAATTTTCTCACCTCTCACCTACCCACTATATGCTTAGTTACAGATAAGTTATGGGTATAGCTTCATGTAGAGCACACAATAGAGGACACAGTGTACGTAATTCAATAGAATACAATTTAATAGAATACAATTAACTTATTGTATTCTTTGATAGCTTTGTTCAATTGTATAACTTGAACTCTTTCATTGTGGCTATTGAATAGACCTTTTTTTATTACCAATACAGTGACCATCTTGAATTATATTGTTTTAAGTAAACACATCATTATGGGACTCAGAGGGGGCAATTATTGGAAAATGTACAGTATGCACAGCTGTTAGAGTGCCTTTTCATATAATTTAACATTATCCAATGAGAAACACTTCTAAAAACCAATTGAATTTGCTGGTAGTTGGAGCGATATGTGAAACACCAAAGCGTAAAATTATATGAAAAAGTAATCCCGCCACTCTATGCTTTATAAATATTTCCACATTTGCCTCTTAGCATCCCATAATTTAAGATGGCTGCCATATTGGTAATAAGGTTATTACATAGACCCTGTCCTCTAAATGAAGAAGGAACCTAAAGCACTCAGATTACACAACTTACAATAAACTTATTCATACCCTAGCTAACTAATAATGAATTATTCCTTACCAAAGTACCAGCTTTAGCTTTTTGTTTTAACTGTTTCCATGCCATAGAAGCAACAGACTTCCTCCTGCTCTTGGTACGGACAAGGCTAGGATCAAACTGCGAGCTTGTCGTACTGTGTACACTGGCAACACTAGGGAGACGCATGCCCCTCTGTCGGTTGGCATCAACCAAATCCTCTACTACATCTGCAAATCCACCATAGCGTTTCCCATAATGTCGTCTTTTCCTCTGGGTCCATTTGCGCTCTAGTTGGCTTTGCTCTTCTTCATCACAGAGCCCAAAAAACTGTTCTGTGCTCTTTACTATTTTTCTGTGAAATGAAATACATTAATCATCAGTCAATCAATTAAATATTGAATAAACAAATTTTCGTGAATGAATGAATGAATGGATGGATGAATGGATGAATGGATGAATGGATGAATGGATGAATGGATGAATGGATGAATGGATGAATGGATGAATGGATGAATGGATGAATGGATGAATGGATGAATGGATGAATGGATGAATGGATGGATGGATAGAGGGATGGGTGGATGGATGGATGGATGGAATATACAGACTGATCGATAGAGGGATGGATGAATGGATGGAATTAATTAAATGTACAATATTTCTCAAACAGGAGCTAAACCATAATCATTATAATCATGATAATATATATATTTACAAATTTTTAACTTAATAAAAAATTGTTTTTGTATTTAAATAAAACTTTAAATAATACTAAGTTTTTGTTGACAAATTTATAACAACTACATGTATGCATGTTTACAGTATTCAAATAAAAATTCCCAGATATTTGCCTCAAAAAGGCTATTCACACCAGTGTGATAAAGCATGTGTTGTATAATAAATAATCAATCAAAAACAAAGCATATTAATTTTTATAAACAGAAATTTAGCCAACAAATAATGTTGCATTTTATGAGGAAAACAAAGAAAAACAAAGAAAAACAATGTTCCAAATAACAATAATAATGATAATAATCATAATGAAGATAATAATAACATAGATAATAATAATTAAAAATAATAATAAAGTCTATTGATTCACGAGATAAAACACATATCTTATGCTACAAATATAAATAATTAGTATAAATATAATAAAGAATAAAATACAAAATATAAAAAAAGTATATTCGAAAATCATTTTGTAAAATTAACCTATTACTAAAAAAAACTCTTTTCAGCATTATTCATTAAATTTTGCTATAAAATGTTGAAAACTACAAATGTCTATTAATAAAAATAATGATTGTTGGGGAGTGAAAGAACGTGTGTTCTCTCAGGCTATATATTCAGACTCATCGTTTTCATTGAGAAATCGAAGTCTACCTTTTATGTATAACTGTTAACTCCTAAATGAATAATTATAATGATGATTTATACTTGGGTGGGAATTTAGCACCAACAACACAGAAAGGTGTTAACAATTATCACAAAAACAAATAAAAAGATTTACTTTTGAGTTTAGAGTTAGTATTGACCTACATATTTTCGGTTGTTTGGGTCCTTGCTGTCATTTTCTATGGCATCAAACTGTTAACCATTAGTGCATCGACCATGTTATAGCTAGCTCTCATAAGTTAGAATATATTATATTGATCTAAATGTGTCATTAAAAAACTCATGCTGTATATAATTAAAGATTCATGAGAATAAAGCATCAAGTCCACAGCAGGAGGAAAAAGAAAAGAAAAAATTATTTTCATTCAAATTTAAAGAGGTGATGACATGTTATATATATTTTAAACACTTGTGAAACAGAAACAGCTCAAAGAAACTAGCAGGTTGTAATTGTCAAAGAGCAAGACAATAATTTACAACCAGTCAATTTAATTTCTGATCAATTATTACTGGTGGAAAATTATTTATTCAAGACAGAGCAACTGTTAAATTTTATCTTATTTTTCCATATATTTAAATAAAATGTATTTTATTCACGAACATTTTTTCCAGGTTTGTGTGTGTAAATTTTTTGAAGTATAGGAAATTTAAAAAACAACAACACTATTTTCACCTGTTAGATCAACTAAAATTTTACAATGCATTTATCATAATATTATAATAAAGTGAAAATGTCATACAAATGAAGTATAACTTTCTGACAAGTGACATAAAATGAATATATAAATAAATCGTATATGAATAATCTACATACATTAAAATAAGATAATTATCACAGAAAACAAAATGGTAAAAAAAAACTACATAAATTTGTTGATCTTTTGATTCTAAAAATTATTCTATTGTGTATGATTCAATGCTACTATTTTACACCATAATTCAAGTGAATTAGATGAATATACTATAAAATATATTCATTGTAAATTTGTATCAAGCATCATGTTATATACTAGCAAATATTGCAGCATGCAGCTCAATTTAGAGGACAATAAAAACAATAGAGTTCCAATTCTGATGAGATCAAAATTATTTTGTTTTGTCCTTCAATTTGAGCTGCTCTGATATCATGTGAAAGAGGTCTATACTATAGCTTTATCAATATCCACTGGTGGCCAATCTAAAGGTTTACTGGTATTTATCCCACACTATAGAAAATACAGCCAATCAGAAAGCAGGAAAGCTGTTGTATATTCAGTAGTATTCAACTGATTCTTCCTGTCAGACATTGCAGTTCCACTTTGTATTTTCTATGGTGTGGGATAAAATGGTTATAGAATGGTTTCTTGTTGCATACCATGGATATCCCAGTCGTCACTTGTATTTTCTTTGTATACACACTTGCCTAAAGGCTTGTGTGTATATTAGAAAACACAAGTGACTCATGGGATATTCCATGGTATGCCACTCGAACCCATTTTATAACTAGTATACATTACATATACTTTTGCATGTATAACTATTCTTTCCTATATACAGCTATTTCAAAAAAGGTTGAAGGAACAAATGGCAAATGGTAATTGATGATTGGCAATAGGCCTTTTTAACAACAGGTCATGTGACCCTACCCCCTTAAATCGAGCAGCTGTGTTGAAATGAATATCAGAAATGAAAAGAGCACCTCAATAAGCCTATTGCACGACTGAAAGAAACTGTGGATTGAGTAATTATTAGTCAGAACGTCTTCTAATTCATTTCTTAAATACCTAAACCATTATGCCTGCACCATTCAGTGAAGACGTTAGTTGGCATTGTTTAGGTATTTTTAGAAATTAATATAAAGAAATTTTTATTACCCCACAGTTACTTTTAATCAAGCAAAGTTTTTAAAGTCAAATATCAAATGGTTAGATCTCTGAAATGGTAGGCTGAGGAAGGGCTTGCAGAAGTGAAGAAAAATAAGAATAGGATAAAAACAAGAGACCATTTTTTTAACTAAGTCTTGAAATAGGAATTTATGCCTGCCATTATCAATTATTATTGTGTAATTAAATTAACACAAATTTGTCAAACAGTATGACATGAATAAAAAAGAAATGTTATTATAACACAATCAAAGAAAAGGTTTTAGGAACAAAAGATGTTTTAGATAAAATCATTATATCATAAAATTATTATAAAATGTATCACTTGTTCATGCATATCTTAAAAGTGTTTGTCACTGCCATTGTATGAATATATTACTCATGCTCTATGCATGTGTCACAGCATAAAAATAAATGTATTATTTAGTAATAACTCAATAATGAAACAAAAGTCTGAAATTGCAATATTTGTTGTGCTGTTCAATGAAAAATTTCTTATGGATTTACTATGAGCAATCTAATAACCCACGCACACACGTCTGAACTTGGATTATATGGATCACTTCAGGCTATATATATTGCTTTATTTTTTGCTGCCACATGCATTCATAAAAGGATCCTTTACTAGATTTATTATTAGTATTAACTATTATAGCAGCCAGTTGAATGAAACCTATCAAAAAATGAACAATATGTGCTATAACTTCTTATCATATAATTATATTATAGGATTATTTGATTGTTTAAGTTTGTGACTTGACCACTCATATTATAATAGCACAAGTCATGTGCCTGACTCTGGTCCATAACCATGATAAGTTACCTAAACTATGGTGGGCTATCGAAAAAGTAAATAAATAGTAATCATAATAGTAATAGTAAACTGGCTAGACATTCATGGTTAAAGGCACAATACTTTGTCATACTTCGATAAATCTTACTCTGCTAGTTACTGGTACCATTACAAGTTATCTAAACTATATCTAGACTAGACTAAAATACCAATATGAAAGTGATGTAATTATAAATAGTAATGATTGCAATGACTTGGTTGGACATTCATGATTTCATGCAATCTTATAATTTAGCATCAAGATGTCGAAAACACTGCTTTATAAGCATTGGTTACAGATAATACATGTACAAAGTTGATAAATATTTGTGGATCAAGCAAGGACATAACCTTTCAATCGGATTTGTCGTGTAATAAGTACAGTAAATGCCACTATTGTACCACATTGCTTTATTGGCGTGGTACTTATCGTGAATAACAATATACCTTGTGATTTTTATATAAAACAAAGTGATAGAAGTTCTACTTTTGCACGAATATTCACACCAAGATGCCTTAGATTAGTAATGGTAACATATCGATCTCACAAAAGAACACATCAATCCGAAAAATAACACATGATTAATGAATCACCTAAAAATGAAGCACAACTTTACCTTGTGATCTTAGCATTACCGCCAGTCTTGGACGGAGAATTAACACGATTTAATTGTGGAACAGAATTCAAAGAACTAAACACACTTGGTAAAGAAAAAGGACTATCACTGCAGGGCTCGGGACTATCTGGAGAAAACGCCATCTTGAGTCCAAAATCCAAGAATCGAAGTAACTGGTTGAAGAACGATTGAACATGTGCAGCGGCAGGTCTTTGTCGAGTGTTATTAGTGAACAGACCTTGTCAGAGTTTTATTTACACTATGAATTCAGAAAAAGCGGGGAAATCATGCCGAATCGGAACACGAATTGTTACCGAATACCGTAACTCTGTAGCTAGTGGAATATAAATCCTCACTCAACGAGAATAAAACTTCAATTGGAAATCAAAACTGCTTCAGTTTTAGGTCTGTGATACAAAGATTCGTCGAGTAAATTCCGAAACCGAAACGTTAAGACAGTAAAAAAGTCCCAGGAGCTCAAATAAAAATCAACGAACTGAACGAAGGAGGCGCGGGAGAACAATAACCTTTTACTCTCCATGCAGATAAAAATGCACAAATACATCAACCGGAAGTGAGCTCGTAAAATTCTGTTAAATAATTATCATTTTCGAGTCAACAGAAAATAAAGATCGCATCTTAGAGCATTAAGAGATCAATTGTTACTTACTTTTTAATAGTTCTGGCTCTTTCTAATTTGCTTGTACTGCCTTTATCTTCAGGGTTTTCAGTTGTAGGGGAAGCCAGAGAAGCGATGGAGCCAGAAGGAGTCACAGCTACACTCTTCCTCTGAGGCTTCATACAGCTGGCAAACAACCTATTTTTAAGACAAACACCTCTTTATTTGAGAACTTGGTTAAATACAAGGCACTACTAATTGACAAACGGAACTTGGATAGCACATAACGGTTCAAGAATATTTTGAAAATATAAAGAGTCTTGCTAATCTTACAGCTGTGAGGCATAAAAGCTGCTTATGAATGTTTGAAAACTTGAGTCAACCACCCTTAGTATTTTATTCTAGCCCACAATCAAAACACACCAGCAAGGTGGAATCAAAACTATACTCATATCAGTAGAAATGATCATTACCTTGGGTTAGATCCGCCTTGGTCTTTAGATTCACTTCCAGAAGGCTCACTGACGTGAACTTTAGGAAGATCATGTTTTTTTTTTCGCCCGCTCCATCTTGCTGGATTACAAGTAACTCCGATAGACTCCTGTGACTCTCTGTGCTCTGTTGTAGGCTGATAAGCACTAGCCATGTCCTAGCACATTAATAACTAAGCTTGGAGCTCTGTATATTTTGCAATTCGGCAAGAAATTTGACTGATTTGACAAGGATCCACAGACCAGCTACAAGTCAGTCAAGCAAAGCTGCTGTCTAATATACACGGATAAAGGACTGGCACTAGCTACTTGACCTCACTCAAAGACCTGACCACTCCAAGACCCCTCCCTGCGTTTTGAAATCATTTTCAGTAAAATTTGAACAGTTTTATTGACCAAAATTTATACAGTCATAAATTATTTCGGTAAAATGATCTCAGATTCTTAAAACCTTTCAAATCTATCAATACATGGCAGGCACTTCAAGTCAAAGATAGCTATATAGCCCCTCCCCTGGTAAGCCAAAAGCTGCCTTCTCTCTCTCCTAGCCAATAAGTCCCATAGAAAAGAATTTGAACTGGACTTGATCTTAGAAATTTTTTCCAGCTTGATTCAGCTACCTTTCTTTCTATTTGCTTTTTTAATGTACCGTTATACTGTTATCTAGCTTGGAGCCATTATCTATAAGAGCCTACTCAAGCAAGCCACTTAGTGGTCAGATTTCCAATACCCCTCACAGTGGTTTCTAATGCAGCTTAATTTCAAGAGTAAAAGGATGAAATTTTGCTGGCCTTCATAATTGTAGCCCAGAGATTTGGCTGCATTCGTAATGTATTAATTTTTTTGATCCCCCCTTGCAGTCCCTCCAAAAATTTATTCACACCCCCTAGGTTCTGATAAAAATTTTCACCCCCCCCCCCCCCCCACCGATGTTAATGATAAAATTCTTTTAGATCCCCCCTAAATTTCCCCTGCCCCCAATCCTCTGCCATACACTATGAATGCAGCCTTAAATAAGGTTACAGGTTTGATTCCTGTCAGGTGGATTTTTTTCCGAGCCCCTGCACAAGCTAGTGACTACTGAACAAGTTAATTTCTATCATTTCTTCCTAGCTTTTCATCTTCTATCTCTTGTTTAAATAAGGTTATTTAATCAAAATACAAGTCTATTATTGATAATCCACTTGATTCATTCCCTTGTACATTATGAAGGCCAGTATAGGGATCCAAAGAACAGTTCTGAATTAGGCTTGCTATGTAAATGTATTAAGTCTTATGCTAGCTACTGCTTTCATAAAACTGCTAACTTGGTGGCTGCAAGCTGCAATCTGTCAATCAAAATTAATCAGTTGGTACCTTTTATATTTGACTAGTCTCCCCTGCAGCCGTTTTTAGGGTCGTCACGCAACACTCTCTTCCCACTGAGACTAATATTTGACTGGCAGCTGTGAAAAACCAAATTCTAACAGAAAACTCGCAATTACAGAGTTCACTTGTTCATGAAAATAGCAGTAAGTTAATCTTTTCTCAATCTCTCACACACTTAATATTTACCAACCTTGGGGTCAAAGCAACACTTCATGACAACCTGTCCCCTCTTGACATCTTTGTATTGATGCAAATGTACCTCCAGTGAGGAATTTTGTGCAAGGGGTCTCATGACATGCACTTGATAGCAGGGGAGTTTATTCACTACATTTGCTGCTTTCATCTGATTAGGCTATAAGTGATACTATGCAAACTTGGAGTCCCAAAATTATCCAATGATTGAACAGAGTAGTATGTATGTTGCAACACAAGGCCAATTTACACAGTAAAGCTCTTGCATGCAATCTGCTTATGCCACAAATTTCTGTGTGAATCATCCCTATAACCTGCCACAACTCTTTTCTCGTCATGAGAAAGTTGTCCTCTACCATTTACATTTCAGATCTGACACATCTATTAAATTACTGGAGACTTTAACAGATTTCATTATCATTTTACAGGTTAAAAATCAAATCCCCTTTCAAACATAGTCTAAAACAACAGACACAAATTCATTAACACAGTTTTTATTTATTTCCAACTGGACAGTTTAGAATTTAGGAGCTGCGTCAGCTGGGGCAGACTTCTGTCCTGATACATGGTTCTTAGCCAAGTAATCTGTGAACTCTTGGTAAGGAGTCTTGGCGAATTCAGTTTCTTTCCACATATCTGGTGTTAGGTAGGAGTAGGTCTTGGAAATGGCTGCGAATGTTGCTTTGGCTGAAGTTAAAAATTTGAAATTAATAATGGTTTAACATGAAATAAATACAAGTTTACACCAGGAAAATATGGTAACTATTCAATAACGGTACTTCCAAAATTTATTCCCAGTAACTTGAATTTGAATAACAAAAGAAAAGTCAATCAAGTAGCAATCAGAAACTTACCGAAGTTTCCAAGAGTAGCTGTTTGTCCTCTGGTAGATGTGTAACAATCCTCAATACCTGCCATCTGCAACAACTTCTTGGGGACTGGAGCAGAAACAATGCCTGTACCCCTGGGTGCAGGGATGAGACGCACACGGGTTGAGCCACATTTTCCTGTCACCTATTAACATGAGAGGAAAATGGTTAACTATGGTTCATCAAATGTTACAAAGACAGAAAGATCTTAAAGTTTGATGTTGATCTCTGCAGTTGAATTGAACATGAAAACAATATTGGTGAAATTTGACAGTTACGGTCAAATTCCTTTCTCCTTGCACTCGTCTCAAAACAGGACAGTAACGCCATTTTAATTTGCCATCCATGTGAAAGTTCCAAACATAAAAATATTTTATGACACTGATAGTGCTTACTCATGGTCTTTAAATCCGTTTTTATATGGGCTTAGGCCTTGTTTACACTAGCGTTGTAACCATAATTACAAGCAACATATGCGGACTCAGTAGCGTACTGCTCATTACTGTTAAGTGCTTTTTTTTTTCCACACCCAAGTGATAAATGAGATAGTTAGACATTTACCTTGCAAGGTACAGTATGGGGCAGACCGATTTTGTTCCCCCAATAACCACGTCTAACTGGAATAACAGACAACTTAGCCAAGATAATGGCTCCACGGATGGCTGTTGCCACTTCTTTGGAGCACTTGACTCCAAGACCAACATGTCCATTGTGATCTCCAATGGCAACAAAGGCCTTGAATCTTGTTCGCTGTCCAGCTCTGGTCTGTTTCTGCACAGGCATGATCTTCAAAACCTCATCTTTCAAGGCAGCACCAAGGAAGAAATCAATGATCTCAAATTCCTACACACCATATAAAGTTTACTGTTAGATATAAAAGTGGCTGCAAGCACTATAATATGCTTTCAACTAATGGGATTATGATGGAAGAACTATCTTATCATGGTTTAGGTTTGACCAAGTGTTTTTCCTTATAAGAGTCAGGCTTAAAATAATGGCTGGTCAGTGGCCAGTCATGATGAACAGCCAAACTTGGTCTTAACTCTTTCCTGGCTCACCAGCAAGGCAATGATTTGACTGGACAAGTTTCAATTTTTGCCAGACATTGTTTGATGACAGCCATTATTTTAAGCCTTGAGAGAAAACATGGCAACTGCATGAGAATGGTCAATAAATGGTGTCAGAGTGTATCGTCCTGGAATACCATAAAGAGGTTACCAAGATAGCGACACTATAGTTATTCTCTGCAGTATCAGCTGCCAATCAAGCTAGTGGAAAAGCAAGTTGGTACTTTGTCAAAATGAAACTGCACACTTTATTTGAATGGGGTATTCTTAAATTATGAGAATTACCTTGATAGGCAAAGAGAAAAGGTAGATCTGTTCCAAGTTTTTGATCTTCAGATCCTTGACCAGACGTCCAAGCTTAGTAACTGGCACCCACTACAATGAAAACAAATAATAATAATATTAATAATAAAAATAATGACTTTATTTATAGTCAGGGTGCGTTGTTACTTCCAGATTTTTCAGGTGGCCCTCAATGATAGCAAATAATGATATTTCCAGCCTATGCAATCGATAAAATTCGATGATCGGAAAACCAATCGATGATTCAATAACAATCGATTATAGTTAATCGATTGATATCAATTGATATTCAG
The DNA here is from genome assembly GCA_964019055.1 of Anthopleura xanthogrammica. NCBI lineage: Eukaryota > Metazoa > Cnidaria > Anthozoa > Actiniaria > Actiniidae > Anthopleura > Anthopleura xanthogrammica. The sequence continues at coordinate 7,339,402 of OZ025221.1, read as the reverse complement.
CAATCGATAATCAATCGATAGTCACAAAAATCTTTGGTGATATATTAATAATGATCGATTGATAACATCAATAATTATTATGATAGACTGATTTACGATCATCGGCAATGCGTCTTTCAAGCTGAAACGAGTGATGTTTTCCGTAGCTTGGCCAATTTGCAATGGAAAACATTGAGGCGAACATGGTAATGCATTCAATGGCAATAAAATTCACATTGTGACTTGATATATGGTTTGCTTTTGATAAATGTCAGTGATCTCCAATTGCATTCATGTTATGCTCTACATAACCATATCATATTATGAAACAAATAAAAAATCGATGAAAATCGATTAAGTCGATGAAAGTCGTTCGAAATCGATAGTCACACAAAGGCCGTTCATCGACAGATTATCGATTCCCAATATCAATCGATTAACTGATATCGATTGTTATTGATTGTTAGCGATTTTCACCGATCATCGATTGCATAGGCCAGGTGATATTATATTTATGTACCTCTTTATCTTCTTGCTTTCCACGGCCCCTTCCGCGACCGCGTCCACGTCCTCTGCCCCTTCCACGGCCTCTACCGCCAAATCCTCCACGGAAGTCTCCTCGTCCACCGGCTGGTTCTGCGTCCGCCATTGCTATAATTCATAGAAAAAACCATTAACATTTGTTATTTTACACTTATTTCTTTCGCAGTTATCCAAACTTGAACAAAATCTGCTTATGTTTATGACTACTTCACGTGTGATTTTTGAATGGTGGTGTTTCCTAAACACCAATCACGAGTTTTTGAAGCCTGTCTTTGAATCCTCGTACTAACTAAACAACGTGGTTCAGCTATAAAATACAGCTACCAAACGTCGCAGCATATTATAAAGACTTGTTCTGCCTAAATTTTGTGAACTAACGATGAAGGATGTCTTAGATTTTATTGAATTTAGTAACACAACTATTTAATAATACTTACGTGGTTGTGTTCACGAAAAAAGAAGAACGATGTTGGGCGCGCAAGGCATTTTGTGGACGTAAAGAACCGTAGTGCTTCCTGGGAAACTTAGCACAGGTAGCCCAAACTTACGGTTGTGAATCTAAATTTTCAAATTATTCTTTATTTTAAGATTTTAACGCATAATTCCACAAACATGAATGTGAACAACATAAGAGTTGAAGAGCAGCAGAAGTTCTATTTACCTTAGTACTGAATCAGGGGTGGATCCAAGATTTGTCCAAGAGGGTGCAGGCAGATCTGGGGGAAGGGTGCAGGGGGTGTGCACCCCCCTGGGTTGACTTTGTGCCTCTACTGCTGAGCTTTGAGATATCTAATACGTTATAACTTTCTCTTTGTTGGATGATATCATTTTCTTTTGTGGGGGTTTGGTGTTTTTCTCATGTGGGTGCCCTTCCAATGCAGCACCCCTTCCTGAAGAAAATTATGGATCCACCCCTGGGGTGCACCATTTATGATCAGGATGTTCATAATCCCAAGCAACAATAACATAGTAGATATAAGCTCACATCTAGGGGGTGCATAACTCCCAGCACCTTGCTCCCCTAGATTTGCCCCTGTGAATAAATCAGGCACCCCCAAGTAAGGAAGCACATTCACTGGTGGGGTATTGGGTATATCAGAAGGATCGACTGCCAAGCCTTCTTTTGGAACTTGCCCAACAAGTTACTTAGAAGGTAGAGAGGAGCTGGGAGCTGGTTTTGACTTTCCCTGATGAAAAAAATGTTTTGATCAAAGGCAACATCTCTGTTTTTACTAATAGTAATAAACCAGAACTGAAAAATTAGAAAATGCATGGATTGGCAGAACAAGAAATCGTTAGGAGAAGCATGAACCCCATATACTTTTTTTGACTGGGCATGCTTTTTTTCATTTCAGACCACGCACTTGTAATTCCCTAGAGTATAATTTCTTTGTTTAGCAGTTGCGCACAAGAAGACACATGAATATGGAAACAACTGAAAGAAATAATCAGTTTCAAGAGAATGACATGTAGTCTGAAATGGGAAAACATTACGCCTAAGCCAAAAAGGTCTATTGAAATGCTTCTTAACATTCCTCACATTCTGAAAAATACCCTTGTGTTTTATAAATGCACACGCTAGTACAGCAAACAAATTTTTTTTATTTCCAATCTGTTATAAAACACAAATTAGAATGGCCACTATTTTGGTGTAATAACATGACTAAGTTTCATATAACATCAACAGAAGATAAATTATGAGGACTTTTAATAATAACTTTTCAGTTTGTCTATAAAGATGAAATTTAAGTGATAACTTTCGTGGCACATATTTGCCAGTGGACAAAAAAATAATAATGGTTAATGTGTCATTCAGTTTGTGCCTATAAAGATGAAGACCAATTACTGTTGACGATCTGTCGACCAATTATCGACCAACAATTTATTGGTCGACAGGTTTTTTGGGGTGCTCATGGTTACTATTACAAAAGATGAAATATAAGATTAGTGAACTTTGGTGGCACATAGTATTTGACAGATCACAAAAAATAAAGATTGTTTCATGCTATCCTACAATCAAAAAAGGTTGAATTATAATACACACATTAAAATCTGATTACAAGATAGTGAAGAGCACCTGGATGAAATGTCAATGTTACTCTAACTTAATAATGTTTCCAGTATATGGCCAAGAAAATAAAATACCTATTAATTGATGTTTTCTAGTTTGACCCATAATACATCAGACTGTTATATGTCTCTCTTTCTTTGTCCCTTTGTTTCAACCAACTTGTTTTCAAACTGGTATATAATTATATACATGCATGTAAATAATGCTAATGCATTCATAGTGCGACACGCCTAACCGTGGCAACCCAATTGAACTTTGTACAAGTTAGCCAATCAGTGAACGAGAATTTGTACATTTTTACGTGAGGTCAAAGTCTTGTCAGACGAGTAAAGATTTTATATATGTTTGCAATAGAAAGGACCAAAAATATGCCAAGTTGAAATAATTGAGTGAGTTTTTTGTCAAAATTCGAACCTTTACCTTGGTGATATTGATTTTAGTGTCTTGATTTTAATTGGGCGGCCACGGTTAGGCACTGTAAACTGTAACTGTAAACCTCTGAATATAAGCCCCTTATCACATGGATTAATTGTTCTAAGACCAAAAAGACACATTGGGCAAATACAACCCCAGGGCTTATATTTGGAGGTTTACAGTATTTAACATCGTTAGACTGCTAGCAGTTCCCCCTATTTTCTTTTGGCCACCCTAAAGTTTAAGCTTTGCTTAATTTGGTCAAGTGAAAATTAGTACCAATCCTTCATCCCCCTTGACCGTGTGGTCAACTACTACAAGAAGTGAAAAATGACTATGAAAATAGGGAGACTGCTTGTAGTTAAAGGAATAAAATCATGAAAAATTACTACTTGTTGTAGGACCCCAAAATTTTCTTCTCATATATTTTACTTGTAGGGTAAATAAAGTTATTATTATATTATTATTATTACTATAAAACAAACCTTTATATTTCAGCAAACACCTATTTAATGTGGACACAAATAATCCTGGATCATCAACAGATTTTCCTAGTTTACTTTAAGTTTAGTTTACTAGTTTACATTTTGTTTTAATAATTTTTCATGATTTTGTTGTGTGCACTTTATTATAATTGTAGATTCAGTTGTTTGAAGGCTGCTCTGTCATGCATGTGAACATAATATTCTAAAAGGCTAACTATAAACTATTATATTTTTAATAGTAAAATGCCCTATTAATCAAGGTCTTCTCCATCTGGAACTGGGATATTTACACCTGGAGGTCCATTTTCATCAGAAAACAAAGTCTGCATTAAATCACCTGGAACATATCAAAAAGAAATAGATATTCAGAGCTTGAAATGACATGCAGTCAGTCACCTGTCCTGATGACTGGGTAAATTAGTTTTAGCTTGGTCATACCCCATTTCTGGTTCAATATTACTGCTCAAAATGAACGGCAAGGCAAAGATTTGACCAGACAAGTTCAAATTCTGGACAGACATTGGCCATTGACTGGTTGTTATTTCAAGCCCTGATATTGTACTACATTAAGATAATGTAGCAGGTGCGGATCCAGGGGAGGGGCGCAGGGGGTGCACACCCTCCCCTGGGTCAACATTTTGCTCCTACTTCAAAGATAACCAATACAAAATAATGTTTTCCCCCTTTAATTCTAAAGGGTGCACCCCTCCCTGGGTTGACTTTGTGCCCATACTGCAGCTTTGAAGATATCAGCATTAGTGTAATAACTTTCTAACAGTACAGTTATGTTATAATAACATGTGTTACATATAGTTCATATGCAAAATATGTTATGTTACCCATGAAAGGTTTCCTTACCCATAATTCCTTGCATCCCAGTAGGCTGCGGAGGAGGAAGACCAAAGAAAAGTTGTGCTATCCTGTCTAGATACTAAAGAAATTTGTAACAACTATGTTAATGACCTTGTCACAATAATATAGAACAGCTCCACTGATCAACTGTCACAAATTTATACACAATACAAATATTGTTTTGGACTGACTAGCATTGTGTTCACAATTTATGAAACATAAATTTAAAGTGTTTTTACATGTATGAGAGGTTAGTCAGTCAAGAACAATTAAAGTTATTCAAATTGGTCGCCATATTTTGATTTGGTGTGTTAGGTAAATATGCCTTCAGTGAATAATTGCTAAATATTCTTTTTTATTACACATTTAGGGTCGATATCCGTGAAATAAAGCCGTGAATAAAAACCATATTAGTGAAGTGATACGGTATCACTTCACGGCAAACTGTCCAATAAAATCTCGCGACATATAATAATATATAATCGTGTAATAAATGTGTAATAAACAAATTATTACATGTTAAGAGCTGATATCATTTTTATTCACTCGTTTTCCGTATCATATCACTCACTCGCTCGTGGACTCGCTTGTTCGCGATATGACGGGAAACTCGTGAATAAAAACGATATCAGGCTCTTAACATGTGATAATCTCTATAACCCAACTCAAAATCAGTGAGAATATTCCTCCTTACTGTTTTATATGTAGGATCTCTGTCTAATGTTGGCTGATACTTCTCACATAGGACAGTAAACAAACTTAATGATCCTTGTCTGAAAGAAAGAGAAGTAGTAGATGTTGGTAAGGTATGGTAAACATGAATAAAATAAAATAAATAAATCAACTTTGCTTATAGACGATAACACTTGACAGCAAGATAAACTGATTTATTACACATTTAGGGTCGATATCCGTGAAATAAATAATGGTAATTGAACTAAGTGGAGTGCAATTTGGTCTGATATCAAACGCGCGATAACAAAATCACACGACCGCATAGCGGGAGTGTGATTTGTAATCGCAAGTTTGATATCAGACCAAAATTGCACGACACAAAGTTCAATTATCACTTTATTATATCCATTTTGAAATCATACTAGATAGACACTAAATTTGTGATAAATACAAAAGTATTTATTCACAAATAGCCAGTATTTTGTTTTTCTTTTTGTAACAAAAAATTCCAGTCAAACTTGAGAAAAGCTACATTTTATGTTCCTTATTTGCTGTAATCTGATTGGCTGATTACATACAATCCTGTAATCTGATTGGTTACCTTTTCTAGTGTTGGATTGTGATTGGCTGACAAAAAGATGCGATTCGGACTCAAAATAGTGCGATTCGGACTCAAAATAGTGCGATTCGTGCTTGAATCAATCTACTGAGAGCCAATCAGATTACAGGATTTGCTAGTGATTCCAAAGTGGATATAATAAAGCCGTGAATAAAAACCATATTAGTGAAGTGATACGATATCACTTCACGGCAAACTGTCCAATAAAATCTCGCGATATATAATAATATATAATCTACCCTTAATGTGTAATAAACAAATTATTACATGTTAAGAGCTGATATCATTTTTATTCACTCGTTTTCCGTATCATTAAAAATGATATCAGGCTCTTAACATGTGATAATCTCTATAAACTTGTGGTCCTCTTAATGTCTCTAGTTGATAGGGATGTGACTGCCATTAACGTAGTCATCCCAGCTATGTGTTCAAACAGGGTGGTGAAGAGGGGGTATCAATCACGATTGATGGACAATTTTTTTTGTAAATTAATGAATCAAGAAAATATAATAACCAAATAACCTTGATACAAAGATTCAGGGAAACTAATGCAGAATCACGAATCACAAAATAAGCAGATCATGCATCATGGGGGGATTGAAATTCACATACTTATCACAGACCTATTTTTTTTTTAATTTCACAAATCACGTTTCAAAAAATTCTGAATCACAGATCATGGAAATTTTTAAATTTAAATTTAAATTTAAATTTTTAATTTAAAAACCTTTTCACCACCCTGTGGACGTCTAACCATTCACAATGTTGGTCAGTTGAACCAGCTAAGGTGGTGGTTAATTACAATGAATATTTTTCTGACCCTCATGTGACGGAACTCACCCGTAAAATGTAAAACCAGGCTATACAATATGATTATATTCATTAACTTCTATTAATAGTTATATATTACCTTTTAATTGCCGACAAGAGTAACCAAACAAAGTTTAACAGTGGTTTTGGGAACGGAGGTTGTTGACCAATAAAGTCTGGATGGTGGTCAGTGTATTTGAGGAAGACTATATTGGCAGTAGTAGTATTAGGTAGACAAAGGAACCTGTAGAAGAAAAAATCTTGTCAGCAAAGTGCTAACATCTAATCCATAAAAATACATTGTTTTAAGAGTAGAAGCTGCACCAAGTGGAGTAGGAGTTACAAGCCCTGAAGCTTTATTTATTTTATTTTTTTGAACATGTTCAACACCTGTCTATAGGAGTACTAGTTGCTGATCAGCAAGTTGACATTAGATATGTGATGGCTGAAAGCTGATTTTGAAAACACCAATACATTACTAAATTTATTTTGCCCTAAATAGTACTAAAAAAAGTGTAGCAGTGCTATTTGGTGTCAGTTAGCATTACTTATATAGTACTGTTTCATCATGAAATCCTGGCCGGGTCTGAAGAGTTAGGTATGACTGCTTATGTGAATTGAATGAACCCAGGTACCATTTCCAAAACTTACTCATAGATATTTTTCAAGTGCACATTTTATGCTTAGGTTATAATTAAGTACATCAAAATCTATACTTACTGCAAGACAGTTTGAGTCACAAACAAATCTTGTTCTCCAGGGTACCCCCTGGTAGTAGCAAATTCAATCAGCATTTTTGCACACTGTTGTCCATCATGGGTATATAAAAAATGATATCTTGATTCTCCATAATTTTTCTCTGCGTAAATAAAACAAAAATACATTTATATTAAACCTGGAAGTAAAACGTAAAGGTTAAGTAACTATATTTAATGTTGGTAGTTCCTTCAGCTATGTGGCTTGTATCCCAGGAAGCTGACGGTGCACAATTTTACCCCCTCTCTCTATCAGTGCTTTCATTTGAGAGTATTCAAAGCTGAAGATACACAGATTAGAGAGAAGTCAAAACAGTCATGTTGATCATGAGGATTGAACCATGGACCTCTAAGCTCCTAGGGATACACACTAACCAATGGAGTGACACCTGCTCCTCAAAAGCATTCATAGCTTGATCATTTTCTATACCTATTATAGAAGTGTCCATCATGAGAACTACATAGTTTCAACTACACTAATGACTGTAGACATACCTTGCCAATAGATATTTGCACATTCATGGTGAAGATCAGTATTGCCAAATTTTTGTGAAGCATCTACTTCTCTTGTCCAACTAAAAGAAATTCATATTATGGTTAATCACTTATCAAATGTGATGAAGGCCATATAGAACAGCTCAGATCAAAACAAAATATTATTTCATGGAGGGTAAAAGACTGAGAGTACCTGGGAAAACCTTAGAAACAATTAAGGGATAGAATCAATTTTTTCTGCACTCAGAAATTAATATGCAACAGTGAGAGACAAGTTGTGAAATGCAAGATTAGCACACCCGGTGGCCTGTCTATAATTTGTCAGCGATTTTTTGGTCATTTGATAGCTTTTTGCCACCTGTTTCATGGTAGCATTTTACTGAGCCAATTACTTACAATATGAGGTACTGTAAACCAACCTTACTTGCCAATAAACATAATATACTTCCTTCATTTTTGCTAATTATCAAGAGGGATGTGTAAGGGGGTTTCCATTTATTCGAAGTGTATGGGGGTCGGCAATCTGTTGTCTTTTCCAAATATTACCCAACACCTCCTTCCTGGCTGGTAAAAATATAACCCCCCAATATTTCCCCAGTTTATTACTAAACCCCTATAAAGCTGCATACAATTAGTAACAATGCGCCCCCCCCCCCCCCAACAATGATGAGACCGAAAATAATGCTTACCCCCCAATATTGCCGACCCTCCCCCCTCCCCATACAGTAATAAATGAAAGCCCCCTAAAGGGGATTTATGATTATCTTACTTAAGTGCTCTCTGTATGAATTCTTGTCTGTCGTTGAAATCCTCTGGACCATAAAGTTTGAATATACTGATTATCTTCTGTATGCTAGCATCATCAGCTTGTTGCTTTGAGTTCTTGAAACACTCCAACATTAGAAGAGCCAGATCATTACCACTTCCAACCTAGGATAACATATTTCCATTATACAGCTATTTCAAAAAAGGTTGGTGAAGGTTTTGTTACTCTACCAATTCACTATGATTATGTACTTATTGACTGAGTGGGAGGTCCGAACGGGAAAATATTTGGCTCGAGGTCCTGAAGTACGGAACGAGCGCAGCGAGTTCCGTGCCAAGGACCGAGAGCCAAATATTTTCCCGTTCGGACCGACCTTAACTCAGTCAATAAGCATTTTATCATATGACCACATATAAAAAATCGATTTCAAAGCGTTTTTAATAAATGCGAATCAAAATGCGTAGTTTTTACATGATTGACGGCAGCGAGTCCGAACGGCGAGTCCGAACGGGAAGTTATTACACTTTTCGGAAAAGCGTACTTTTTTTGCTGACGACATTTTCCCCAAAGGTTTTTTTTAGAATCACGCGTACAGTGAAATACGGTCATATGATAAAATTGGTTATCTTTGTAAAAGCACGTTCTCACTGTAGAAGCAAAGTTACTTTGGGAATAAAACAAAAACTCTCAGCCAAGTACCTGTTTGTGCTTTAGGAATAAACAAGCACCATTATGCAGTAATTCTGCGGCATCATTATACTTCTTTTGAGATGTATACCTGGAAGTTTATAAAAAATAAAATTAGCTACCTGATAATAGGAATAATTGAAAATACTTATCCTAATACACCAAGTCCCTATGTATACCATAATCAACATTATCAAAATCACAAATATACCATCAGTCATCAACAATACAATCAGCATCACCAGCATCACCAGGTCCCATCATCAACATTATCATAATCTTTTATCATCATCATTAATTATCACCATCACCATCATTAATACCATTATAATCATCTTTATATAGTTGATATCATTATGTCAAAATATCAGTTGCCTGACTTTCACAACAAAGAAACGCCGGTATGCAAAATGAAACTCATTAAATTTTGATTCGTGGATATAAGCTTAAGCTTACATATAACCTTATCTTATTTGTTTTCGTAAACGAAATGTTGAAAACCTTCTATAATCTTGTAAATCATTGTTTGTTTTCTATTAAAACAAAACCTACCAATATCTTCCCGCAAACAGGGATAAACTTAAACATATCAGCTCTTAAGCTTAATATTATATAACGAAATTGTTTAGTTTTCGTCAGACTTGCTGTTCAAGATTAAGAAATAACCGTCTAATTATTACTAAAATAATTACTTCAGCGCCAACAAACCTGAAATATAAAGTCCTTATCATTTGGTGTGCTTCATAATAGCTCCCTTCTTCTATTGACTTATTTAATTTCTGTAAAACGCGTTGTATTCCTCCACCTCGACTATTCCCGTTCGCCGCCATCTTGCTTCCGTGATGCTCCGTTTGAGGTACGACGACTTCACGAATGTACTCCGAAAAAGCAAATATAATTTTTTATGTATTTTTTAAATTTTGCTCATAAATTCAAAGCCTAAGATGTAAAATTATGTTTAATGTAGTTAATTATATAGATATATTGATAAAAATATCTTTTCTGAGAGAATATTTTAAAGATGTAAATACTACGACTATGACACGAAGTTTATACGATCAAAGCACGAAGTCTCTCGCTGGTGGTTCTTCTAGTGCTAGTACTTTTCAGCCAGCCTCGGTAAGCCGTGGAACGCCTGTTCAATATCAGTATCTTCCTTGCAAAAATGCCAACATACAAAACATTGTGCACTAAAGATACTGGTTTTTATGCGGATACTGTAGAATGGTGTCCAATTAAAGGTTTTAAAGATGTCTTAGTGTGTGGCACTTATCAGCTTATTGAATCAAAAAATCTAACAGGGTCAGAAGGTACACAAGCTCTCCCTGCGAGACGCGTGGGAAATGTGCAGTTGTACCGTCTGGACAAGTCAGAAAAGTGAGTTATAACTACTTTAAATATTTACTGTCATTTGATATTGTAATTCAAGGTTAAACTTCTATTGTTTTATATGTACAGAAATCTCGAGAAACTGTTCACGACTTCAGAGGGAGCTGGGATTCTGGACATGAAATGGTAATTTGGTTATATGTCATCCGTCCATCTTTCACACTTTATTTATCTATCCATTTATTTGAATGATTGTAAATTAAACTGCAATCATATAACAAAGTTCTTAATATATGATATTTACAGGTATCCAAAAGAAGTCAACAACAGAGCTGTCTTGGGAGCAGTCAGTGCTGAGAGAGAGCTGAAGCTTTTCACACTCTCACAGCAAGAAGTAAATATGATTTATTCCTCAATTTAGCATGCTTGCTTCTTTCAGTAATACTGATTAAAACTTGAAAACCTTTTTCAAGGATGATACCTTTGGATTAAAAGAGCAAATAAGTGTGTCTGTTGGTCCAGAGAAAATTTGCCTTTCTCTTGACTGGTCATCAGCAATAAACAAGTAAGTCTTGGACAATTTCTTTTTGTGCTGAGCACTCTACTTTACACAACCCACACAACCCTCTTGAAGGCCTCCTATCTTAATCATTTTTATTTATAATGGTTTGAAATGTTATGTGTATAGATAGACCTTTCTCAAATTGACTTGAATGAGTAGCCATGAATTAATGGCTCCAAGTCAAGGTTGGACTTGATAAAATAATGTAAATGTATCATAAACAGACTAATCAACTTCGACCCCAACTTGAAGGCATATGCATTGTGTCACTCAAGCAAATTCCATAAAGGTTTATTAGAACTGACAGGGAGAAAAATTGAGAAATATTCACTGTTGTATGAGAATGAATAGTTTAATACCAAAGAAAAATGATTTTGTTACTATTATTTTTTAGTGAGCTTCAATGTGTCGTTAGTGATTCAAAGGGGCAGATTACACTTGTGCAGTGTAATGAAGCATCACTGGAGCCCCGTCAACTCCTACAATGGACTGGACATGACTATGAAGCATGGATAACAGCCTTTAACAAATGGACACCCAATATTGTTTATTCAGGTGAAGCTAAACATAAAACAATATTTTTAACCACATACAAACCTCTTCAACTAAAACTGACAATTGGTCCCAAGGTGAAGCAGACAAGTGCTCTGCTTCTTGGAATTGGCTCAATAGTTGTTTACATGTTTTATCACACACAAACTATTAAAGTTGCTAATTAAGCTTTGGAAAATCTTTAGGGGGAGATGACTGCCGCTTTAAAGGATGGGATACAAGAACAGACTGTACTCAACCAATATTTAATTCCAAAAGGTACTATAAACTGTATTCATATGCCATTCCTTAAAGCAGGGATAAAGACTTTTAAGAATGCACACAGGCTAGATGCATGTGTTTTCAATAAGTCACTTTGAAAAATTATTTATAAATTAACATTATATGATCTTTTTTATGAAGTTAGTGTTCAGCAGACTAAAACAAAATAGTATGAATTCATAAATATAAACTTATGTTTAATTAGACATGAGATGGGTGTAAGCAGCATCCAGTGCAATCCTGTTCATGAAAACATTTTGGCTACTGGAAGGTAAGGTTTCGCTAGACATTCTGTAAACTTGTACAATGTACAAGGAAATGCCTTTGATTGATGTCCACCAAGTTCACATCTGGAGGTGAGATGTCTTGTCTTGAAGGCACGTATAACTGAGAGCGACTGTAAAAAATGTTACTCTCTACTTATTGGCTTTCACTAAGCATTCTGTAAGTATTTGCATGAAAGGTCAATAGACCTCTTTACCTTCGGTGTTATGTTTCCCCATTTCAGACCACATGTTATTTTCTTGAGATAAGATTCTTTGTTTTAGTCATATTCATATCATATTCATGTGTCTTCTCATGCACAACCATTAAGCAAAGAATTTTATGATACTCTAGGGAATGACATGTGGTGACTGTGGTCTCAAAAGAGAAAACATTACACAAAAGCTCAAGAGTTTATTGAAATAAGGCTTTTGGCAAAATATTGATGGAACAATGCTATTATCTTGCAGTTATGATGAAAATATTCTAGTATGGGACACAAGACAAATGAAGAAACCCCTATGTTCATCTAATCCGGGAGGAGGGGTGTGGCGTATCAAGTGGCATCCTTATTCTGGGAATCTAATGCTCACAGCAACAATGTATGATGGATATCATGTGTTAAGTTATTCTCATGACAAAGGTGAGAAACAACAATTACATACAGAAAGAAATGATACTTATTCTTTTGTCGCACAGTTGAGGGTCATTTGTAGAGGACCGCAATGTTTTCATTAGGCGATGGTGTAGACTGGATGGTGTGTCTCTTACATACAGGTTCTTTACAGCGCTTCCCAATCACACACATGATTTGCCGTCATGACAAAAGAAGGTTTTGGTGGACATCAATCAACATGTTTCCATGACATTGTCAGAAAATACAAAGTTTTGAAGCTGGGCACATGCCTATGGAATGTTGTGGAAACACTTTGATTGACGTCCACCAAAAGCAACTTCATCACAACAAAAAATTGTACAATTTTGTAAGAGTGATTGGGAAGTGTTGTGAGGTGAGGAGACACAAAATATCTAAATGTTTAAGTTCGTTGACTATGGAAATATTTTTCATTCATTCATTCTTCATTTACTTTTTCAGATTCTCATGGGCTTGAGGTTCTTTTATCTTATAAGGAAAACTATGAACTAGCATATGGTGCAGATTGGTACACTGGTAGCAGTAAAAACCAGAAAAGTGAAAGTGAAATGAACTCAGATGAGAAAATCAAAGATGAATCTACAAACTTGACAAATACTTCTTCCTTGGTTGCAACTTGTTCATTTTACGACCACATACTTCACTTATGGGAAATTAATTCATGATGCTCTTATGCTGAAAATGTGTAGTGGTGTTAACGTTGCTGAACAAACCTTTTCATCTTGGGCTTACAGTGCTTTTCATATTTCTGTGACCTACCGACTCCAGACATCTGGTGTATGGGCTTCCGTCAATCAAATTTAGGACCACCCGAGTTCATTCTGATTGATCACAGTTGACAAAGAAATTCTCATGTGAAAATGGCTGTCAGTCACAAAATATTAGTATAAAATTTATTTTATCAAATTCATGCCTATATTTATAACAATAATTATAATCTTAAATATATATTTTGTACAACAGACATCATCAAGTAACATTTTCAGACCAAACCTGGAAAAAAAACACCAACAAATGTTATTGTATGACAAAGTATGAAAAAACCCTGTTCTTGTTTTATGAGGGTGGTACTTAATAGCCAGGGCAGTGGCTAACAAACCTGTGGCCCTTGTTCCATGATCAAATTGGAATTTACAAGTTGGCTTTTATGGTTATTTGAATGACAGGAGAGAGCCAACTAGAAACTCTACTCACATACTAAGTATTTGTGCAAACTAACCTTTGTTGCTGCCCTAAAGACAATTGAGTGACGTGTGGCTAGTACATCAATGTTATCATCATAACCTCCACCTATGACTGTTATGCAAGGAATCCCTCGACATAAGGACATCTTTAATACTTCTGTATCTCTGTCAAACAGCCCTAGTCAAGGCATATTACTATCATTAGTGAGAAATAAAATTTATCCTAAAAAAATTCGTTAGAAAAAATTTATATTTTTACCTTGATCAGAAAGATTGAGTCTTCCTAAAACGTCATCTTTATGTGGATCTACTCCGGCATCATACAATACTATATCTGGTCTGTAACTATCCAATAACCATGCAAGATGTGTTCTCACTGTATCAATATACTCCTTGTCCTCCATCCCACATGGTAAACCTACATCCAAATCACTACTCTGTTTCCGCACTGGGAAATTTTTCTCACAGTGCACAGAGAAAGTAAAAACATCTTGGTTGTTTTGAAATATAAATGCAGTTCCATCTCCCTAAAAGAAGAAGATTTATGGGAACAGTATGAGATCAGTGATTCTATGGCAAGTAAGCATGCATGATGGCATCATTCCACTACCACCACCAGAATGCTTTGTGAATTTTCTTTCATGTATTTTTTCATGAGAATAATAAGACAATACTCCAGTTTCACATTCGATGGAAACCACTGTTTTTGAAGACCACAGACTCATTTGTACAGGCTTAGCCTCGCTTATAAGTCAGCTATTCAACGACATCATTAAAAGTCCGTGGGATTTCAAAACATTGGTATTGTTCAACTTACACATTCTTTACATTACGGTTGACTTATGCAAATCATTAGCAACAGCCAACTGTAATGTAAAGAATGTGCAAGTTGAATAATACCAATCCCACGGACTTTTAATGGTGCCTTTGAATAGATGACTTATAAACGAGGCTAAGCCTGTACAAATGAGTCTGTGGTCTTCAAAAACAGCGGTTTCCATCGAATGTGAAACTGGAGTATTCAGGATACTGGTAGTAGAGGTTAATGACGGCATAATGCAAATGTACTATTAATACCCAAACATTAGGATGGGCCAATTGCAACCAATCTACTTTTTTATAAACTATGGTTTGCATTTTACAGAGGCACACTGATAAAACTGTGGGCTTATTCAGTTCCTGTTGGATGGGAAATGACCAACCATTGAATGCTCATCTGAGGCTGGACCTCACCGCTCCACTTTTTTAGGCTGCCTGTGCTTGTTGCAGAAAGGAACGACAGGTAACCCCCAAAAAGTAGAGCAACGAAAGGAGGGGCCAGTGTCTGGACAAATCTAAGCCATGCAAAGGTTCTAGCCATTTGCAAATGTAAGTACAAAGGCAGCACCTTCAGTTTATCTTCTTTAAGATAATTTCTGGGTTTCAGTCCAGCCAAGGAATAATGAATCATGATCTTTCACACAACAGAATGATACTCAGAGAACCAAATGAATAAATAGGGTTTAACCACCACCCAGTTAGCTCAGTTGGTAAGAGAGTGGGTCTGTTGTGCGGGAGGTTGTGGTTCAAGTTCTGGCCTGACCAGCACCCAGGGTCTTAAAATAACTGAGGAGAAAGTACTGCCTTTGTAAATACTTCATTCTGTGAATGGTTAGACCTTCACGTGCCTCGGATGACCACATTAATGGCAGTCTTGTCCCTAATCAACTAGAGACGTCAAAAGAGGACCACAGGTTTATCAGTTGATTACTGTCAAGTATTGTTCTCTATGAACAAAGTTGATTAATTTAAGGACTCTCACATCTCTAGATGTAAGAGAATCTTGCCTTGGGGATTTTGTAACACTGTTGCAACATACCTGATGAACATCCAGATCAACGATCATGACCTTCGATACAAGATTGTTATCCAGGAGATGAAAGGATGTTATTGCTAAATCATTGAATATACAGAACCCTGAACCATGTGCAGGGTATGCATGATGTGTGCCGCCACCTGTAGTGCATGCTAGACCATAGTGCAATGCAATCTTAGCAGCAAGAATTGTACCACCTGTAATGAATCAAATATTACAGAAACATTACATCCTAGTCTTTCACTTTCATTTAAACTTATTCATTCTGATCAATTTTGCAACTGAAATTTGATTGATGGAAGCCAAAATCCCGGGGGGGGGACTCCGGCCGGAAAAGGGCGGGGGTGCTCGTCAGAAATTTTAAAAATGACCCCTAAAAGATACCTGAGTCCTACAAAGGTGGGTGTGGCAACAAGATATTTTTACCCCTAAGAGATACCAGCTAAAATTGGACAAATTTATAGTTATTTTGTATTTTTAATAGTCCCAAAGACGTAAACTGATGGAATTTCAATGTATTCAATGAGTGAGTTACACGTTTATAATTGGACATAATTATACGATTAAAGTTAATTAAAATTGTCTTTGCTGCTATTATTCTTATCTAATATCTTATTATCTTTAAAAATACCCTAAAAGATACCAGCTTTGACTTCGGTGGCCCGAAAAGCTTTTAGACACCCTAAACGATACCAAACCCCTGATTTTGACTCCTAAAAGATACGACGAGCACCCCCGCCCTACGATATAAGGGAGTCCCCCCCCCCCCCGGGGCCAAAATGCCAGACGACTGAAATCAGTAGGTCACAGAAACAGTTATCATCATAAATTATATTCTTCTCCATGCTTGATTAATTATGAAATTCCCTATCACTATATAATAATCATACCTACTTCCATCTGACACCTGTTTGCTAATCCTTCCGACCACTGAAACCCAGTCCTTTTCAATTCTTCCGCTGTTATTGAACCCGTTATAAAATTCTTAACATAATTTGGAGTGTGTGTGGTTATTAAATCATCATAAGAAGCCTTGATGGGGTCGAGTACTTGCTGGGGAACAACCACATTATCTTTGATAAGATGTTCCATCAGTTTTGTAAACTTGGCCATCTTGAACCTGTGATTTGTTGGCCACGGACAGCTGTACTCGTCGTGATGGATAACTGGTAATCTGGACAATTTAGGGTTCCCTGAATTAATGTGATTAAAAGATTGGTATTAATCCGATGTCTTTGATATTAGACAAATAAGCAACATTCGTTTACATGTACATCCATTTTATGTGGGGGAGGGGGTCTAGCATGTATAATCCAAGTGCACCAGGTTCAAATTATTCTGGACCCTCCCCCCTCCCCCTCAAACAATGCACAATTTTGGTTTACCTCATAACCCTAATCTTATTCACATATGGATGTTATGCGCGAGGAAAACCATGGAAAGAGCTGGGGTCATGACAGCCATAAGCGTAAATACCATACGTAGCTCATTACATAATGTCCACAAATGATAGTTCAAAATATATTACCTTGATAAAAAAGCCTAGCTTGAAAACCAAATCTTTTCATTTTAATATTTCTACAGCCACATATTCTTCCACTAATTAGAAATAAAATTTTATTACGAGCAGCAAACAGTTTAGTCCACCGAACGTCGGCCATCTTGTTTATGAGCCCGCGATATCCACGTTAATGTTTTTGTTCCGCTCACGATATGCAAATTAGTAGTGATGTGTCCGTTTTGAATCATTTGTCGAGAGCAGCAGAAACATAAACAATACTGGTATTTTGAATGGGACTTTCGCGTCATTTGTGATAGTTAGCCGCATAAAACCAACCGTAAAGGAAATGGGAAACTTCTTTACGTCGGTTTTTGATCGTCTTCTGGGTAAAGAAGAGTGTAGGATCCTCATGATTGGTCTAGACAATGCAGGCAAGACGACCATCTTGTATCGACTCAAGTTAGACGAAGTGGTCTCTACTGTTCCAACACTGGGTTTTAACGTAGAAACAGTCACCTATAAGAATATTAGCTTTACTGTATGGGATATAGGAGGTCAGGATAAGATTCGAAGCTTGTGGAGAGTGTATTTTCAAGGCTGCCAGGGGCTCATTTTTGTGGTGGATAGCTCCGACAAGGAAAGGATAGGAGAAGCTGAACTCGAACTGAAGAAACTTCTGAATGAAGACGAGCTTCAGAACGTTAACTTACTTGTGATTGCTAACAAACAAGATATGCCTGAAGCTTTGAGTGCTTCTGAGGTCCGAGAGAAATTAAAACTGAATGAAATTCGCAATAGACCTTGGTTTGTGCAGTCGGCTTGTGCTGTGAAAGGGACAGGATTGTTTGAAGGGTTAGACTGGATGGCTACACAAATCAAACAAAAAAAGACATGGTTCTAAAACACATCTGGGATAATATTTACCTTATTGTAGCTGGAGATGGTATTGTTTCTGTGAAATAGAGGTTATAAAACAGGTTAAATCGGAATAAATTAGCTTTTTATCACCCGTTAAAAATGTATATTAACTCAGTCTTTGTCATCAATTATTTGTACAATTTTGACACAGTTGTACCTTATATTGTATAAGTCATGATTAATTGAATTACTGCAGATTTTTACATTTTGTCTTATTGTCATGTAAGAAAAAAAATTGTCTGGCTCATGTACTTGTTCATCAAACAAAAGCAAATCCTTCTTTACATCAAGTCTTTGAATAATTTATGAATATGGAGTAAAATTGAAACATTGATCTAGCATAATTACACATCTTTCATAACTTCTGAGTTAGTGCAAACTCTTAATCCATGAAACAGAAATAAATTTATTTCAACTATATAGTAAAATGAATGTAGTGTAATGTATGGGAGAATTTAATTGAAGTCACTGGATTGATAATTAGCAGACATGACATGTTGATTTAATTACTATAAAAAACTGGGATTTTTTTTTCTCCAATATCCTTTTCACTCTATAGGGGATTTGCCCAATTTTTTCAAGAAACACAATTTTGACCCCCTCCCCACCAAACTTTAGCTTTACTAAACAGCTGGAAACATGTTTGTCAACAAACATTTACGCCTGTCCTTCATTTCTCCAACTATTCAATTTCTGGTCAATGGAGAACACACAGGAATGCGTAGAATGTAACAGCCTTGGTCATTGATGTGCCAACCTGAAATAAACAAAGCAGCTTGAGGAGAAAATGTGAAAATGGTTGGTGTTTTAAGGCCTTGTTACATTGTCCAATTTCCTCAGCAACTTGCCTCACAATACTTGAAAAGAAACCCTTGAAAATGTAGGGTGTTACACTGCAACAATCTCTGCAACTTGCAACAACTTAAAAATGTCTTAATATTGCAAGAAAAGTTGTTGGAGTAATACACTGTGCAGCAGTCTTGGCAGTTACTGCAGTCTGTGCGAAAAGTAAAATTCTACTCTGTGCAACTACAGTACCTGCAACAAAAATTGTGAGACAATGCCTGTTACACTGCACAATTCAAAATCAATTTATCACACAATGGCATTGTGAGACAAGTTGCTGAGAAAATTGCAGCGTAACAGGTGTTTAATCAGCAATGCATTCATTAGTAAACATGACTTTTTGCTGACAAGGAATGACTTCCACATAGAATGATGATTGATGTTTATTACTGACATGTTGCACAGAATAGACCCCTTGCAGCACGTTGGAAAGCAGCTCAACTTGGAGGGCAAAACTAAATAGGTTCCAAATCTCAGGAGATTAAAATTATTTTGTTTTGTCCTCCAAATTGAGCTGCTCTGATGTCACGTCTAAAGGGTCTATATTCAACAACAGGACTAGACTTCATTAAGTGTACATCAGGATGTCTGACATCCTTAAGTCATTAAAACTTTACTGTGAGTATAAACAAAACAGTGACATGAAGTACATGCCTCTAAATATATTGGATTTCAAGCATGGTGAGCATTAACCTTTCCGAGGGTTGAGTTTGGCATCACAGTGCATTGTGGGACTGCTTTAGGGAATAATATTTCCAAGATGACATTTATTTCATGCCCTAAAGCAGTCCTGCAATACACTGCCAACTTTACCCAGTTGTTTCCTCAACCTAGGAATGGTTTAATAGAACACAACCACGTGCGATCCCTGTCGTCTAAAAATTGTTTTCACGGTCAATAACATAACCAAAAAATCTTAGCTAACCATCCCCAATCTGTTAACTATATAATGTCACACAATATAAACTTAGTATTTTCCTCCCCTGCAAATAAAATTTACTTTAGTCTAGAGCACACACAACAAGCCTGTGAAAAAGCACTAAAATAAATCATTAGAGTGAAGTCACTTAACCCATGAAATAAAAATTGCTTGTTAAAGGGGCACTTAAAAGAAAAAGCCCCATATTTTGAAAGTCCGAATAGTTCAAGTATTTAAGAATAATATGACTCAATCATGATTATGAAAACCAGATTGGCAAAAATTTTAGCCTTGGAGCCACTCGCAGTTGAGAAATTTTGGTTTAAAAACTAAAAGAACAATAGGGTTGAGTTAATGACGTCATTTACTCACAATTTAGATGCTGAAAAAAATATATAATTTTTATCCACAAATTTTGACTGTGAAGAAAATATGTTGCTTGGCTACTATTGAGGCCATATAGATAAGTTTAACCAAGTTTCAAGGCATTTCCAATAATTTTCATCGATTTTCATCCAAGTGCCCCTTTAAAGTGTAATAGTCAAATAGACACAAAAGAAAACAATGGGATTTTGGTCTACTAAAGTGTATTAAGTTAGTCTAATATCTATTTCACAGGTTAAGTGACTTCACTCTAGTTTAAATAATACTATTTGGCATTGATTAGGGGGGCAGCTGCTTTTTCAGAAAACAATTAGGGGGCTATGAGAAATATTTTTTCAAAGCCAAAAACTGGGAAGGGGGCGGGGGACAAAGATGTTTTCTACTAAAAGTCTGTAGTTTGGTGCGGGGTCATTGAGAAATATGTTATGTTTGAGTCAGGGGGGTCAACCCAAAAATATTATTTAAAAAAAAAATCCCCATCACCCCTTTGTACCCTATAAATTATGGATGCTCCCTTAGCTAGAATGATTTTACTTGGCCTGTCAAAAATAGTAACCATAATACATTTATAGTAGTAGACACTAATTCCATTGTTTTCTTTTGTTCTACTTTGACTGTTAGTCACTAATTATTCAACTTTGTTTCAGTAAAATCACTGTAATTTGATTACGATAATGATACCTTAGCTCACGAAGTAATGAAAACATTGAACCATCTTCATATATTTTTTTTATAATTCATTGTTTTCTTTTGTTTTACTTTGGCTGTTAGTTCACACTAATTATACAACTTCTTCTCACTGGTAAAATAAAATTGCTTGACTTTTTCATAAGTTTATCATGTGCACACTAAGATTTATAATATGAGATGTACTTTTCTTTTAAATAATATAATACTCCTTTTTCTATTTAAGAATTATATTCTTTTTTTAAATCAGGACACTCTTTTTTTACCCAGCTGAAAATCACTGATTTTTTCCCTTTTAAATATCAATAATATATTTAGTTTATTTAACAGCTTACTTTCTTCATACCATGGAAATACTGTTTGTTTAAGCTGGGTTCAATGTTATAACACACTAGAATGATTATTAGATCTCTTTCAGCACGACTCACAAAATTAAAGTATGACCACATTTAATTCACATACTTCTATGAACAGGTTTTTTTGCAGCCAAACAAGCTTTTACATACCTTGTTTGGTCAAAGCAGCCAAGTCATCTCGAAATGTGTGAATTTAATACAAAAGCCTGTGCATAAAAGTGATGCAAATACATTAAATGAGGTCATGATTTTGAGCGTTCAGCTGTAATTAAATAAAAGATAATCTTCTCAGTCTGTATATTTACTACTGGCTTACTAGCACTCTTGACAGTCCACTAAGTCAGTATCATACATCTCATACTCATTCCGTGGCCATTCTTTAAACTGTTCCCATTTCAAATCTTTCTGTTCACTCCACATCTTTGTGGGAAAGTTGTCACTCGACACTTGGTTGTACAAACTCTTGGCTTGTGGGTCAATGATACCCATAATCCTTAATTCCTCAACAGCACTCTGATAGTTTGAGAGATCGATGAAGTTAGCTGATACAGCCAGCGAGTCTTCAAGCGTTTCGACATAGTGCGGTGATCCTTGTGGGACAAAGAGGAGTTCTCCTGGTTCCAGGATGCACTGGATAGGAGTAATGGTGCTAAGGAGAGGAAAGTCTTTAAGGTCTGGGTTTGAAAAATTCGCATCAAAGACAATATTAAAGTCTTGGTCACAATGAGGGTAAAGGCAGGGAAGATCTTCTTTTCGGAAAAATGTCCATCTGTTGATATAGAATACTGAGGTTAAAATGGTTATGATCCCCAGGTTGAACACCTTGTTAAGATCATGGAACATCTTGAATTTCCAAGATCTTGTTTCAAGGCCATAGCCACTATTTGGAAAGTGGTCTGGTTTTAAAAAAAGTGGTCTGGTTTTCTCGGGTAATAAATATTTTTAAGAGAGGGAAGTCAGGTTCTGATGGTAAAAAGTGGTCCAGATGAACTGTATTGGTGGCTACGGCCCTGCGTTGTTATACAGCAAGTAGTTGGTAAATATAGTATAATGGTGTTGGCAAATTACTGACAGTGCTGACACTCATGGGATAACTTTAACTATTGTAGGTTTGAAAAACCAAGCTTCCAACTTAAACCAATCAGGAGCAGCTTATTGTTATTGTTGTTTTATAGGTTGGTATCATGATCATAAACTCAATGTTTCTTCAACCAAAACTCATTATTGGGTTTATAATATAGATGTTATCAACAAATCATGATATACTATGAATGGCTGAGGTCAATATATGGTGCTGATTCTGTTCTAGCATGCATTAGCTATACCCTGACTTTGATCAGCCCAGAAGTTGTTTCAGGGTTCTATCTTTGGATTAGCCGTGCCCTGTCTTTGATCAACCAAGAGGTTGTTTCAGGGTATAGATAAAGGTTGCAAAATTATGGAAATGGATAGAATAACAGAATTAAAGGTTTTAAGAATAATAAAATCAAACCTTTTTCTGCCTTCAAATAGTGCCATCCAAAAGTTGGATCCAAACGAATCAACATGCAGATCAGTTATCATTCCTTCTGGTGCAATAAACAAGCTTGGCCAACTGTCTCGGTACATTGAGTCCTTTTCAGTTCTCTGCAGAAAATCTGAAGCAAAGTATCTAGGGACTGTGATTTCTTTGGCCAGTTCTGGTGCAAAGGTCGACAGACTCCAGTCAAACAAGCATCTTGGTTTTTTATCATCATGCAGGGAGTTAATAAATTTTTCCACAGACATGGTGCCATAATGTTCTAGCTTAGCCCACTCTGTTGACTCATTTACTCTCGTTTTCAAGGGAACATTTTTATGACCAATTACCTTGGATCAAAAATATTAAGAAAAAAAAATTTAATTTACACTATACCAATGGTTAAAATTGATATGCATCTAAATGTATAACAATTATTGTTGTAATACAACTACAGTAGTGATGGAGGAGAAAACCTTTTCTCTCTTCTCCCTCCCTTCCTTCCTTCCTTCCCTCCTTTCTTTTTCTTTTTCTTTTTCCTTTCTTTCTTTTTTCTTTCTTTCTTTTTCCTTTCTTTCTTTCTTTCTTTCTGTCTTTCATTCTTATTTCCTTCCCTCCTTCCTTGCTTCCTTCATTCCTTCTTTCTTTCTTTCTTTCCTTTCTTTCTTCCATTCACAACATACCATTTCACAACAAATCGATGGAATGTCTGAGTTCACAGTATATGTAAAACTGCAGTACTTGTTGTTGCTGTTGTTTTGCTTGTTAGTGTTTTTCTTATCACCCATAGTGAGGCCTACAAATAGTTTCAGGTACTTACTTTCTTTATGTATTGTATTGTCCAGGGCTCATCCGTCATGTGCTCCACCAGTCCTGTGATTATAACAGGTGTGCCAGTAACAGCATACTTAAACAGGAACTCCTTTGCATCAAGGTTGGAATGATGACGACGTTCAACCTGGAGATTACATTAAAAGCATGAATGAATGAATTAATAAATAAATGAAAGAATGAATGAATAAATGAATGAATGAAAGAATGGATGGATGAATGAAAGAATGAATGGATTGATGAAAGAAAGAATAAGTATTGAATGGATGGATGGATGAAAGAATAAACAAAACAATGGTTGGATGGATGGATGGATGGATGGATGAAAGAATGATTAATGAATGGATTGATGAATGAAAGAATGAATGAATGGATAGATGAAAGAATAAACAAAACAATGGATGAATGGGTGGATGAAAGAATGAATGGATGGATGAATGAATGGATAGATGATTGAATGAATGAATGAATGAATGAATAAATAAATGAAAGAATGGATGAATTAATGAAAGGAATAAATGAATGATAAATTGATTGAATGACCTACTGTACCATAACAAATAATAACATACCAACATACTTAATATTTAATAATACTATTTAATAAGACTATTTAATATTTAATAGATAATATTCAATATTATATAAAGAATTATTTAATACCATATATTAAGTACCCTTTTTCCATTTTTTCCATTTTTCATTCTTCCTTTATTTATTTGTTTAATAATTGTTTTCTGCTGATGGCTTCATGCTGTCTTTCTTTGTATTAATCATATTCATTCTTAATTTTCTTGTTTATGTAAATATCTTTAGATTTGTACATATTGACCCAGAAATATTGCATATATATTTTTGCAAACTCCAATTATGTCATCTAACTAGATTAGCTTTCGCTATTTTTAGATGACATGTACAATTTCTCAAGTAATTTTCTTTTCATTGTTACCATGTATTTTGTAATTGTAATTGCACGAATAAATGAGTTGTTGTTGTTGTAAATAAAGGTCTCGATGAGAAATTCAAAGTTAAGAAAACAGACTTTATTTACAATAGAAAAAAAACCCTGAAACAAAATGTTAAATTTTTTTTTTTTATAAATTTTATATATTTCACATTATAGGTATTCAAAGATTCAAGGTAGTCAAATACGTCTATATGTATATTTATGTATGTTTTTGTGTTATAAAATATTCAACACTAGTTTTCTTCGAACATAAAAATTTAAGATCCTTTATTAATCTGTCAGAGTAGAAAGGGGATTTCCAAGAACATAAAAAAAAAAAAAAAAAAAAAAAAAATCAACTTCTAAATTCCAATTGGAATATAAACAGTGGACGAATAGCTACTATTGTAGAGGAGCCACTACTAAATCATATTTATTTATTTATTTATCATATTCAATTTATACTACTTTTCTTTCTGTGTTCATTTTATTATTTTTTCAATCGATAACAGCTATCAACAAAGCTGTTTTAATTTTGTCACCTCGTACAACATTATCAGGTATACATATTCTATTATTAGTTTACGTGGCAATGTAAAAAAATAGTAATTAATTTTTTTGTCATCAGTGAAGCTCATTTGACTATTTTTTTAGTAAGATAAGCTTTGATGAATTCTGTTGATGAAGTCAGTAACATATACGAACTAATCTATCAAGCCACAGGCTTTAACATCATAAACATCATATCCTGAAACCCATATCCTGCATCAAATATACAATTATATATTATTAAAATACGGTATATACACACATACTGGAAAAATAACTGCATATTTTTTTTTAGAATTTTCCCCTTTTTAACACAAGTGGAGTACTTGGATGCAATTTTAAAAAAATATTTTTAGTTTCTTTTTCTGTAAAAAAATTCACCATTTCTGTTAAAAAGATCCTAAGTGGAAGCTAAGCAAATAATGCAAAATTCAAAAATAAAACAATTAGTCTAATGTTTTGTAAAAATACCATGTCCTTCCTACTACTTTAACACTTTCACAATAGGACTCAAAATAAAAAAGATTGTAGACAGAAGGTTTAAATTTTTTTGGACCATAAAAATTACAGATCTGCTTTTTTTTTGCACTCCCAAAATTTTCAACCAGCCATCAGAACATTATCCCTTAATTTTAATTTGCCCAATGGCAAGTTGCTATTTTGAGTGTCATTCATATGGATAAAAGATGGAATGGTTATTAAAATGTCTATACTATATGACATTAATTTTCAATATAATGGTATTAACATGAAGTGTGATTGATATCATGTTACTCTAAAGTTCTTTCAATCTCTAAAAAAAACTCTGCTTTGCATGTTTTTTCATTATTTTGTAAGCCTTTTAAATTCAACATTCAGGTACAGTTTCATATTTGACTTTGAATTTTGAATTTTTTTGTAACCCTTTTATATCATATAATAAAGTTATTATAGGTGTACAATCTTCAAATTCAGTGGCACTTTAATTTCTACATCTGCAAAACTTTTTCACTGGAAATAAATAATACAACTTCAGTTCTACATAACCCAAGTACATAGGGCCACAATAAAATATAGATAACACTTCTTGACTGTAGGGGTATTTACAAAAACATTCTTTACTATTCCTTCACTATTGCATGATTGTATTTGCCTTCTGGTAATCTCAAATATGATTGAGAAATGATAATACACAAAGCCTAGAGATTTCGATATAATTTGTCATTTAAAATTGTGGCTAAAAAACCCTAGATTTCCTGTGTAATATTCGTTTTTGAAGAGATTATCCTAAAGCTCTATAGTGTTTTGATTGTGCTGTGGGTTTCATGGCACCCGAATTCCTGATAGTTTAGAAAAAAAAGACAGAGAAAAGAAAAAGACATGTCACGTACATGTAAATGTTCTGTATAAATTACTCGTCAGTATAAATCAACTATAGTACATCAGAAAATATATCATTTACTATTATTAAATTATTACTAATACTTTAATAATGACTCGAATAAAGATCTAGAAAACAAAAATGATTGTCGTGAGAGATCTGAACCATACTTGAATGATTTCACAGCTCTATTTTCAATAGATAGCATCTATGAATGCATATTATTTAGACTGTTCTTGACACTAAGGCTTGTCCACTAGTCTTGGACTAGCAAATCTTAATCTTCGAGCTAGTGAAAATTAGCACTCCATAGCCCATACACGCATCAAGCATTCCGCGCTACTGCTCTAAGCGCATGCTCAGGCAATTAAAAGTGGGATAATATTTTGTAAAACATATTATATTTTAGTTTTATTTTTCTTGTCAAACACAATTTTTATTAAATATTTTTTGGTATATTTGACTCAAAATTTGCTTAACATTACATGATCTTGAATATTTAATAAAAATTGTGTTTGACAAGAAAAATAAAACTAAAATATAGGTAACATGTTTTACAAAATATTATCTCACTTTTTAATCCCCGGAGCATGTGCTTAGAGCAGTAGCGCGGAACGCTTGAGGTGTGTATAGCTAGACTAGTGGGGTTTTTGGAATACTAAAAGACCTTTTCCAAATTTGCTTGACTGATTACAGTCTGAACAAAATATTCAAGTTCAGGGTGGAGTTTTCAAATCCATTCATCTACTACATTATTTTGTCTATCCCTACCAGGCTTTAAACCTTCATGTATTGTTCTGTGATCATTCAAGTGAATTCTGTAAAGGTCTATTATCTGGGCTGGTAAAGATACTGTAATTCTGTTGGGCTACGGTTCATTTAGATACTAAACATTTCAAAGTAATTATAAATATATTTTTGCTAAAAAAAAACAACCTTCAAAATACTCGTACTGAGGAAAAAAATACAGCAAAATATACAAATCTGTAAATGTATATATTATTAGAAATGAGAAATAAAAAGTATTGTATTGTATTGTATACTGTATTGATTTATGGACTTACTAGCCCATTCCCTAGTATCTGAAAAAGTTAGTGTTGTGGACTGATTATTATTGATTATTTTTTCATCATTATTGTGATTATTATCATTGTTGATAAAGAAATATGTCAATATTTTTCCATTTATTCAATCTCTTTCTCTCTTATTTAATTATTATTGTTGATGTTATAAATATTTTTTCCTCAAACTAAGCTTGTTTCTCTTAAGCTTTACAAGATTGTTTATATCACAGTAATGACACATGCCTGCATGTTTTGTATTCCTTACTTATCACCATCAACATTATTATTTTTAGCATGATGATCACGATATTAATCAAGCATGAACACCTGACAATAACATTACAATATAATGTCAAACAAATTTGACTTACAGCAATGCCACAAGCATTGATTCCATGTGGCGTTTTAGGGATTCAACTAAAAAGAAAAATATTATTTCCATAAATAAATCCGATACATCTAAAAATAAACAATATGAAGACCAATATCAGTGGTATACTCATGCAGGTCTCTTTTAGTCTAAACAACAAGTTATCACCCATTGAAACAATTTGAAAATATCACGCAACAATATGGATTCAACATCCATAACAAGGAATATCTAATTTTTAAATATTAATTTGAAGATTTCTCAAGAATTGTTTTGCAATTAAAGAGCATTATGCCACATGGGTATTCAAACATTTTGGTGCCATATCATATTGCTCTTGAATGTTTTGGCAAAATAAAATATGTCAATGCTTTTAGTCCTTTTGCTACTTAAAATGACAGTATTATTTATTAAAAGGAATACATGTATAGAAAAAGGAAAAATAAAATGAATGCGTAGTCATAGCCTGATCCTCTATCAATTATTTAAGCACCCACACAAATGATGTTTTACAAATATTTTTTTCATAACAAAAGGTAATATAAATATACCACATACATGGTACATACAAGGCTGGATTTCCAAAGGAAATTAAGCCATAACTAATAAGGCTCATAACAAAAAATTAAACTTACAAAGACTTCAAATTTGTGAATTTGTTTTAAAGGTAAATTAATTTTGAATAGAGGTATGCTAGATTTAGAGCAAAGAATTCATGATAAGTGTTGTTTTCCCTAGCATCATAACTATTGAAATCTTATAAAGAAAAGCATCACATTGTTATTACCTTCAATGGTTCTTTCATCTTGAGATCCTTGGCTTTTGGGGGAGGCATTAGTTCCTTGAATTTTTGGGTTTGTTCCTGCAAATCTTTATCCCGTCGTACTTTTGCTTGCATCCAGACAATTTCTTTATTCTCTGGGTCTAGCTTGTGAGCATTGTCAAGGTACTCTTCAGCTTTGATCAAGTCTCTCATTTTAGTATAATATGAAGCTAAAGTCACATGGATTCCTACACAACCAGGCTTAGAAGGAACCTGTTTCTGAAGCTGTTTAACTTGTGCCATCATGAATTGCTTTGCCTCTGGAAGTCTAAAAAGCCAATAATGCATGAGACCAAGACACTAAAGCAAATAGGAAGTCCAATATCACTCCATATCATTTGTCTCCCCAAGACTTAATTAGTATAGAAGTGTTATTGTTAGGATTCTGCCTTCTTAGAGTTCATTGTCAATTTATAATTTAAATAACTAAATATACGATCATTTCAATCTAGGAATTATTAAGAGAAAAGGATAAGGGATAGTCATCTATGTAAATAGTATATATATTTACACAAGCAAAGATTTAGTAATTTAAGACAACAAATTATTGATCATAATTCTGAATACCATTCTATAAATATTAAACACTTAAAAGACTTAAAATAACTCAACCGAGGGAGAAAAAAATACAATGTATAAAAAGCACTTTGAATAAATATCAATAATTTACAGATTAAAACTATGGAAAAATAGACTCACAGAAAACGGATATGAACCAAGAAGACGAAATTAGGCTTCAAAGGTTTGGCCAAATTCTGTACTTCGTGAGCGATATACGGTGAACTTCTTTGGTTAGCTTAAAGTAAAGTTTATGAATATCCAATGTATAGAATCCAGATGGTTATTGTCGCCCGCAATCACCTCGAGACATATTCTTGAAACCACACCAACTTCTTAATGGCAAAGTTCAAGCCCAAAGCCACATGGTTTGAGATATGTCCTTTGGAATGCGTTCAACGAAGAGAAAAAAACAAGCTTCCTGTTGCTTGAAGCAAACGTCACGAAACAACGAAAATCATTTTTCTGCATGAAAACATTCTCAAGAGCTGTATTTTTATGAATTAATAACTCCAAGTACACATCATGCATTTAAAAAAAAGTCTTTGAATTATTTATTAATATTTTTAAAGGATTATTTCAATTACAAATGAGCATTTTAGTTTTTTTAGACATAATCCCATGTATAAAATATGGCACTAAATACCTCGAGATGTGATGCAAAATTGTCTTCGGATTATTTGAATCAGGAATTTTCCACTCGCAAGAAATGTCTAAGGATTTTTGTCTTTCCTTCCACCATTTGGCAAGAGCGGGCAAAGCCCATGACAAACATTCTTTACTGTCATTTGTTTTGTTTAAATTAAGTAGAGTATCGCAATCATCTGGTTTTCTTACTAATTTACTCTCAGACCTTCCATCTCCGGTGTCGACTTGGTTATTTTTAGACGAATTTTCAAGGTAAACATGTTTCGGTACGCTGTCCTTATCTTGGTCATATTTAGTTCTTTTGCAAGGCGAGCCTTCAGAATTCACCGCACTCTCCGGAGGCCACGAAGAGATAAAATATTTCTCGTCACTCAAATTCTCTTCATCCGCCATCTTGGATTATTGGACACGGTTGAGAAGACTGTTACCTAATTACCACAGGAAGCCCATATCTTAACTTTCTTTTCTTTATCGTTTTCTTCATTCCTTCATCCTTCAATTGTTTCAGTTTTCCGTTTTAGTAGTTATCGCTTTTCGAATTTTTTAAACCAAATTTTGCTTGAAATTCGAAAAAATTTGCATTTTGACACACAATGGGCTAATGAGGAAGGAAGTTTAAGCATATTTCAGTAAGGATTTCAAAATATTGGGCTTAGTTGTTTGGGGCTTTCGATAAAGCTATAAAATAGGATAAGTACTATATCACTGCATATCAAAGCAGTTTAACCTCGGTTAGAATAAAGCATGTATCCGGTACCTCTCACACGGTTTCCGCGCGTATTTAATCGTCAAAAGCTCATAATAACTAATGTGGTGGCAAAAACCCCTCCAGCTAAAATTAAGAAAATTCAAGAAGAGCATTCAGTCGTTTTCGTTGGCTGTCCAACTTGAATCGTGTACTTGCACCCATTAAGCTGAACATATAGCTATTCCAAAAAAAAAAGCAAATAAGAAAATAAATGAATAGGATTCAGCAGTGGCCCTTCTACAGTGTAGCTATTCGTTCACTGAAATCCAATTGGAATTTAGAAGTTGATTTTTGCGGAAAGGTTGAAGGGGCGAACGGTGAGGTTAAACAGCAAATAAAATGAGACCTTTTCAATGGACCATTTCACGGTTGTCGTCGCTCAACCTCAGCCTCGATAGTGTGTAATATATTCTTTAGAATTTGACTACAGCTCACGTGACCTTTTTCTGAAATAGCTGTATTAGAAAAATCCCCAATAAAGATAATTTATTGTTAAAAGATTAACGTGGAAGAAACACAGACAATAAATCATAGATGAAACCCACATATACAACGAAATCCTCAAATCATAAAGATCTTTACTTTTCAAGGAAAAAGGCATTAATACAATTGAAATCTCATTTATTGCCGGCATTCACTTCGAGACTGAATGAGAATGAACTCCCGGTGTTGTTCTCTCCTGTGCCAAGAGGGTTTTTTCTCCAGGTTCTCTGGTTTTCCTCCCTCCGTAAAAATCAACATGTGAGTTGAGTGTTGTAAATATAGAATGTCAGTGGTAGTGGGTACATGTGTGGAGCGAACCTCACGGAAGAGCCCCGTACGGGGAGTGATGTATGGTCGTAAAAAACTGATATGTTGAATAAAAATAAAATATGTTCACTAAAATCCCTACACCCTCCCTTATCAAAATCATAACAGCCACTGGCTACAGTCGCTTCAGTTCTACTTCCGCTTAAGTCGTTAATCGAAACTTGATCAAGATAGACTAGCTCAATCCTGGCCGCTGGCTGGTGATAAGTTACTCAACAAGTTTTACTTTCCTGTCGTACACGAAACAGGAAAAAACGCTTTAGCCGAGTTTTGGCAAGCACAGCGTTTAGTAACATAAGATGGTTTGAAATTGCCCAGCTCGTGAGAGCACATTTCATCAGCGTGGGAAATGTATACATAGAGCTCCGCCCTGTGTCCGTTTTGCGGTCATTTCTATGCTAGATTTTGATTGGTTTAGAGCAGAGCTGTACAAAGAGCTTCTACCAAATGATGTAATGTCTAAGTGTGTCTCAAGTGACAAAAATGTTGCAAATCTTAGAACCAACGAGAGCTCGCCCACTCACCAATCCTATATACTCTATTATTTCTTACCAAAGTGTTCCTTTTGGGTTCAAAGTCCCCCTTTATTAAAAACATTTCAAATTCTAGTAAGACATTAGTGTTGCGTTACTACGGTGGCCCACAAGTGCAAAACACAACACACATTGAAAACACAAAACACTTATCTGAAAACACAACATACACAGTGAAAACACAAAACACTTATCTGAAAACACAACACACACATCGAACAGACAAGTTACGTATCTTAAAACACAACAGACAGTAAAAACACAAAACACTTATCGGGAAACACAACACACACAGTGAAAACACAATACATTCTGTGGGTATATACTTCATGTTAACCATCCATATAGTCTCCCATGCTTATGACCACCATATAGTCCCCTACCATCCTCCACAGTCATTAACCATCATTACTCGTCCTCAACGCTCCTAATTAACGGTCCTTAGCCATCCTCAACCATTCTCAGCCATCCTCAGTCATCCTCAACCATTCTCAGCCATCCTCAGTCATCCTCAACCATTCTCAGCCATCCTCAGTCATCCTCAACCATTCTCAGCCATCCTCAGTCATCCTCAACCATTCTCAGCCATCCTCAGTCATCCTCAACCATTCTCAGCCATCCTCAGTCATCCTCAATGATCCTCAACGATCCTCAGCCATCCTCAGCCATCCTCAGCCATCCTCAGTCATCCTTAGGATGACTAAGCCGGGATGGCTAAGGATGGCTAAGGAGTGTTGAGGATGGTTGAGGATGGCTGAGGATGGTTGAGGATGACTGAGGATGGCTGAGAATGGTTGAGGATGGCTAAGGAGTGTTGAGGATGGCTGAGGTTGGTTGAGGATGGCTAAGGAGTGTTGAGGATGGCTGATGGTGGTCATAAGCATGGGAGACTATATGGTTGGTTAGCATGAGGTATATACCTACAGAATGCATTGTGTTTTCACTGTGTGTGTTGTGTTTCCCGATAAGTGTTTTGTGTTTTCACTGTGTCTGTTGTGTTTTAAGATACGTAACTTGTCTGTTCGATGTGTGTGTTGTGTTTTCAGATAAGTGTTTTGTGTTTACACTGTGTGTGTTGTGTTTTTAGATAAATGTTTTGTGTTTTCAATGTGTGTGTTGTGTTTTGCACTTATGGGCCACCGTACGTTACTGACTTGTCAACGCATATTATATTTCTGCTTGATCTACTAGAGTACCTTTCAAGACTAGCTGATGAAATAAACATATCTATTTCAGTATCGAAACTGTTCGCTGCAAAACAAACGTTTTATCAATGTAAATACTCTTAGCCAAAATGTGTTTAACTGGTCATTTGTTTTCCCCTCAGTTTTTGTTTTCTGTATTTTTATAAATGGAAATATTCAACAAGGAGTCTTGGCAGTTCGCTTTCTTGTAGATCACTATCAGCTCGTCTGACTTCTACAAGCTCTTGGAGTCAGCTTTCATCAAAGCTTTGTTTGTCACTCGTTTTGTAGTTTGTCTCACGTTCTGTAGTTTGTCTCTCGTTCTGTAGTTTGTCTCAGTATATTTTTTTGTATCTGAGATATGGTAAGATCTAGTTTGATCATAGCTAGGTAGTTTATAGATTCTCTTAGTCTATTTTGACTAGTTTGTCTAGTTCTACGATTCTCATACCGTAGTTTGCTCAAAGATAGCTCATAGATTCTCAGACTTCTCTCTTTGAGTATGTGGACCAACCCGTTCCAAAATCGCTCAATAACATCTTTTAGTGTGTGTCTACCACGTACGGCGTGTGTATTTGTAAGTAGTTTAAGCGTAGCGTTAAAAAACCTAAAGACAATAGTACGCAACATGCCTACAGACAAAATAGTACTTCACGAACCCTGAACGAATGAATTAATGACGACACAACACTAAAAACTATAAATACATCGTCCTCGATGTCGTATGGCAACTTCATTGGACATTGGACATTGTTTACAAGTTCTCGACCAATCATGACGCGTGAAATTATGGTCTACCTGACGCCCGAAAAACGGATCTCATTTTAAGACTGGTTTGCTACCATAGCAACCCAGTAATAAGTATACTAATTCAGACGGCCCCTTTGCTAAGGGAGGGGTGGGTAGGGAGAGTCTAATAATAATAATAATAATGATGATGATGAGGATGATGATAATGATGATGATGATAATAATAATAATAATGATAATAATAATAATGATAATAATAATAATAATGATAATAATGATAATAATAATAATAATGATAATAATGATAATAATAATATTGATAATAATGATAATAATAATAATAATGATAATAATGATAATAATAATATTGATAATAATGATAATAATAATAATAATGATAATAATGATAATAATAATATTGATAATAATAATAATAATAATAATAATGATAATAATAATAATGATAATAATAATAATAATAATAATAATGATAATAATAATAATAATGATAATAATAATAATAATGATAATAATGATAATAATAATAATAATGATAATAATGATAATAATAATATTGATAATAATGATAATAATAATAATAATGATAATAATGATAATAATAATATTGATAATAATGATAATAATAATAATAATGATAATAATGATAATAATAATATTGATAATAATAATAATAATAATAATAATGATAATAATAATAATGATAATAATAATAATAATAATAATAATGATAATAATAATAATGATAATAATAATAATAATGATAATAATGATAATAATAATAATAATGATAATAATGATAATAATAATATTGATAATAATGATAATAATAATAATAATGATAATAATGATAATAATAATATTGATAATAATAATAATAATAATAATAATTTATTAACTTATATTGCGCGTGTTAAATAGGAAGATGCTTACACGCGCATCACAAATGGGAAATAATTACGATCATTTCTAAAATAGTATAGCTAACTAGCTGGTGATAACAATTTACAATATGTGGTTATGACCCTAGACTCTAATTTATAATATATTATAATATATAATGTGGCTAGATAAATAAGTACAATGCATAGACCCCCTGCACGTGACGTCAGCGCAGCTCAATTTGGAGGGCAAAACAAAAGTACACCATTCTCCTGAGAATTTGAACCTTTTGTTCCGCCCTCCAAATAGACCATTTTCGAGCATCCCCGTATGAAACGACCCGAAGTACCCACCCCCCCCCCCCCCCCCGGGGGACTATACGCCTCTCTGAACAAATGGGTCTTGAGCATGACGGATATTGCTAGGAAATCATTCAACAGTTTGGGTGCGGCACAAGTAAATAAGCGGTCACCCAATGTAGTAAGACTCTTAAAAATAGGATATTAGTATCTCGTGCATGACCTCGAATTTATGGTCATGTGCGACGCAGCAATTGCTGTAAGAAATTCAAAGAAATGCAGACAAAACTGATGAGCTTTGGAAACTATAGGGGATATTTTACTCTTAGTCAACACTGACAAAAGTGAGTTTTGTTTAGCACCTGACAGACACGAGTCATTTGCGGCCGTGCCAATTCGTCTAGTTGTAATTTGGAAAACTATCAAAAAATGCTGGGCAAGATGATGAGCTTTGAAATATTTGGCAACAGGGGTTATTTTAGTCTGGATCAAATCAAAAACTAGTTTTACTTAGCTGACAGACACGAATCATTTTCTTAGAAATTTATGATAGTGTTTAGTGCTGATTTGCTACTAGGGAAAAAGTATAGAAAAATACTGCCTAATAATTCAGTGATAAATAGTATATTTAAACAATTTTAACTTAAGAGTATTTTGCACACTTAAGTACTATTTCTTTAGTGCTTTTTTATGGCTATGCACTATATTTTATATTTTAATTTTAAAAGGCAACTACTATCGGAAAATTGTAGAAAAATACTACCCAATAAGTGATAAATAGTATATTTAAACAATTTTAACTTAAGAGTATTTTGCACACTTAAGTACTATTTCTTTAGTGCATTTTTATGGCTATGCACTATATCTTATATTTTAATTGTAATTAAGATATGAAATGAATTAAGGAATGTAGATACATTAGAGATTTTTAAGACTAAGGTTAAGACATATCTTTTTTCTCAGGCATTTTTCAATTAAATTAGTGTTAGTGTTTAATTTCTATAAGAACAATTTTATTTTCCATTGGTTATTATATATATATATATGTATATATACTTTTTAGATTTTCGTTTGGAGCTATTAGGATATTGTAAAGTGCTATACATCTTTATTGTAAATAGCGCTATTTAGATAAACGATTTATCATTATTATTTATTTATTTACATTACTTCATCCATTGAATAAATACTAATGGAGAGGGTTAGCACAACAGAGCTGGGCTCCAAATTAAGTGCGCCCTAACAGAAAATAATTAAGCAAAGAAACTTATTATTCTTATAAAATGAACAAGGAAACGATGAAGAAACATATAAGCCCCTCAAAAGCTTTGCACAACTTCTAAAGTGTAACAAATTATACTGTTGCATATATTGATTACAACCTTGCCTTTTTTTCCTTTGATCATTATATTTCTAATCGATTCTTTGTTAATTGCTTGCCAATTAGTAAAAAAACGAGTGCTCTCTAGCCCTAGAAATAAAAAGTGCTCACGATAAAGCATTTCCGAAAACCACTTGTGCTAATTAAAAACCGCTCCCATCGTTTCCTTCTCTGTTTACGAAACGCCTACACAAATGAGTCGGTATTAACAACTTGACGACGAAACCGGCGCTAGCGAATGACTGCATTTCCTGTTGACTTAACCTCTTGTTTATTGACTCAATCTAGAGTAAACAACGACATACGAAAAACCATCGAAGAACTAATAAAATATCCTAGAAGTATATGTGTTATGCTGATTAACTTGGGAAATAATGATGGTGGTCGCGAGACAGTCGCATGACAATATACTGGGACTTTTTTCGATTAATTGCGTCTAGAGTTTTGCTCTTTTTTTCCGCGGTGGCCACATGTAGTCAGAAAACACTTGAGATGCAAATATGACTGGGACTATTTTGTCTTCAACTGTATCGTTAATAAGGTGCTGCGAAGCGCAGTCATCCCATAAAATCAATTTAATAAATAAAGTTAAAACGTAAGCAAAAATTGAAAAATCACCCTGCTCCATCAAGTAGTTTTTTTGTTGAAATTAAATATTTTAGCAAAAATGCGAAATTTGATTCTTATGGTCACGTAACACAGTTACTCAATACTCCAGTTTTGAGTTCTCTTTTACGCTGTGTTAGCCTCAATTGTGCGTAAATTATGCAGAAATTTAGATAAAACTCGTGAAATTTCAAAGTATTTTTATTGTCTTCATTACACACAGATCTCTTGAATTTCCACGGGCTGTTACTGAATAAAAGAATATATTACACGGTTTTGAGGCTAACACAGCGTAAAAGAGAACTCGAAACGGGAGTATTCAAAAAAGCCATTGATATGCACGTTCCTTATATGGAAGTGGTCCAATCACATGTCGTCATTCCACACCCATATCCTAAAACTTCCGCGTAACTATTGAGCATGTCGTGAGCATGACGGAACTACGGATCATTTTTCCGCTTAGAAGGGGGTTCACCCTTGCGTTACTCGTTACAGCCCATCACCTGACTGTTATCTAATCAGTTATTTTCGATTTATAGACGGGTATAAAAATGACTTCAATGACCCAGACCTGACAGATCTACATTTGAATTCGTACTTTCGAAAACACGTCTAAGCCTGAATCGACTTTCAATATTTTGTACAGGAAAAGATTCCACAGACCTAAAAACCCAAGATCAACTTATCGAAAACAAAGAAATTTCTACATCTCAAAAATACTTGTGCAAAAAATTGTTTAACTTTTTTAAAGAGTTTTTTGTGACCTCACGATGCTTGGAACCAGATGCCTTCGTATAGTATTACAGACCATGTTTTGTTTACTCATTATCAAAGGTAAGTCTAAAATTACTTTAGTTTTACCTTGATTTAGCTACAAACTGGACTAAATGTTCATACTTACCTCGCTGTAGGTATTTTTGAGGCTGTTTTTCACGACAGGCTAAGGTATCTGTCAGGCGATAGATTTTGCGCAATTGTTTTTTTGCGAAATTCTTCGTTTCAGTTTACAATCCAGAAGTAAACGAGTTTTTAGATATATCGATGGAATTCTGAAGATAGGGCTTGATTAATATCCTAAAAATATTTCGAAAACACGTGTGGTAAAACCGCTACAGTCGTGGTAGCTTCATATCTGAATTCCGTATTTGACGTGCGGTCAGTCTTTCTGCACGTCCTTGTGGTGATAAATGGCGGTCACGCAACGTTTGATCCTCTAATTATCAGCTCATAAATCACTTCCGCTGTGTTAAAGAGCTGCGTGTTGCTTCTAAGAATAACTAGATAACTGCCTCGAGGTCTTCTACTGAATGTTCCCTTAGGTTAAAAGGCTAAGATTTCCAAGTTTTTCCAAACGTTTTAGATCAGATTGGGATTTATTCTGCATGGACGATGAAGGCCTCTTTTTACACCCATCCCCTCCCCTCCCCTCCCTTCAACAATAAAAATTCTCTCCTTTTTTCCTGCCACACAAAATGAAATAAAGAAGAATGAAAGTATAAGTATCGCAATTTACTTCCTTATGCCCTAAGCAGTCTGTTGTCGCCATTTTCCACAGTGGTACAAACAACACGTACATTGATGAACACATCCATGAGGCTTTGCATTTCATTATATGTCCATGTATTTATAGGTTTTCATATTCCAGAATCGATTGGTCGAAAATTTGAGAGAAACCAGAGTAGAAATGACAGCCGTTAATTGTTATGGTTAAAATCAAAGCTTCCCTTTTCCTAATGCTTCGGTATTTTTATTGCTACAGGTTCTTTGAGTGCAACAAAACATGATCAAAAAGAATGTTACAACAAAGATGTCATTCTAGATTGTTTAAATTTTATACAAAATAACCAAGGCAAGCTCAGTTGGTATTACTATGACAAAAACGCAAGCCGGTATATCCACATAGCAAGCATTTGGCGCGGCACCTCGAAGCTGATTCCCACCAATACAGCACTAGATGGAAGACTAACTATCCATTCTAATGGATCACTAGAGATATCCTCACTGAAGCCTGATGATGAGACAGAATACCAGTGTAGAGTGAAACAAGGACCAAAGAAGCTACACCGCGTTATACTTAGTGTCACATGTGGTAAGTGTGGAAAAGAGACTCAAGGAGACGACCAAATTATGGTTATTATACTTCAAATTGTCTGAATTATTGGCGCATAATTTGGATAACATCTTAACCAACAAAGCAACCGAAAGCTATGTAAATTGATAATAATACAATTTTGATAAAATGGATAAATGATAAGTTAACAAAAAAATGTTCCCAAACTTAGGTAAAACGACGAGAATCGAACGTAAAGTTTGTGTAGAAGAAGATGTTGTACTGGAGTGCGACGCAAAGCACAGAACAAACCCGAAAAAACTGGATCAAGTCAAATGGCACAAGAAGATGAAAGTCTCAAAGGATTCAACGTGGACGTTACTCGTTGCGTCGAATAACGAATCAAATTCACAAGTTAGCAGTGAGTTCAAGCTCCATGGTAACGGGTCTTTGCTGCTGCCACGAGGAAGAGATGAAAGTGAAGATATCTTCAAGTGTGTTGTGACTAAGAAAGGAAATGGAAGACTCAATAGACATATCATTGTGGTGAAGAGTATCAAGTGCCGAAAGGAAGAAACACGAACAAGTAAGAAGAATAAATACTGTAACATTGATTGTTTGCTTGCATTCTTTGCCATGTGCTTGCGGCTTGAATTGATATGTGGTTGTTTTAGGCCCTTTTCTGTGCCTTACGGCTTGCTTGCTTGGCTTGCTTGCTTGTTTCCTTGCTAGCAGCTTATTATCCTGGTTTGGTTGCTTGTTGTATGTGATTACTTTAGTGCTATTGAACTCAATTGCCTGATTTCTTCCACCTACAGCAACAATTAAGACAACGACAGGCAGAGTCGCCATGACAACATCGACTACAATCAAAGGAACTCAAGTCCCCATGGAAACAAGTACCGCTTCCTCTTTAAAACCAACTACAGCTGGCACAACAACCAGAAAGCTCGTAACATCTAGTGGAAACATCAAAACAACAAGGGGTCGTGATGCCATCACCACAGCAATCCCAGTGAAAAGAGTTGTTATGGAAACAAGCACTTCGTTCCCTGCAAAACAAACCACAGTTCAAGCGACAGTAGATCACGTGACAACGACAGCCAGTAGTACCACACCTCAAAGTGAATCAGCAACCAGGCCTACAACGCAGAGCACTATGGGTACGTTTGAAAATATTTTCGTTCCCTGAGGCGCTACGGCATGTTTTCTTTCCTAAATTACTTTATCTAAATCGATCTCGTTGTTTCTTTCCAGTCTGTGGAGGTGTTCTGAACAATCCCGTTGGTACATTCCAATCACCGAATTTCCCAAGTGCATATCCTGCAAACTCTCACTGTAAATGGAACATCAGTCTTCCCCAGGATTACGCTGCCATCGATATCACATTTGATCCCCTTCATCTTGAACACGACGACGACTGTGGGTAAGTTCAAAGTTTCTTGTAATCATTCTCTCGGTGATAATTGCATACAAGCCCCGAGAGCCTTCCGGCTTCTTGGTCAGCGGCTGACCTAAGAGTGCAAAGTCTAGTGGTTTGGCAATGACTCAATCTCGTTCCCAGAGCCTGCGTCCATCGAGAGCTGACCAAGTGAAACGCAGGCCTTAGGATCGAGATTGGCAATGAACCAATATCAGAAAATGCCAAAAAAGACCAAAAAATCCCCTTTTCATGCTTCAGTTCTGTTAAGCTTGTAAAAAAGCTTCTCAAAATGTGCATAACTAGCTAAAATCTGTATGTAAAAAAGCTTGCTTAAATTGTAAACATTCCAAATAGAATTTAACTTCTACTGTACTCGAATTGTGCAAATTTTGTCACCTATTTTTTTTCATATCGTATAACGTAATGCGCTTTCTGAGAAGATGTTAGTCTAAATATTTTTGATTTTTTCTAATGGATACTTTTTCTGTTGTTTGTTTTTAGAAGTGACTACGTTGCAATTCTGGACGAGTTAGAAAACCGAGTTGGGTGTCGTCTTTGTGGTAATCATAACTCGCCAGTGAAAACCCAAGTCAGAGGAAGAGTAGCAGTTGTGGTATTCAAATCTGACAGCTCCTTACAGAAAACAGGATTTAAATTAAACTACAAGGGAGTGAAGACTGTAGGAGGGCCTGACATATAAGCCAGAAGTTGCCATCTTCAAATTTTAGTATCATGAGCATATATTTTCTCTCTTTCCTTCTTTTTCGTAGTCTTCCCTTCTTTTTCCTCTCTTAGTATATTATTAATTTATAGCCATATTTATCTAGAAAATTATTTTAACAAACTCATATGAAGCTAGTCATATTTATTTCGTCATAAAATATTTAAGTTTGATTTTTAGATAATTGAAAGCATTTTGTCTTAATGTTCGAGTACCAGTTTCATTGTTAATGTGTACAAACACAGAATTAGCAATATCACTGAGCCAAAATGTAAATATTGTAAATAATACAACTGTTTGTATATAGGATAATTTATATATATTTATTCAATTATAGTAGGAGATCATTTATAGTTATATTTTATATATGTTATCAATAGATAATAATAATAACTTTATTTCTGTGTCAAATGATATAGCAGTTGCACACTAAGTAAGGACACCTATCTAAAAAAAAACTTCAAGAAAAGAACTAAAAACATATAAAGGAAAAAAAATCTATCCAATGGCGTTACTGAGTGAGAAGATATATAGGAGCCTGAGATGTTCAATAATAAATTTTACCTAAGAGAACTGTTTTGGTCAGTAATGGGTATGTAATTTAATGAAAAGGTCCAAAATACCCGGCCCCTCTCCCCCATAAGACATGGTTAAATGCAATGTAAATGGATATATTTATTGTTGCGTGTGTTAGCTCATCACTGATGTAACTCACAATTAATGTTAGTATCTAACTAGAAAACCAAACGGTTCATTTAGATACTAAACATTTCAAAATTATAACTATATTTTTGTTAAAAAAAGCCTTCAAAATATTTCTACTGAAGAAAAAAATACAGCAAAATATATGAATCTGTAAATGTATATATTAATAGAAATATGAAACAAAAAGTATTGTATTGTATTGTAATGTATTGCATTGCATTGCATTGTAATGTATTGTATTGTATTGTATTGTAATGTATTGTAATGTATTGTATTGTATTGTATTGTATTGTAATGTATTGTATTGTAATGTATTGTAATGTATTGTATTGTATTGTATTGTAATGTATTGTATTGTATTGTAATGTATTGTATTGTATTGTATTGTAATGTATTGTATTGTATTGTATTGTATTGTATTGTATTGTATTGTATTGTATTGTATTGTATTGTATTGTATTGTATTGTATTGTATTGTATTGTATTGTATTGTATTGTATTGTATTGTATTGTATTGTATTGTATTGTATTGTATTGTATTGTATTGTATTGTATTGTATTGTATTGTATTGTATTGTATTGTATTGTATTGTATTGTATTGTATTGCTCGATACTGGTCTTGGGTGTTAGTAGTGATTATTTGTATGCACAAATATACGTTGTCTAGCATAATATCAAAAACGAGTACATTCAATTTGACTAGCTTTGGAGATAATTAATTGCCGGAGGGCAAAATCCAGGATTTCACTTCCAGGGGTGGTGGGTACTGGGTAACCGCACCCGTCCTTTCTACATCGGGCCTCGTAAGACATAGGACAATCGTTTTGATCCCCAAGAGTTAAAAAAATTCCCTTAATAATTCATTTGCATGATAGCGTTATTTTACTATTCATATTCAAATTTTTTTTCTCCTTGATGTGAATAGTAATAATGCCATTTTCACTAAGTTAAATTCGAGGGGAAATTATGGTGGTCTTGCTGAAATTATAAGCTGAAGAAATTTAAAAATTTAAAAAGTAAGGAACGAAATTATCAGAAAAGGTCGCCTGGAATTGTTATTGCATTTTTCCAATATCTTGTTTACTTCTATTTTTACTTTCTCTGATCATGAATACGATATTTTTATTCCCCCTCCCTTTATCAAACCATCCCTGTTGATCCATACAACCAGCATGTGATGGAATATGTCAAGACGGAGTTGATAGACCATAAATTTTAAAAACGTCCAAAACTAACAGGAACTCGAGCTGAATGACGTCGAAGAAGCTAATTTCCTCTTACTAATATATCGGCTTAGTAAACAACTAGTTTACGAGGTGTTTCAAATTAATTTTGTTTGCCATAAGATAATGACTCATTGTGATCGATGCCGAACTAAAATCTTGACGAGAAAACTTCGTTTTTATTCACTACGTTTCTTTATCCATTAGAACTTTATTTGCGAACCGTTTTGGGTTGAATTAGATAATGCTTTAATGGTTTATTTATACTTGTTAGAAACAGGAAATTAAGAAAAGGGAATATTAGTGAACAACCACTTCAACATTTTTCCTTTTTAGGACATTTTTGTAAAATCAAAGAAACAATTAATTATGATTTTTATTTTATTTTTAGAGCGAAAAAAAATAGAATTAAGAATAAAAACACCGAAGAAATCGTTTCATAGTATTGGATGTGCATTTTTACATAGTTTTAGTCAACCAAGCAAAATTTGACAAATGTTGCTATTGGAAACGAGTGATGTACGTAAACAACTCCCTTATAGTATGCATGCACGTGATAGAACCAGGGGACTTCCCCTAGTGGAGTGAAGTGGTGAGATCAGCTTCTTTTCACGGATTACAAAGTATACAAGACAGCGGGTTTTCAAAGTGGCATTACTATTACTACACGAACTGGGGTCAGAGGAAGTCTAAATTGGAATACCAGGCACAGTTAGAAATATTCTTAGCAAACAGTAGTGAAACTACTCGACTGGTTGACACTGATTTTCATTTATTCAACTGCATTTTTCCAAAGTACTATCTGCTGTAATCTCAAGTGTGACTAAAAAGACTAGTTAATTGACTCAAAAAGGCTGAGACCTTCTTTAGTTTATTCAAGACAGAATTTCTATTGTTCAGTAACCCTCGAGCTGAAAATGCGTGGAGTAGCTGGTGCTGTTCTACAGGTTCTAGCGTGGCTGTTCGTCGCCAACAGTAAGTACAACTAACTTCTTTAGAACTAGTTGGTTTGATATGCTAGACATGACTCGACTCGTGTGCAAGCGAGGTGTACAGTTGGTTGATTCCTGCTACGTTTTCTGCTCGGGGTCACTGATTCTCATGTTAATCCAGCGCAAATATTCACGCACGTTTTGATAATCCCAGGGTTTTTGCTTTAAATATTTGCTGCAATTTCGCTCTTTCACAGATAAGTAAAGCAAGTAAACAGTTAGATAATGTTTAGGGG
Organism: Anthopleura xanthogrammica; assembly: GCA_964019055.1. Classification (NCBI taxonomy): domain Eukaryota; kingdom Metazoa; phylum Cnidaria; class Anthozoa; order Actiniaria; family Actiniidae; genus Anthopleura; species Anthopleura xanthogrammica. The sequence continues at coordinate 7,294,769 of OZ025221.1, read as the reverse complement.
TTTTTCGCTGACGTAAATAAAAGACATTAGGACGTCACGGATGGTTAATACAGTGAATGACTTGTACTTCCAATAATAGAATCACTTAAACATGCTTGATCTGAGAGGTCTGATTAAATCAATTATATTACTACGTTTTGTTCAGTTTTAATCTCGGCTGTCGAGCTGACAAGAGAGAAAGCTACAACACCAACAGTCTTCTTTTGTAAGCAAATTTCAACGTCTAACGATCGACCCTCTTGTTCCATAATTCGTTAATTGATAGTTCCAATATGCATGCCAATGTTTGTTCAGCCTTAAACCCTATTGTTCCATGGTGGACTGATATGATTTCTACAAATAAGTTAAAAAGATATATGTTTTTCTTTATCGAGTGCGAGACAGTATTAGATTACTCTCGTGGTCATTTTAGTAGCTCAATGGAAGCACGAAAACTCCTATAAGTATAGAACGATTTTGGTATGAGTGGGAAACGTACTCTAACAACTTACAGCACGTACATGGTACGAAATGCCGTAACATTGAAATGGCTTCCATTGTCTTTTTTTATAATTCATGATCATCAAATCACAACGCGTAGTTACGGAGAATCCGTGTTGCTGGACCCATACGAAAACTGCTGTAACAGCATTCAAGCAGTTCAAGTTAATTCGTAGATTCAAGTCAATATTCAAGAATTGTTTTTGCAAGTTTAAGCATAGTGAACAAGATCCAAAACACTCAATAACTTCCTACAATATTTTCATGAAAAACAAATAGAGATAATTACTTTTCCATGATTGCTGTTGTTTGCCTTAGAAAACGAGATTTCAGATCGTCAGTTTGCTGTTTGTTAATTTGAGTATGTGTCTGTAAAATGATCATAAGTACGAAAAGAACATCACTCATTGCTTTCTGATTCGTCTAAGTACTAAAGAAATGGTTGAAACTTATTTGTGAAATGTCTCTTATCTTGCAGGCTCCATGGGTCAAAAGACAAACAGTCAAACTGCCTGTTATAAATCGAACGTCACGATAAACTGCCCTCACTTCGACCCAAATACCACTGACAAGTTAGTGTGGCGGTTTAAGGACAAAACCACCGGCAAAATGACAGATTTAGCCAGGATCACGCGGGATGGTAAACAAAATGTTTTCCCTCACAATTCCACGTTAGATGAAAGAATCACCATTCATCCCAATGGATCACTAGGAATTACTTCTCTGCATCCTGATGATGAGACAATGTACCAGTGCAAAGCATATGGTGGAAGACTGGGGCTTCGGGTTAACGTGACGGACCTCAAGGTGTCATGTGGTAAGGATCGTTGCCTAGCAACAAACAAACATTTGGATACAACGTAAACATTTTCTGAGATAGCGAACATGTTGCATTGTGGTCTAGCTCTGGTACGATCATCTTTTGTTCATCATGCCTTGGTGTTGTATGTACCACCCAAGCTAGACCACAATGCATTCTGTTTATCGAACTCAGAAAACGCCTATTTTGGTTGCATTTGTTTGTATGTTGTTACAAGCAAGTGTGGCTGTGTTGGTTAGTTGAGTGGTAGAATAGTTTCTTGTCCATACATTCGCTCAAGACTGATGTCTTTCTTTTTTAGGCAAAGTCACGAAAGTCGATTATCAAGTCTGTGCAGACGATGATGTCATGCTTGAATGTGACGCATGGCACAGAACAAACCCGAGAAAACTGCATCAAGTCAAATGGCACAAGAAGAACACCTCAGGGAACGATGTGTCCTGGTCGTTACTCGTAACTTCCAGTGGTTCTAATGTAACAGTTGGTGATGGATTCAAGCTCCATAGTAACGGGTCTTTACAGCTACACGGAGGAAGGGCCGAGAAAGTTGTCACTTACAAGTGTGACGTCACTAAGAATGTTGCAAGTCGATTTGACAGGCACATCATCGTGTTGAAAAGTGTCGTGTGTCGAAGAGAAAAGCGTGAAACTTCAGGTAAGGCTGCAACTGAGGAATCCTTTCTGATATTATTGAGTGACAGGAGTTTGGTATACCACACATGAAAACATCTTAATAAAGATGACTAACAATTCCCTCTATTCTTATAGGTTCTGTAAAAACAACCGCTGGTCGTGTTGCTATGACAACACCCGTTGCTGTCATCATGGAAACAATCACTCCTTCTGTTTCTTCTGCTGTCAGTCCTGTCCATGGTACGAACCATGTATTCTTGGTGTCTGTAATCATCATTTGGTTACTGAAGAATCTTAAAGTTACATCATGACCAAGTTGCTGAAGACTGAATAAGGCTGATATCAGACAAGAATCTCGTTCCCGTGTGGGATGTTGGGAAAGAATTACAAATCCTGCACAAAATCCCTTTGTTGGTGAGGATGGACCTAGCTACCGCTCAGGATCAACACAGCCAACAAACAACTTCACGGAGCAGTTCAATAACTATGCTGTAAGAGTCTAGGACATTGAAGATATTAATACTAATCACAGAACATCGAACCTATCTCTGAATATATTATAGAAATATCTGGGTTTTTTTTACTATTATTATCCGCGTATTTTTTACTAATATTATTAAATCTATTTATGGATATTTATTATTAATGGAGGTATCTTCCAAATATAAATATTTGGAACTAATATATAATATATATTATATATGTGTATATATTGTAACTATTATTACGATTTGCTTAATATTTATCATGTGCTTCAAAGCATATTGAGCTGAAGGAACACAAAATTTGTATCTGAATTTTTTACTAATGGACAAAAGATCGCAAAATTGAACTTTTAAACAAATCTACTTTTGATAATGAAAATCATATATTTGCAAGTTATGATTTATGATCTATATAGCGCCCTTTTTATATGTATATAATCAAAGGCGCTTTACAATCATGTTGGCTACTAAAATATCGATTTATTACTTAGAATACTCCTTCGCCTTATATTAAAATATTCTAAAGAATAAAGCAAGATTCCCAGTTTTAAATTTCTTGATACACGAGTACTGTACGCCCTCTTCCCTGGGGCTTAGCGAGGTCTCGGTCATTAGGGGCTATATACAATTTCCCCTGCAATATTCACAGGAATTCTGCATGAATTATGAAATTTCGGTCCCGAGATCAAACGTAACCCCCTCGCTACGCCATTGCCTCAGGAATATCCTCAAGCCTTTGAGCTCCCGCTTAGTTTCCTTGACGTTTCAGTTATCCCTTGGGAGAATACAATAGATCTCTAGTCTCTCAGAAAAGAGCATTGTTAATATAGTAACAGATCGGTAAATCTGAGGTTTTCCCTATGGATATCGTGATCCATTTTTGCCCAAGTTGTTCTGCTAGATTATCATTTCCTATGTCTTCCTTTTCTACTTATGCTTTGAGTCAATATAACCCACAGAAATCAACCGTAATATGACGTCAGACAAGGGAAGTCATTCCAATGGTTTTATAATTCGGAAATGACGTCAATAGTTCTGCCGCAGTGAAGGTCACTGTCAAACTGTTTGAAAAACAAACTTGATGCATAAACATTTAAAAGACCCGGGATATCAAGTTATCGTCAGTTTTAGGGCATGATAGACATGATAACGTTACGGAATGCGGAAAAAAGATTTGATACTGGTTCAGTTTGCGCATCAAATAAAGAAAAGAACTGAGTTGTACTCGACTTGAGCACCATGAGAAATCTCATTAGGAACGCTCAAGTATTGCAGTCTCACATGCTTTTTTGGGGTGAGGGAGGGATGAGAAGGAGGAGGGAGAGATTTACAGTAACTATCAGTACCTCCCTTTCCCACGTTTCATGAATTTTACCAACGATAGATAAAACTTTATAAAAAAGACCCCATGTTTCGATCATTTGACCGCGCACCCCCTCGATCCCCCCATTTTTAAATGCGCTACGCCGCCTGTGATTGTGAAAGAATAATTAATGATTAGATACACAGTACCAATAGGAAATATATATACACTATAGTAACAACCATTTCCCTGGCATCAGGATAAGCTGCATGATCTAAGACGACGAGCGACATCACTGGCGGTCAGTTGACACATAGTGATGACCCTTGAAACCACAAACAGTATGCTTCAGTAGCTTCAACACTGACACAGAGCTTAGTAATCATGCTAGGAAGTCTTTCACTTATATCCGCTAATGAATAAACAACGACCAAAATGTCCCCAAAAATATTCCCAGCGATGAGGAGGAGGACTGAAATATTGACTGATCCAAATATGGTAAAGTTGGCAAGGATAAACTTAATGGTCTGCTTGATTGAAGGAAAGAATCAGAAGAGATTTCCTAAGGCGTGCTGCAGGGTTTTGAGGTTTCTTGATTAAAAATGGAACAAAAAGTTTGTGTTTCATCATCACAGCTGAATTAAGTAATTTAAAACAAAAATAATGTTAATTAGATAATTGAATCGATAAACAATTTCTTAATTAGGTAATTGAAAAAGAAAAGCGGGAAGGAAGGAACGAAGTAGAAAAATGGAACTAAAATTATTTTGCGAAACTATAAATAGCTTAGTGAGAGTGAAAGAGAAATAGATAAATAGACAAAAAATTGATAAAAGTTGACAAATATAGAGTTGGTATATCGTAAGTTTATTGTTAAACTAAGACAAAATTTATGTGCAATTGAATGGTTTTCTTGAGACAAAAATGTTTCAAAACAAATTAATGGCAAATACTCACTCAAGAAAATTTAGTAAAAACGAGTGAGAAAGCATATTTTTTCATTAAATCTCACGTAAATCGCTCACTCTCACGTTTCAGCGAATTCATGGACACACCCTGTTATAATATCCGTGTGAGTTGGCTTGCAGAGGATAAGTCAACGGACGTGCAGTAATCATCAATTAACGATGGGCTCTAGCGGGGGTTAACCTTGCGTTACGCTTCATTACAACAGTGTTATTTTTAGCCGTATCGGTAGACTCGTCTATATAAGAACACTCAACTGACCTTGACAAACATCAACCTATTGACAACTATTCACCAAGGACACGCTAGATTACTTAGTAAGAGAGCTATCTCTTTACGTGCAACACCGAAGCAAATACTGATATCCTTCCAAGAACTAAAACTGCGAAGATTTCAAAGAAGAAAAACGTAGAACTACCATTGGACTACTACTGAACGTTTTTACCGTATCTTTATTTTATTGCTGATGAACATGCATCGTATTAGCCTTACTCTACACTCCATTGCACTTCTACTTGCTGTCACAGGTATGTTTTTAATAACTTGTTAAGAATGCTCTTAGAAGTTGTTTGTCCAATATTTTTGGGCGTTTTTCTATTTTTTCTAGACTTTCAACTCGTTGTCAGCCTTTCTATGACATCTTGAAAACTCTTTTAACAAATTAACACAGAAGTTTGAAAGAATTGTGGGTCAAAAAATATAAGGATTACGACATGGCAAATGCTATAGAGAAAACAAACGCAAAAAAAAAAACCTGCTTTAAGCTGAAAGACATTGATTGTAAATTTAATCTTCTCAATTTTTTTTTTTAAAAAGCTTTACATTTTCACCCAAAACTTAAAACGATTTCGTTAAGAAATGCTTTCAGACGTTCTTAATTGAGGAACAAACTGTTCTAGTTGTCACGTCACTTTTCTCCCGGCTACTTAGGGTGTGATTGCTTCTAGTTCCGATTGATGTGACGCTCTCTTTTACTTCCTCTAGATCAGTTTAGAAATATTTGCTTTACAAATATTGTTGAATTGGAGTATCATTTTTCTACTTCTTTTCGTGTCAGTTTCCCTGTGCGTAAAACCTCATCATCAAAATGGCTGCTACAATTCTGATGTCATCCTTGCTTGTCCACATTACACCCAGAACAAACCAGGCCAGTTAGATTGGCGGTTTAAGGACAAAACCACAGGCAGATGGTCAAAAGTAGCCAGTATTAAACATGGTCAAACACGTCTAACCGCTACCAACACAGCGCTAGAAGGGAGATCAGCCATCCATCCAAACGGATCACTGGAAATTCACTCTCTTCACCCTGATGATGAGACACAGTACATGTGCATTGTGAAACAAGGTGGAAGAAAACTGCATGTGGTCAAATTGAGTGTCGCTTGTGGTAAGTACGAAAGCAGTGAAAAATGTTCTTCCTTTGATGAGAGTTGAAGCCCGGTTTAGACGTTCAATTTCACATGTACCGAATCTAATGCAAATGAATTCAAACATTACTAGGTTTTGCTCATTTGCATTGCACGTCTAGACCTAGCCTAAGTTATAAAAAAAGGAGTGCTTTCTTTCGGAATTCCTTTTTCAGTTAATTGATATCTTCGTCTTCTCGTATAGGTAAAGTCACTCTTATCAAACGCGAAGTTTGTGTAGAAGAAGATGTTATCCTCAATTGTGACGCATGGCACAGAACAAACCCAAGAAAGCTGCATCAAGTCAAATGGCACAAAAAGAACACCTCACGGAACGATGTGTCCTGGTCGTTACTCGTAACTTCCAGTGGTTCTAATGTAACAGTTGGTGATGGATTCAAGCTCCATGGCAACGGCTCTTTGTTGCTGCCAGGAGGACGAGACGAAAGTGAGGTCATCTACAAGTGTGACGTCACTAAGAATGTTGGAAGTCGATTGGACAGACACATTATTGTGGTGAAAAATGTCAAGTGCCAAAAAGAGAAGCGAGAAGCTGGTAAGACTACTATCAAATATCCATTCCAATTAAACTATAAGAAATTCTGAGAATAACTTCCCATGACGGCTGATGGATGTGTGAATTAAGTTTTATTATTCTTTGGATTCTCAGGTACGGTTAAAACAACTAGAGGTCGTATTGCTATGACAACACCTTCACCAGTCAAAGGAACGAGTGTCACCATGGAAACAAGCACTGGTTCAATAACCAAGTCAACTGCAAACCCAACTGGTAAGTTACAATTCGTCAATTACGTCATTGGCAGGCACAGACAATGAGATTGGCTGGCGCCTTTAATTATTTGAACATCCAACATTTTTCTTAAATCAAAATACAAAATCTTACCCCCGGTATTTAATGTTTTCCAGTCTGTGGAGGTGTTCTGAACAATCCCGTTGGTACATTCCAATCACCGAATTTCCCAAGTGCATATCCTGCAAACTCTCATTGTAAATGGACCATCAGTCTTCCCCAGGACTACGCGGCCATCAATGTTACTCTAAGTCACGTGAACATTGAACCAGAGGCGAATTGTCGGTACGTAGTCTTGATTTACTTCTGTGAGTCAGTATGTAGGATATGCACTTTTATACGAAGAATATTCATGTATTTTTTGATTTGGAAAGGGCCCAAGGGTATTCTTTGTATAAAACTGGACGCAAATTTTTACACGGACCAGCTATAGACCCCATTCACGTGATGTCAAAGCAGCTCAATTTTGAAGACAAAACAAAAGAATTTCAATCTCCTGAGAATTGGAACCTATTGTTTTGTCCTCCAAATTGAGCTGCATTCCAGAGTGCTGCAAGGGGTTTATCTATTTCATATGACTTCACAGCTGCCATGTTGGATCAATTGGACTGTTTTATTGAGGTCCTATCTACAAACATGGCTGTTCTATCTTTTTATCGATATTCAAAATATTTACGAGGATTGTTACTTTTTTTGCTTTCAGAACTGACTTTGTAGCCATGTACGATGAACTAGGTAACCAGGTCGGCTGTCGACTGTGTGGTTTCCATAACAACTCAGTCCAAATCCAAGTCAGAGGAAGAGTAGCAGTTGTAGTATTCAAATCTGACAGCTCCTTACAGAAAACAGGGTTCAAATTAAACTACAAGGGAGTGAAGACTGTAGGACAACCTGAACCGTAATTATGCAGTTAAAATACAAGAGCAGCCTTTGAACGACTGGAACCAGAATGGAACTTCTCATGAGCCGAACCTAAAGATATCAAAGAAAACCGCCTAATTATCCTTTGTTTTCGGCAATAGGTTCGGTTCATGTGAAGTTCGACGTTTGACGGAACTCGGCCTTACACGAAATACAAGTTTGGCAAAAATATATTGAAGAAAGAAATTAGGAATTTAGAATTTATAAAATTACATTTGATGAAGGAATCAAATGCCTAAAGTACTATATCGTAATTTGCTATGCAAAGAATTGTAAACTATTTATAGCTATTTTAGCAGATAGTTGCACAACGTACTAATGTCTCGAAGATGTCTCAAATATATTGTATCGATATTTAAAGATATTATTTATATACAAAAATGAATTATTTATTCACCAAAACTATGAGTGAATTCAAACCGGCAAAATTTGCAGTAGAAATTAACAGATATTGTATTTATGCTTATAAATAAGCAATATGTATTTTAGATCACGATTATTACAATAGCTTATTGATGTTGTTATTTATATATTTTTATCGAAAAGATTTTATGGATAGTTTTGCGCACAGCCTCAATAATATTTCAAATTACTATATTTATGAATACCAAGGTCATTGAATAAAATAAAATTCAAGAAAATAAAGACGTTTCTTAAAGTTCTTTATTTAGAACGTAAAGTGGTAATGATGTTGAGGTGAGCCTACCTTTGTCGGTGGTGTGGTCAGCGGTCAGGTTTTTTGCATCGAGTACTGACTCCTGTAAATATAGTGCAAAGCTTTAGACGTCTTCCCAAACCTCATCCCATGCTTACCGGTTTGCTTCTGAGGGAAGTTGAGAGAAAAACTTACTTTTTATACAACAACAAGCTGGATAGTGAATGGGAAGACACGAATATACAAAACATCATGAATCAGAAGACGTGTTGTTGGGATATCTGAAAAGACTCCCGGCATTTCATGATTGATCACCAATGGCTAACACAGACAAAATGGTGGTCTTACCTTAAAATTAGCTGTACTGAATCATCTCCAACAGCCTATCCAAAGCCATTCCAATTAAAGACTCTGGAATCGTGTTCCTCTAAAGACTTGATGGCACGAACTCGCTGTTCCATTTATGTCAGATTAAATATTTTTTCTCTCTCGATGTTGTGAAGATAAGGAGCTCGAAATGAATAACTGCCGCTTCTTATTATTGACTCGTTATTTGCATTCACACAAGAAATCTGGGCAAACGCCACTTTGCATTTTGCTTTTCCCTTTTAGTTGAATCGCGATTTCGGACCCCTTATTCCCACCGACTGTAACCCAAATTAAGTCGATTTTTTCCTGGCCATTTCGATAATCAATGCAAATGTTACCTCAGAACGAGGGTTCGGGCGCAAAGCGAATAAACAGTGACGTCAAAGTCGTGTGGTCCGGCAATCAGGGTTGTCTGCAACTCTGCTCACCGGGATACGTTCGTAATGGGAATGAATCCCTCATTACAAATTCAAGGGATGTACCTTGATATTAACCCGTAGATACATCCCTCATTAACGTATTCATCGAGATGTATCAGATACATCCCGATAAATAGCAAAATAGTGAATGTTGTGGTAAGAAATACCACTGAAAATATTATAATAAATAGTTCATTTATATATTGTCATTTTTCCTTTCTTGATATTATTTTTTTACCTGCAGTAGATTGTGGTGCGTCTTTATGACACTTGACACTGATCGCTTTAATGAGATGTATATCTGGCCTGCTTCTATCATTTTTAGTGACCTCACACCTGAATGTGTCGTTTCCCTCGTTTCTTCCTTTCGGCAGAAGCAGTGAATGACTGTGGACCCTGTAACCATCCTTGCTACTGATTCGTGCATATAATGGAACGTTTGCTATATTTGTCTCTTTTTTCCAGGAGATTTTCTTCAGCTTTCTCGGGTTTGTTCTGTACTTCGCGTCGCACTCCAGAACAACATCTTCTTCTACACAAACTTTACGTTCGATTTTCGTCACTTTACCTAAATTCGTAACAATTCATTTAGTATTACAACTTATTAATGTTTTTTTATGGGCCGAATATAAAGTTGTTATGTGAATGTAATTTTTAAGATTCCTGACAAATTATGTTATGATATACTACTGCATCTTTGTGTGGCAGAAAGCCTTATTCGTCAAAGATGCAGCATGGCCATAGCACTAATTAACCAAATCATTATACATAGAATATATAGTGGGAATTACGTTCATCAATGTTTAGTTATCTCTTAATGGTACGAATACAGTTGTTACTGTTGTTGTTGTCGTTGTTGTTGTTGTTGTTGTTGTTGTTGAATGTGTAACTTACCACAAGCAACGCTGAGCTGTATTTGGTAAACTTTCATTCTATCTGGTCCCCCCCTTACTTTACATTGGTACACTGCCTCGTCATCAGGACGAAGAGAGGATATCTCCAACAAGCCATTTGTATGTAAGTTTAATCTGTTCATCAATTCGAGCTTCTTATTGTACAATTTTTGCCTTCCATTTCTAATACTGACAAGTCTTTGCATTGTTTTGTCCTTTAATATATACCAAGTCAGATGCATTACAGGAAAACCTGGCATAGAGGGCAAGTAATGAGTACAGTTCAGAGTGATGTTGGTGTTGTAACATCCGGTCTGACTCACACGAGTGTCTTTTGCAGCACCTGAGAAGAAAGATAAAGGCAACTCAATGTTACTTTTAAAATATGTAAGATAAATGAAACTGATGAAGCACTTGTACCCTTCAGCATAAACACCAAACGAAATATGGCCATGGCAAACAATATTTTGGGAAGACAAAGATAATGATAGGAGAAGAAAGGAGAGAACAGAAGGAAAGAAAAGAAGAAGAAAAATATGGAAAAAAAACTTCGATGAAAATAGGAAAGTGAAGAACAAAAAGAAAGAAAGAAAGCAGGGAAAAAAGTAAAGAACGGTAGGGGGAAAAAATAAACAAACAAAGGAGCGAAGAAAGGAAGGCAGAAATAAATATATGAATAACAAGAGAAAACCCAATAAACCAAAATCAAAATTGCCAATTAATAAGAACACGTGTTTTTGATAAAGAAAGATCATCTGCTGAACGAGTGCTCCATGTTATTCTAATTTACAACTGCGTTGCATTGCAAAGGTCGTCTGTTATATAAACTAAAATGGTATTCCTTACGTCGATAATGGTTGTCTTCATTCAGAAGTAAAACTCACCTTGTACAACAAGCAGATAAGCTAACGTCTGTAGCATGAGTATTACAACAGTATGATGCATTTTGATTTCTGGTATAAGATATAGGCTGAATGAGGTACTTCTTCGGGGTTTCTCACTCCAAGGTGTCTTTGGACTTGGAGAATATGCCTCGATGTACGCCAGTCGATCGTTATTTATAGGCCACGCCGAACTCAGCTCGTGTGCCAGTGGTTAAAAACAAAATGTTAAGGCTGAATCTTCGAGGGTAAACCCCTGTTTTAGACATCCAGCGTTTCTTTTGTACTTTGTGCTTTCTCAGTTTTAGTTTTTAAACTAAAAAAAGAATTCCGAACATCACACGGAAGTATTCGTGTTGTTTCCGGCTGGAAAACGGAGAAATCTCTTAGTAATACATCACTGGCATCGACTTAAATTGAAAGTGGCAGATCACCCAGGCAACATATATAAAGTATAACTGACAACTTGGGACCAAGCACTGATCTCTGGGGAACACCACACAAAAGTGATTTAAGCTCAGAAAACACGCACGTAGTGGAGAACTGGGGCCTATTTATTTACGAAGAATTCAACAGTAGGACCGAAGAAGCACACGTGCACTGTCAAGACGACAAAGAGATCAACACTTCCTTAAAACAATGTTTATTTGCTTGAACTTGATATAAATAAGATTATCAATAGCGATATGGCTCAGGTATCGTTTCTCATTCGATTTTATCAAATATTAAAGAAAAGAACTCTTTATTTCAATGGTCAGTAGATCTCTGCTTGGCATATCATTGATATGTATATAGGTATGACTATTACAACTAGACTAGTGACAGACCTTTGCATGGCAAAGATTTATGATATTATATATAAATTAATAATTAATATTTAGTAAATATTATCCATGTCAAGATATGCTAGATGTTCAACCCAAACCAGCGCTGCCTAATTCTCTTCCCCCTGCATGTATCAAGAAATGAATAACGAATGGCGTAGCGATATAGGTGTACTTGCATCTCACCTTTGGGCGTCCAGGTTTGATTTCTGGACTCTGCATCACATGTGAGCAGAGTTTGTTTAATTCTACGGTTTTCAATACCAAAACCAAAGCAACATGCACTAAATTCCTATTCGATCAGTGAGTTAGACATGCTATTACTTAGATCAGCCAAGAGTTTGTTTCAGGGTTGGATAATATTGATTTGCTCTTATGTCCCAACGATATTTTGACATGTTATATAATGTTTTAAATAGTTGAAAATATTACATATTACATATTATTATTAATATTATTTGAAGATGTATTCTTTATCATTTACCTAAACTATTTTCCCTTTACGTGCTGAAAGGCTTTTCTGGGTGAGGCATAGTCAGATCAAACACCTTGGTAGCTGAGCCTGAAACCAGTCTTCTCTACCGAGCCATCTGTATGGAAGGCAATAACTGCCGTCCTCCCCCTGACTTGGAACTTTACAGATCTGCTGTGGTATCCGCAAAGATGGCAACCAACTTGATTTTCTAGTCGGTCATAGACGACTAGGTAATCATACCTGACAAGAGAGAAATAAATATTTTAGTAAGAAGATGAACAACCTTTCTGTGCAGGGAATTGAAGGTGCAGTATACGTTTCGCATACTGGACCATGGCACAAAAATAGTTGGCACAATGATGCAACTTACCGACATCTTTTTTCAGGCTCCAAGTTGAGGTGATCTAGTGTAACATTGATGGCCGTGTAGTCCTGGGGAAGACTGATGGTCCATTTACAATGAGAGTTTGCAGGATATGCTCTTGGGAAATTCGGTGATTGGAATGTACCAACAGGATTGTTCAGAACACCTCCACAAACTATATAGAAAATGATAAGCTAATTTTAGTAAAAGACTATTCAGATTTTCATTTGGTGTAAGAGTAACGTTCGTATCGCTGCAGTCTCCAAGATGCTAGACACTGTAATCTACGAACGAGAAGTACTGGAGCGAGAGAGTTCTCTAAATCCCAAGGTATTCAAACAGTAAGGAATCCAATATTTCATATAAGATTACTTAATGACAGACTTAAGCTTACCAATTGCCTTCCGTGGAGTGGCAACACTAGGCCCCTTGGTTGTCACTGTGTTTAGAAAAATGAGAGAAAACCACTTCGTTAACATAGTTCAATTCCTTAAAGTATTTCTTATAAATTAAATTGTTATTAAATAAATTGTATAACCCAGGTTTTATCTGGCTTATTCGAATTATTTTTAGTGAAGAATCGTAACTGTTTTTCATGTTTTTACCTCTCGTTTGTGTTTCATTTTGGCATTTGATGCTTTTTACTCGAACCAAATGAGTATGCTCTTTGCTTCCATCTGTCTTCGAGACATCACACTTGTAAGTGGTATTACCCTCTTCTCTTCCCTTCCGTACTAACAAAGACCCGTTACCATGGATTTTGAATCTATCATCATCCTCGGCAGCAACTTTGGAATAAGAAGAGCCGTGCTTCACTTCTGTTTCCTTTTTCCAGATTATTTCTTTTATCTTTCTCGGGTTGGCTCTGTACTTTGCGTCACAGTCGAGAAGAACATCTTCTTCTACGCACACTTCACGTTTCGTAACAGTAGTCTGACCTGAAACATGCGTGACATTTAACCTTAAGGAACCGGAAGTTCTAATTATGCATGGAGCGTACGTGGGCGGCTGGGAAACTCCTATCTATGAAGCATTAGGCAAGGTAGTTCGTTCTTCGAAATCGAGCTAAAACACGCTTGGAGTTAATTTTATTGTGGGTGTATTCTTTTCCTCCCGTTCTACTGAATGCTATTCCTTTGTTTCTCGGTAAAGCCACAGGGAATCCACTTCAAATTATTTCATAAAGAAAATATAAAATAAATCAAATTATTTCGAAGATAGTGAGTGATTGAATGGTTGGATGGATGGATGAATGGATGGTGTATTTATGAATAAGAGAAGTAAAAATTGCAGGTTAAAATTTAGTGATTTAGAAAAGACAAAATCTTACCACAAGCAACATTCAGCTCAATCAAATGAGCTTCCCTATCTCCTCCTTGCATCATTATACATTGATACAAAGTCTCATCATCAGGGTGAAGTGACCTGATCTCCAGTGAACCGTTCAAGTGTACAGTGAATCTCCCATGCAAGTTACTATTCAAGGGAAAATGCCTTGCTTTTCCACGTTTAACTATCGCAATTTTTGGCCATTTTCCTGTCGAGAGATCTCGGTAGCGCCACTTCAAGACCATGGAACTAGGGTCGTTGTAGAGAGGACAGTCGAGGAGAGCGTTACTCTTGTAACATTCATTATGTTTGACATCTACGGAACCGAGAGCTCCTTAAAAAAAATAACAGAAAAATCAATGAAAATAAAGGAAACAACCACAGTTTATATAAAAATAAAAAAATGAATTTCGTCGTGGTTAAAAACATACAAGTTTCAAAATGATATCAATTCTAGTTTTTACGATGTTTGCTTTTTGAGAAGGTCGGTTATAGGTTGGTTTTATTGGTAAAGTACTTGAAGACACGATGCAAAATTAAATTACGTAAATTCAAAAATTCAAATTGCCCTTACTTAAATTTCAGATACGAATATATATGATTGATTTTACCTTTTATATCGATGAACTGCAAAGAAACCAATATGGATAGGAGTATTGCCAGGCTAAGGCAATGCATTTTGAGTTAGCTGTCGAGCGATTTGAAGTGAAGAAATTCTGAAGTATCGTTGTACTTAAGTCTCGCTGTATTTTAAAATTCCCCGGAAAACTTCCTGTTGATGATTGGTTGATCTCTGTCAGTATCTGGCTAGTCAAAGCACATGTCAAGTTTATATAGACAAAGCTGATACGCAGGACCGTAAAGTGTTTTTAATAGACATGACGCGTTCGTGGAAGGCATAATAAGGCTAAATATAACACCTCAGGGAAAATCCCTGTTAGAGTCGCGACACAAAGCTCACGGCTGACACTTCATCGAATTACAGACGAAAAACAAAAGACTCTGCATGCTTCCGTTAATGCGGGGGAAGTCATTGTTAAAACGTCACGAGAATTGAACAAACAAGAAAAGCTAACGACGTTACGTATTATTGATACTGAAAGCTGAAAGTAGTACGAGGAGGCTTAAAGCACACTACCACAGGGAACCCAAGGCGAGAAAGAGGAAAATGATCGTGGAAAAACACTGAAAGTATACGTAGTATTAGGCTTAAAGCACACTACCACAGGGAGCCCAAGGCGAGTAAAATGATCGGCGTAACAGATTGTGCAATATAAAATAACGAAGGTTCTGATTTATTGGAAAAACACTTTCACTAACATATCAGTTATTTTACCCAATAAATGATTTTTTTCAGAATGGACTAATTCCACTAATATTGAGCAAAACTGAGAAAAACAGACATTTCAAAATGTCACGCCAACCTGACACAAGTCTATATCAAGAAAAACCAGATGAAGAAGTCGAAAGCTTGCGTTTGTATTTCCCTTTGATGACACAGCAAATCTTTAATCCGCTGGAGAAACCATAACTTGGCATTTCTTAAACATAAGATATTGATATATTCAACTATAAATCAATGTGTTTGACACAAAAGCATGGTCCTTCTACCCAGTCGAAAAAATTCCAAATTGAATATATTTGAGCTCCGCTGTTTGTTATTACGGTCACTTGTTCTCTTCCCGATACTATATGTACATCTACTTATTACAATAATTCGCACAAAAATAACCTAGTGGAACCCCCTATCGACACTTTTCCCCTTTTGCAATTTCATTCTTACTAGTACTCTTATATTAACTCGCTTAAAGAGGACACCTTGTTATTACGCAGCAAGCACTCCCTTGCATGTTCGACGTAAAATAAATTACATTTTTAAAATTCCTTACATTTATTTGTTTTTTACGGACATTTTGTCTGGTAACCTTGCCATCTGTAATAAAGGGTCATTTCTTTATTCCTTGGAATATTTAATGTTGTTGCCCTTTCACGAATTTTGTTTTGATTTGATATTCATCCTTCCTGTATTCCTTTTTCCTGTACTCATCCTTCCTGTATTTCATCCTATTTTCCTCACCCCCGCAATTGATAATCCAGGGGGAGGGTGGGGGGCTCGGGGAGTTTGTCCGAACCGCAACCGAACCCCCTTGAAGACTACAAGCCCTCCTAATTAGAAAATATTCAATATACAATTTTTTTTGTTTGTTTTTGATTTGGCGGTTGGAACCCTAACGCTTTTCTCTCTTTTGTTTTGTTTTGGTTTGGCGGGTCGGCAGTTCTAACCAAAAATTCGAGGCCCTCGGGCTCCCCCCTGGATCCGCCCCTGAAATATTTACCTTTCCGTTTACATAAACGATTATTTGAATCTAATCATTAGCACCAGCATTTCGGTTTCTTGAGATTTTGTTCTTGAAGAAAAAAACCCATTGTGCTTGAAGCTGCACTAATATAGAAGTAAAACGACGGTGCTTTTGCTAAGGGAATCATAACTTTATTTAGAGTAAGTATAACCATCTAACTTACCCTATCGAGCTGAAATAGGATATATTTAGAACAGGTGAAAGCGAGACTCATACTTGTTGAACGTACCCGCCTACACTTAAAGCCGTCACGCTTTCGTTTCACGTCAAATTTGAAGCGTTGCGTGAAGATAATGAGAATGAAGTCACTCTGACGTCAGAAGAAGTAACAGATTCAGAAAAGACATGTTTGCGCATGCGTGCCTTTCAGCACGTTGTCCAAGAATTTAGAAGAGTTTTAGTGAGAAAATAAATGTGCGTTTTCTCTGAGTATACAAAAAAAATCGTGATCATACTTTTGTGAGACCAAGATACTGTATTAATAAAGACAATATGAAAGAATAAGTCTTAATTTTCAAGAACTGACTTTAAGTTTCAGTTGGCATTTTGTAAAGTCTATTTGTCACTGATGCATGTTTGAAAGTCAAATTTGCATAATTTTACACTGATATCACGAAGACGTTTTGACTAATTTGCATACAGACTTCGAGCATGCGCAGACGTTTTTCACTCGTGTCTTCAGAAAAGGGGTGAAGCCGGGATGACAAGAAGTTTTGACAAGTGTGACAACGACTTCTGGTAGTGAGAAAGGCTCATTCATAAACGCATTTCGTGTATTTTCTGGCAAAGTAAAACTGCCTAAAATCGATCAGTTATCGCCCCATAATCACTTGACTTCTGATCTTAGGGCTGAGAAAGTGTGGTATGTTCTGGCCTGTTACGGTTTACTTGCCAACCAATGATCCTATTTCCGATCGGCATGGACCAAATGGCTATGCCATACCACAGAAACACAATACTAAGAGATACTTGTGATCAAAATACGAAACTTGCCTTAAGGCGCTGTTTAATCGAAGTAGGTGGTATAAGTGGGGTCACCCCAACAAATACCATGCCACGTGTCGAAAGCACAAATATTAAATCCTACATCTTCATATATTTTATTTCCCACATTTCTTTCCCCTTGCCACAAGTGTGATTTTTGGGGTTCTTCGGTTTCCCGTTCTTAGAAACCAACATGTGAATGGAGTATTGTGGGAGGTGGATTGAAGGCGGCACGGAATAACCCCGAGGGTACGGGAGAACCTTCATTCGGTCCACCACTACGGATAGTAACTCACTCCTAGCTCCTACATTCATTTCAAGGTATTTAATGTATCGTTTTTCAGTTGAGGTATATCAGTCATTCCCTCGAGGACAATTTCTTTGTTTACTGGCTAAGCGTTTTAAGATTAATTGGTATCAGACAAAAAAGATGGCAAAGGGCGCGTGCTCATTTCATCGAAATGGCATAATTTCATTTTAATACAATATAGAGTATGTGTACTATGGAGAGTGGTCATGACAAAGGAAGACGATTTTGGCAGTTGGCCACCTGGAACGAGCTTCATCACAATGACAGCCATGGCTGCTTACTCCTACTGCGACAATCTGTGCCAAAAATATTGAACGTAAAGTTGATGCTTATGGCAGCAAGATACAAGATAAAAGTGTATGTAACTCCACGATACAATAATTATAAATTATAACGAACAATAAGATCAATTTTGTAATTTACTCGACAAAGATTTGTCTACAACTGAACACAAAAATCTTCGTTGTTTATTCGTTGCATATCCGTCTCTCAGTCGGAAAAAAACACGAAAACTTCCGTTGGATGTTCGGAAGTAAACTAACAGAAACCACAAAGTGCCAAACAAACGCTTGCGCTGGATGTCTGTAAAACAGGGGTTTTCCCGTGATGATTCAGCTTTTACAGTTTATTTTTAACCACACGAGCTGAGCTTGGGTGGCCTATAAATAACGATCCACCGTCCTAAATCGAGCCATATTCTAAACCAGACAAACTCAGGATCATTCTTGAAGTCCAAAGACACCTTGGAGTGAGAAACCCCGAAGAAGTACCTCATTCAGCCTACATCTCATACCAGAAATCAAAATGCATCATACTGTTGTAATACTCATGCTACAGACGTTGGCTTATCTGCTTGTTGTACAAGGTGAGTTTTACCTCTGAATGAAGACAACCATTATCGACGTAAGGAATACCATTTTAGTTTATATAACAGACGACCTTTGCAATGAAATACTGACTGAACGCAGTTGTAAATTAGAATCACATGGAGCACTCGTGCAGCGGGCCGAATAATCTTTCTTTATTAAAAACATTTGCGGTTATTTGCTTCTTCAATTGTTTTATTGGAGTTTTCTTGTCATTTTTTTTTCCCCTTCTTCTTTCCTTCTTTTCTATTTTGTGCTGTTTTCTACTTTTTTACCTTGGTTTCTTTCTTTCTGTTCTCTTCCTTCCTGTTTATCGTATCCTTTTTTTCCCCGTTTTTTATTCTGTTTTCTCCTGTCTTTTCCGTCTCTCATTTTCCGGCTTTGTCTTGCTAAAATATGAGTAAAGTATTGCCAAGTTCTGTCATCAACCGGTTGGTTGGTATTTATTCCATTTGCAAATTGAATTCCATTTTTTGTTTGTTATTACTGAAGAGCACCAACGCTTCATCATTGAGTTTCGCTTCCCTTTGTCGAGTACTTCAAAATATTGATTTACCTTTATCTTTCCTCTCAGGTGCTGCAAATGCCACTCGTGTGGATCAGACCGGATGTCACAACACCAACATCACCCTGAACTGTACTCATTACTTGCCCTCTATGCCAGGTTTTCCTGTAATGCATCTGACTTGGTATATAATAAAGGACAAAACAATGCAAAGACTTGTCAGTATTAAAAATGGAAGGCAAAAATTGCACAATGAAAAGCTCGAATTGATGAACAGATTAAACTTACGTACAAATGGCTTGTTGGAGATATCCTCTCTTCGTCCTGATGACGAGGCAGTGTACAAATGTAGAGTAAGGGGCTTTTCAGATGGAATGAAAGTTTACCAAATACAGCTCAGAGTTGCTTGTGGTAAGTTACACATATTCAACAACAACAACAACATCAACAATAGTAACAACTGTATTTGTACCATTAAGAGATAACTAAACATTGATGACAGTAATTCCCACTATATATTCTATGTATTATGATTTTGTTAATAAATTAGTGCTATGGCCATGCTGCATTTTTGAATCAAGCTTTCTGCCACACAAAGATGCAGTAGTATATCATAACATAATTTGTCAGGAATCTTAAAAATTACATTAACATAACAACTTTATAATCGGCCCACTATAGAAAACAATATTAATAATTTGTAATACTAAATGAATTGTTACGAATTTAGGTAAAGTGACGAAAATCGAACGTAAAGTTTGTGTAGAAGAAGATGTTGTTTTCGAGTGCGACGCAAAGCACAGAACGAACCCGAGAAAGCTTAAGAAAATCTCCTGGAAAAAAGAGACAATTTTAGAAAACGGTTCATCATATGCAGTGGTCAGTAGCAAGGATGGTTTCCTGGTCCACAGCAATCATTCACTGCTTCTGACGAAAGGAAGAAACGAGGGAAACGACACATTTAAGTGTCATGTCACTAAGAATGATAGAAGCAGGCCAGATATACATTACGTTAAAGCGATCAGTGTCAAGTGTCAAGCTCCCACAGGTAAAGATATATCAAAATAAGGATATAAGCATATTTTGCCCAAAAGATCCTTCGTTCAGTTGACTCCAAACTTGGGTCCCTTTTCACAAAATTTCTCTTTATCTTTTGATTCACGATCCGTGAGAACCCGCTGACACAGAGGTAGCCATTTCGATCGAAAGTTTTAGTAAATGCAAACCCTCTTATACTTTAGTCATACACTTGGGTCCCTGCTAAGGTCATGAAGGAGCCTTGTGCATTAGTCTAACTCCCCTCCCTTTGCTCTGGGATTCCACAAACGCGACTTCTACCCATGAGACACGACACAATAAACAGGCATTGATAAAATGATATATGCTAATTACGTTTACCATTTTTTTAGCAACAGTAAAAACCACACAAGGTCGTGTTGCCATGTCAACAGCTCCTCCAAGTCAGCCTCCTAAAACAGATGAAACACTTGGTAAGTTACCCAAAATGAATTTTCTTTTTTTAAGTCTTTATATTTTTTCATATTTTAATTTTGTTACTTGCCCCTTTTTGGTGATTTTCTCATTGAACTAACGTAAAATCTTTTTTGTTCCAGTCTGTGGAGGTGTTCTCAGCAATCCCGTTGGTACATTCCAATCCCCAAATTTCCCAAGTGCATATCCTGCAAATTCTCATTGTAAATGGACCATCAGTCTTCCCCAGGAATACGCGGCCATTGACATCACATTTGATGACGTGACCATTGAACACGAAAACAACTGCCAGTAAGTATTTGAACTTTTGGAAATTGCTAAACTCATCTAAATTTTGCATGTTTAGTACCACCATCACTGATGGCTTGTCATACAAATCACTGATTCCTTGATTTTATATATAAATGTTTAAAAAAAATATTTTCTTGCCAGGCATGACTACATCGCCGTCTATGACGAGCTTGGAAACCAGTTTGGATGTCGAATCTGTGAGACTCGCAAGTTCCCCCGTAAAATCCAAGTGAAAGGGAGAGTAGCAGTTGTCACATTTAATTCTGACAGCTCCGTCAACAAATCTGGATTTAAGATTACGTACAAGGCTGCGCAGACGGCCGAGAAGTCAGTCTTATAATGAAATCTTATTGTAATACATTTTGGCAGCTTAGATATATAGTTTGGTGCATGTAGGGTTAGAATCATTTCATATTATAATATTGTAAAATAGGAATATTATTGATAATATTGAGCAAGGAAAACAAGCAAAACAAGACCATTCTCATTCAGAGAGCCTGCGTTCACCATGGTCAGCGCCAAGGAAACGTGTATTTCGCTGACCACGAGGACTGTAGGCTCTAGTAACAAAACTAGAAACTAATCTAGTATTAAACAGAGAGATTTTTCTTTGTCACAAGATCTAGTGATTGAGTCATACAAATTACTCTTTAATAATTAAGATATTTTTAATAGAAGTCATGTTGTACAATTTGCCATGCAAATTTTTCAAGGCCATGTTTGTGAACTAGTTTTATAGCGACATAACGCAACGATTTCCAAGAAATTAGAAATAAAGTATGATAACAGAAGAGAATGGTGTAATCAATCTGTCTCAAAATATAATCATACTAGACTTTAAAGGCATTTTTGTCTTAGCCAAGCGATTATGCCCTGTCTGGCATATTGGAAGGGCCTCTTACCACAGGTAACCCACCGATAAAAAGATAAATGTTGCGCAATATTGCGCAATTTCAGGCCTCCATTTAAACCAGCCTCGGCTGAACTGGATATGGCCTGTTTAAATATTGCTAATAAATAAATGAATAAATAAATAAATAAATAAATAAATAAATAAATAAATGAATATAGAAATGTTTCTTTAGCCGTTTTTTGGCCAAAAAGAACTAGACATTGTAAATATAAAATCTTATTTAAAAAAATTTGCTTTTCGGTTAATTCTCTGATACTAAGTGAAAAAGCAATCTCCTGGGTGATCAGTGAAGTAGTTGTATAGGCTTCGTTCTAACTGGCGTTACTAGATAAGAGTAGGACGCACAGAATGGAATATATGACTATAAGCACAAAAATGTTCTGGATGTTTCGTCGCCTTTGACCAGGTAGACGACGCCATATCCGGTTTCTCAAAGCTAATGAATTATTCACATGTTCTAGAGCGAAACAACTGATTAAACGGAAGCGTTCCCGGGACAGTACTTAGGCAATATTGACTTTTGCCCACCTGGACATAATGATTTACGTCACTTCCGTTTTCGTAAAGTCATTGGAATGACTTCCCTAAGTCAATTTGTGACATATGTCAGGGTACAGGAATTATCCGGCCAAAGGAAGGAAGGATTGAGATGATGGAATCATGGACAACGGAGCATGTGGAAAAGACATTTGTCATGTCACCGTGCGGCGCAAGAATATAAAACACTCGAAAATCGTAAGTATACCAAATTAAATATGGCCAAAATTGGCCGGGAAGACATTACGACCATTCCAAATATGGGTAAAATATGAGAGTAATTTAGTCACGTAAGGACTTCTGACCAAGTCGTGACAGGACTGTCCAAAACGGAAGACATATGTGAAAAAGAAATGTGTCACGCTTGTTCCGTTAGTGGTTCGACTAGTGGCCATGGTTTGATGGTGGTTATGTTTAAGAGGCATTTCAGCGGACATGACCACATTTACTTTCAATTAATGAACTTTTTCCTTTCTCGAAAAAAAAACAATTGTGACAATTTTTTAAAAACAATTAAATTGACAATGAATATACTTAATCTTTTCAAATACTTTATTATAATTTATTACCATGTGTGGCTCAACTACATACAGTTTGCCTACAGTACAACTGTATCGTAAATCAGTTTTATTAAGACTAGACATACAACAAATAAATATACGACTTTAAATACTATACATTATTATTTTTTGCATGGCAAAATAATTATGCATGGATTTCTTTGCTACTCGAAAGCATTTACACAAATTTACAAAATTTGTTTAGGGAATTATTAGCTTGGATTGTCCCAAGAAAGTTTTTTCTTCTCTAAGCTTTGTTTTTAATTTGATTTCGACACCCCTTTCCCTTAAGGGTCAATATTCATAGCAAATTGGTTATGCAAAGCTATCTCTGTTATTTAAAGGCATTTAGATAGATTTATAAAATTCGTTCAAGATTGTTTAGCTTGGATTCTTTCAAGAAAGTTCCTCTACGTCTCCTTTTTTTTTTTGATTTGAGCTCCCGTTGTCTTATGGATCAAATTTCCCGGCATTCATTGCACCCTTGTAGCTGGCTTGGAACCCTGTTCGCTGGATAGAACCGTTAGACTTGAATACGATTAATGCTACTCTCCCCCTTACTTGGACTTTTAGTGGAGAGGTGTGAGTTCCACATACACGACATCCAACTTGATTACCTAGCTCATCATAGATTGCAATTTTGTCATTTCTGGAAAGAAAGAGTTGAAAATATTACATGATGATGACAATTTCATGCTTTTGATTCAATATTAATGGCATCTGTCTCACTCTAGTAGCGATCATCCAGCAATTTGAAAGGCATTTTCTCCTTCCATTTTTTTCTTTCATTCACTCATGCCTATTTTCTTTCCATCCTTCCACTTTCTTCCACTCCCTTTGTCTTATTCATTGTTTTATTTTTTCAAGCACTATATTGTATATAATATTCGTCTGAATGAAGTTAATTATTCATTATTATTTATTTATTAATTAAGTGAACGGTCGACTCTTGAAAGAATAAACGAAAACGACAACCCTTTTTACGATATAAGAGAACGCATTGTTTTACTTACAGGCAGTCGACTTTGTCTTCCAAGTTGACCTGGTTCAGAGTAACATTGATGGCCGCGTAGTCCTGGGGAAGGCTGATGGTCCATTTACAATGAGAGTTTGCAGGATATGCACTTGGGAAATTCGGTGATTGGAATGTACCAACGGGATTGTTCAGAACACCTCCACAGACTAAAAGTAAAGAAACATAAATGATGAATTGCATTCGATACGTTTTCAAAGGAATTACAAATAACAATGCAAAACCCAGGCTTATACCTTGGGATTTTCCTTCAGGAATGCTGGTCGCCATAGCAACATTGATTCCTCTGTTTGGATTGGTTGTTGTCATAGCAACACGACCCATTGTTGTTTTTATTGTACCTAGAATATACACAATAACAACACAATAAGTTAGATGCTCACTTAGAATTGCAAGCTCAAATGCAAATGAGAAAGAGGCGTTTCTCTTGCCTTTTACTGGGTTTTCTTTTTGGCACTTGACATTTTTCACCACAATAATGTGTCTGTCCAATCGACTTCCAACATTCTTAGTGACGTCACACTTGTAGATGACTTCACTTTCGTCTCGTCCTCCTGGCAGCAACAAAGAGCCGTTGCCATGGAACTTGAATCCATCACCAACTGTTACATTAGAACCACTGGAAGCTACGAGTAACGACCAGGACACATCGTTCCGTGAGGTGTTCTTCTTGTGCCATTTGACTTGATGCAGCTTTCTTTGGTTTGTTCTGTGCCATGCGTCGCACTTTAGTACAACATCTTCTTCTACACAGACTTCGCGTCTGATCACTGTGACTTTGCCTAAGTATGAAAAGAAAATTATGCTCTTACGGAAACTGCTCTGAAAGTACCTGAATGGTGTTGACAAAGCACTATTTAAGCAGGTCAGCAACATCAATTGTTCAGATGACGTCATGTGAAGCTGATAAAATATTTGCAGTCTGATACGTTTTCAATGTAAGTTTAAGATAGAAAAAATAAAAAGTTTGCAACTTTTCTCTAAGAACAGGAAATGAGATGTTAGGTCCAGTTTAAAGGTCGAATTTTACATGTTCAAGATCTCATGCAAAGGAGTTAAATCTATTGATTGAATTCAAATTCGTCTAATTTCAGTCGGGCCATACTAGCCTGTGCAAATAGATGAAAAACAAATTAGTTATGAAGAATCATTATTGCGCTTCAATCAGTTCAATGAGCAACTCCTCTACAGAATAAAATCATTTTTGAGCAGCACAAGCATCCACAGTTTTTCCTCTACGATACCAAGTTAACTGTATATACTTACCACAGCTAACATTCAGGTTAATAACATGCAGCTTTCGAGATCCCTGCTTGACTATACACTGGTACATTGTCTCATCATCAGGTCGAAGAGAGTGAATTTCCAGTGATCCGTTGGGATGGATGGCTGATCTCCCATCTAATGCAGTGTTGGTAGCGCTTAACTTTGTTTGACTATCCCTAATACTGGCTACTTGAGACCATCTGCCGGTGGTTTTGTCCTTAAATCGCCACTCTAACGTGCCTGGTTTGTTCTTGGTGTATTGCGGACAGGCAAGGATGACGTCAGAGTTGTGGCAGCCATTTTGATTGTGAGTTGTTACAGCACTCACAGCTCCTGGAAAATCATAAATTAACAAATGAATCAAAACTGAGTTCAGTACAGAACTTAGAAACGTCTCAGGACTCAGTATGTACTTATTACTGAAAAAATGTAGAATCTTACAACCATCACTCACCGTACGGGGCTCTTCCGTGAGGTTCGCTCAACACGCACTACCACTACATTCTATATTTAGCCACACATCGCTCGACTCATATGTTAACTTTTAGGGAGGGAGCTCGAGGAAAGCTGGAGAACCCGGAGAAAAACCCTCATGGGAAGAGAGAGAACAACACGTCAATCACAGCCGTTATGTACAAGCTACTGAAATTGTTTTTGTTGAAGAACGAGTTAAAAATACCAATTTTATATATGACAATGATGATGTTTTTTGTGTGAAGAATAAAAGAACTTAATGGTTATATTAATAATAATAAAATACAACCACAACAAATATAATCATAATAATAAATAATCATAACATCAACAAGCTAATATAAGTACCTTTGATGATGAAAAAGCAAACCAATGCTTTGATAGTGATGAAAATACCATTCATTCTGGGCTTGAAATGTCTGACTAAAATTCCAAAATATGCTAAGTTTTCTTCTATTCTGCTCTGTATTGCCTTACAAGGTCGTTAAGTCACTTGGTTATTCAGTACAAAGTAGCTTTCCAAGGTGTTAATGAGTTGTAACGCGGCACATACACCGGTATTTATCTATGAACCACATATTGTAAATATAAATATCCATGAGATAACCTTCCTGGATCACGAGTGGGAAAAAATCCCTAAAACCCTTTTAGTGTTGTAACATCACATCCTTCTAAGCTCGCAGTGCAGTCAGCCACTTATGACACTTGTCATTTTTCTTTCTTTCTTCCGAAATCACAAAAGACGAGAAGACGAGTGGTAACGTCAGTAGTGATTCAAAAATAGGAGAACAAAGAGACAGTTTTAGTATCCGGCTTGTGGACGGGTTTTTTTTTTTGTATATTGATAGTTAACTTGTCAGGGATTTTGTGAGGGATTTTTCTATGAACGTTACCGTGCGCCAAAGATGCCCGGAAGCAAGCAGCTCCTTGATTAATCCAGCACTGCGCACTGATCAATAAAAATGTTAAAACAATGTATTATGTAAAACAAAAAGATGGAAAAGAATCATTTCTTGTTGGTGAGAGACATGCAATGGTTGAAGTTTGGTCCTAGATTAGTTACAGGGCTTAGTCAGCTAATGCATCTCATAGTTTATCTTTTTAGACCGAATTCTTTGTTATCACCACTAACGTTCTAATTGAAAGACTGGGTAGAAATCTAAAAAAAGAATGGGCAGGACAAAGTGTACTGAAACTCATTGTTTTTGTCGATTTAGGGTTTTTT
The DNA here is from genome assembly GCA_964019055.1 of Anthopleura xanthogrammica. Classification (NCBI taxonomy): domain Eukaryota; kingdom Metazoa; phylum Cnidaria; class Anthozoa; order Actiniaria; family Actiniidae; genus Anthopleura; species Anthopleura xanthogrammica. The sequence continues at coordinate 7,267,920 of OZ025221.1, read as the reverse complement.
CACCATGCATCAAACAAAAAGCATGGACAATAGCCAATAGATAAAGCTTTGTTGAGTGACTCAGGAGTTTCATCAGGGTAAAGACCCAAGATGAGGGCAGGAGTAGAAATATCCGAACACATATGATCAGATGTAGAAAAAGAGAACAAAAAAAATGATATGTGAAAGCCAAAAACAAATATTGATCATGTTCAAGGTAATGCCAGACCAAGAAGAGGATGTCAAATCAGTGAGAAAAGGATAAGAGAAACACGTGCCGGACAAGACGAAGATTGAAAACATGAAAATATACAAGAACATGAGACCTCTCTAGAATTGAGTTAGTAATAGGGAGTCATTTGCTTAATTGGAACAGCTGTATTATCATAACTAATGGAATATTGATAACTGAAATGACTTGCAAGTAGAATATAAGCAAATAGTTTAATATCATGAGGCTTTTTAAAATCGTATTCACTGATGTTAGAATTATAGTTGAGAGTTTACTTGCTTGAATTTGTATGACTGATATTTCTAGCCGGGCGCGGTTGTCCGGAAGCAATCGAAACCACGTGTTTTAGCAAAGAAACTTTTCTTGTTCTCTTTTACACCTAAGTAAATTCTACTTAAGCAAAGGATAGGTAACTAAACCTGCGTCTACACGAGCAATTTTTTCCTTGACAAGTAAACTTGACAATTTCCATTGCTCGCTTAGACGTTCAGCAAGTTTTCCTTGACATTTTTTTATTGACAAGGTTTCCTTGCTCGTGTAGATGATGAACAAGTTTCCCTTGACATTTTTTTATTGACAAGGTTTCATTGCTCGTGTAGATGATGAACAAGTTTCCCTTGACATTTTTTTATTGACAAGGTTTCCTTGCTCGTGTAGATGCATGATGAACAAGTTTCCCTTGACATTTTTTTATTGACAAGGTTTCATTGCTCGTGTAGATTATGAACAATTTTCCCTTGACATTTTTTTATTGACAAGGTTTCCTTGCTCGTGTAGATGCATGATGAACAAGTTTCCCTTGACATTTTTTTATTGACAAGGTTTCCTTGCTCGTGTAGATGATGAACAAGTTTGCCTTGACATTTTTTTATTGACAAGGTTTCATTGCTCGTGTAGATGATGAACAAGTTTCCCTTGACATTTTTTTATTGACAAGGTTTCCTTGCTCGTGTAGATGATGAACAAGTTTCCCTTGACATTTTTTTATTGACAAGGTTTCCTTGCTCGTGTAGATGATGAACAAGTTTCCCTTGACATTTTTTTATTGACAAGGTTTCCTTGCTCGTGTAGATGATGAACAAGTTTCCCTTGACATTTTTTTATTGACAAGGTTTCCTTGCTCGTGTAGATGATGAACAAGTTTTCCTTGACAGGTTTCGATCAGTGAAGTAACAGGCTGGGAACTAATGTCATCAATATTCCTTGCCACATTTTCCTTGTTGTCCGTCTACACGAGCACATTTGATTTTATCCTTGACAGTTTTTCCTTGTCAAGGAAAAAATTGTTCACTTTACTCCATCTACACGAGCATTTTTTCCTTGTCAAGGAAAACGTGTCAAGGAAAAATGCTCGTGTAGATGCGGCTTATAAATGACGTAGAAGAACAAGCAAGAACAAGAACGACATTAATGGCGGGAAGTATACACTTGTCTGGCACGTTCTCTACTTTCTTGTTTCAGCAGAAGAGGTAGTGTAAACATAATTCCTGCTATAGAACTGCTTACAAGACCACATCCGATATATGAAAGGACTAAAGTGAAATCAAGGTTAACCAACCATTCATCAATCAAACGTGCGGAAATAAATTAGTATTACATCCCACAAACATCCCAACCGGCAACTCGGTAAACATTTCGTTTTCTGCACTAATTCACAGGTTGTCATCCTTTTTATATTCGCCTTTTTCACATTGCCCATAACGAAACGAAACGGAACTAAAACACGGATGCTAAGGAGACTATAGGCTTTGCTTTCTGTGGTAACCGGTCGAAAAACTGTAAAAAATAAAACCGTCTTCAATCAGATGTTCCTTATATCAGCTCAGTTTTAAAGAAAAATACTGATTATCAGTTCATTCTGAGTTGATAATGATTGTATGTCCACGTTCAGAATATCAATAGAGCTCTTAAGTGTGACGTCAATTGAATGAAAAAACGACTTCCGGGTCCAAAACGAAAAGCAGTTTCATAAAGATTTTTCTTACTTTTTCTTCACGACAGGATTTGTTGTTCAAAGTTCTAATTGTTTCAGGTGGAGGTTAATTCATTGAGAATATTTTTCGCTTTATTTTAACGTTTTTATGAGCAGTTGGACCCGGAAATACGTCAGCTGTGACAGCCCTACATCTTTGAATTTCCAAAATGTCTGAACACCAGCAAGTGGACTTAAATGTTTAAGAGATTCAAAAGCTTCGTCTTGTCTCTAAACATCTTTAAATATCATAAGATGCATTTTCAACATCTTCTGATCAGCATTCAGCGTAATATGTGTTTTTTTTAGCTGTGTTTTCTTTATGGCAACGTTTCATATTTCCATTACAACGAGCCAAGTCAGTCATTTTTTAATGAAAGAATTGAAAGAGAAAAACTCGAGGGGAAAAAAATTCACGACTATTGTTGTGATGATTTCATAACACCCAGACTTCCACTCGTTTGTGCACAAAACATGTTTAATAAAAAGCTAGCTATTTGCTGACTAGATTAATATCAAGCAGGCTCTTTTCCCCCGATAACAAAGCAGAGCAGAGCAGAGCAGAGCAGAGCAGAGCAGAGCAGAGCAGAGCAGAGCAGAGCAGAGCAGAGCAGAGCAGAGCAGAGCAGAGCAGAGCAGAGCAGAGCAGAGCAGAGCAGAGCAGAGCAGGATGAGTAACCTAGAAACAGTGGTCTAGTGACTAAAGTGTATCCCAGCCTTTGTATAGATATATTTGTAAAGCCTTTAACAAGCTTAACACACGACACAAACCAAAGAGTTATAAGAGAATAATTTATTAAGTTTATTAAATAAACGTTCAATAACATTCAATTCCATATTTATATATTATAATCGCAAAATTCCTAATATTATTTCAAGATACCTGGTATATATTTATAAATATATCATTTTTAATTTGAGAACATTTTATAGACTTTTATAAATATCTGAATGAAGCAAAATTATTTATATATAGCTGTAATGAATGACAGAATTTCATCAATGTAGCTCGTATAGATAACTGACGATTGATTTATAATCCTTGCAATGCTAAGATATTTAAATAATACACACATATATATACAAAATTGCACAACTGCGAATGAGCAAGATATAATGCCTACGAACTTTTTGCACAGCAAAAATGTAAATTTGAAAATATTGCCTAAAAATTCCATTCTCTACTTTGACTATGTTTGCTATTCTTTTCTTTTTCTTTCTGTTATGAATTCACTTGAGTTTGTGTTGTATGTCATTGGAATAATTTGTATAAATTTAGTGCGATTTCCATGAGAAACATACTCCTTGCTTATTTACATTTAACGTAAGAATTTATACTTTTTCTCCTTGTTCTTCAGGAGGAAAATAGCGATGAAATTGAGCGACCTTTTCTTGTCTTGAGGTTAACTGAAATTTAAAAAAAAACACGAGTCATTACAAGCGGTCCACACACGTCATGTAGGTATTTCAAAAAAACTTTCTCCATTCAGTGTTTGTGACGGTATTGTTTCATTTTAAAGCACCATTTACCTGCTTGGTTGCATCTGATGTTTTCTAGCACAATAATGTGCCTATCCATTCGAACAGCAACATTTTTTGTTACATCACATTTGTAACTAATGAAGCCTTCGGCTCTTCCCCTATTCAGCACCAAAGACCCGTTGCTATGGATCTGGTATCCATTGGTAGAACCACTGGAAAGTTGGAGTAACGACCAGGACACATCGTTCCCTGAGGTGTTCTTCTTGTGCCATTTGACTTGGTCCAGTTTTCTTGGGTTTGTCCTGTGCTTTGCATCACAATCAAGGACAATATCTTCTTCTACACAGACCTGGCGATTGATGAGCGTGGTGTTGCCTGTTTTAAAAGAAAAAAAGAATAATAAATCAATTTGGATATTTTTATCGAAAGGACCAAGAAAACTGCATTGAGGCACTCCTTAATCTTAGTTTATTTTTTAATTTATTATTTGTGTATTTTCGTTTTTTGTTTTTTTAATTCAGTAAAACATAATATATCGCAATAACATTTTGTTATCAGGTGGACCAAGAACAAACCCCTGAGGTACTCCATCAGTACATCTATTTCGGTATATCAGATATATTTTTTCTTTATGTTATTATACTTAGACCATTCTATATTGATTATTTTTGTACTGAACAGCGCATATGAATATTTAATCCTAATCCGCGCTTTATAAGTGTAGTAGTTATCATTATACTTTTGGGCTAAATCAAAACTCCATCTCCTTTCAGTGAGGAGCTAAAGGAAGACGTTATTGTGAACTTAACTGAGACTTACCACATGTGACATTAAGCATAACGCGGTGTAGTTTCCTTGGTCCTTGTTTCACTATACACTGGTATTGTGTTTCATCATCAGGCTTCAGTGAAGATATCTCTAGTGATCCACTAGGATGAAGGGTTAGTCGTCCATCTAGTGCTGTATTAGCGGCGGTCACCTTCATGTTGCCATTCCTAGCAATGCTGGCTACTTGGGACCACTTGCTGGCTGTTTTGTCGTAAAATCGCCACACTATTGTCCCTGCTTGGTTCTGTGTATAAGGTTGACAGTTCAGGACGACGTCAGAATTGTAGCAGCCGCTTTGATTGTGGGTTGTTACGGCACTCACAGCTCCTGAAAAATGAACAGACTTCGATTAAATTCTGAACTGATAACGATATACGAGTCACTTTTAATCATTCAAATATTTTACACGACAACCATATGACGTGCAGTGATGGCCACTTGAATATACTCTTAAGAATTTTTCGGATATTTTTTTTACGGTTTAAGTCAATTCTCAAAAAGTTGACAGTCTAAACAAAGACAAGCTGAAAAGGTTAATGTCTAAATTTAACTTTGATCATTCTTATGCTGAAGCAAAATCACATCATAGTTTCTATGTTGACAGAAGAAAAGTGTAAAAAAAATGTAACTCTTGAACTTTTTATTCAAGTCAATTTGAAATATTTTTGTTAGAGAACCGCAGTTTTAATCGCGGGCGCTGTTGTAAAAATATTCTCAGTACGCATGCGTGAAGATAAATCCACATGTGAGAAATTTACACAGCAAGCATAAGATATTAGAATTGGTTGAAAATTTGAGAACCTAGAATCCCTTGCATTCTTTATAGCGATAACCTTTGAAACGAATGATTTTGATGTCATTCAATGGCAATATAGAATGTCTGGTTGCGCAAGTTCATTCAGTTCATTCTTTGCTAATTTTCTCTAATTACTTCGAATAAAAAACTCGAAAATTATATAATATAATAACTTTAGTATTTTATCTAAAAAAATATACATACCTATGATGATGAGAAATAGTGCAATGGACAGTGGAGTGACGGTAAGGCTTGAGCTAGTCATAATGATGTTGAATAAAGAGTAATAAATATATAGTAAAAATGTCTTGAGGTCCTTCTTGGTTCTGGTCTGCAAGAGTGTTTCTTTAAACAAGACTGTTGTATCTTCTGATAGATGCTAACAGCTCTACAAGTTCAAGTGTGTTATCAACGTAGCTCGGTGCCCTTCTATTTATTACAAAATCAGCCACCAGTGGTTACTAAAAATAGATGCTTAGATAACGTCTTTATTCGTAACGCAAGGCAAGAACAGTCCGTGTAACATGATACACTATGAACATCATATCCTTCTTAGCGGGGAAAAAGAGACATCAATCAAGTTGTGAAATGCGGAACACTGATATCTGCAAGGTGTGTCTTTCCAGGTCAAAGGTCAAGAAAAACGCAAGGAGCGGAAGTAAAAACGATCGAGCACGAAGGTACGATAACGATACACGTGCTCGAAGGTATTTTTCCATGATGTACTATAGTTGATTTTTTTCTTGAGGATTATATCGTGTGACGTTTTTGATACTCAGCCAATGCGGTTGTACATCATGAGATGAGTTTGCTCTGGAGATTAAAACAACGTCTGGACTGGAATTCGAGACTAGTCTAGTGAGAAGCCTTTAGACGTGTGGGACGTATTAGTCAGTGAATTTATGACGGTAGATATAGATTATATCTATATTTCACCCTTTGTCTGCTCTGAGCAATATAATTGCCTTTTTAACGCATTCCAGTGATAGATCAGTATACGATGTCCAAGAAAAGTAAATTTGATATGATTGTTAAAATCTATGACAGTCATGAAGTTAAATAACTAGACAGAGAGGTCATTTTGAATAAGAAAAGCGTAAAATCAGAATACCACCGATGGTGAATGTGTTATATATTGTTGCTTCTCTACTTTCACAGCGTTGCTTTTCAGCGGACGTATAAAATAAACTGTATAGCAGTTCAGACAAACGAAACGAAAATCAATTATATCAACGGTGAATTGATACGATACTGACACTGATTAAAGTGGCATTTTCAGTATGGAAAATGTATGAAAAAAACTATAAATAAATAAATAAACAAACAAAATAAAACTATTGATACTGAAAGTATTATTATTCGGTAATTTTACGAGGGGAAACCCATGCATCGTGTATACCGCATCGTGGGAGATGGAGAGATTTGAAGGATGTATAACTAAAAAGGACGTCCTCAATCGATGAGAAGATAATACGATTTTTCCTCATTTCAGCTCTGCCGGATAAAGCAACACTAACCGCGGCTAGCATCAGTCTACCACCATGCGGCTGGGTTTAGTAAACGAAACCAAAGCAGAAGTTGCCAACTGTTACACAACGTTTGATTTGATTACCTCTGTTAATGCAAAGGACGTGCCTGTGTCTCTCTGCCCTCATCTCTTCCGCTTAAAACATAATTTGAAAAAGGGGATGGTTTCACTTTATTTCGTCATAATTTTTATAAATAAATAAAAATCTCCCTGACTGGAAAATACTGATTTTGCTTCGGGTGAGGAGTTTCTTTGAAGATCAAAAAATATTATAGTTTTACAGGCCTCAAACCCTTCCAACTGACAGGATTAGATTTTCAACTTTTTAGTGACAAGATAAATTTATCTTGTACATTGAGCAGCTACAAGATAAATGGATTGAACGAAACGCAAAAACTTTGTTTTTCTTTGCATTTCATGATTATTTTCTAAAAAGAGAACTAGCTAGAAAATGAGAGTTCAATTTCTTTTCACTCAATATTTGTAATTTTCAACTCGCATTTAGCCAATTATCTTGTGGGAATTTCGAACTCTGACTGAGGTGTCATCCTTAGTAGCCAGAAGACTCTGAGTTCTTTAATTTCCCACTAAATGATGAATATCATAGTAAATGTGTACAAAATATCAATAACCTCTCCATAAAATCTAGTTTTATCGCAGATATAAATGTTTGTAAGTCGATTTTCGCAGGTCATGACACCTCAGTTTTTTAGTGACGTCATTTCTATGTCACTATTTCAGATCAGCTGGTTGTCTTTACATAAAAATCACTTGAATACTAATGAAGAGGACTTAATCGGGTATAAAGGTCCATGCACGTGACGTGTTTAAATTTAGTGATACTAAAATTGTAGACAGAGAACAAAATTGGCACAAGAGACTATTCCTAGAGGCATGGCACTCTGAACTTGATAAGAACGCGGGAAATGATCGCATTGCTATACCTAAATTATATAAAATAATTGTAAATTCTAGAATGGCGCGCGCTTAAACAATATTTTCAAATTCTGCTCGCGATAGTATTATAACGAATTCACTTGTAACGATAACTGAAGAAGATCTGAGTCCAGATCGAAACGTCTTGAAAAAACATACTTTAAAACAAACCAGAGTCAACTAATTGATTTAAAATTATGAATCCTGGTTGCAAATTCAACATTTTTACGTGACGTGTATGGTCGCTCCAATTGGATCAAAGGCTTATGAATTATTCATGAGCTTTTGAGTTGTCATGGCATTTGGGTCAGTTTCTATACATTTACTGTATTGTTGACTCAAATGCATTTATATAATTTACAAAGAACATACATTGATGACAGTAATTCCCACTATATATTCTATGTATAATGATTTGGTTAATTAGTGCTATGGTACGTCATGCTGCATCTTTGACGAATAAGGCTTTCTGCCACACAAAGATGCAGTAGTATATCATAACATAATTTGTCAGGAATCTTAAAAATTACATTAGCATAACGTGTTTATATTGACATTACCTTAAGCATTATATACGCTAAAGGATTCTCAATACAAACAGGATGTTAAATTATAAGATGTGATGGGTACTCAGCTGATTTTCTTCTTTAACTATACCAGTTCTTCAGTATTCGGCTTATATCTGTAGAAATAAAAAAGGATAGCTCATCTTTATTATTAAGACTAGTACAGAAGGTCGACTGGTCATTCGAGTTCTATTAAAATGATTCCTATAATAGTTGGAAATAGAATGAGCTACAGAACATCAGCAGTAAATATCCAAACAAGTCTATGTAGGTCTACATAACATTTTCTATGTGTAACGAAAGGCATATTATACGTGTAAAGAATCGCTTACCATTCGTCTTGAAATGCGAAACACCTTCTGCAAGTCATCTAGAAGAACTCCACTGATACTCCAGGAAGATTATAGTTTTAAAAAGCGATGAAATTCAGAGAAAATAGCACACAACAGAATATTAGAATCGACCATCGTTCACAGTTTAAAAATGGCGGGCTTTTTGTGAGACGCGATGTATGATGGGTATTGAGCTCTCGCAAGGAGTCATGGGGCTCGTTCCCAGTTTCCTTTCAATCACCACCGATATCGTTAAAATCACGATAAAATTTTTAAAAAATTAACCAGTTTTTTTTGTTTTCTTATCGTATAGTGCATGCAAGAAATATTCCTTGGTTTAGGGAAGGTACGTTATTTATTGGGGGGAGGGCTGGGGCCCCAGGGCTAGGGTCAATTTTTTAGACTCAAGGGGAGGGTTACGTCTTTTAATAAGCTATAAGCAAGGGGAGGGCCTTCCCCTTTTACACAAATTTCAAAAGGAAAGGAAAATCAAGAGGATAGCAGCTCTTCGAGCGACAAGGTTGATAGTGATCCTGACGTACAAATTTCAAATGACTTTTTTAAAAAGGGGTGCCTTTTTCAGGCCGCAGGTATAGAAAAGGGGTGGGAATTTGTGTGTTTTGGTATAAAAAGAGGTAGCTTTTCTTCAAAGGTATATGAAAGGGGTACCTTTTGCTGTAATTTGGTATATACAAGGGTAATGGGTTTCCTATGGTTTGGGATCTATTTCAGGATCAATATCAATTTACAGTACAGATCTGATCACAGCTTGTGTAACCGTAAACCGATCCCAAACCACAGGAAGCCGATCTTAAACCACAGGAAACCCATAAAGAGCAATTACGTAAAGAATAATGAATATTGAATGCGGCAAAGGAAAGCCGGGCTCCCTGTGGTAGAAACTGAAAATAGTAAACTGGAATGAAGTCAGAACTCGCTCTGTTTATGCGATAAAGACGACTTTATTTCTTTAACCTTGGCTAGTTCTGTAGCGCTGTTTTCCTTACTTGACTTACTGATTTTTGGTTACAAAGAATACTGCTTTCAGTAGCTGAATCTAAACATGAGTAGTTCTTCAAAATAAGCTAAGGGCCATTATATTTCGGCAATGCCGGAATACCTGAATTACAGCAGTCAGAAAAACAGAGCATGCGTTGACATTAAAACTGTCACGTGATAAGCTAGCTCCACCAAGGCTGTCGACAGGCAACCCAGTAAAAAGTATATGAGTCAGCAGTATGGCTGATATAAACTGCACCAATGGCTAGCCATAAACTCTACCGATCTAAGGATAGCTGGAATGACTGACTGTTGTATCTTACATGATTATTCTGATCAATATCACGGCCAAACACGTCGACTATTCAGTCGTGTAGTAGGTACCAAAGGCCGATTCTGGGGCCCCCTCACCGTTCCCCTCCCCCCAACATCACGTACAGTCAAATCACGCCTAAATTTCCCCCCACTGGTACGCCCAAGCCACACTTCCCCACACGCCCACCCTCACCTTCCCCCTTCTCCAAACATCACCTCCAGCCCCCCTAATCCCCCACCACTCCCACCCTCGCCTTCCCCCTTCCCCAAGATCTGACCAAGCGTGCGCAAAAACTGAGCACGGGGGTGGGGGAGAAGAGGGAAGGGGTGAGCTATTTTTGGGAGGAGAGGGGAGAAGAGGGAAGTGAAGGGAAGTGAAGGGAAGTGAAGAAGAAGGAGGAGGGAAGTGAGCACGGGGGTGGGGGAGAAGAGGGAGGGGGTGAGCTATTTTGGGAGGAGAGGGGGAGAAGGGAAGTGAAGGGAAGTGAAGAAGAAAGAAGGAGAAAACTAAATAAAAGTGCTTTAAGAAAGATGCAGATACATAATAAAGGAAAGATGGGAAAGAAGAATAAGAAAAGTCGTCAGAGAGAAGTTAAGAAGGAAGAAGAGATTCACATCACTGAAAAAGCGCTCGAACAGGTCATGAGAGCTTACCGCAAGTCCATGACCACATCACCCCAAGTGATCGGAACCCCTCCGGAAGAAGAAGAACCTCCAACACCACCACCACGAAATTATCCCCAAGTGATCAAAACCCCTCCGGAAAAAGAACCCCCCACGCCCCCACCAAAGAAAATAGACCATTCCTTCCTAAAGAATAACTGGGAGAATAGGAAATGCGTCGTAGCCACGAACCTACTTACCAAAGAAAAGAGCTACTTTCGGAGCATGTACGCGACGGGTAAGCGCTTAGGAATAAACCCAGGCCTCATAATCGGCTGTTGTGAGGGAAAACCTTCTGCAAAGACCGGAAAGTCAAAGATCGATAACCAAAAATATAAGTTCGCTTACTTCAAAGAAGAGGAGTTACCCGAGGGGTGCGTGTTATTAAAGGCTAAGTAACGTAAGATATCAAAGAAGGACTTTGACATCTAATACGAAAAAAAAAAGATGGCTTAAGAATATTTAGTCTATCATAAAGAGAACAAAAGAAGAAAGGAAAAATGTCACTAACAGGACCAAGGCTAACGAATATGATAGATTATGATGCAAGTAACCTACGATTCTCTAAACCAATACAAAAAGAAGTGCTAGGAAAGAAGATAAAGTACAAGATAATCGAGATAAATACGAAGTACGACGACAAGGAAACAACAGGAAAGCTAATAGTACCATCTGGGTGGGTGTTCTCGTTCGGTCCTTCAGAAAGCTTATTCGAGGGATCAAGGAAGGACTATAGCCTACCACTATGCATGTGGAACCGCGAAGGACCAACCGAGGACCAGGAAAAGTGGATAACATCCTTCGAAAAGGTCGTAGATATGTGCATCGAAGCCGTACTACACTACAAGGAAGAACTAGGACTAATAGAACTAACTAGATCGGACCTAAAAAAGATCAAAGGCGGACTAAATCCCTTATACTGGAAACTAGAACCGGTAACAGGAGAAGATGGGAACGTTAGGTTAGAAAAAGTAGAGGGAAGAGGACCCACGTTATACCCAAAAATACCAACGAACAGGGCTACGGGTAAGCTAGGAGGAAGATTTTACGACGCGTCCGGAAAAAGGATAGATCCAGAAGAACTTATTGATAAGAAGATGGACGTAGACGTTGCGTTACACATCAGTAACATATACGTAGGATCTTCAGGTAAAGTAACCTTAGCCATAAGAGTATGGGAAGCAAACACCAAAGATCCTAAGGAGTACGAGAGACTACTAAAGCCAATTCCAGAAATAGAGGAGTCAGATTCAGAGATAGATGAAGAATATCCCTCTACCTAAACAACATCCAACCTACTCCCGCCGATACTATGGCAATTACCGTTAAGTTCACTTCATGTGAAGTATCACCAGTAGGATTAAGATTCTTCTTAGGACTCTTAATAACGTTACTGGTTTTCCAAGTCTTGCCAGTTGTTTGGTGAGATACGTCCTTCTCCTTCTTCATCTTATCCGCGGGGTTAGAGACCTTCTTTTTCTCCTTCTTCATCTTATCCGCGGGGTTAGAGACCTTCTTTTTCTCCTTCTTTTTCTCCTTTTCATACTCGCTCTCAGTCTTCTTATTGATCTCATTCACTCCAAACTTCATCCAAGTATGTGCTTTCCTAAGATCATCGTTGTATCCCGCCACGGGGTTCTCATTCATGATAAGCCTACTTGGCATCAACCAACAACCAGGAGCTAATGCATAATCCAACACCGCGTTAGAATCGTTCACAGCACTCTGGAACGATTGGATCCCTCTAGTAATACTGTTTACGAGGATGCTGGATTCGAGGAGTTCTAAAAATATCCTCTGTGTTTCCTGGGAAGCACCAGTGTCCCCCTCGTCATAAATGGGGGAAAGCGATCTGACTTGAGCTCCAAGGATGCAAAACACAAAGACTTCGATGCTATGATTAATCCTAGCCAAGTTCTTTAACCCCCTCCCCTTTTCCAGGAAGAAAGGTTTCCAAGGTTGCTTTTCTAGGGGCTCAATCTTGCTTATCATGTTATTATCACTAATCCTTCCTCCATCATCATAAAACTTAAGCCACGGATCCCAATGAGGGTACCTCATACCCATCTGATAAATCTTAAGCCCTCCATTATCCCTATCAGGCACGTAGGTTTCCCCCAATCCTTGGTTAGGACCTCCCTTGTTCCTAAAATCAGGATCCTTAAGTCCAAACTCATTCTTTAATCGTTCCCAGGCAACCTCGTCGTAGTGATTATCAAGCGGATTAAATGCAGGATCCTTGGGAAGCGAACACTTTAACTCAGTCAACAATCTGCGCATCATAAAAGCCACGTGGAATCGGAAAAACGGAATGTCCCTCATCATGTCAACCCCAACTCCGCACCCCTTGGTAGCAGCCCAAACGACAAAGTTCAGTTGTTGAGGCCAGTACTTCATGTTAGGACCCGCTACCCAAACATCACTTTCCTTTGCAGTGGTGTGTGTTATCGGTATTTCCTCAAAGATGTTCCTGATTGTTATCTTGAAGGATATTTTTGGACTAACGGGAATCAAAAGATTGGTTACTAAGTCGGAAAAGCCATCCTCAGGCTTGTTATTGGAAAAAGGGTATGCTTTTCCAGTTTTCGTGAGGTATTCGGGGAAGTTGGGTTTAGGAGGTGTGGGCTTAGGCTTAGGCTTAGGAGGTGTGGGCTTAGACTTAGGCTTAGGAGGTGTGGGCTTAGACTTAGGCTTAGGAGGAAGGTGATATTGTCTGAATTCACGCCCCTTAGTAGGAAAAAAGTAGTGAGTCACATCATTACCAAATGCATCGAACATCTTTCTTCTTTTATATGATGTATTTCTTTCCCATTAAACCTCTATTCTATCGGGAGGAACTCCCCCATTTCGCGATGAATCCTATACTCAAACCCTCCTAGTCGGAACGCTATTTCCTTGGTTGTGTGAGTTGTTGAATAAATTCCTCTTTCACCTCCTCCCTTAAACCCTCGATGTCGAATACTTTTTTTTCCGAAAATTCTTTGTTCTTCTTCATCCTAATCTCTCCCCTAAGTTTCTCGTACTTCTTCATTTCACCAAGAATAAGAGTAAATTCTTCCTCGCTAATCCTGTTATCCTTCAAAGCTTTCGAGACAAGATCATTAATACTATTAAGCTTAGAACGAATGAGCTGAACCGTCTTCTCGTGCTTGCTTACTTTCACAGTGAGCTTCTTAACAGTCATTCCGCACAAAGCAGAAACAACCCCCATAAAACCCCCCAGCGCGGACAGTGGTATTCCTATTGCCAATCCAGGGCCCGTGAGTGACGTACCAATGCCTCCCATCGTAAACAAGACAGAAAGACTTCCCGAGGTCATTGAGAAAGTATGGAAAAACAACCTCCATCGCGAATATTTCTTTCGCACTTTTTCGTATCGATCGCGCTCACTTTCTAACTTCGTGAGTACGCCATCTACCTTATGTAGTCTAAAATCCTCACCATCAGTGAATTTTGGAGCTGTTGGATAGAGTCTTGTTGTTTTCTTAATATCGTTATCAACCATTCTTTTGTATATTACGTTACTATTCTTATGTGATTTCTACTGCAATCATCATTGGATATATTCCAGCACGAATGATGTTATTATCAGCATCAGTAACCCAAAATCTGATGCTACTGATCTTTTCTCCCAAAATGGGGGTAGTGGGGGTATTGTTGAAGACATGTGATACGTTCTCACCAAGATCTCCCGCGCCTATCGTGGAAAGCATCTGGGAAGGAGCGAATGTCTTGTATGATAACGAGTCACGTTGTTCGTCGATTAGGGTATGAAAGGAGTTCACGAGGCTACAATGAAGACAAAGAACGGTAGGGGATTCCTTAATATTTATCGGGTGTGCTTTCTTTTTCTCTCCATCCCAAGGTAGATCCTTAGGTACCCCCAGGAAAGAGGCTAAGTTTGGACTTAGGGTCGTGCTCTTTTTGGTGGTACTTACGACCCATTTCTTCTCATCATTTTCTTTCACCTTCAAGGGAAAGCTTTGTTCTTCCTCAAGGAAAGATACGAGGGTATCCATGTGATAATTCCCCCGAGGAATCCTAAGACTAACTTTTCCATTAGCAGCATACACGAGTCCTTCTTCCATAAGATCATAGAGTCCATTCTTAAACATGTAACTCAACAACGTCATCTTAGTCTTCCTGCTTATGGGATACTCCAACCAAAACGTCTCATCCGGCTTCCTTAATGTCACGTAAAATCTTGTCATTTATATCCTTTATCCCTATCTCTTATATTCTTATCTTTTCTTCTTCTTATATTCTTCAACAACATACACCACCACAGCTACGATCAACAACCACGCATTCTTAGCCAAAAACTCCACGACCTCTCCCGCCATCTTGAATAGGAACGAAGCAATAGAGCCTATCAACCCAGGTAGCAGCCCCACGACCTTCTTACTTAGATCTTTTAGCCCCCTCCCCATAGCGGATAACCCTGCCTTGAGTTTGGAAAGAATGAATCCAACTACGACGAGGGTGGCTGCTAGTACAGAAGCTACGGTGATTCCCCCCGCTTTCTTGAAGATCTCTTTGATGCGCTCTTTCAGAGGAACTTTTTCTTTTATGGCTTCGTTTTCTCTATCTATTCGTTCGTTTTCTCTCTCTAGTTCTTCTATTCGTTCCACGTTATCAGGATCGTTCTCCTCATTCAACCTTTCAATCTCTTCTTCGTTTCGTTCTATGATTCTCTCGTTCCCTTCCACAACCCCACTCCATCGCTCGCCCAAACTCTTCTTCATCGTCTTGGAAAAAGTCTCGGGTTCGTCTAAGAAGCGTTCAGTAGAGTCGCTTTTTCCCGACTTCACCCACACCCTACCATCTTCGTCTTCTCCAACTAGTACCATCTTAGACTTACCTACTTTTTTCTTGGGATCCCACTTTGGATAGTACTTCTTCACCTTTTCCGCAGCAGCCGCCATTCTATCTTCCCTTTCCTTAACATCCTTTCCCCTAAGGTTACTCATCTCGAACTCTTCGACCTTCTGTTTGGATCTACTACGATACCCCCCTGATTCCCTATCACTCATGTCCTTCCCCTTCTTCGAAGAGGGCCCCCTAGGTCTCTTCATCTGAGTCTGTTCGCCTATAGGCTTACGCTCCAATAAGGGTTTTGACTCATCATCATCATTGATGTCGGCTTTCCCATCTTCTGCTAATGGATCAAAGTCTATATCTTCTCCACCTTCTGCCATCTTTTATTTTACTCTAGAAATAACATATATTAAAGCCAAGATTCCCCCTATCCACAAGAAATTCCTCATGTACTTCTTTTGCTCGTTTGCTTCGTAAGCCCCTCCAAAACCACCATTACGAAGCCTATCAATATATGAGTCATCATCCTCACTAGGTAATCTCATACATCTATTTAGATCTTCTTCAGTCATCTTGATTGCCCTAGTTATGAAGAAGTTCTTAAGTCTCTCGTACTGAGACCCCTTGCTCATGTTCTTACCCCGCAATAACCACTCTCACTCATTAGCATTGATGCTATGATGTAACTCTTCTTCACGTCCTACCATTCTTTTATATTACTCTAGTAATAACGTACGTTAAAGCCAACATTCCCCCACCCACGTAAATCATCTCGTACTTTTTCTGTTGCTTGCTTGGTCTGTAATAATCTGAGAACTTAAGTTTCGGATTTTCCTTATCGAGAATGGAGGAAAGGGAAGGTATGGGGTCCGGATGAGTCTTAGCATAGAGTAAAAAATCTTCATTTGTTTCTCTCAGATTCTTTTCTGCTCTTTTCTTATTCTCATATTGTAAGTCTAAGTATTTTCTACGCTCTTCCCTCTTCTTTTCACTCTCCTTTTCCCACGCCTCCATATCCCTCTGATACTCCTCCAAGGCCTTATCATGACGAATCTTTTCCTTCGTCGAATCATCTTCACCCGCTATCGCCTTAGCCAAGTAAGACCCTCCTATGAATGCCGATGCGGTAACTATTGCTCCACCAATCATTAATGCTATTGATGCCATTTTATCTTTCATTGAGAAAGATAAGTGTTTAGGTATTTATTACATAGTCCTTAGACGCCCACGGGTAAGATCTTCTTCTCTTCTAGATAGTCCTTCAAGTACGTGGAACCCGCGAGCACGGCCACCCACTTACCATAATTCGTCAAGCTATTGGATGGATCGTTAATGAATGACTCTTTCGTCATCTTCTTCCCTAGGAAACCTATTCCCGCAGCGATTCCTACGATCACTGCGGATTCCATGATCTTGTTCACGAGGTCATTTTCTACTTTCTTTGCCATGCCCTTTATTTGATTGGGGGTATCATTGCTTATATGAATTTTCCTTAAGCTCCTTCCATTCCTATAATGGGCTTGGACTTCGTCCTACTTGGAACCGTGGGCGTGGGAGTGTTATCCGCGGGAGTGGGAGTACTTTGGGGAGGTATAGGCGTACTTTGGGAAGGCATGGAGGGAGGATTACTCTTTCTCCACTTAAAGTATAGATCAGTAGCCGTTAGCCCGAGTCCTACCATCGTTAATACGCTAGTGAAGTCGAGCCCAGGCATCCACGTTCCCTCCGGTTCTTCTTCTTCCGGATTAGCTTTCTTTTCCGCAGCTTCCTTTTCCGCAGCTTCCTTTTCTAGCAATGCTTTCTTAGCTTTCCTATTATATTCCACCAACTTCTTTCCAGCAGCAACCTTCTTAGGATCTTTTTCTCGAATGATCCTTTGTGGTTCTTTCGTAATTCGTTCTTCATCAGCGCCTCCGCCTCCGCCACCACCATTTTCTTCTTTTGGGGTTTCCATCTTTATTACTTATCAACAAATGCTTAAGTCTTGCTTAACTATACTTATCCACAAATGCTTAAGTCTTGCTTAAGTTTTGCTTAAGTTTTGCTTAACTCTTGCCCGTATTCCCTAACAAGTTGTTCCGCGGGTTCCAAAAATTCCGGAGCTGCGCCAAAAAAATCCATCTTCACGTGCTTTCCGACTTGGAAAAGAAAATCTGCTAATGCTATGAACCTTCCTCCTTTCAGCGCAACGAATCCGATGTCGTTGGTTAAACTTTCTCTCAGGAACTTATCCTTCTCCAAATCTTCGTTAAGTTCTTTTTTATCATCAATCGGAAGAATACGCGAGATGATTTCTACTGCTATTCCCTGAAGTACGTTCATTAATCCGTTCGCCATCTTAGCCCCCGTGGCGGCTTGATATCTGTTATAGTATTTCTTAACGTCCTTTTTAGGCAATCTTTTAATATCTCCTAGACTTAGTTTGGCCCCCGTATATTCACTAATCGTTCCTAATGTGGCAAGTATGGAAAGTTGTTCGCGCTTTTCCGCTAACTCTTCATCATCCTCCTCCTCCTCAGGCTTTGACTTTGACTTCTTCTTTGGGGGAGTTGTTTCCTTTACTTCTTCTGTCTTTGAGGGTGTGGATTTATCATCGTATTGTTCCATGATGGATGCCATGTTACTTTATCATCATCAATATATGCTTAGATCAGGCATTTATAGGTCCAAGTCTCCTTCTTCTCCTTCTTCTTCCGGAAGTACGCGTGAGATGATTTCCACTAGGAATCTATGAGCTACGTTCATGAACCCAGTCGTGGGCTGATACATCTTATGATATTTCTCAACGTCCTTTGCTGGTAACTTTATGATATCTTCTACATTTAGTTCACATCCAACGTGTTCGCTAATGGTTCCTAACAAAGCAAGTATGCAAAGTTGTTCGCGCTTTTCCCTTAAGTTTCCCACCTTCTTCTCGAACTTAGACTTTACTTCTCTTGGAGGGGAATCCGTAACAGGTATCATTCTTACTTTATCATAATCAAGATACACTTAAACCGGGTACTTCTACGTAGGATTGATGTGGGTGTATTAAGCAAAAACATATTCTGGAGTACCTTTCCTTCTTTAGTATTTTCATCAAGGCCTTCCTCTCTTCAACATCCATAGTCCCTCCGAATTCTTCAAAGAGTAGCTTATTCGCTGATTGACTTGGACTGTAGAAGGATATGATGCACGTAACGTTCTCGCGGAAGGGTTTCGCAATGGAGGTAATTTGTTGGGTTAAGACCCAAATAGAGATCTTATCGTGTCTTCCCGAAAATCCCATCCTAACGAAGTGATTCGACCTATTTTTTAACTCTTTTGAGAAAGCACAATCATCCAAGATAATTAGAGTCTCCTGCCCCGAGAATATCTTCTTACACATGGAAAGTAGATCACAGATCTCGTTCACGTCATCTGCCTTGGGCGACACGACGATGAATCTAGGATCCTCTTTAGCGAAGCCTCGGTAAGTAAGATTCTCCACATAAGTGGGACAGATAAGTACGATGTATTCGAACACGTATCGGAAACTATTCCTTAGCGTATTTACTAGGTAGTGAGTCTTTCCGCAATTCGTAGGACCTGTTATGATACAGTGAAAGGGAGTCTTATCTTTTAGTTCCTCCATTCTTATTTATTGTATCATAACTATCTTTTAGTACCAGTTTTGCTTGAAAGCCCTCTTCTCGAACTCCACCAATCCGTCCGCCACGACAAACAAGTAACACGTCATTTCCTCATCTTCCGCTCCAGCAGTTCTCTTAATGTACAACTTCACCCCTCCCTTCGTAGCGTCCGAAACGAGTCCGCTACCATGAATGTCCCCATCAGGATAAGTTCTTAAGTCAATCCACAGGGCAAACTTGTCCTCGTAAAACTCCTTTGGAGTTATGGTATCCGTTATTCCATATCGCATCACGATCGACTCCCAAAAGTCCGTTGGTATCATCCCGTCGGAATACAACTTATGGGGCACGCTATTCACGTTGATGTCTACTTTGGTAATATCGGGGTTCGTGAACTTTTCTGAGTCCCTAGCGCAGGCCGTATATGAGTCTATGAATAGGATTAGGATTCCAGTCATTGATCGTAAGGGTAAGTTGATCTGTTCGTTGATTACGGTGGTCTTTTTCTTATTGATGGGAAAACTCTTATGCATCAATACGTTCTCGTAGTAGAATCCCCTACCATTCTCGTAGCTGCTTAATGCTTCGTTTGCTAGATATTCGCTGGTAATAGTCTCGTACTCTAGTTCTAGATTGGATAGAGTATACTTTGCGTCCTCTTGGGCTGAGGTTACGATCTTTCCGCTTGTCGAAAAGGTAACCTGAAAGAGTAGAGTATCTACTAATCCGTTGGAATAATATACTCCATGAGAGTCAAGAATGGTGTGAGAAATGGGGATCCTGTATCGTGTTCCGTAGATCGCAGCTAGAGCAACTTCTGCGGAATCATCCTCGGTCTTATCCCCCGCTGCCGTTCTTAATTTCCTCATGTTTTCCGAGGAGATCCCTTCTCTTAGCCTATTCTTTCGTTCTTCCTTCCTGAGGAATAAGTCGCCGTAAGTTTGATAGAGATCATATCGAACCAAATCTTCTATTGGTCTTCCACCAAAGGTAACTCTCATCTCTTCGATAAGGTTCTTACCCAGGTTATTAACCACGGTCTTATTTGCGTCAGAGGTGCTCCCATCCTTCAAAGTGAGATCCACTAAGAGTGCCACGCTTCCGGGAACAATAACAACGTTCTCCGGTAACTTGGGTATGTGAACATCCAACGTTCGTCCAGGATCCACTGTGGCTGGACTAAAGCTCACGCGATGAATGTTCTTCTCTGCTTTGAGTCCGTAGGGCTGTTTAAAGAACCTATCTACATCAAGCTTTTCTGGAATTGTCCTTGACATCTTTCTTATTTATGTAATAACGAGTTACTCTCTTAAATACTATGGAAAGAAGAAAGGGGGGTATGGGGGAGGAACTCCCCCATGAAAAGAAACTTTCAAACGTTTATTACTCAACTGAAGGATATTGGAAGGGATATTCAGCGATTTCGAGACTATCCGAAGCTACAGGGATTTCTGAAGAGATCACGAGAAAGTGGCTTATCAAGCAAGCCTTGTGGCAAATATACCTCCCTCCCCCCACGTACATTCCCAGATTCCATTGGGACATTTCTAAGCCCGATCAGATCCATCAAGCAGACTTACTCTTTATGCCTCACGATACCGTGAAGAGAAAGACGTATAAGTACGCTCTCGTCGTGGTGGACGTTGCTTCTAGGTACGTCGACGCGGAACCTTTGACTGCAAAGTACTCCACGGGAGTATCTGAGGCTTTAGAAAGTATTTATTCCAGAAGATTATATTGGCCTGAGACTTTGATGGTTGATCCAGGAACAGAATTCAAGGGAGCTTTTACGAAGGTTATGAAGAAACGTGACGTAGAAATCCAAAGATCAGATCCTGGAAATCATAGAGCACAATCCCTCGTGGAGCGCGCTAATCAAACGATAGCTGAGAAGCTGTTTAGTCATCAGTATGCACAAGAGATGCTTATGGAAGTCTCTAAGACCCACGTGGGGGACACGAGGTCGCGAGAATGGGTGGAACGACTTCCTAGCGTGATAAAGTCTATTAACAACGAAGTCAAGAGAATTACTGGAAAGAAAGCAAAGGAGGCACAAAACTTAAAGTCCCTCGAGCTAAAAGATCCCATCTACAAGAGACCAGTGGGACCAAAGGAAAATAGGATCCCTGCGGGGGTTTTTGTTCGATACTTATATGCCGCTGGGGAAGAGGAGGGAGGTCGACAGCGCGCTACTGATCCCATTTGGTCTATAGAAGTTTATGAGATATCGCGTGCGACCATTAGTCCTAATCAACCTGTGCTCTACTATCTTTCTGAAAGTTACGTAAATCCTTTGACTGATATGGGAAGGCATGGGAGGAAGACTCCCAAGCGTTCTTTTGTTAGAGAGGAGTTACAGATCATTCCCGAGGACACGGAACTGCCGCCTGATGGTGTTCTAGGCTAAAGATTGTTCATGTAGTGACCGTGGGCTAAGGTCGTGATAGGATCTTCCGTTAATATTACTCGTTTGTCGTCCCTTGAGGAAAGAGCGATCTTATTAACCTTTTCTGAAGTTATTTCGTGTGATCGGCTCCTGAAGACTCTCATTGTTCTCATAAGTTCTTCTCCGTTAAATAAGCAGTCTTTGTAGTGGGGGAAGCGAATGCTGTTTTCTACGACGCATCTTTTGACTCCTTTGCACTTCTTTTCCTCGTGGGGGAGTTCCTCCCCCACACCCCCTTCTGTTCTGAAGCAATAGAGCTTTGCTCTTAGCGTGACGAATTCCGTGACTTGCTTTCCGGCTGTCTCGTCCTTCATCATTCCTCTTACTTTCTTGTTCACTCTCTTCTTTATTCCCGCGTGATCTTTGGGATAATTGCTTGTATCGAATAACCTCTCGATGTCTCCTTCCATGTCTTTGTAAAGATCGTGTGTCTGGATTTCGTAGATTAGACTATCAGTATCAGTGTAAAGAAGGGTTACTTTGTACTTGTACTTCTTCTTGACGTAGTTATAGTGAAAGTCATACATGAATTTCTTAGATAAGTCTAAGATGGACATTCCTAGGAAAATGGGCTTGTTGTACTCTAAGTGCGTTCTTCTCATGTGAATCGCGGCTAACTTTTCGGAGAAGGATTTGGCTCCAATGAAGTTCGGCTTACGAGTTAGCTTATTCGCTTGCTTTTCGTTTATGACTAAGCGTATGTCTCGTCGATTACGAATGTTCTCCATGGTCTTTCCAAAGACAGAGTTGTTCATAAGCTTGAAGAAATCTTTCTCGAAATTGTTCGTCGCGTTGGTTCTTAAGTCCGTATTTAGATCAATGTACTTCTTTAACCAAGGGGATTCTTCAAAGGAAATTCCTCTGTGGATCTTCGTGATTCTTAGTCCCTGGCTTTCATAAAATTTTAGAGTATCGTGATGTACTACGTAGTGTGACTTATCGTAGAAGTTCGGAATAAGCTTCATTACTCCACTTTTCGCCTTAAGGTGCTCTGGGGCAAGGGGATAGTCGTTGTGAAGATTGTGTAATTCTTGAGGATACTTTAGATCAACATCCAAAATACAGGGAATTCTTCTCCACTTCTCCAGCTTCTTTTCATTCATCCATTTGAACCCTTTCGTTGGAAGGGATTGGGACATTGCCCATCCGTAGAGGTTATTCGCGTCCCAATAGGGAATGTAAGTGCTTTTTTCGTTAGGATCGTAGTTCTTCATGTACTTATTATTAGCCTTTGCGTAGCGCTTACTTCCCACAGAGGAAATTCCCCCTCGGATTCCGCTTTCCATCATTAAGATCATATCTATGTCGCTGAGGAGTTCTAGTCGGATGTTCGTGATTTTTAACATGGCATCCCAAGCAAGTCCAGGAGCAGTGTAATACCAAGCGGGATCTAAGTCATAGTATCTTCTCGAACACGTCCGCTAGGAGAAGTACGTCCGTTTGGAAATATAGGTCGTGATAGTCTTTCATCGTCTTCATGTTAAAGGTTTTCCATACTTTCCGCGCGTGTTTGTAATCTTCTTTCGTGATATCGTTATCATTAAGATCTGAATGAAAGGCTTCCTTTGGGGGTAAGTGGCGTTCCTCTAACTTCGTAAGGGAATCCACGTACTCGTAGGGGTACACTCCTTTTCTCATCAATAAGTTAAGATCTTCACCTCCGTAAAAGGAACTGATGACTTCGAACTGGTCTTTCGTTAGGTTATTAGTAAGGTTACTCAAGCTGGAGGACATGAACTTATAGCTGTCAAGGAATCTCGCTTCTAAGTAAAGATCATGGATTTTCCCCTCTTTATCCGCGTAGTGATCTACGATGATTCTCTTACTAAAAGAGATGTATTGTTCCTCGTTCTTCGCGATGCACTTAATCTTACCTTTGCTAATTCCTAAAGCTTTTACGAACAGATGGGCGTCGTATCCCGAAAGATTGTGGAAAAAGATGGGAATGAAGTCCGGAAGTTTGTAGTGAAGATTACACTTATTATGTGCCGCCCCTCGGAATTTCCCTGTGAGATGATCGTGATGTCTTACTTTGTCGCTTCCTAGCTCTTCCTTACAGATATGGCAGTGTGTCGCTTCTTCGTATTCCTTTCGATCCAGGTCGGTCATTACCATCTTTTTCTTCTCGGAAAGTTTTTCGTATAAGGAAAGAACATCTTCTTCTATTGATCTCATAAAGTGTTCTCCCAAGTCTTCTTCCTCTCTTTGAGCCGTGTACTTCACGATCTTTGGAGGAAGCGCGTTCTCGTCGTACTTGATTACGTAACAGTATCCCGATGGCTTGTGCTTTTGGTAAGCTTCCGTAGAAGATCTTTTTGGGTTCGGAGAACAAGAAGCGACTTTTTCTAGGATGCACTCAAAGTCGGCGTAGATGACAAAGGGAACTTTCATAGAATGAGGGTGGTTTTTGAAGTGAAGTAGAGTTCCTTTCTTGGGAACGGTTACTTTTACGGATTTGTGCTGTCCACACCATTCGGAATGGTCTTGGAGAACGTTCTTGGCGCTAAAGGAGTTAAGACATCTTAAGCAGAAGTGTTTCTTATGTTGATGATTCGATAGTTGGGAGGATAAAAGTCTCGATAAGTCCTTAATCCAACAATAGTGCTTCGTTTTCTCGTTGGAGATTAGTAGTAGGATGATGTTATGCTCCCTGATTTCCCCTTCGTAAATTCTAAGGGGTTCGAATCCCCTCTTTTCGTATCCTAGGACGCTAATCGCGTAGTCCTTGTTATTTTTCTCGAAGATGTTGATGTCTCGTAGCTCTAGGGGGAAGCGAAGTCCCTCCCAGTTTAACTTTTCCGCGCTTTCCTTAAGCGTTCGTGTTATCCTCTCAGGATTGTTTTTTGGTGTAAATAGGGCCGCGGTTACCGCCCACTTAAAGCATTGATCGTCTTCGTTCTTGGGGTTAATAATAGCCTTCTTTGTTACTAATTCTTGAGGAAGGGGAATGTACGTGCTACCTCTTAGGGGTTCGTATTTCGCGAAATGAATGCTTAAGGATACTACTTTCCGTATGGCCCAGCCAGAACCCTCGTTCTGGAATTCAGCTACTCTTTCTAAGATGTCCTCGGAAAGTTTCTCGTATAGGTTTATTAAGTTCGTGCCTTTCGTTACTATTTCTGGTACCGTGTGGAAATGTCCTTCACTACTGACTTCTTGTCCGTCATTTCCGATCTTATGAAATTCACAGGTTAAGTAAAACTTAATCTTCGTGGGTTTCTCAGCTATCCATATTGTCTCTAAGATGCGTTTTTCCTGCTTCTTCATAAATACGCGGGGATCCACGTCACGATTACGTCCAAGAATCCTGTGTTCCTTGAGATATGAATCGAAGGAGGATTTTTCCACTCTATTCTTTTTTTCCGCTCTACGATAAATAGCCTTTATTCTCTTCTTCAGCTTCGCGATCTTCACCTCAGCGCGACTCCTAATCTTAGAGCGAACCAGTGGTAACAACCAGTCTGAAAAATCTCTTAGCTCCTCCTGGATTTTCTCGATGATGCGTGGCTTTGGATTTGAAGTTGACTTTGTCGGCCTTATTGGTGGGACTAGTGGTATCCTAGTCTCAGGAATAGGGCTGTTCAGAATGTTCGTCATTTTTTCACTTTATGGTATGCCCAGATATTCTTTGGAAACAATTTTCGTTTTCCACAGATCTCAAAGTTCTTCTTTGAGATCTTAATCACCTTAATTCTGAGGATTGGGTTTATAAGGATAAGGCTGACTAGTATAATCAGGATCCTTAGGTCGACGATACAGGTTGTATCGTACGGAATGATATGGATTGTTATGAGGGTTGTTCCAGTGCGGATCTATGTTCGAAACAGAACACCTCTCGCTGACCTTACTATTTATCTTTCTTGACTTTGGCATCTTTCTTTATGATAAGCAATATTTTTTTTTCAACTTTTATTTACTTTAGTCATTTAGAAAAATCTTCTTTCTTCTTCTCCTTCTTCTTCACTTCCCTTCACTTCCCTTCTTTTCCCCCTCTCGCCCAAAATAGCTCACCCCTTCCCCCTTCTCCCCCATCCCCGCGCTCACTTCCCTTCACTTCCCTTCACTTCCCTTTCTTCCCCTCTCCTCCCAAGAATAGCTCACCCCTTCCCTCTTCTCCCCCACCCCCGTGCTCAGTTTTTGCGCACGCTTGGTCAGATCTTGGGGAAGGGGGAAGGCGAGGGTGGGAGTGGTGGGGGATTAGGGGGGCTGGAGGTGATGTTTGGAGAAGGGGGAAGGTGAGGGTGGGCGTGTGGGGAAGTGTGGCTTGGGCGTACCAGTGGGGGGAAATTTAGGCGTGATTTGACTGTACGTGATGTTGGGGGGAGGGGAACGGTGAGGGGGCCCCAGAATCGGCCTTTGGTACCTACTCGTGTTTAGATGTATGCTTAGTATCGGCGGTCATTTTCCTTTCAGTCTTGGAGTGACCTATCTCCTTTGCCTCTGACAACTTTTTTGAAAGTGTTGTATTTTTAGTATGATTCGTAATCCAGTAAAACTGACCAATCATATCGTCTTAACCTCAAGTGTATTAGAAAAGAAATCTGCTTATGAGGCCGTTCTGTTTCAGTATATGACTCACTAGTATTATATTAGAAAACACGTTAAAAACGGTTTAAGTAAAATTCTACCCCTCGGTATTACCTCTAGGATCGGAAACCAGCAGTCACCCACAAGCTTGAAAGCGACAAATTTAGAAAATAAATGGTTAATGCGGTCAGAGACGTTGTGCATATTTTATTTTGTTTCTTCGTCCTTTCTTATCAGAAACTGCTCATGTCATTCAACATTATATCTTAGTAAGTGTTGAAGTCAAAAGTGCATGGGACTTGGTAGGTTATAATATTGTAAGTGGTCATCAATAAATGCTGCAGTCGAACCGAACTCGACTAACGGCCACCTTTACCCAACGACCAGAAAATTTTACCAATGAGTTCACACATATACTGTAACTGAAACCTCTCCACAACGGCCACCTCTCTACAACGGCCACAAAAGTTTGTCCCGACGGCCACCGTTGTGTAGAGGTTCGACTGTTCTGACAACAACGACGGGGAACTAAATAGCGAGATGATAAAAATTCAGAATTTGCGTGAAATAATAATAATAATAATAATAATAATAATAATAAATCCTTTATTTCTATAGCGCTATTTACACTAAAGATCAATAGCGCTTAACAATTAATATATAAAATAGCTAGAAACGAAAAACTAATATGTATATATATAAATATGATAACCAATTGAAAATAAAAAATTGTTCTAATAAAAAGAAAAAAATTATTCTAAAAACTAATTTAATTAAAAAAATGCCTGAGAGAAAAGATATGTCTTAACCTTAGTCTTAAAACATTCTAATGTATCTGCATTCCTAAAATAGATCCTTCACCATTAGTGAATCAACTTCGAGCAGAATAATGGCCACCTATCATGAATTCCTTGAAAATAATTCTTTTGTTTACTCGGTAACGTCCGAGTACAAAGGAAACTGCATCATAATATGGATATAAGTCAAAAACGACTCTAATTTCCGAGAGGTAAAAAATTGGGAAACTTAAGTCAAGGTATATGGATTTTTGTCCATTCTAGTCCATTTTTCAACAAGGAAAAATATAATTCCCTTAGTATTTTGATAAATATGGTTCAGATTTCAGACATATTATTCTTTTATAGAAAATTTTATCAATTTATTGAATGAATTAAATATTGAACCAAAATGGCTACCAATGATAGAACTTTGTGATATGAAATTTTTCCTCGTGATTTTATAAAATTATTGCCATCTATGGGATAAAATAACTTTTGTTTATTGGAATCTTATCTATACTGGTCTATATATTTGATATACCAAATAAGTAATACTGTTTGAGGTTCAGCAAAATACATCGGCTCTCACTCGATCGTCATAATGCGATTGGGTTTACCACAGGAACCCCAATAAGAGCAAATGAAGCTTCAAATCTTGAAAAATCTAAAACGGTTTACAAAGTAAATTGGTTAAGAAAATAAAAGAAAGTGTTTGTATTTGTAGATAATCATAGATTCAAATATAATTTTTGCAATGCCTATATCGTAAATTCAGCCCGCAATATTAATATGAATTGGGATTCCTGTGTATTTTTGAGTGAGCCGTTTCCGTTTTGCCTCAAGCTTTAGAAACCAAAAGATGAGCAATCTTTTATCAGTAAGATGGACAAACTTCCTCTCGACTTAAAGGTAACTGATCCCTGATTTAAAAATGATATCACTGCTCGGGGATTTCCCTGCATTACATCAAGAACATGAACATAGACGGACCTCAGAAACGCGGCGATCTGCTATATAAAGACGACCACTCGGCTCCAACTGGACACAAGTCAACTGAGAACCTAGCAAAAGATAACCAAGAGACACCAAGAGTGGATAACCGAAAACTCGCTTTTCACGAAGACCAGAACTTCTACTCATTAATTTACCGCGATGAATCCAATCCACGCTACAACTACTCTACAGGCCTTGGCTTTCCTACTTATTATTATTACAGGTATCAAACAAATGTCTTTTTTATTCATTTTGATATATAGATTATTTGTCTCGTTATTCTGAGATCTAGTCACATCGCAGCCATTTAGAAACACGTGTGACGGTTTCCATACGTACTATGACCAGAAACTGATAAGAGCGGTGAAACGAACAACCTTGAGTTTCTGATCTTTAAGGTTGTCTTGCATCTCACTATAGCTAGTGCTACTATTATTGCTACTATTATTGCCAATTACCAATAAAAATTTGAGACTTGAAGTATTCAGGCATTTTTCTAAAGTTAAGACAGAGTTTTCTCGCATCGAGAATCGCCCTAACGTTCAGAGGTTTCCATTGTTTGGCACTGTATTTTTCAAGAGACAAATACCGAGAATGGTGGCACTTTCAATGTTTCGCTCATTCCACATGGAGAAATGGAGGTTGAAGCATGACTTTATAAACTTTTAAGGGGGGATTGACATATTTCTCAAGGCCGTTGCTAAGAAAAATTGTAAAATTAGTTTGCCAAGTAATATTAAGAATTGGTGTTTGAAATTTTGACAATATGATAGTTATTGACAAAACGTCATAAATTGATGACGTCATTATATGACGTCATGATGACGTCATTATATGACGTCATCATGACGTCATAGAAACAGAAAAATCCTATAATTTATAAAGGCTTTGAACTAATTACGAACTTTTTTACATATTTTAAATCTAAGAGATGTGGAAAATGTGGCTAAGGATGGATTTTTGATGTTGTTGAAAAATAGATTTTTTATGAATTTTTTTCTTCTTTACAAACCCTGTTTCAATCCATAATATTGTTGTCATTCAATATTTTTAAAAATCCATCCTTAGCTTTGAAGAAAATACTTTTTCGAATCTTTTGAAGCGGAAAAATCTGCATAATTTTTTAACATCGTAAAAATTATAGAATTTTCCTGAAAACGGAAGTGAAACTTCAAAAATTTACATTTTTTTGCCAATGGGTTTCCTGTGTTTTGCGCCTTTTCCTGGGGCGAGAAATGTGTTCTGGAAAAAAGAACAGCAGCAAACTGAACTTGGAGAATCGTTTTGGAAGCATAATGTGTGAAATTTCGGAAGAATATATCGTAATTCGCTTATTACAACTACAAACAAGAACAAGAGAGGTCAAATTCCATCCTTAACATCGTGTTTATGAACCACCAGCATCGCCAACTCGATCTAAAACATGCAGTATGTGATGACCACTGGAGAGGTAGAAACCATCGAACTGAATGTGCAACTTCCCTTGATCCCCTCGTTGAACAACCTGTTTCCTCGCTTCGATTCTTATCCAGTGTTGGGCACTTAGAGGTTTTATTCCAGTAGAACCAAGTACATGCTGGTAATCTTTGTAGTATTGGCCATTCAGCAAGAAACTTAGCAGAAGGTAGTTAGGCAAGTATGACTTGGGCCTTGTTTTTCCTACCTGAATAACTCTTTCGTCTAAGCTCTGAGAAATGACAACTTCTTGACACTCCTCGCAGAACATTTCAAGCTTTAAAACTCCACTTCCACCTTGGAAATTAAAATGAACTTCAGTGCTCCCACATCTCGTACAAAAATGAAAACTAATGATAATGTTTATTATCGCATCTTGGCTGGTTACGAGATGATTGTTGTTGCTTATCACAAGTTGTTTTTCACTAAGTTCTGATAAATTATGATTATTTTTGTCAAAATAGCCTTGTACTTCTTTTTCCAATATTTCTAATGCTTTCTCTATATCTTCCTGGCTATCTTTCTTTTCCTGTGAAAGAGGTTCCACACCTAGTTCGTCAAAAAAATTGTTCAAGTTCAAGTTCATGTTGTTGAGAAGTGGAAACTCTTCGCCGGTATTTGCCGTGTTTGGAGTCGGTTCGTTTTCCGAAGATACGACATAATCTTCTGAAATAACAATAACTTTAGGAGAAATTGCGTCTTCCTCGATGTCTTCCTCCACATTTACTAAATTATCTGTTTGGGTTTCGATACTTTTGGATGCTATACGCGGAAACGAGAAGTCGACTTGGCATCCAACACTAGGGTTTGTTATTGTTTTCCAGCGATTACCACTGGCTGTTTCAGCACGTTTTCGGACCTTGGAGACTTTTTTCCCTTCCATGTTTTGTTTAAGTATTTGTTGACAAATAAAATTACATCGTACAATACAAAAAAACACCAGAAAAACCCTCGTGAAAATATGCTCGTAAAACTTACAGTCGTAAAAGTGAAAAACGCGAGCGCGCGCGCGGCGACCGGAAGTAAAAATTTAATATTTAGAACCTTCTCTTAGCAACGGCGCTGCTTAGCAACGTAATATGTCAATCCCCCCTTAATCTCAATTTCAATATCTAGATATTTATCGCAGGTTTATATCTGATATAT
Organism: Anthopleura xanthogrammica; assembly: GCA_964019055.1. NCBI lineage: Eukaryota > Metazoa > Cnidaria > Anthozoa > Actiniaria > Actiniidae > Anthopleura > Anthopleura xanthogrammica. The sequence continues at coordinate 7,237,517 of OZ025221.1, read as the reverse complement.
ACAACTCGATGAATTACAAAGAAAACCGTGTTAGGTATACAATAGGGCGGCGTTAAATCTGCTTCCATGGCAGAATTGACCTAGTAAATATGTCCCCTAGAAATTGTTGGGACTTTTCCCTAAAACTTAAAACGTAACAAATTAAAGTAGGATTAAGTGTTTAGTCAGCAGGTTCAAATCGAGTTCTGTCGCTCCACACCATTTGATTCTACGAGATAAGCATTATCTTGATTTTTTCCTGGGCTTGGTATAAATTCCGGTGGAGTTGAATTCCGGTAGAGTTGATATTTCTTGATAGCTTCAACTTTCCGTGTTAATTTAGCATCCCTTTAAGCATTCCGGGGTGTCGATGGCATAGGCGGTGGAAGGATATGAAAAACTGGCGGGGGGGAGGTTGTAATTGCCGAAATTGCCAAAAAGACAAAATAACGGTCAAAATCGCCGAAGCAAAAAAAGCCAAAAGCGTCGTAAAAATGGGTCCTCAGCCCCCCAAAATCTCAAGTGGGGACGCTCTAGCCCCTCCCCCCCGGCCCACCCAAGTCCGCCGCCTATGCATGGAGTGTCGGTACTGATAAAAAGAAATACCATTGATCGATTGATTGATTTTTGTACCTTGTGTGTTGACAGGTACCGCCATAGCAGACGATGCATGCGGAAAGCCTCAGACAGGTCTTAAAAACAGCGATAAGGTCATAAAATGCCCGATCTTTCACGCAGACGGAGCAAAGCCTACTTTGAAATGGTGGGTTGAATATAAAACTGATGGTAATTTGAGGAAAATAGCTGAAATGAATGCAAATGGGAATATCACATACTACAAGAATAATTTATCACTGGATGAAAGAGTCAAACTGTTTCCTAATGGATCTCTGTTGATTAAGTCCTTGGGGCTTGATGATGAAGCGACGTATCAATGCGAAATCCCTAAAGTGGACCAATGCGACATAGAACTCAAAGTCGAGTGTAACGGTAAGATAATCAGAAGTAGACATATCTTAAGTGAAAGAGCGGACTGAGTGAGCTTAATATTTGGATTGGACGAGAGTAGTTCCAGAACTTACTTCATAAGCGCGGAGCGATCTCGTCCGGCTAATCATTGATCTCTCCCCAGTCCTCTCCTCTTTGTATTGGGGTGCGTTGGGGGTCCATCCCGTCGATCGAAAGAAATTTCAAGTGTACTGGGGAAATAGTCTGTAGTATCAACAAAACATATTTGCATGCAGCTTGACTGACATACAACTGCGTTTACCTTATTCTTTGGGTGCAACCACATGAGTCAAAGTCCCTTGAGATATAAATAACAATCAAACAGGCGGCCATGTTGGTTGATATAACAAGAGAAGCGAATGAGAAATGCTTTATATAGTCAACCAACATGGCGGCTAGTGACGTAACATGCATGTACACCAAGGATTCGTTTACAGTGACCTTACTTTATAGTACTACAAGCACCCCCACAATATATATGATATATGGTATAACAAGAGAAGCGAACGAGGAATGCTTTGTTTTCGTCATGCAACAAACATGGCGGTTATGACTTAACATGGATGCACACCAAGAATTCGTTTACAGTGACCTTACGTTATAGTACTACAAGCACCCCCGCGCCTGTGTACTCATGGTCCTTTTCATGTCTTTCAGGTAATGTAAAAACAACTCAGGGTCGTATTGCCAAGACGACAGCGACAACAATTCAAATGAGAAAAACTCCTCCAAACAAGAACAACATGGGTTAGTATGTCGGCACTTACTTACATATAATAGACCCCTTGCAGCACGTCGGAATGCAGCTTAATTTGAAGAGTAAAACAATAGGTTCGAATTCTCAGGAGTTGAAATTCTTTTGTTTTGCCCTCCAAATTGAGCTGCATTCCGACGCGCTGCAGGGGGGGTCTATTTCCCCAGCCCTTCCTAGATTTCATGGTCCATGTGCAAACCGAATGTAAAGAATATCTCAAACGAACCCTTTCATTTTGGGAGTAATGGTTCGCCATTTCAGCCACCTTGAAAATAAGATTCTTTGTTTGAGTTGTATCTATCAAGTAGCGGATCCATGGGGTGTTTTTTGTGTGAACTAAGCCGATCATATTCTTGACGCTCAGGGAGCATTCATTTTTTAGGAGGGGGGGGGGCGGAGGAATTAGGGGGGGGTCATTAAAAAATTACTAGATAAAAAGGGGGGGTCACATTTTTTTAACGTTGAACCAGGGGGGGTCATGAATAAAAATACAGTGTTTTTTTGTTTTTTGTTTAGTCGTTTTCTGGGGGGGGGGGCTAGAAAATTTTTATATTTGGAAGTGGGGGGGTTATCGAAATATTCAATTCCTTACCATGGGGGCTAGCATTTTTTTTCTATTTGATTCCTCTAATTCCTCCGGCCCCCCCCCCCCTCCTAAAAAATGAATGCTCCCTCAGTAGAATGAACTTGAAAGCCCATCCCGCCAGCTTTTTCTGTGCCAAACCTTATATGTCCTATAATCTCTTCCAGTCTGTGGAGGTGTTCTGATGGATCCTGTTGGTACATTCCAATCACCGAATTTCCCAAGTGCATATCCTGCAAACTCTCATTGTAAATGGAACATCAGTCTTCCCCAGGACTACGCGGCCATCAATGTTACTCTGAACCAGGTCAACTTGGAAGGAAATGATGTCGACTGCCTGTAAGTAAAACAATGCATTATCTTGACATAGGGCACGGCTAACTCACAGATCAAACCCTGAAACAACCTCTGGGCTGATCTCAGTCAGGGCATGGCTAACTCACAGAATGAACCCTGAAACAACCTCTGGGAATCGATGGATACCGAATCCATGAATCGAACCAGGAACCCCAGAAGTGAGAGGCGAGTACGTGCACAACTGTTCCCCATCATCATACATCTTAATACTTGTGACACCTTGTTTGTTGAGAGAAAGTTTGGTTGTTTTCCCTCCAATAGAAACGACTACATCGCAATCTACGATGAGTTAGAGAACCAGATCGGCTGCCGCAGGTGTGGAACTGAATCATCGGTTGAACTCCAAGTCAGGGGTAGAATTGCTGTGATTGTATTCCAGACTGACAGCTCTGTCAGCAAGTCGGGATTCCAAGCCACATACAAGGGAGTGCTGAATATGGGCAATCGTTAAGGCCCATCTACACGCTACGATTGTCAGCCCGATTCTTGTCAGAAAGCAAATCGTGCGCGTAGTTTAGGAAGCCCGATTCAAGCCCGATTCAAGCCCGATTCAAGCCCGATTCAAGCCCGATTTAATTTGAAAAATGGGTCCAACAGAAACACTTTGACAGTGATACAGAATTTGTGAATCGGGCCGATTCAATTTTTTTCGAATCTGGCTTGAATCGGGCTCGCACGATTTGCTTACCGATGGTGTCGGAACAATGAATCGGGCCAACAAATCGCAACGTGTACTTTTCGCTTAAATAACACTGTTTTTGAAGAAAATTTTTACGAAGAATACTTATCACAAACAATATAAGATACGTGATATATTTAATAGGTTGAGAGCATTAACAATTTATAAGTAGTATAATAGTTGTTGCATATTGCAAGTGAAGTACTGCGCGTGAGTGGAATGACTTACATCAGTAAATCAGTACGAATTTTGAGATATGAATAACGGAACAATAATCTTTGCCATGCAAATTGAGATTAATGATAGTCGAATTATCTATAATAATTATTAATAGTTATCGGTCAGTAGATTTGTAAGTAACAAACAGTTTTTACGATTTAAGAATAAAATTATAAACATTACATTATTGAGTGTTTCTTTATGTTCATTTCTCATGGGGGGGGGGGGGGGGGTGTTGATTCTTTCCTTGAATTTATTCTGACTATGTCTGAATGCACAATACAAGATACTTGAGACTGAACGATGAATATATAACATTCTTCCTTGACGATTTAAAACTTACATTCCTTGACAATGTGTAGATGAATTCTACATGTTTATTCCTTGATCACACATTGACTCACTCTCTCTACGCTCCTTCTTCTCTTCGACTGAACTACTATCCACGTGCAAATATGCAAATGAGTTCAAGTCTATTACGTCACGATTCATCACGAAAAATCTTTATAGAATTGCTTTTCGTTTTGTTTTCGTTTTTCCATACTTTTGACGTCACACCATAATAATTATTTTGAGGCTTTTCGTATTTCACAATGTTTCAAGATCTGATTCATTAGTTCTTGGGGACTTTTGAATGAACAGTGCTGAAACCAAGCACTGATCACAGAGCACAGTGCTGAGCACTCAAGATTGGGGGAAATTTTCTTGGTATTTATCGGATATGAATGTTAGAGTTAAAAGAATCATAAAATTTACTTTAACATTTACAAGATCAGCATTTTACTGTTCATTTTCCACCCTCCCAACCCTCCTGTTATACATAATCACAAAAGCCTTGAAGGCCGAGCGTGACTTTACATGGTAATGTGATTTAAAGATTACAAGTTGTTTTCGAAACTGAAAGGTTGCAAAAACTAGGTATACAACTGTAAACGAATGATAATTTTACTACACTTGGACTCGCAGTTCGCTCAACCATGGAAATTTAGCCGTACATCTGCATGCAGTTGTAACTGCTGTCAATGTGCCAGCATGAGCAGCCATAGATAACAGTGCCAGTATTAGCATAAAAACCCAGAGCTATTTTAGATAGCATTTGATAGCTTATTTCCAAGTAGAAAATCAAATTGATTCCGGCAAGTTGTATAAAAATCTAACTTCCGGAAAAAAATAGAAGTAAAAACTGCAAACATCCGCAACATTCCAACAGGTGGGCGATCGAGAAGTTGAAATTGCAGGTCATCCGTGAATACGGATGGGCTCAGGAAGAAATAAGATACAGCAAATATAGCAAATAAATTTTTCTTTGAAACATATCGCTGTGTTACAATTTAGCCAAACTGAATATTGACAGCAGATAACATATAATTTAGGCATCGAATAATATTCTAAAAAAATGGTTCCAAAACTACATTTTCAAGTTATAGAGTTTCAGTTTTCAAAACGTTTTTCGAACGCAAAACTTTTAGGGAAAATTCAAATTTACTAATAAAAGCATAACTGTTTTTCTCTTGATGGACGTGTCAGCACAAAAAGGGCTTTTTTTCGATCCTCTAAACAATTTTTCATTTTCACTAACTCGACTTAAGTGAGTAAGATAGTTATTTTTGTCAAAGCAAAAACGAAATCACAGATTGAAAGTTTAGTCTTAGATATATAAGGTAATTTTTTATGCTTCTGTAATATAGTAAAAAGGATATATATAATATATTGTAATTGAGGTACTATGTTGCAATGTTAGCCAAAGTTTTCCCCATATTAGGAGCCTCTTTCAGTAAGGGTTTATTTACCAGATTTTTGTAACGCCTTTAAGATTGTTTTGTTTTCGAGAAGAATTATACCTGATGCAATTGAAGCTGTTCTTAAACTAAGATTCTACGATCTGCCATAGATAACTGAAATGCAGTGTCTGAAAGGATGATTTAGAAAGCTAAAATTGACAAAATTAAGTTGCTCCCCAAGCCGCTTATAATTGGTCCGAACGAACGTGGAATCTCCACGAAAAAGAGACGGTTTTAATTAAAGAGCTAACATCCAGTAGCTCTACTAAGCTTTATTACAATTGGTAATGCAGGTGGAATTTCCATGAAAAATAGACGCTTTTCCAGAGTAAGTCGCGTCCCTGACCTTGAGAAAAACATCTCATAAAAAGTGTGTCGTTTCTAAGAATATTTGCGGTTAACACAAGAAGCACAAGACCTTGATTCAATAGCTTGACTTGGGCGTTGTTGAGCAAACCTAAACCGGAAACTGTGCAATCACCCTTGCCAATGATGCCTCCTCGCGGTCCAGAAAGCGAAAAGTCTATTTTTATCCACGCGGTCTTTTGTCTCTGCCTGTAACAAAGGAGTAACTTTAATAGCGTGACATCTTCTTTCTGATAATCTGCCAAGGGATTTTCCCTGATTTATTATGCAGTACACCTCGTCATAATAAGCTATTTTAATGTTTCCAAAATTCTATATAAGAGAAGGTTGAAATTCCATTACATTATTCTACACACTAGTCCAGAAACTCCAGAAGAAAATCAAATACGATCGAGAGTACAGATAAGGATACGTTGGAAAATTCAAGTGGTAAGAAATAGCTCTTTTCACCAACCAGAGTTCAATTTTTAGTAACGATGTTCGGTATGGAAGCTCCAGCTTTGGCTTTACAGGCGACTGCCTGTTTTTTCTTTCTACAAGGTAAGCTGATAATTATAATTACAGCTACAATAACTGAGTGAATACCATACCTTACGATAAAATTGGGGAATACTTTTTCTTTTTTCGCTTTTTTTTTTGAGGAATTTGATTCAGTCGTTCTAATTTATTGGTAAAATATACGTTTTATAACAGTATGCTTATACTGTAGCTTATTGTCTTTTTTTTTCCTCATAATTTCCCGTGTCTTAAGAATGCTGCAGCCATAGTTAAGTGGAAATCGTATCTCCCGCCGAAATTCAATACTAGTTACAGTGAAAAAATATCGAAAAACAGTAACAATTGTTGAAAACCAAAAACTGAACAGTATCAAGTTTTGAAGCCATTGAGGTGAACCGAACCGTGCATGGATAAGATAATAAAATTATTAATTCTGTCTTATACACAAAGTACAAGGTAGATTATTTTATAATTTGGAATTCTGTATTGTTGGTTTTACATAGAAAGGACTATTCCTCACGTGGGTGGACTCAGATTCACTCGTAGCTCGTTTTGTTGACATTCAATAACATTACTAATGTCATAGACTATCAAACGAATGTTATCACACAATTTGCTCAAAATTTCCTTGCAAACCTCAAATTTGTTTTGATAATTTTGTATATATATTTCTTAAGCATTCGCAGTCGGTTTTAAAGCATTTTTCTGCACGTATTTCTCGTGTTTTCATTGAATATTTGTGTGGAGATGTCTAAAGTTTGCACGCGACGATGTGTCACGCTGTTTAACCAGACGACAGCTGTCGTGACCTCGTTGACTCTTTAATTCATGGCGTGCTGCGTCCGGATTTTCCGAGAAAGACAAACAATTTGACTGAGTGAACTGATGTTTTCCTGCCTTGAGATCGATAATCGTTCTAAGAAATATATATTACATTACAGCCTTCAGATATAATGGATTAATACTGTAAATACTAATACGAATTAATGAATGAATAATAGAGTCAATTTTAACTCTGTTTACTAGAGCAAAAAAAACGTGTTCATTTGACACGACGTATGGTGAGACAACTGAATAAACTGGCGTGAGTTTCTTGCTTTTCTTGCTTCCAATTTTCCTTCTTCTGGCTTTCTTCCTTCCTCCTTTCTTTCCTTCTTTCCTTCCTTCCTTTTTTTTTCCTTCATTCATCCATTCTTTCTTTCTTTCTTTCTCTCTCTCTCTCTCTTTCTTTCCTCTCTCTTTCTTTCGTTCTTTCTCTTTCTTTCTTTTTTTCATTCTTTCTTTCTTTCTTTCTCTTTCTTTCTTTCTTTCTTTCTTTCTTCATTCAATCATTAATGCTTTCTTTTATTCATTCATTTGTTATTTCGTTCTTTCAGTCTTTCTTTTTAGATCACCAACTTCCATTTTAAATGGCTATAATATTCCACATCGAGTTGCTGCTGTTAAACAGCATGCCCTCGTATCGATACTGATCTATATAGCTTTTCTTTTCTATCCAGCAGTTGTCATAGCAACTAGCACCATCGAAACTGACCACATATTTGGTTGCCATAACAACAACGTCATGTTGAACTGCCCTCGGTACCAGACCGCCAAGACTGAGTCTGACATGGTTGAACTGGAGTGGAAGTATAGCGAGAAAGGATGGAAGAAACTTGCAAGCATTGATGGAGATGGAAACATGAGTATGTATTCGAACAAGTCACGCTACCAGGACAGGCTGACTCTACACTCGAACGGATCGATGATGATCGCGTCTTTGAAGCCTGATGATGAACGAACGTACTTGTGTAAAGTGGGAGTGGATGGAAGCACGAAGCATTATCTGGTCAAACTGAATGTCACGTGCACCGGTGAGTTCCTATCCTATCGATAAATTTCTCTATCATATTGTTGAACTGAAGATGCAGTTATTCGGATTGACTTTCATTCGAATTATTTTAGGTAAAGTCACTGTTATCAGACGTGAAGTCTGCGTAGAAGAAGACGTTGTTCTCGACTGTGACGCAAAGCACAGAACCAACCCGAGAAAGCTAAAACGACTCATGTGGCACGTGAAGAACACAAGCAGTTCAAACAATGATATTTCTTGGTCACCAGTCGTAGATTCTGACGGATTGAGTATGAAGAGTGGCGATGGGTTTAGAATGAACGAGAATGGATCTTTATCCCTGCAAAGCCGTGTGAGAGATGAGGGTGAGGTGTTGTACAGATGTGCGGTGTCCAAAAATGTTGACAGTCCACGTGAAATGCACGTAGTTGTGTTGAAGAACATCAAGTGTGGTGTCTTGAGAAGAGAAAATGGTAAGAAATACATATAATGGCTAGTTTCAAAATGGCTCCCATTCCGAATGGGCGAAGGAGAGCTGGGGGAATAGTGTTTTTAAATTAGTTTAAAAAAAACACAGCCCGACAACAACAACAAAACAGAAAACAACGCCCTAACACCCAAACCTCAGCTGCCCTTACAGTGCAAGTAATTTGCGTTTAGAATGCCATCACAAATGCCATTTTCATGTTGGATAAATTTACAAACATTTTTTTTATCAACTTGGAGGCCATTCAATGTTTTTTCATTCTCTAAGAAAAATTGGAAAATTAATAAAATCGCTTTTTTCCCCGACAGATGGACCATCAACAGTTAACGTCTGCACTGGGCATCAGGCAGAGCTGGTTTGTCCTTTTCTCAATCCAGCAAACATCTCACATGCTAGATCTTTGAAATGGCACGTACGTCGAGAAGGTAGCTCAAAACACTTCCAGCAACTGTTCCTCTTCAAATTGAAGAAAACTTCAAATGGGACTGTGTTCGGGAAGAATTTGGTGCCTAACGCTACAAGGCTCCATGAAGGCGTAGAACTGGGACCCAATGGCTCGATTTTGATCAAACACGTTCGCAGTGTTGATGAGGGAGATTATGAATGTGTCGTGAAGACCCGACATCGTCATGAACCGTACAAGCACCTCATTCAACTTAAGCCCATTTCATGCCAAGAAAATACTACCTTAGCTCCAACACCCTCTATATCCCGACCGGCTACCATTAAAACGACCGCTGGTCGTGTTGCTATGACAACCACTCCAGCTTTTAGAAAACAAGCAACAATCAAGAGCAGTACCTCTACCAGTACATGGACGATGGTGAAACCTTCTTTACAGACGATCAAAACATCTACAAGGGTTACCACGTTCACTACTTTCTCCTCGGCTGAGCATGGAGAAGGAGGTGCAGAAACCAAGGAAGATAACTTTAGTAAGTTGATTATTCCAATATATATATAGTATATATATAAAACATTCTGTTAAGTTAGCAAAGAGAAATGACCATAGTCAATATTTCTAGTCCTCCATATTGAATCACAGCGATGCATTCTGGGATTGATACCTCAGTTGACATGACAACGTGTTCAAGATAACAAAGGTCGCTATGCTTCACTCAGCATTTATCAATCCCACCATTGCATTGTCAACCGGTAGTCGTAATATGGACTTTTGAATATTTATGCTTTTCGTTTATGGAGAAAGTAATATGTTGAGCATCACTAGGTCACTAAGTTTGTTTTCACAAATGCATTTTAGAATTTTTGTTACCATAGCAACGTGGCGTCATGATCTTATCTCACTATATAACAAAAGCTATCAAAACATTTCGATTACTTACATTACATGAGCTATAGAAACCACGTGGATGTTATTTGTGTTGTTTCATTTACCATTTTCCTTTCCTTTTGTGACTTTTTATTCTTTATTTTTTTTAAACAAAAACAAAATTCTACAAAATATACTAACCGTTCATGATTATTTTTTCCCAGTCTGTGGAGGTGTTCTGAACGGTACTGTTGGTACATTCCAATCACCGAATTTCCCAACTGCATATCCTGCAAACTCTCATTGTACATGGAACATCAGTCTTCCCCAGGACTACGCGGCCATCAACGTTACGTTTCATCATTTTGACCTGGAAGATGAAGAAGATTGTAGGTAAGTTATAAATTCATCGTCATTCCCTTTGTACTTAGCTCCACACAGGGGTAATGCAAGATCATTTTAAGGTGACTTTTTTCAATACATAGTTTCAGTTGTACGCCTATTTTCGACGGAAAGGCCAATATTTTTTCATGACAAGAAAATTGATTACCCATAGAAGGAAACTACTAGTTTTTTGCCCTCTAACATGGCTATCGTGAAAAACCTTTATTTTGCAATCATTTTGCAATCAGTTCGCAATCATTTGCAAAAAGATTCATAGCCAAAGACAAAGCTACCCTGTTGGTGGTGGTGATTGTGGCCCACGATAACATAGCTTGAAAAAAAACGGATAATAGATAAAAAGGCCTTCACCCACTTGTCATAGGCCTTTTCTGTGTTCGATTGACATGATGCATTGTGGTCTAGCTTGGGTACAAACACTAAACATCATATAAAGCAGGATTAACAAAATGCACCACAATGCACCAAATTCGTTCTCTCAGAAAAGCCCTTCCCCTTTAGTGTTATTGCTTTGTTTATTATCAATGTCGCTTGAGACGAGAATCAACTAATAAGGTTGCGGATGAGAAGACACATAAATATAGATGCAACTCAAACAAAGAATCTTACTCTCAAGAGAATGACACGTGGTCTGAAATGAGACAACATTACACCCAAGCTAAAGCGGTCCATTCCAAAAAGCCTTAAAAAGAAAAAAATACTGCACTCGTAGCGAGGATATATCGTTAATATTATTAACAAGTCTGTATTCTTTCTTGTAACAGACGCGACCATATCGCCATCTTTGACGAGTTAGGTAACCAGGTTGGTCCTCGACGCTGCGGAATCATGGACTGTCCAGCTATATTCCAAGTAAAAGGAAGAGTTGCCGTTGTTGTGCTTCATTCAGATGCCTCTTTACAGAAAACTGGATTCAAGCTGAGCTACAAAAGTGTCAGTCAAGCTGAATGAAAAAATGTCACTCTAAAGGTCCCGAAACGTAAACTTGTACATAAATGGTCACGTGATAACGAACATTTCCCGCCAAAATTGACATTGGTATTTAATTTTCGACATGTAGTTTTTTTGCACAAGGTATTGTTGTCGCTGATTTTGCCCGGCAGGCATGCAACACGCGCCCTCGGTCATAATCAATGCAACAAATATCGGTTCACCAGCAAAAGATAATAGCACGGTACATGACCACGTGACCGTGACCACGCTAGTAAAGTGTAATGCAGACAACAAAGGTTCCGGTCTTTCCTTTCCAGTCCCACGCAGCTGGAAAGGTCCGAGGTTTCAGTACAAAGTACTGGTGACGAGCTTGTCACGCGTTGCATTGTGGGGTTGAATTTAAGGACATAAGATTGCGGATGGTTCTCCTTTCAGTCCTATAAGTTATGCCCCACAATTCCGTGCGAGACGACTTTCTTAGCAGTCTTACTGAAACTGAGAGGGAAATTGTTGTTCATTAAGAACGGATTTGAATATTTCTTACAGAAATGATTGACTTTAACTAATAACAATGTAAAATAATAGTCATTGAGCTTTAGTTGAATGAAGCTTGAATAATAATGAACGTCAGTGGACTGCTGTACATGTATGAATAGTGTAAGATTGCATTTAGGAGTTAAATAAACGATTAAATAATCATAAGTTGCTGTTGTCTTATTCTTCTGGTTTGGTTTGCGCTGTTTCAACACGGACTGTTTTTAGGGCCTGGATGAAAATTACGTTATTAAATTCTGGTTACCGTACTGAACTTAGTGTTTTATTTATTATTATTAATACTATTGGTGTTTTTTTTTTGTCATCAATATTATTACAGGCTGCGAAAGATCCGTGATTTGTCAATATTCAGTGTAAATCCTTGGAGAGAATGGATGAACATAAGAAAGAAGGATAAAAGGAGAATGAAATGAAGTATAGAAAATAAAGAGAAAAAAAAAAGAGAAACTAAAAATATTTGCTTTGATCACACGGCGACCATATTGATTGAAACAATAGGTTTTAAATCCCTTGTGTCCCCTTGCCCTCGCTTTAAGGCGTTTCGGAACTGACAAGCATCAAGGTCGCCGTGTGATTAAAAACCGGTGTAGGGAGCTAGGGAAAAGGTGGAACAGAGTCTTGTAAGGGAGCATTCATTTTTTAGGAGGGGGGGGGGGGGGCGGAGGAATTAGAGGAATCAAATAGAAAAAAAATGCTAGCCCCCATGGTAAGGAATTGAATATTTCGATAACCCCCCCCCCCTCCCACTTCCAAATATAAAAATTTTCTAGCCCCCCCCCCCCCTCCAGAAAAAAACTAAAAAATATACCTTTTTGACTTTTTCATCTTATTCATGACCCCCCCTGGTTCAACATTCAAAAAAAATGTGACCCCCCTTTTTATCTAGTAATTTTTTAATGACCCCCCCCCCCCAATTCCTCCGCCCCCCCTCCTAAAAAATGAATGCTCCCTAACTTGAGTCCTTCAATAGTAAGTGAAAATATACATTTTTAGATCATAGTTTCATTTTACCTTTTATGGAGTTTAAATTCATTACACCCATTACTATTTATATTTCATCCTATGCTATTTTGGATATTTGCATATTTGACTTCATGGAACTTGATTTCCGGCAAAAAAAAAGCAATTGAATAACGTGTGTGTTCCTGTAGGAGAATTTTTAGTTTACCATTAAATTTGTGGCTGTAAGTTGTGTTGATTTTGTCGCTAGCGACCGTCACACCGTCTTAGTCACAATTCAAAACGAATAACAATTACTTTCGAATCCTTTAAACACCGTGCATAGATTAAAACTAATCCACAATACGTAGAGTGAACGCTGAAGCTACAACATGGAGGATAAAGACGACTATAAGGACAGTTTACAAAAATTCCGATACGAAATTGTCCAGCGTTTACAACTAGATAGGACTTCTATGTTTGATTATCTTCGAAGCAAAGGAGTTTTCGATGCCAGTGATTGTGAGCTTGTTTTTGTGGAGAAAACAAGAGAACAAAAGGCTAGTAGGTTTCTTGATATCCTGGAGTCTAAAGGAAAGGATGGATTTGTCTATTTTATTGATGTATTACAGCTTTTAAATCCTGGATTGTATGAGAGCATTACTGGGAAAAAAGCTAGTAAGTATGGGACTTTTTTTCCTGCCTTTTTTCGTTTAACTTTCGTGTATGTTTGATGATTTTGTGTACTTGTTTATATTTAATTATCGCTTTTGTCCAATTTGATCTCACCAAACTCTATGCCACTTATAATTGTTCTTAAAATAATCTTTAAGAGAATATTCCAAGTACGAACGAAGCTAAAAAATAACAAGTTTTGGAATATCTGAAACCGGAAATTTCACTCGGTCTTAGCTCAGTAAATAGATCACATTGAAAATTTGTCAGGTTTAACTTTGAGGTTCAACACTTTCAACTGACCACCAATTCTACTAAATTAATTAATATTTATCAACTAAAAATAATAAGTATCTTAATCAGGAATTTATAAATCTATTTTGAAGTCGCAGACGACGAATAATTCTTTTAGGAAGTATTTTTCTGCAGGCGCTCGTGTAAGATGTAAAAAAGTTGCGATACTAGGAGTTTGGTATACAAAAAGTGATCAAGTTACGGAAGGTTTCGCTCCATTGCCTTGAAACAAGGTTGCACTTTTGTTATATACGAGAACTAGAAACTTACCCGCGTAGGAAAAATACCGGCCTAAATTATAAAAAAAAATCCACCATTCGTAAATGTTTACTTCTGACTTTATGGAAATTTAAATTTCGTTCAGGAAAGTTAATAAAAAAAAACCAAGTAAAAAAGCAGGACCCGTGGGGTCTTTTCATGAGGTTCGTTATATCTTCCCCCCAACCCTCTCCCCTAAAAAAATTCGAGTGAGATTCCAGAGATTCTAGGAAGTTTTAGTTCCAGGAACTGGCTGACTTTCTTTTTGTTTCTATAATCTTTTTTCTTTCAATTTCAGATCCTTGTCGTATTTGGGAAAATATGCGAGATAAATTCGCTCTTGGTAAGTTCAATTTTATTTTATTTTCTCTTATATTCATTTCATCTGGTGTATTTTCGTATTAGTGGGCAACTTTTGGCCGGAAATGAGAGCGAAAGAGTGAGGAATTAGAACAAAAAGAGACTTCAGTCCCCTTTTCTCATTCTTCCTCTTCCGTCAAGACCACAGGATGCCCACAGAAGAGAGATGCTGTCGGAGGAAGCATCTGTGGTTGTATTGCGTTCTCGTTTACAAGATCTATTGGATCACCAGGCAGCTCAGCATCGATTTAATAAAGCCATGTGTTTATCTCTAGAAATTAACTTTTTTTGCTTGTTTTTTTTTTTTTTTTGTATTCTTTTTCACGTTGACTGTTTGTTTGATTTGCTTCATTCGTGGTCTGAAAACTGAAAAGTCTTTGCATAAGAACAAATACGATATCCACACATGATGCGACCATCTCCATCAGGGCTTGACATACATCGATATTCACATAGAATGGCTATCCGTTCCAACTAGAAAAGCGAAAAAGATGAACATATTTTCTAGCTAAGGTTCATTTGAAATGAAAGCAGGGGAACCTGGTAGGAACACGTCCTTCCCCAAGGTCACCAAGACTTTAGACTTTAGACTTTAATGTATTTACACGTGCTATTACAATTTACAGTTTTTCTCTAAGCAGAATTATACATACATATAATTATATAAATACAATATATAAAAATTCACATATTTTTAAATAAGATACTTAATTAAGAGATAGTAAACGTGTGTGGTGGCCAAAGTAGTAATGAAAGCAATATTTCGGTATCTCTAGTAGTAGGGTCATCCTACTTACATTCAGTAAACTTTATCATATTCAGGGAACTGTGGTTATGTTCCTGATGTGGAACTTCTAAGTGGGCAGTTAAAGAGGACAATAGATGACCTGCAAGACCTGGCACTCCGCAACCAACAACTATTGAAAGAAAACCAAAACCTTGGCATGAAACTGGACCAAGCGTCCACCGACCTCGACTTGAAACACCGACGAGTTGAGATCCTCGAGAAGGTGATGAATGATTCAGAGAAGGGAGTGGTAGAAGCGCATAACAATGCTAACAAACTCAACGAAGCAGTCGCTCAACAGTTACGTACTCTACAACAGGGAATATTCGAGAGAAACACTTATATAATAGCCCTGCAGATGAAACTGCTTGCAACTGAAGAAGAAATTAAGGAAACGAAAAGGCAGTATGAGGAACTCAAGTCCCAACACGACAGGCTCGCTTCAAAATGGAAGGAACTCTCCAGGGATTATGACTACGAAAGGCGTGAATCGATGAAACTTAGCGCCAAGTTAAAATCACAGAGAGGAAACCTTCAAAAAGCTGGGGAGTTTGAAAGAAAATGTCGCGAGTTTAAACAAATTAACGAGCAAATGATGGTTGAACGAGACGAGTCGTTATCGGAGCTGGATAACCTCAAGGATTGGACTGAAGCATTGAAAGCACGTTATGACATTATTGTGGATGAATATAAACAGGTATAATAAACCCCTTGCAGCACGTCGGAATGCAGTTCATTTTGGAGGACAAAACAATAGGTTCCAATTCTCAGGAGATTGAAATTATTTTGTTTTGTCCTCCAAATTGAGCTGCTTTGACGTCACGTGAAAGCTAGTCAAAACTAACAAATCCTAGTTACCATTGGTTCTTTCTGAGTCACGTGATCGTCAGCCATATGTAGCTTGCCAGGCGCGGTATTGTTTTTTCGTGATGACAGAATTTTCCCGCCAAAATGTTCCGTCTTTTGTTGCATTATCCGGGCGAAAGGACGCATTGTGAATTTACCACACTGTCTTGCGACAACAACGGCAACAAAGTCTCACGAACAAGTATGCACAGTTGCAGAAAGTCCATATGTTCTTTGCAGCCGAGTAAAGAAATTGCATGCGTGACGCTGCGTGAGCCATTGGGCATAGAAGACGCTACACGTTTTTTGCACAAACAAGATATGTATTGTGTATCGGCAGTTTCATAATTTTCATAACAATATTCAAAGTTGCAGCAAAGTTTCGTGACAGGAGCGACAGAGAGCTGCAAACTGAAGGAAGAGATAGAGGAACTCAAGTTACAACTATCGTTGAGTAAAATTGGTGTTGATGATTTGAAGAGTTGGAATGAAGAGCTCGAGGAAACAGTGAAAAAATATCGAGAACAGAGAGATTTCTTCTCAGAATCAAGGTAAAAATGAGCCAGTGCTAATAACCTCAAATTAACAACCTCTTGGATGATCTAAGTCAGGGCAAGGCTAACTCACAGATGGAACCCTGAAACAACCTCTTGGCTGATCTAAGTCAGGGCATGGCTAACTCACAGATTGAACCCTGAAACAACCTCTGGGCTGATCTAAGTCAGGGCATGGATAACTCACAGATTGAACCCTGAAACAACCTCTGGGCTGATCTAAGTCAGGGCATGGCTAACTCACAGATTGAACCCTGAAACAACCTCTGGGCTGATCAAAGTCAGGGCATGGCTAACTCACAGATTGAATTGAAATTAAGCGTGTTAGGTTTTGAGGAGGGAGGAAAACCGGAGAAACACCTTTAAATCAAGGGAAAGCCTAACAAACTCTACTCAGATATGATGGCCAGGAATCAAACCCGACATCCCAGCCAGCTGAGTTGACCTTCAGAACAAACTCAAGGTCAACCAATCAGAATTGAGGATTCGACATCCTATTTTGATTAGCATTTCCCATTATTCTGTCAAGAGAATTTATGAAATACGAGTTCTTCCTTCTTTAAATTAGTCGTAAACGCTAGTCGAACTCATGGCAGGATTTTATTTCAATCATCAAGAAAAGTCTACATTGTATACTCGGAAAATGCTCCAAAAATGCTAACCAAAAATAGTGACCCATAATTCCTTTCGGGGAAGGCGATCAACTCAGCTGGAGAGATGAGGTTTCTATACATCTACTGTATTTTTGACCCAAATGCCTCGATTTCAAACAATTCTTTCAAAAAATTTTACTTTTCAGAAAAGCGGCTCTATTAGAACGTGATGATGCTCGCCTGGAGCGTGACGAAGCGGTTCAGCGTTACAACGAAGTCCTGAAAAACCGTGACGAGGTTATCACACAACAGACTGAACACTCGCAGCACTTTGAAGGGAAGTACGAGAAAGCTTGCACAGAGTTGAAATCCCTGCGAGAACGAATCGCTAGTGTGGAGCACGAACTGGAAGAACTGAAAGTACAAAGGAAAAAACCTACCAGTGATTATGATTCTGACATGACGCCGGAGAAAAATGTAAGTTGGTTACAATACGTCTTTCAGTAATCGACCCCTTTCACGTGACGTCAAAGCAGCTCAATTTGGAAGACAAAAAAAAAAAGAATTTCAATCTCCTGGGAATTGGAAACATTGTTTTGTCCTCCAAATTGAGCTGCATTCCGACGTGCTGCAAGGGGTCTATTACTAGAGAATACGGGATCGAAGGTAAAAGTAGAATGGATTTGAGTGGAGAAATGGAAATGAATGAAGTGAATAGCCCACTTTCGATATTCTGGTTGAGTGATTACGCACAAAACGATTGAAGGCGAGGCTCCGGGGAAATAAAAGAATATAAAGAGGGTTTGCACCATCACGTGATGGCAGCCATGACAAGAGGCAGGAACTATTGAATCTGGTCTTATCTTATTTACATTAGAAAGAACTGAAAGCGCTGGAGTGGAGTGGAGTGGAGTGGAGTGGAGTGGAGTGGAGTGGAGTGGAGTGGAGTGGAGTGGAGTGGAGTGGAGTGGAGTGGAGTGGAGTGGAGTGGAGTGGAGTGGAGTGGAGTGGAGTGGAGTGGAGTGGAGTGGAGTGGAGTGGAGTGGAGTGGAGTGGAGTGGAGTGGAGTGGAGTGGAGTGGAGTGGAGTGGAGTGGAGTGGAGTGGAGTGGAGTGGAGTGGAGTGGAGTGGAGTGGAGTGGAGTGGAGTGGAGTGGAGTGGAGTGGAGTGGAGTGGAGTGGAGTGGAGTGGAGTGGAGTGGAGTGGAGTGGAGTGGAGTGGAGTGGAGACTTTTTAGCCTTGCTGTCTTATATAATTTTCAACCAATTCATTTTCTTTTTATCGAAACACAAAAGGCAACAAACACTGACCGTCTAGATTCAACCACATCAGAAGAAAGTGCAGCAAGTGCAAATGAAAGTACTCACCCCTCACAGTCAAAATTCGAAGGGTTCTCATGGAAAAGTCGCCGAGAGGCCAAATCAATCATTCAAAGTGTGCGTAGAAGAGTTGACGGAGCTCAATACAAGGGGTTCAGTTTGGACCGCAAGCTCGATCAGTTGAAGGTCGATGGGTCTGAAACACTTGCTCAAGAAGCCAGAACAAGTCTCAGCTTGCAACGCGGGAACCTTCTGTTCAAGACACCGCCATCCTATAATACTCTAAGGTTTATGTTTGGACTGTCCGTGGGTGGTCATTTAGGAAGCTTTGCAGATATATCGAACTGTGTTGCCAACGACTATAAAGACAGCAGCGAGAACTGTGTAAGTAGTTCCAGTATGTCTGATACTTCACATGATGAAGCGCTGGGGGATTTTGAAACATGCCTTGATTTGGACGCCAACAATAATGATTCAAATGATGCTACCAGGGACAAAGACAAACCCACCTCTCCCAAGGTTCCCGCTAAGCCAAGGCCTTATGCCAAAAGCAAATCAGAACCAATTCTAAAAGTAAAGCCGTGTTTACACCGAGGAGCTGCAGTTAACGAAGAAAACAGTGACGAAGATTCCGAAAAATCTGAAAAATCTGGTGAATACAAAGAGACATACCAGGATAATGACGGGCTAGACGGAAATGATTTTCACTGGGTACAAGAAGACGAGTGTTTACCTAAAGATAAAGGTTTCAAAGATGGCAACTCAGATTCAAACGACGACAACTGGAAAACTCCGCAGACGAAAGAAGAAGTCGATGAATTTTTTAAATCGCTTTCGCGCATGCGTAGGATGCCCTTCCGACAGCGCGCATGCGCAATGAAAAAGAAGTATAAAAGGAGAAGCTCATCTGTACCGACGATTATTTTTGAGAAAGACATTCAAACCACCACTAAAAAAGAAAATACATAGATCAATTACATCTGAATAGCGACGAAGATTCCGAAAAATCTGGTGAATACAAAGAGACATACCAGCCTGAGGATAATGACGGGCTTGACGGAAATGATTTTCACTGGGTACAAGAAGACGAGTGTTTACCTAAAGATAAAGGTTTCAAAGATGGCAACTCTGATTCAAAAGACGATAACTGGAAAACACCGCAGACGAAAGAAGAAGTCGATGATTTTTTAAAATCGTTGTCGCGCATGCGTAGGATGCCCTTCCGACAGCGCGCGTGCGCAATGAAAAATAAAAAAGGAGAAGCGCTTCTGTGTAGGCCTGAAGCATGATGACGTTTTATACGTACACTTCCAGAATCCCTTTCGGTAGCATTGTTTGTTGTACTAATTTTCACTATTGTCTTGGTATTCCCGTAGTTTTAACATTTGAAGATTTTGGAAAGGATTGTGGTAGTTTAGGTATGAAACGTCATGTGGTTAGGGGTGCTGCAAAGGGTCTATAAGCGAATTTGTATATGGTTAAACAAATTTCACTATTAAATCACAGACAATCGTTTCTCGCAATTTCTCGGATATTTGTAGTGGTTGCCCTTGGCAACATCGATATGGGTGTTTTAAAAATACCTTCTAGGGGACCTCGCGTGGTATCGTAGAGTAAAATCACTAAACCCGTGAAATAGATATTAGACTAATACACTTTAGTAGACCCTGATTCCATTGTTTTCTTTTGTGTCTATTTGACTATTACACTTTAACAACTAATTTCTATTTCACGGGTTTAGCGATTTCACTCTATTTTACGTCCAGCTCTGGTTAAATCTTGAAATAAATAAATAGTGAATCGATATGACGGGTTTCAGTGATATCTAGAATCGAATCTTTCCCTTTTCTCATTCCCCAGGACGCCCCCCCCCTGATTCAAGACCAATTCGTTCTTATGACCTTCTTGATAACGCTCTAAGCTTTCTTTTTACGACTTTGCTTGCCTTACCTTAAGCTTTCATGTCACTGATACTTTCTGCCGAAGTCTTGGTTGGCTCTCTTCTTAAGACATCACACGTCACATGCCTTGATCTATCTGTACATATAAACCAGTAAAGACAAAGAAAAATAAGTGTGAGTTACAAACATATCGATCTCTGATCACTCAGTCAAGTCAACAGGGGAATCAAATGGAAAATAATACAGCCATTACCAACACAGTCAATACTGCGCAGTTGAGGTGACGTAATGGATTCATAGTTGTCAATCAGTCGAACCAAAACCCGCCCACCACAGAAAAACATCCTCGTCGAAAAGCGCTGTGTAGCGCGACAGACATGTTCTCAAATGAACGACGGGCTGTTCGAGTACTAAAAAAGAAGTTTTGAACCAGCAAGTTTGTGAGGACCGTCTTTTTTAACTGCGATAGAGATATCGATCACTGTTAACTCCTGAAATACAGTACATACAATACAATAACATAAACATTATTTCAATTCGAATATTTTAAATAGCAAGTACATGCTCTGTTTAGACTTTTAAAAACTGAACAAACTCGTGGTAACTCAAGAAGCAAAGTCACTGTATCTATAATAATAATAATAATAATAATAATAATAATAATAATAATAATAATAATAATAATAATAATAATAATTTATATAGCGTAAATTACATGGATTATGTTATCTATAGACGCATCAAGAGTTCCGCGCTGCTGCTCAAAAAATATTATTAAAAACAGTTAAAAGGACCAAAATTTTTGTTGTAATGTTTTAGTATCATAATTATGTTATATAGATATATGGCAACACAGCTAGTTATAAGATTTTTAAATTCGATAACTATTTCAATTTCCGCAAATCTGATCGGTTGAGAAACTGCTCTATTCTTAGCCATAGTTTTGAGCCAGAGACTCTCGTACCATCAAGATCAATATAGTATTAGGATGAAAATTAAAAAGAATATTTAACAATTAGTCCTCGAGACCGAATGGTCTACGAGGCCGGAGGCCGAATGGACTATTGACTCGTAGGCCATGAGGGCGAGAGGTCTAATTGTTTTAGTAAAAACCTACTAATCGGTCCAATAAAAGGATGCAAAAAGTTTTGGATTTTGCTTTAAATATATTTTTTTTGGTTTTCAAAACCGGCGCTTTTCGCTACTAGAGGTCTATCACTAATAGACCCTAGTAGCTCAGCCAATCACAGGGCTCAATTAGTGATAGACCTCTAGTAGCGAAAAGCGCCGGTTTTGAAAACCAAAAAATATATATTTAAAGCAAAATCCAAAACTTTTTGCATCCTTTTATTGGACCGATTAGTGGGTTTTTACTAAAACAATTAGACCTCTCGCCCTCATAACCTACGAGTCAATAGCCCATTCGGCCTTCGGCCTCATGGGCTATTGACTCGTAGACCATTCGGACTCGAGGACTAATTGTTAAATATTATTGTACGAAATAAATAATGACATCGGACGATGATGTCGAAACGTAATTTTTTTGTAATCTCATAAACGACACAAATGTTATGATCTGATGTTATGTATTCAAATACAAGATACATCTGACAATATACTACCCCTCCCCCGAAAATAATACCAGATTGACTGAAATTTGAAACTTATTATGGGTTGCCTGTGGTAAAGCTAAAATTAGAACCAGGTTTCCTCATGATAAAAGAGAAGACTCCAGCCATCTCTCTGCTAAACATCAACTTTCTTTGACTCTAAACAGCATTTCATGGTTCCAAAATTCGATATCATGAGAGTCTTTCAACTAGATGTTCATCCAATTCTAAGTTTTATAAACTGGGTATATTCAGTGAGGAAAACTTGGTTCAGAATTCAGTAATGAACCCCCTTGAGAAATGCGCCGTGTGTGGAGATTCTAGTTCGGGTTATCATTATGGTGCAGACACATGTGAAGGATGCAAAAGTTTTTTCAAAAGAACCATTCAACGAGGTTATATAGACAAATATACATGTATTTTCAAGGCCGGCAACTGTGAGATCGATAAGGCTAGTCGAGCGAAGTGTCAAGCTTGTCGACTCAAGAAGTGTTTTGACGTCGGAATGGTCCAAGAAGGTAAGCTTTAACTTAATTTCACGTTATTCTCCTATGATGCATTTCTATCTAAGCCTGTGTGGCGATTAGGGTTCTCCAGAAATGATTTTTCACATGATATTTTTTTAAAAAGAAGAAATTTTTCAAGTTTAAACACGACACTTTCAAAATCCATTTTCTCCAGGTAGGGGTCAAAGTCGATGTTTTTAGTAGCTTTCATCTATAAACGATGATTAAAGTGACATATATTGAAAAAAGAATAATCTACGAAGCAAAAGATTGCTAGAATATTGTAACAAAACACCGAGAACAAGCATGGTTTGATCAAACACGAGTTTAAAACGCACGATTGCCTAATCCCATAACATAACAGTACAATAATAATGACATGATATTAGTGTACAATTGTATTGTCTTAGAGGATTCTGATTGGCTAATAGCATTTGACCTTCAAATATGAGAACAATAGCAAGGCACATGTGCCATCTTTTAAGGTGGCTCGATATAGGTTTTTAGGCTTGAGGTACCTCTTAATCACCACGATTAAGGCCATGATTAAGTGCATCGCACTGGAATAAGCTGTAAAATTGGGTTTTCAAAAGAGGTACCTCTAGCCTAAGAAAACTATATCGAGCCACCTTAAGATATAACATTTCAGAAATTGCATGGAATTCTGGAATTTCTTCTTTTATCTTGATCATAATTATATATAAAGGCTATAGCTATTTCTTCTAAACTAATATATCAGAAGTTCAACTATTTTTTAATGAGCTGCAAATTTTAATTTCCTAAATTTATATTGAATTGGAATTTTTTAGGAATCAGGAAAGAAAAGCAAAGAGGAGGTCGTTCTTTCTATCCACTCAAAAAAGAGATTCCTACAAAGGATAGCAATACTACAAGCCTGCAAGAGGAAAAGCTAGACACAGCTGAAAATTCCACAGATGAAAACGCTGATCTTATAGCACAACTAATGGCCAGCAATCCTTGTGTTGTTCCTCCAGGAGAACCAATAGAGAAACTTGTAGAGAGTATGAAAGAAGGGAAAGAAGCAGTGTTGGTACGTTCTTCTAATGCAATCACCAGAGAACTGCACTTCATTGTGGAGTGGGCAAAGCTGGTTCCTGGGTTCAGTGATCTTCCTCAGCATGATCAGATTGTGCTGTTAACTGCCGCAGGGATGGAACTTATCGTCTTCAGGGTAATATTTCGGTCAATACCATACCATAACCAAGTGTATATTAATTCCACTACATTGCTGGTGCGAGAAGTGTGTTATGAAGTATTGAACACTGATATAGTTGATAGGATACTGGATGTTGTGGAGAGGTTAAGAGCTGTTGGCATGGATGAAGTAGAGTTTGCGTTATTAAAGTCTATACTACTTGCAGATCCAGGTTAGTTTAAATTTATAGCAAAAACACTTGCCAAAAATGATTAAACATTGTATTTTACAATCATCACTCTCTTTCATGAGGGTCTTTCCACACACACTACCACAATTTTCACTATTTGCAACACAAGACTCAACTTACATGTTGATCTCCATGGAGAAATGAAAACTAGAGAACCTGGAAAAAAACCCTTGTGGCAAGGGAGAGAACAATGTTTGCATAAAACAAACTCAACTCACATACACAGTTCAGTCAAGAATGAAACCTGTAACCCTAAATAAAGTTGATTATTATAACCCAAGCAGTGAACTACACAGAAGCGAGAGATTTTATACATAAAATTAAAATGCCTAGTTTTGTTTTCCCCAGAAAACCCAGGCTTAAAGTGTAAATCAAAGGTGGAAAAATTGCGAACATCATTCTTATCAGGTCTGCAATATCACATCTCAACAGTCTACCCTCATCAACCAGAAAGATTTGCGAAAATCCTACTGCGACTTCCAGCACTAAGAGACGTGTGCACCAAGGGATATGGATTCTTTCTTGTGGTACAATCTAAACTGGAAGGAGAGGTCCCCATGTCTACTCTGTTAAAAGAGATGTTTGAATCTGCTAGAACTTGAACAAAATCTTTTCTAAAGGCATAACTAACAGATCACCATCAGGGGTGATACAAAATATTGTACTGGAACAGTACTTATGAATCTATAGTGACCCTTTGTAGGCTATGCAGTCAAGAGTCTCATGTTCGTGTTGGCCATTTGTTATTTAGGACATTTTTCATTTACAAACTTAGACTGGAATTTATAACATATATGTACATTAATGGATGGGGATTTTTTCCAAATTTGGGGGAGGTCCTAATATTTTAAAATTAGGGAAATTGTGAAGAGGGGGAAGTGGGGTGAAGTGATAAAAAATTCCTTCCTCCCACATATAATGAATGGTTTCTATTTTCAACTCATGAAGTGTAAAAAGGAGTTATTGCGAGGTCTCTATTTTCAATATGCAAAGCATAAAAACAAGTTATTGTGAGGGGTCTGAATTTGTCACTAACTCACTCGCTCACTAAGATGTTAGGAGATCAATATTTTGTTTTAGAAATTATTAAATCTTTACAGTAGATAACCTTTTATAGTAATATATATGATAAGTAATATTGATGATAGTGTAAATATAGAAATACCCAAAATTAGTGTCATTTGATGGTAATAGCTTGGCTAACAGCCTATCAACAGTAAATTGAACAAACAAAAGACCCCTAACCTCATGACGTTTCATACCTAAACTACCAAAATCCTTTTCAAAATCTCTTTTCATATTCAAATGTTAAAACTCCTTTGAGAATACCAAGACAATAAATTAGCAATTAGTGAAAATTAGCACAAGAAACAATGCTACCGAAAGGGATTCTGGAAGTGTACATATAAAACGTCATCATGCTTGAGGCCTATTGACTAAGCCTACTTGAAATTTTCAAATTTTATCAAATTTATCAAATTTTAAAAGAAAAGGGGAGGATAGATCTATGGATTGGTAGATTTCACAATTAATTTCCAGATTATGGATTTAGAGTAAAATTCTAATTGGATTAATGGATGCAAATGTAATGGATTGTGGAGTTATCCATTTTTTGGTCCGCAGAATATTGAGATTCACAGTAACCCCAACCCCAAATAGTCTCTTTAAGGCCAAATACTATAGTTATAAATCTATCAAATGCATGCTTGTAAAAATCTATTATTGCATAGAGTATGTACCATACATAAATATATTAATACACTCGCAAAAAACATTATAATCTTTGAATATATAATCAAATTAAAATTGATTTGTTTAAATAATTTAATGAAAAATGAGTTATTGTTTTAAAATTTTATTGCCTTATTAGATTTAACGGTTAAATTAATTTAGATGTCTATAAATCCACCACTGTGGACAGATCACATGTAATGTAGTCTGGGATGGATACCTCAGTTCCCATGGGTAGTACTATGTTCAGGTGTTGATTATTAGATGATTCATGTCTGATTCATGGTTCATTAGCACCCAGATTAGTACTCGCATGTATCATACAGGCTACCAATGTCACATACAGAACCCTTTTACATGATGTCAAAGCAGCTCAATTTTGGAGGACAACACAAAAGAATTTCAATCTCCTGAGAAGTAGAAACCTATTGTTTTGTCCTCCAAATTGAGCTGAATTACGATGTGCTGCAAGGAGTCTATCCATGACACTGTTTCATGTGGAGTAGTCTGAGACAGAGGGGATCTCAGATACAAATGAAATTCTCTTTTATCCATCCTGTTTGATAAAATTCACTGTAAACTGCCTGTCACTAGAAATACTTGAAAACTATATTTATAAACCATTATTTCACTAACTACAGTAGAAAGCGGTCCAGGTGAAGGGCAAGATGAGGTATGATGCTGTCAATAACAGAAAGTCCTGCCGATGAAGCTCTAATACCCCTGAATATTAAAAACTACAATTACATGTACAATTCTACACTTTTAGCATAATATGTTAAAATTTTAGTTTATTCTTTATATTAATTAATTTTGCTGTTTAGGTCGTGTCTTGAAAAGAATGATGATTTTTTTATGTCATGATTTATTCTTTTATGTTGAATAATCTTTTGTGTCGAATACATCCATTTATCCCTTTCTTGAGCCCTATATCCAATTCTTCAAATCCCCTTTACTTTGATTTTCCCCTCTTTCTTATTCCATCCTCCCCTCTTAAGCTTTCTCTACAGGGCTTGAAATAATGGCTGGTAATCAGACAATGTCTGACTGGAATTGGAACTTGTCTGCATGGTCAAATTTTTGCCTTGCCGGTCGTTCTGACCAGTAATGTTGAGCCAGAAACGAGGTATGACCAAGGTAAAACTAATTTGGCTGATCATAATGACTGGCTACTGACTTGCTGTTATTTCAAGCCCTGCTCTACCATCTCCTTCCCTCCTCTACCATCTCCTTCACTCTTCTACCATCTCCTTCCCTCCTCTACCATCCTAATTCACATTTCCTCCCATTCCTCCCATTTTTCCATTCTTCTTTGCCCCCCTCAATCCTTCCTTCCTCAGACAACATACCTGTCATCTAACTCAAGTAATCCACCACCAATGAACTCTTCAGCATCTTGACAACAAGAGAAAATGTCTGTCAGGTTGCCAAGGTCCTTTCCAGCAAATTTTGACCATGTCTGTTAACAATAACAACTAGATATTTTTAATTTCATGAATACCACTGTCAACAATGCTGATATACTGTGATTCTCAATATTCTGTGAACTCAGTAGCTGCAAGTTGCCCATTGGGATTTGGTTTTTCACTGCTGCCAGTCAAAAATATAAAAGGTACTGACTGATTAGTTTTGAATTGTAATACTCAGAGGGTGGTTTTACCTTGTTAGTGACTCCATCTTTTGTTCGTAGACCTGAGACCAGTATTTCTTCCAACCTAAAGAAAAATGAGCAGTGAATAGCATTGCTTTGCAATCCAGTGCCATGCCATTCACATAATAGTAGGGTAATGGGCCTTTTGCAGCTAGTAATCACGTGACTGTAACTGGAGAGCAAAAAATCTTATTTCATTTATTCAAAATAATTTTCATTAGAGTTCTAATGCCTTGGGTGAAGCCTTTTTTCAAAACGCTGTTATACCCTCAAAACACGCTTTTGATCTTACGATATTAAGCTTTTCAGAGTTTGTTTGCCTTCCAGTTCAGCCTTCCCAAAGGGACTGTGACCTCAATCCATTCGCTATTGAAGTGATATTTCATCACATGACTGTTAGCTGCAAAGGGCCTATTGAAAAAGGAGGCTGCAGAGACTGCAGAAATCATATTTTCCAATTACTCCCTCAAGTCCCAATATACCACAGAACACTCTGTGCAGTGGTAGGTCCATATAGGAAATTCTTTCTCTCTTCATTACCAACTCATTCTCCTTACAAGAGAAATACCGGTACATTTCTTTCCTAAATTGAAATTTCTCCTTCCCTCTGTGCCTTTCTCTCTTTTTAATGACTTACACTTCGCTGGTTGATTGTGGAACTGACTTCCTTGTTCCATGGCCAAACTGCTCTACCTTCAATATTATATTAACAAAAACTATCATTTAGAAATACTTAATTAATAAGCAAAATAAATTCCATTAACAGGGCTTGAAGTAACAGCCAGTTGCAGGTCATGGTGGCTGGCCAAATTAGTTTTAGCTTGGTCATGCCCTGTTTCTTGCTCAACATTACTGGTCAAAATGACCAACAAGGCAAAGATTTCACCAGACAAGTTCCAATTCTGTCCGGACATTCTGTCCAACCAGCTGTTATTCCAAGCCCTGTTTTTAAAAACTGACATCAGATATTTTATCAAAATAGAAAGGTGAATTACATTACTCCTACCTCTGCCATCCATGAATTTGGCTCCAGCGTTTGAACTCTTGCAAAACGTGTCTTCTTCCCATTTGACTCTAAAGAAAACCTAGAACCATAACATTTACCAAGATTTGTATAAATCTAAAGATCGTGGACCATTTAAATGAATCCCATTGAGATAAGAGACAATTTTTTTTTAAGGGCAATGCTTGGAATATTCTTTCACTCAGGGGCATAGCGAGGACCCAAGAATTGGGGGGCACCCAGAATAAAAAAGTAAAAAACAAACAAACAAAAAATTAGGGGTGGGGGGGGGGGAATGCATATATGCTTCCCTCCCTACGCTAGTGCTTCTACTACAATTTAACTTATAAACTAGTCTGAGAGCCTAGCTTCCTTCCATAATCTTCAGAGTACTTTGCAGCCCTTGCATTATTATTTTTATTATACAGTACATAATGCTGTCATACCTTCCATGTGCACCAGGACCAACACCAAGGTAAGCACTTCCCAGCCAGTATGATAAGTTATGTTGACTCTCTGATCCCTGAGAATAATATCTGCATTAATAATACAGCATACATTATACTACATGTATGTTGTAGAAATATTTCTCTTGGTAAGTAAATTTTAAAAGGTAACCATAAACGTAAGCATTTTCAAAGCATAGCTCCTTCATCAGACGTGAATAATGTAACAAAACAAATATTAATATATATATATATATATACTTTGGCTTTCCATTTTCAAATTTGTATTACAACTATTTTCATTGCTATGAGCTGATCACTCAAGACAACAGTCACTACAGGGAAATCAGGCAATACACTGCTGTCAATCAAACAAATGAAATTTACACCCATTTTTCATAATTATGCAACCAACACAGCCAAAGGCGTCAGGGTTTTGGCTGCTGTCAACCAAAATCTTACTACTGTGGCTCAGACTGTTGAAAACTGGATTTAATAATAGCTACTAAGTCGCCTGGGTTGCATAATTATGAAGATGGGTATAAGCCTACAGAAGGAACCATGAGCTCCACCCAAATGAACAAGCTAATTAAAAATAAAAATCCAAAGTGTTATGACTGTTTGAGAAGCTAATTTTAATGTTAATAATACAATGAAGGTTTGTCAGACGATTAAGTACGTACAGGCTTTGCAAAGCTGGAAACTTCATATCTGTGAAACCCTTTGCCTTCTAACATCTGAATGAGATTATAAAGCACAAAACATTGTGAGTGTAACATTTTCTCAGATTTATTTTACTGTATGTAAGAGGAGAAATCAAGAACCAAACACAAAGTGCAACTTTTGCAAACAAACACAGTCATGATTGTGCCAAGGTTTTAGCACTGCAGAATTCAAATAGGGATTGATTCCTGCAATATTGTCTGACATCAGTTTTATAGTAAAAACAACCTTTAACATAATTTGCAATCATGTGGTGTTTGAGATCAGACTTTTCTATGTCCCACTGTCTGAGTAAATCCCTTCAGCTTGAATTGGCTGTATGGATGCATTTCAGACCATGTGTCATTCTCATTCCCATGTGCATATAAAGTCACTAATTTGACATCTCAACAATAGCTGCACAATGTGCGGACCTTGAATGTCAGTTAGTCATGATGGGTAATACGCAAGATCAGCACCTCACATCTCATGTCAGCCGATTAATGGCCATTTGACAGTTAATTGGCCCACATGAGATCTGGGGTGTTAGTCTTGCGTATTACCATCATGATAGGTAATCATGTACCAGTAACAAGAAGCTAAGTGAACACAATATTATATATCCATGTACAGTATATATAGTTAATAAATTTTCTTATACTCACTTGTACAGCCTGGTGATAAAGATCTGCCATGGTATCACCACCTGGTAAGGACTATTATTGACCAAAAGAAAAATATATTCAGCAGATGATGTAGATATAAATGCTAATATTTCATGATATTTTGTCAATGTAGAGCAATATTACATTGATTTGATCTTCAACCTACTGACAAACGTTTTATGAGAGTGTGCAAGCAGGGCTGTATGGGTCATATGACAATACTGTAGGACTGGTTTCCTTACCAGATGTCCTGCTTTAACACTTTTATACAAAGGTGTTCCAACTTCTAATGTTAACTGATAAAGGGACACATGGCTATCAGAATGTACCAGAACCTTGTAAATAAAGAAAAATCAGGAATTATAGTTCTTGTCTCTCAGGTTTCACATAAATAGTACCCAGATTGTAGAACTTTATGCTGCAGTACTTTAAATGACTGGTCACTGATGTAAGTGAGGAAAACCAATTGAATTCAAAAGTCTTGCTCTCTACTACCCTTATCATGTCTCAAAATCAAAATGACTTCCCAACTAGAAGAGAGCTGTAACATGTAGTTGATGACAATGGTGATGATGATGATGATAAAGATGGTGTAGGGTGCATCATGATGATGATGATTGTGATGGTAATGGTGATGATGATGGCGTTGGGTGCATGATGATGATGATGGTGGTGGTGGGTGCACGATGATGATACTGGTGGATGAATGATGATGATGGGGTGATGATGGTGGTGGTGGTTGCATGATGATGGTGGTGGTGGGTGCACAATGATGATGATGGTGGTGGGTGCATGATGATGATGATGGTGGTGGTAGTGGTGGATGCATGATGATGGTGGTGGTGGTGGGTGGACAATGATGATGATGGTGTTGGGTGCATGATGATGATGGGGTGATGATGGTGGTGGTTGATGTATGATTACGATGGTGGTGGTGGTGGTGGTGGTGGTGGTGGTGGTGAATGCATGATAACAAAGATGTTGGTGGTGGTAGATGTATGATTATGATGGTGGTGGTGGTGGTGGTGGTGGGTGCATGATGATGATTGGGTGATGATGGTACCAGTAAGGCACCACTACACCATAGCCCTACATTGGAAACTTTATTGCCAGGTCATGAACACAGTACCTCCTTCAGTTCCTTTTCCCATTCATTCAAAGATTGTCCTGGCCTTCCAAACAATAGATCAATAGACACTCTTCCTGGAAACAATTCCTTAGCCTTTTCCAAGCACCTAAACAGCATTGAAGAACCTTAGTGAGAATTTATTATGTACCTATTGGGAGTGACCACTTCATGGCCAGGAATGCTACAAAAATATGGGAGATCTCCAAGAATACACATTAAATACAGTGTATTTGTAATTTTTTCAGCTGACCTCAATGATTCCTCAATGGTGTGATCCCTACCAAGCAAAGCAAGGTCTTTGGTAGATAATGACTGGGAAAAACAAATTAGTAGTTTAACATATAAACCATGATTTTGAACAGTGATATAATGGTTTCACCAGTGGCATTAGCAAGGGGTGTGGCCAAATCGTACATTGCCCTCCCCCACATGATCCTTTGCTAATCCCCTGGGTACCACTGCCTTTCTCATTAAATAACTTTTATGATAGTTAGGGGAATCAAGGATGGTGTAACAGTAATGCACTCTCCTCTCATCTCACCTCTGGGGTGTTGGGTTTGATTCCTGAACTCGGCATCACATGTAAGTTGATTCAAGGGTTTTCCCTAAGGCTTTCTGGTTTTCCTTCCTCTGCAAAACATGCTAATTTCCAATTTGATCTGTGAGTTAGCCATGCCCTATGTAACTATACCTGTACTCCAAGAGAAAGGCGATTGACACCAGCTGCTTTGAAACTCCTGAAAAAGCAATTAATAAAAAAAATGAATAAATTCGAAAAAATAAAAATTATACAAATTCAAATTGTTCCAAATTTCGAATGAGCACCTCACTCATTATTCTAAAGAAAACCATTTTGTGTCTCTGCTACTCTTATTTTATTTCATCAACTTTGCTATTAATTTACATTATTAGCAGGGTAGCAGCAACAGCAGCGCTAATTACTGGGGTCCCTGTAACAACCTGACACCTAGTCTGACAGCCTTTTTATTTATGTCATACTCAATACAATATCAAAAGTTATTTCATATGCAAGAAAATACATGCAAGGCAATATCAAAAGTTAGTTCACCTGAGTTTTGACATTTCTAAAGATGAAGGATTTGCTTCCAAAGAAACTTCAGCATCTTGATCCAGTTGACAGAGCTGGCTAACAGTGTCTAAGACGGCTGATATTGTTGAAGGTTCAGCAAGAGATGGAGTACCTAATGAAATGGATGACCCAATAAATAACAAGGAACGTATCTGACAGACAATACGAGCAAAATCAATCATTGATAAATGAATAAATAGCAATAAAAAATAAACAAATGGGATTTAGCAGTAGCATTTCTACAGAGTAGCTATTGAAATTTCAATTGCAACTTAAAGGTTGATTTTTTCAGAGGGAGGAAAACCAGAGAACCCTCAGAAAAACCCTCGAAACACAGGAGAAACCCAACAAGCAACTGTGCTCACACCACACCCAGTGGGACTCAAACCCAGGGTGCATTGGTGGGAGGCAAATGCTTTCACTGCGATGCCAACCATGCTTCCCATTGCCCCTGTGAAATAGTTAGATCTCAAAACCTTCTCAAAGTCCACGATTTCCAGATCCAGTGATAAAGAGGAAAGTGATTATTATTTACCTCCACCAAAGTATACAGACTTTACTTTAGTTGCACCAGACAAGTTAACAAGTGTCTTGAGTTCTGTGACCAAACAGTCTCTCATCCTTGCATGGTTTACATTTTCTCTGTTATGTGAAAATACAAAAATGACAGATATATGTGTCAGCAGTTTGGGTCAAATTATGTCACACTATATTCACCCATTAACCTTACTTACACCTACTGGTATTTCAAAAAATTTGGTCGGAGGAAAATGGAATAGGTGATAGTTAATTCCAAGACTAAAAGGAATTATATATGGTTTGCATGCTTAATGAAGTTACCAAAATTACTGTTACATGCAAATCCATCCACAGTAAATAGGAATAATTGACAGAGGTGTTCATGATGACCTTGATGACTACACTGAATTTCTCAAGACTACTGTAGTCTCCATGTTTTGATGAGAATAACAAGAAGGAACACCAGTCATTCCAAGTTTTTCGTTGGTCTTGGAGTACTGTACTTATATTTAATATATTCTAAATTATTATCTATTGTTCAACTTACCTAACATATTTGTTGAAATTACAGAAAGTACATAGTTGTTTACAAAACGGCCACTTCAAAAAAAGAATATCAAGAATAGTCATTTTCACAGTTCCCTGGACCATCTTGAAAGGTAGCCATGCCTTTGCATCAAAGCAAGACAAACAGTGAGTTTGCAATAATAGAGGCATGTGAATAATTGTTCAAGGTGTTTAAAAAGGTCTCTATCATTGCAAGCTCACTGCTCATCTTGCTTCGATGCAAAGGCACGGCTACCTTTCAAGATGGCGCAGGGAACTGTGAAGGGGACTATGGAATTCTTCCTCAATATGAATGTATTGTTCCTGTCGTCCAACACTGTTGCAGTCATGCACTCACACAAAACCTTTATATATATAATTCTATACTAGTCTATACATTCTTAAAAAAATCATATACATTTTAAGCCTAAATGATTTTCTGTTATGAGTTACCTAAACTCAAAACTATGCTCTGCAGTCCCTGTAATAGCTTTTTTTCAGCCAAGGAGTTAAGGTTTCTTCCCATGGTTTTAAGGAGGAAGGACTGTTAGACAGTAAAAGGATTGTTAGACAATAGCCCCCCTGGCCTCTCCCCCCCCCCCCCCCCCCTCCCGCAACTTCCTCCCAGCCCCGGGCCCATTGAAATCATTGCAGAAAAAAGCTATCTTACGCCACATACTATATTGACTTACATGTACATATACGGTATATTCTTCCTCAACTTCCTCGTCCTTCTTGGTATTAAGTTTCTTCGATAAATTCCCATGGTTTGAGGTAAAACTGTTCCCTTGAATGGCAAACACTTGCTGATCCGAGGAGAAGGTCAAGGCGCGCTGGACAAATTTTCTGCGAAAAATGTGAGAATTACGCCACATTCTTCAACTCAAATCAAACGCACACGACTATTTTATCCTGCGTCTTTTTTCATATTGCCTCTTGAGTTTTCAGAAGACGAAACAACGTCCATTTTGCTCCGTTATGGAACATTTTCACTCGCACATACAGAGAGCCGCCATCTTGAAATGCGCGCCGCGAATAGATTGGTAACGAATTAACCCAGTCGTCCGTTAGAGCCTGGGTAACAGCAAACATCTATTTTTCAATCACAAAAATTGTATTAATTTTTATATCAACTAAATATATCCATTAACATAACATAGAAATATAAGAAAAATTAATATTTTGAGCTTTTCCTTTGAAAATATACCGGTTTTTTTCCAAAGGAGATCATTGACAGAGGAGGTCTGGTAACTAAATAAAAAATTTGGCGGGAAAAATCGGCAAAACAAAAACAAAATGGTGGACAACAAGACATGAACCCTTATTTTGAAGATTTTGTTGAATCATGGATGGTAAACCTGCTTTTAAACCGGTAAGAATCACCGTGTGATATTCCTGTTACTGAAATACATCTACTATTGTATTTATTTACATGGATATTGCTTGTCTTTTCGTTTATTTGAAGACAACCGTCAGTAAACTTCTACAACAATCATTTCAAGATCAACAAAAAACTAAAGGTATTTTCTTTAATTCTTTTATGATTGTGTTTCAGATGCCATGGTTTTAATAACCAGCTGATTATCGGAGAGGAGTTTTACTAACTGAAATATTGATTTTAAAAGATCTTTTGTGAAAACTGATTTTACAGTGAGCTTAATACTTGTTTATATTTAGTTAATGGTGATGCATTGAAACTGATGTCAGAGATGTTGAGAACGTTTGTAGCTGAGGCTGCAGCAAGGGCTGGACAGCAAGCAAAGGTATATACTAGACATTGTTCAATGCAATCTTGTTATACAATAAGAACTTTTGTGTAGCAGCAGCAACAATAAGAACCCTTTTAGCTGCGGCAAAAAAAAAAATGATAACACAGTAGAGGTAGCATGTGTTAATTGTGGAACAGAGCTTGGCTCTTTGTTTAATAAAGACTCATCAGCCCAGGCCAATTATTGAAAACTGCAAGAAATAGCCTGTGTAACTACTCAGGGGGTGGGCATTTCCTTCTTGTCACCATGCACTCTATGGCAGTTTAAGGACATCACTTGTCTCTGGGCTCATTACCAGTAAAATTAGGGTAACCATGTATTTTATGAGTAGCTTGCAAATGCACAGATAATATTTGGCAAACGCATGACCAGCTAATCGAAAGTCAGGTAATTGTTTACCAAAACATGTCGGCTTGTCATAAATTACACGGTTAACCAAAATAAGGCTGGTAAATGGACAATGTCTGGCCAAAACTGGCACTTGTCCAGCCAAACACATCTTAGGCCAATCTTCTTGACTGGTTTCATGCTGATCAGTCCGATGTGGCCAGTTATCCTTTCCAGCCATTGAGCAGCCGAAACTGAGCAGCCATATTTCTAGCCTGTTTCTCAACAAACATTTCTATAAAACTTTGGAAGGAATGTTGCCTGGTGTGATGGCACTTACACTGAATTCAGAGCAATTTGTACCATGATTTTCCAGTGATTCTTATAGCGATTCTTGAACCTTCAGGCAGAATCATCATCAGCTGTACAGACCGAACACTTGGAGAAAATACTTCCTCAACTGGTAATATGTTTCAGAAAATATCTATACTTCTTCCACAAATTAAAGTAACTAAACAACATTGACAGTATGCTTGTGTTGTGACGCCATTTATTTAACTTTCATGCTTGTGTAGTTCTATATAGTGATTCAATATATTAACATCTTTGTACTGTACCATACATTTTTGGAGTGGTGTTCATGTAGCATATTTAGTTCTACTTCACTGTAATTCTTTTGTTTTCTATTGTGCTCATTACACTGTAATATTACTGTAGTACATTTTGTTTCACAGGTCAATGAAAACCACTCTACTATATACAATATTAATATAATAAGACCCCAAATTTTGTTGATAAGGTTGTAGTGACACCTTAATCTTATTAACAATCTCACAAACAAATTTGGGGCAAGTAAAAAATCAACACTTGAATGTAGATCTATTTCGGTGACTCTTGATATTAGATTTAGAATGTGGTTGGATGTAGCAGTGTGCACGAGTGTGGGATTTGTGGGCTTCCTGAATGAGACCCTGTCTTTTTTTGGTACCCATAACTCAAATTCTTTTTTTCTCTTGCAGCTGCTGGATTTTTGAAATTTACAAATGGAAAATTCTCATGTAATTAAAAGCTTTGAGGTTAACAATGCTTTTACTACCATAACTTTTTAAATACATGTAAAATTGATATAAATATTTGGATGATAATTAGATAATTATTTTCTACATGCATTTTCAATATTTTGTCTTTCTGAAGACATAATCCACAGTTTATTTCCATTTCGGACCTCATGTCATTTCCTTGAGTATTATTTCTTTGTTCATTAGTAATGCTTGAGAAGATACATTATATTTTAATATGGATCACAACAGATAATCTTAGTCTCAAGGTAATGACATGCGGTCTGAAATGGGAAGACATTAAGCCCAAGTTGAATCAGTCTGTTATCATGCATTTCTAAGAAGCAGAGGGCAAATCTTGAATAAAAAGAGCTCTGAAGCAACAGTCATTATGATACAAAAGACAAACAAGATGAAGGATGGCCCTACACTTGTTCCATTTGGTAACTTAAATGGTACTCCACCAATCTCTGGCATGTGGAAACCAAGGGGAAAGACTATAGCTGCTAGATTAAATAATGCCACTGAAAGAAATATGGAAGAAATGTTAATTTTTACAAATAAAACTAAAAAGAAGAGAAAAATTTGAAATAGATTTTCCATTTTTCTATTTTCCATTTTTTTCTTTCTTTTCCCCTTCAAATTTTTGTGTGACTATTCACTATTTGTCAGGGTGGGGATGTGTAATGAAATGGGAGGAACTGAAATATTTCCCATTCATTTTATGGACTGAAATTACAGAATCACAATACTGGGGGAGAAAGATTGGAATTTTGAGCTGACATTTTCCAAATTGGGAAGCCACAAATTTCCAGACTTTCACTAAAATGGGACAAAAATGGGAGAATTAAAAATATTAAAAATTTATTCATTTCTCAGCATTCCCTTGTCATAAATAATGAACAATCCCTTACTACGCTTCTCAGTTGAGCTTGGAATGACTATTGAATACTTTTGACGTTGCCCCTGACAACATGTACTTTTCAACGATAAAACTTTGTGACAAAACTTCGGTTGTTACAAGCTCAACTGAGAAGTGTAGTATTTATAATCCTTCCAAAATGCCTTCTAATCACATGCACAAAAGTGGTAGGTTTTGGGGGATGTCAGTCAAGGTGTCTCAATGAAGTTTCATAAAGGCACATGCCCTTGAAAACAATGTGTTTTATTTATTTTATATGTCTTGTGAAGCACCTTAACTATGTGACATCCCCCAAAAATGTGTTACTTCCAGTTTGTTGTTAGAACATTTCCATTTATTTGACTGCTAGCCTGCGTTGCTTGGTGGTCTGAAGCCTGCAACAATGACTTAAGATCACCAAGTATGCAGGCCAATTACTGGATTATTTGAAAAATATTTCTTCCTAATTTGATTTGTTATTTAGTGTTATATACTTACAAGCAAAAAAGATGATCCATCTTCCAACAACAATAAATTGTCGTTCACATGTTGAAAATAATAAAAAGAACCAAGCCATAGTGAGGAGAACTATGCCAACAACCATGAATCCAGTAGTGGCAACCCATTCACCAGGCTGATCTGTAGTAACACATACTTCTGGTTGACTTCTTGGCTGCTGACATGTAACAGCAAGTCCTAATCTCATTGATCCAGCTGATAATGAAAGATATTCCAGGGTTCGCGTTAATGCAGAAATCATACATTTTAAGCAAAAAAATAACAGAAAATGCTTTTGACCATAATTTGTTTGTATGTGTCCTGGGACCCGAGAGTTTCATTTCTTGCCATTGCACTTAGTTTCTTTCTTACAAAATAACACCATCTAGAATCAGAGACCCCAATGTTCCCAGACACATGGGTCCCAGGATGCACAATAGAAAATCCTAGTGCAATCCCTGCATTCAAAACATGGTTTACATTAAGCTACCAGGGATTGTCAAACAGAGTTTCCTTATATGAATGGAAGGAAGGGTGGTTGGCTTACCAAAAATTGTATTAAAAGTAACAATCTTTCTCAACAATGTTTAACATTAGAGCAGTTTTCATATGACTATGAAATACTTACAGCACAGATCACACCTTGCCGTGCATGACCATGCTTCATGCTGTATATGATAACATTCACATTCGATGATGTGTCCATGCTGCACCCTGTGTCGTGAATTTTCATACTCATACGAAATCTGCTCAAATGAAACTGACAATTGCTGAAAAGAGTGTCATGGGATATTGCATAACTTTAGAGTCGCCTGTCAGTTTTGAGAAATTCCCCAATATTTTGACAATTAAAGTGTGAACCAATAGTAACACTAGAAGACGATCTCTTCATAGTATAAAACTGATGCAAAATATTCATATTGCTCCATATAAGCCTTACCTGACACTTAATGTTATCAAATGATCCTGTCCCGGAGTTAATTTTGAAGGTAAACAATTTGGTGTGAAAGTATCATAAAGCTAGTGCTGTATAAACACTGTCCTTACAGTAAAAAAAAATACACCACTCCAGGCTTATTTTTCTTAATACAATTTATATCAACTTTCTACGCTCATCGATAAATCTCATAAGCTTAATCTACCGAGAATTAGGAAAATTATTGTAGAAAATCTTCGTCGTCAAGCGTTGATAGGCAGGTGCGTCTGTCAAAACTTTATAAGTCTAACTCGACTATTTTTCATTAAAAGCGATAACATATAAATATATTTTATCTTATCTTACCTGAAAACTTAGAAATGACCCACTCGGGCATCGCAAGGGAAGCAATAGCGAATAAATCTGCGACGAAACATAACACTCCCCCTGCTAGGACAGATTTATCCATGACTTGCACAATCTCAGGTTCCAAAGCAGATGGAATCTAAAAGTCTGTGTTGAAAAATCCTATGATAAAATTTTTCGAAAATTCTTAGTCATGACATCTTAAAATCTTCCTAAAATATTTGATTTCTTCTGAATGGCAGAACAGAAACTCTCATCGTTCCAAAGGAAATATCTTTCCAAAATAAATAAAACTCTTGGTAATCGATAATATTCCGTGATATGGTTGACGTCATTGGTTATTCAATCGATAACTGTTCGTAATTACTTCGTGAAGCCCAGTAATTTCAGAAGTTCGTGAATGTTCGAAGGAACTCAAAACATTGAGTATTTACGTTTAGTAAATCCTAACAATACGTCTTCTTCTACTGCTTAAAGCATATAAAGCATAAAACTGGGCAAAAGGAACATTTCATAATGCCTCAGGGAAATAAATTAGGGTTATGGAATTCAGTTCGACATTCGGAATGAGGAAAAAGCAACGATAATTTTATAGGAGAAATTTTAAAGACACAAGAAGATTGGCTAAGCTTATTTTGTCGACGCATTATGGATAAGTTTGTTATTATTGGAGGGATACTGTGCTTTACTGCTGATGTATTTGCAATTGCTGCCTTGGTTACTCCAAAATGGGTCGTATCAGAATTCTCAGGTATATATAATATAGTCTTAATTAAGCCACAATCTGTTTGTCTACCAATGAGCTTAATAAGCTTATGACTAAATTTATTATGTCGTATTTTTGATTTGGATTCGATTGTTAACTACGAATTGTAGCTTCTATATCTTACTTAACGTCTAAGTTAAATAATCCAAAAGTTCGTCATGGTACGGTGTTTCACTATATATCATACCCGTAGTAATCTTGGCTAATTTGTGTTTGGCTTTCTTATTTTTATATTACT
Source organism: Anthopleura xanthogrammica (assembly GCA_964019055.1). Taxonomy (NCBI): domain Eukaryota; kingdom Metazoa; phylum Cnidaria; class Anthozoa; order Actiniaria; family Actiniidae; genus Anthopleura; species Anthopleura xanthogrammica. The sequence goes on along the minus strand of OZ025221.1, from coordinate 7,197,446 downwards.
TTAAAATACATAAAAATCCTATAAAAATTCTGTTTGTATAACGAGTTTATTATGATGATAACGATCGATGGTAACCTAAGATAACAAGACATAAATTAATTATAATGTTTGTGGCCTAGCTAATATTTCAATTCACTTTATATAACAAAATTATATACAAGCTTACTTAGCAGCTTCTTCTAAAAAAACATATGAAAAAATTCTCCATATAATCAGCTTGAGCGACCACGAAATAAAGGCTCCAAGTTTAGGTTACTCTTGATAAAATACAGTAAATGTATGAAAAGACATCAAGTCCAATATCGATTTGGACTCATAAATTGTTTTGTGGTCACTTGATGCAAGTAAATCATAGCTTCCCCACTTTTTCCTTTTTCCCATACTAGTCTCTTATATTTTCCTTAGCCCCCCACTTTTTAGGGTGCTCTAAGGCCCTTGATCGATGGTGCAATTTTTTTAGCACTCAACGCAGCTATGATCCAGTGATTCTATCATGGAAAGATACTTATTCATTAGAGGGACATTTTTCAGATTTTCCAAGAATCTTTTGAGGATAAATTCATGCTTATATTGGAGGTACATTATAATATTATTGCTTGTTATTTGTATTTAACTCTCTTACTTTTCAGGTTTTGTCCACCTTGGACTATTGGTAATGTGTCAAAAATCACCACGACAACCAGAAGTTTGTGTTACACCAGACCTACCTCATGAGTGGAAAGCTACCCTCATGTTTCTTTTATTTGGAGTGATATCTTTAACAACAACATGTTTTCTGTTAATTGTTTCTGTGTGGAAACCGCATTTGATGTCTCCTGCCAGATGGATTGCATTCTTTGGAAGTAAGTAATGCATATTAAGTTTATTCAGGTAGATTTAGAGTTATATTATCACTGATGTCATTGATCACCATTTTCATTGCCATCAGCATCATCATCACCATCATCATTGCTATCATCATTGTCATCAGCATCATCACCATCATCAATGCTATCATTATTGCCATCACCATGATCGTCAAATGTGCAAGCTAGCTTTGTAACAGTCTACTAGCTATCTGTTTACTTCAGCAAAAATATATGATCTGTCTATGTTTTATTCTACCAATACTTTGAATTTCATGTCCCAGCTCCTCTGACTAAGGAGGCCCTATTTGGGGTACCTCTGTCCTCTGTCTGAATTTCACAACTGCCTATGTTGCAATTTTGGAATGTTCTTGTGTCACTCGTCAGATTTTTGTCAAGTGACGAAAACAGTGTAGGTAGTTTGTGGATCTCATGTCACAGTTTAAAGGCCATATGTCGCTTGTTGGAATTTACCCCTAACAAGGCCTCACTAACACCTTTGCCATACTTTCTTGCAGTGATAGTTTTCTGTTTTGCTGCTCTGGCTTTCCCACTTGGGTTCAGCATGCCAGAAGTCGGAGGCGAAGCATTCAAGTTACCAACAGGAACAAATGTTGGACCTTCATTCTTTTTATTCATATTTTGTATCGTTTTCACAATCACATCTGAACTTTTTATATTCAAAGTTTGTCCATTGCTGCTGAGATAGTTACTAAGGATAGTCAGAATGCATTTTGTATCATACAAGAATCAGAAATAAGCAAGGCATTCATACTTTTTAGACCCAAATTGTGTTTGGAGAAACTATTTTTTTATATCTTATATTTAAAAACTTTTGATTACAATAGGTCAAGAGAGCATAAATAAGCTAAGAGAGGGAAACTTCTTAATGCCACGTGTGCCATGTAAATTTTCACCTCAGCCTACTCCAGTGCATCAAAAATTGTGTGTTTCATCCAAACCTGGAAGTAGCAAAAGCATGTAAAGATTTTTAGGAAAAACATAAATTTTGCATCTTTTTGAGAGATCAACAGACTCAGTCGTGTTTTATCAGAGAACATGATGATGCAAAACCTTTATTTTAAGATATTTTTTATATATATAGGCAACACAACAACACATTTGCTTAGAGCAGTTTTTGTATGACTGTGAAAAGCTCACGGCATGAACATCGTTGTGACAAAAAGTCAGCCAATCAAAAAATCTAGAAAACATCACAGCCATGGCAATGCATGCACATGGGACTGAACTTTTCACAGTCATACGAAATTTGCTCTATCATTATCATTATCATTCATACTAGGGCAGATTCCTGTGATAGTGTTTGGGGTAACCCTTCTGTTTTCCTCCCCTATAATTAGACCTCTTTACCTTAGGTGTAATGTGTCCCTTGAGTATCATTTCTCTGTTTAAAATGGTTGCACATAAATACCTGGCAGAGGAATGGGGGAGTTTTAGTATATCAAATACCACCTATCTAGAAGAATTAATGAAAAATATAGTATTTAATGAAAACGGCTTAATACCTTGTGTGTAGCAGTTGTAAGCCATTTTCATCTTCAGATGTGAGTGGTATTTTTCATAAATTCTTCAAGAACTTAAAGGTGGTATTTCCTTTTAATAATAAATCTATAAAAAAATCCTTGTTTCTGATCAAAAAAAGTTCCCAAATGTGTAGGTCCCTGCTTGCAGAGGTCTTTTTCTGCTGTCCATTTTGGTTTTGTCATAATCGCTTCCATGTTCAGACTGTTCAGACATGTTCTTACCTTGTTTTTCCCATGCTCATATTGACACTTGACAGGCATGTGTGTATACATTGGGCGGTCCAGAAATATGTCATGTGTTTCTAAGGAAACCGCCACGCATGCTCAACATTAAAAAAACGATCATCTCAGGGCAGAGGTATTTTTCTCCCTGACCAGCAACTGCCACTCTGCCCTATGGAGGGGAAGAAAACTAACCCCTGCTCACAGGGTACCAGATGTGTGCAATGAATTAGCTGTTGCACAGATTAAGCAAAAATTCACAGCCAATCAGAAACAAGAATTTTTTATAAATGTGTTAATAATAGAAAATGATTCAGATTTTTAAAGTCAATGTTGAATTTCCTATATTTAAAAAATGGTGTGATTCCACTTTAATAACTGAGGAAACAACATGCTTCTAAAAGCTGATTCACACTTGACATAAGCATAAGCATAGATATAAGCATAGACATAAGCATAAGAATTATTATGTTGTGCTGGTTCACACTTGTATTTTTTTCTACATAAACATAAGCATTATAAAAAAATGGATTTTTTTCCATTTTCTTATGCTTATGCTTATGTCAAGTGTGGACCAGCCTTAAGCCCTCCTCCCATGGGGATGTTTTTGGTTTTTACAAGAGTGTTTGTCCACCTCAATGATGAGAGTACTAAACGTAGGAGAAAAACGAAAAAACAAAAGAATTTAGTGTCCTTTCAACTGATGCCTGTAAGAACAGGGGCGGTAAGGGGTTTTCGCATGAGATCGTGAACTTTTTTATTTTTATTTTCATGATCTGTGATGAGCATGTTCTAAACGTTGTGAATTGTGAATTTTCTTGAATTTGAACTTTTCATAATTTGCGTGAGCCATACCGCCCCTGTAAGAATATTTCTCAGGTTAAATGGAATTGCCTGTTTGTGAACACTGAAGCTGTTTAATGCTTTTAGATATAGATAACTTTTATGTATTGGGTTTTTTATACAAGCATATTCAATATTTTTATATGGAATTGTAAATAAAGATAGTTTTTTTGTTATACAGTAATTTCCTGTAGTCAAACATAAGGCAACAATGTCAGGCTTGTTCATGCATTTCATCTTAGGATCACTATCGCCTTTGTTTTGTTTTGTAATAGTGATAAACACTATTAAATGAACTTGCCTCACCAATGATCAAATTGGAATTTAGAAGTTGATTTTTACGGAGGAGAAAAAATGGAGAACCCGGAGAAAAATTCTCAAAGCACAGGAGAGAACCAACAAACATATGACAACAAGCCCGCAGGACTCGAACCCGTTTTGCATTGGTGAGAGGCAAGCGCTCTCATCGCTACATCACCCGTGTTTTCCATTATCAATCCCACAATGCATCGCACATGTAATGATCCTCTAAGTTAAATTTTTTTCCCAAGGCTGACAAGGAGTGGCGGTCCACACGATTGACCATTAATGTTGTGACATCGGTGGATTGAGCTATCACTGGAAGCACAGAAGTCATGTCTATCTTAAAGTTAACCAAAACAATTTTTCGTCTTCACCGAAAGAAGATTTGCGAAGCCATTTTGTGGTTGTAGCTCTGAGAAGAAGTGGCTTAAAGACCAGAAAAACTTGATTGCACTGCAAAAATAGTCCTTCAGTTCCATAGAAAACACTTCATAGAAGGTACAATCATTGATGTTAACTAAGATTTCCTAAAAATATCGACACCAAAATGCGTAAAACTCTCGATACGGTAATACAAAAGAGGGTCGCCATTTTGAGATATTGAAATATTTGGACAGAAATACTTGAACTGTGGTTGTTTTTTGGTGTTTTTACTACATTTTACACTTTGATCATCTTTGTCTTCATTACTAGCAAGAGAAAAGTGATATTTGACGTTTTGAGTTTTTGTTTTTCAATCCCATTTCAAGAAAAAAGACTAAATATGCATAGCTTTCCAATAAAATTTGACGGCCAGCGAACCGCTCGCGCGAGGTTGTGACGTAAAAAAAAGATTCCATGAAATCTCCCATAGGGTGTATATTTTGGGGTTTAGTCTTACCTGGTGTTGCGTAATTGACGATGTCGGTCTAATTAGTGAGCGTCTAATTAGTGTCGGTCTAATTAGTGCGCGTCGCCGATTCGGCATCATTTTTGCTTTTGTTTATAAGCCTATTGTACGGTGTCGGTAATTTGATTGAGCGGTTGAGTGGATTCTGCTCAAACCACAGGCAGCCCAAACAATCCATTTAAAGCTATTTTTACAGTAAATGTATGGGACGATATACAACGTATTTTTTGTTGAAATAAATTTGAACATACCTTGGTCCTATGTTATTGTTAAAGGTATTTGATGTCATTCTGGGTGGTTTTTGGCCGTTTTAGAGCGGTTTTTTTTAAAAACAAGTATTGCGTGACGACCCTAAGAGCGTCTCAGTAGGAGGCTACACGATTATAGCCATTATAGCACCAGGACGGGAGGACGAGGACGGCGACGTAAAGTCCGAGAAAGAACTAGGTCGAGATCGTCGTAGGTTTTCACGCAACGTAACACTTAAGCACCAGGACGGGAAAACAAGCTAAACTTCACCAAATCAAAATACTAACGTGACGCCAGCTCGTTTTCAAGACGGTTTTTGGTGCGCGCGCCGTCGTCCTTGCTGCTGCAGTCCTCGCTAGAACGTGAAAAAGCACCAAGTGACGTTCTGGAGAGGACGACAACGGCAAGGACGACGGCGCGCACTCGAAAAACCGTCTTGAAAACGTGCTGGCATCATCGTCTACCGTCGCTGTCCGCTCCTGTCGTGAATCTTAAGGTCTCTAATGTTACATGACGAGAGGACGGACGGCGTTCTCGACCTAGTCCTTTCTCGGACTTGACGCCGTCCTCGTCCTCCCGTCCTGGTGCTTAAGGTCCCTATTGTTAGTTTGGCACGGCTCAAGATATAACTTGAGAATTTAGATCAACGAGCTCACTGTCTATTAGTACACGGTCTATACAACCATGAAAACTCGCATCGTTTCTCAAACACCAGAAGAAAAACTTGGTCAAAGTCAGTTGAGAGGTAAAATACTGACATCTCTCGAAGACAAGGTGGGATTTACAGTTAGCCATGTTAACCTATCACACGACGATCAAGGTCAACTAGCACCTCTGCACGATGGACATAACCATATCTATTACTGCATTGAAGGTACAGTATATATCTGAGCAACTAGCGTATTAAAGAATCATTGGTTTTCTAAACTGAAGTACGCCTATAGTGTACTTTATTCTCTCTGCCATTTTTGCTTTGCAGACTCGATTTTTTACGCTCAAAAATTTCGCCATTTTGAAAAAATATTTTAAAAATAAGCACCACCATCAGAAAGAGCAAGCAGAAATATGTATTTTTGGAAAGTTTCATTGGTATGAATAGAATTCAAGTGAAGCTATTTGGGATCAAAATTACAGAGATTTGTATGTGTTCAGTGATCTGTTTCCTTGCTAGCATCGTTGTGGTGTTTTTCACATTTTAAAATTCTCATAACTTCTCAAGAATTAAATATTTTTGTCTCAAACTTTCTAACTTTGTTGATGTCATTCTAATCTATAATGTTAATGTAGCGGTAAAATTATGATAATAAAGGAGCGGCCATATAGACCATTCGAAAAATAGCCGCCTTCATTTACATATTTTCTAAATTTAATGCCTCGTGCTTCCATTGCTACAACTAGGCCTGATTTGAATAAATATTGTATATATTACATAACATAGAGTGAAGGTATTAAACTGTGAAATAAAAATTGCTTGTTAAAGTGTAATAGTCAAATAGACACAAAAGAAAACAATAGAATTAGGGTCTACTAAAGTGTATAAGTCTAATATATATTTCACGGGTTTATTGACCTCACTCTATCATGTTTTTAGTAATTGCGTGCTAAACCAGCTGTAAACCTGTTTCGTAGATCTTGTACAGGGTATTCTTACTGACATGCGATATGTGAATCAAGTCAGTAAAGCGAGAATAAATAATTGACCCAGGTCCGCACATCACGTACAGAGCGAGAGGACCACCGACACCCAAGGCAACTACCAGAATGCTTTGTTAGTATATTTGTTTTTCTGCAATCAAATTTCTATTCCCTCAAATGAAGAGTACTGACTACGGTCTAGAAGCACTATTTTTCCAAACTTCAGTTGAAGCTCGATTTCTTGGAATTGATTTGGACTTTACCGGCCAAACTTTGTGACCCACACATTTCTTTTATTAGTACTATATATCTTTCTTCGTATTAGGTAGGAAATGCTGAATCTAAGATCATATTATAATTTTCTAGGTAAATGTTTCATTACCTTGGATGACGATGAAAAGACGACATTTACAATGACCGGGGATACGTTGCTTGCTCTTTCCTCAACTACAAAGGCACGCTTCCAAGTCCTGGAGGCTTGTACCCGCATGGTGGTCGTATCTGTGCCCGGGTTACCCGATATACAGCCCATTCCCTACTTTCTAAGCTTGAACAGCATCTTGGGAACGGATAGGGAGGTTGACTTCAAACGTGGGACCAGTAGAAGGTTCTTGAAGCAAGCTGACGGTTTCAATATTACCATCACCAACACGATGCCCACTGCCAATATTCTATGTCCCATGCACTATAGGAACCACATTGAAGCAAATTTCTTTATCAGAGGTAGTGGAATTTACTCATGGAACGACAACACAGAAAGCTTGGAGTTTGACGAAAAAGATCCAGTGAAGAAAGATGGTATAATGTACCTCTTGGATAAGCACGATGCCCATACATTGCTCATTAAAGAGGAAAATAGTCAGATAATTTGTGTATTTTTTCCAGCTTTGAGAGGTGATGAGGTTCATAATTTCGATGACAGCTCTCAGATATCATCGTATTAAACACAAAAGAAAAAGACGAGTCATTTTATAGACCCCGCCTTTGATGTCAAAGCAGCTCAATTTGAAGGACAAAATAAAAGAATTCCAATGATTGTGTTTTCAAATCCAGGACATTTTAATTCTCCTCGATTGACTAATTCTCCATATTCGAAAAGGGTCTATTACCACTGTTATTCTTGACTACTAGACTCATGCATATATACAGAATTAAGCCTGGTTCACACTAACGACGCTACAAGCATAAGCATAACGACATACGCACGCACAGATAGTCTTTCATAGTCAGTTGACCCCTTCATATTTGGACTTAGAAAAAACCTACTAATGGTCTATCACCAATCGAGCCCTGTGATTGGCTGAGCTACTAGGGGTCTATTAGTGATAGACCTCTAGTAGCGAAAAGCGCCGGTTTTGAAAACCAAAAAAAATATATTTAAAGCAAAATCCAAAACTTTTTGCATCCTTTTATTGGACCGATTAGTAGGTTTTTACTAAAACAATTAGACCTCTCGCCCTCATGGCCTACGAGTCAATAGCCCATTCGGCCTTCGGCCTCATGGGCTATTGACTCGTAGACCATTCGGACTCGAGGACTAATTGTTAAATAGACTTTCAAAAGTCCTTCTTAGCGGCCCCATTTTAAGTGATCTTGGCTTGTTGCAACGCGCGTTAAAAAGAGCGGGGAATAAAAGGAAGTGACGTCACTGATAACTTCACGTGAGGATATTGAAAATATATCATTGAGGTCCAGGATGTAGTTCGTATGAAAAATACGAGTGGCGTATTTCCGGGTAAAACCGTAGTGTCTATATTCGGTTTCAAAAGCATTCAAATCAAACGTAATACGTAACAGGGGAAAATCAATTCCCCCCCCCCCCCCCCCCTGCACGTAATTATTAGTACTGGGGTAATCACATCTGGCATAATTAACTTCAAAGGGCAGCGACGATGTCCATGGAACCCTTACTAACGAGATCATTAGGGTAGCCGTACGTACGTAATTAATAATGGTAATTGAACTAATTAAGTGGAGTGCAATTTGGTCTGATATCAAACGCGCGATGACAAAATCACACGACCGCGTAGCGGGAGTGTGATTTGTAATCGCAAGTTTGATATCAGACCAAAATTGCACGACACAAAGTTCAATTATCACTTTATCATATCCATTTTGAAATCATACTAGATAGACTATAAATTTGTGATAAGTACAAAAGTATTTATTAATAAGTAGCTGTTAAAATCATCCATTTTGTTTCTTTTTGTAACAAAAAATTGCAGTCAAACTTGAAAAAAGCTACATTTTATGTTCCTTATTTGCTGTAATCTGATTGGCTGATTACATACAATCCTGTAATCTGATTGGTTACCTTTTCTAGTGTTGCATTGTGATTGGCTGACAAAAAGATGCGATTCGGACTTAAAATAGTGCGATTCGGACTCAAAATAGTGCGATTCGTGCTTGAATCAATCTATACTACTGAGAGCCAATCAGATTACAGGATTTGCTAGTGATTTCAAAATGGATATAATAAAAGCGGGAAATACACGTTGCGCTTCATCGGCCCGACACCATCGAGAAGTAAATCGTGCGTGTAGTTTAAAGCCCGATTCGAAAAAAATTGACTCGGCCCGATTCACGAAATCTGTACCACTGTCACAGATTATCTCATTTTGGCCCGAGTTTCCCCGAGTTTCACATTAAATCGGGCTTGAATCGGGCTTGAATCGGGCTCTCTAAACTACGCGCACGATTTGCTTCCCGACATATTCTGGTCAAGAATCGGGCCGACAATCGCAGCGGGTAGATGGGCTTTAATAATGAGGAATCCGAAATTCGTTCTTTATCGAACATCCTCAGAGAACCGGACTCCTAAGATTCTATTTAAATGGTGTCTGTCTGTCCGCAGGAATCCACCAAGCCGATTGAACCCCACGGGCTTTCCTCCCTACTGCCATGCCACTAAAAAATCTTGCTAGAGGGATATGTTATAGTTCTGTATTATAAGCTTAGAAAAATGGCTCCAGTTTGGTGAAAGTAAATAAAGCTACGATGGTTTTTATTAACGCTCAGTTAAGTTCAACATTTACTTGACGTACGTTTCTTTGCGTCTCTACTGAAAAAGAATCGAAGTTGAAACACGTATGCGATCAGCTAGTTCACGCACTGAGGATCAAGGCATGAAACTAGCTCTTCCTTGATACGTCGATTCTAAATATGGCGATTCTTCACTTTTCTATTTAAAATTCGTCAATCAAAATTTTTATCAGTATATCACTTTTACCTGAAAGATCATCCAAAAGTGAGTGAACAGGGGAAGTTTCAATGCCGTGGCATTTTTTTCTTTTAAGTTATTATGGAATGAATTTACAGATATAAATATGAGATTTTGCTGATCAATACTGACTAGCCTCGCTTTGGTGTCATTTACACACTTTACAACAATATATTTTATCTGACCAATCATTAATCAGTACTCCGTTACAGGGACAGCGGAGCCGAGGGAACTGGCGGGGCTTTTAAAAAGCAACCCCCCCCCCCCCCCCCCCACACACACACACTTTTTCCCCATTAGCATACTAGGCTTCTATATTCTCATCTTACCTTCCCCCTACTTTTCCCTTTAATTTGCATACTAGCCTCCCTCCACCCCACTTTAAAATGCGCTCCGCCTTCCCTACGTTATCCCCAACCCCTTCTGAAGCAAGTCTAGCTAATGTTATATATACATAAAACATGCTTTTACTAATGAGAAATTTCAGTGGAACCAGTTTCAGGCACTTACATTTGAATATGCATTATGTAGATCTCGGGATACACTCGTCACGACACGGGCAGGGAGCACGTTGTCAACAAGTCAGCTCTTCCAACCAACGCTAGATCGCGAGAAGTCGAATGAGACAGCTTGTGCGACCTGCAAAAATGTTTAGGAAATGCGCCAGTCAGAGTAATGACCTAGCTCTTCCACTAAACCATTTAACGGCCTACTATACCTCGGGAATTCGATTGAAACATTCGGGACTAGAGTATTGGCCAATGAAATTAACCCTGGTAATGGTCTATCCCGAGAAGGCTATTGAAACAATGGCGGCCGAGCACCAATTCATTGATTGAAGAGACAGTTAAACACAAGCGTACAGCAGTTTAGAGGGATATCTTATGAACTATTTAGTGTGATGAGCATATGGATTAAGTTCCCTTCGGCAGGCAACCGATTCATTTGGTCGACGTTCTTGGGATGGAACAACAACACTAGGCCTGTTTTGGTACAGGTTGTCATCGAACCTGCCTTCAAAGATGCTTGTCGGCTTGTTGTACAAGCCATAGGCGGTGTTACCATGGTAATTCATCATCGGTTGGCATGGTGACGGAAAAACAGGATACATTGGGAAGCAATAGACTGGCTCAGGGCAGCAGAAGTGAGGCAAGCTACTACTTCCTCTTTGAAGGAAACTCAGCCTATAAGCTTCTTCTTGGTTCTTTGTCTTTTGACGAGCTCTTCGATTCTTAAACCATATCTGAAAAAAGGTTAAACCAGTTAATAGCCGGACTCTTCTACTTTGAGCGTAACTTTTTCACGCTATCTAAGGCTGGCCTTACACGGAATTATCATTAACTGACAATCGGCCTAAAATCTAGTAGTTAACTGCAGGAAAAATAGCCTTAAAATTAGCAGTTAAGGCCCGGTTTAGACGCCGAATTTCACAAGCCGAATCTAATACAAATGAGCAAAACCTATTGTTTGAATTCATGTGCATTAGATTCGGCACATGTGAAATTCGACGTCTAAACCGGGCCTAACTGACAAATGAAAGTTAACTGTAAACTGACATTTCTGTTATCTTGGTTAAATATTATGGCCAGAGCTTGTAAAATTCAATCAGTAGTTAATTGGCAATTGGCCAAAAAAATAGTAGTAGTTAACTGACAATCCGGTACCCCCATTGGCACCTTCACCAAACAGAAGCAAAAAAAGAAAAAAAGGAACTTAATTCGGCTCTGAAATTGGCAAAAAAAAGTCGAACAAGATCTATTAAATCTAAGGCCGAGAAATCATTGTCATCTGAGCTATAAATACGACATAAAAGTATTCGTTACGCACTCGGTAGTTATATTAATAGGAAGATGTAATAATAGTTAAAGCTGTTACCTTGACAACCTCTTTATCAAGCGCCAACTCCCGTGCAATTGCAGCCAGCTGTTCAAAATCTGGGTACTGTGTTGATTCGAAGATCTTCTTCAGCGTCTCTGTTTGATAAGCGCTGTAACGGGTTCTTTTATTCTTGACAATATGGCCTTCACCTGATAACAAAAATATTGTTTTAGTCGGGTCCCTTTGGCTGGATGAGGGTTCGTTCGATTGCATGATAGATGCCAATAGACTTCGCCTGATAACCATGGGGTATAGCACCCTTCCAAATGCTCGATCATCAATCTCCGGACCTCACCGAAAAAACTCAGTCTTTGCTATGCCATTTTAAGCCCGCTAATGAAGTCTGCACATGACAGCAGCGCGCAGTGCAGTAATTAATCATTTGCATCATCGGCAATATTTGCCGAAAAAATTTCAGCAATTCGAAAACAACCTTCTTTTACTTCTATTTGTGGCTTATCAAATCAAAGTTTTGATTAAGTTTGCAACCCCCAAAATGAGAAATGATATTTTCTTCTTTTCTTTTCGAACGGCGTAGCACTGAATAGTAGCGACGGACTGTATAAAAAAATCGGAGCGACTTACAGTGATGACAACCTCTCGTCAAACCCGCTATGAAGTTTAACAAATTGGTTCATCAAGTTTTTTTCTTCTAATATTTGGATAAAATTGCAATGCACTCTGAAAAATGGTCCATTCTTTTCCAACGTAGCAATAGCAGCGACGGATGTCGTGCAAGAATGGACGCATATGAATAAACAAACTTGCCGAAGCTGGAATAACACGGTCGGTACCGGACGAATTTCTAACCGCTCAAAAATTTGGCCAGCACATACCATTTACATGAAACCGTCTCAGTCTTTAATTTGCAGGGCTAGGAGTTTGAATTTTTGTCCGGATAGGCAGTTTCGTGTACTGAAACGGAACGCCTAAATATACAACTTTTTGAAGGGTTAAAAATTCGTCCGGTGCCATGTAAGGCCAGCCTGAGCTGAAAATGAAAAAGAGACAGTTATTTTTACCTGACATAGCGGTGTCCATAACACTTGAGCTGTTCATCCTTCGCTTCTTGTGTGATGACAGGTCGTAAAGACTTGGGTAAGGGATCTGTGTTGCTCCTGCATTTTCTGCAGAATTCCCTAGCGTAGAGGTACTGGTGGAGGTCATTTTTCACCCAAAGCAAAGCTAAGCCTAATAGCAATTCTATTTTCCTGTATTTCTTTCGAGTCGAATCTGGACGAGGTCGGACCTTCACTTGCAAGAGCAACTGGACAATGAACTAACCACAGCAGAAATCTTGAAGGAATGAATAACTCAGCTCCTTGAAACGGATATTTTGTTGCTTCTTTGACGCAGGTCAAAAAATAATTTCGGCAACACTAATTTGTCACATGGTCTGCCGGTTATGCATTACGTCAGTATAGGACTGTAATTTTTCCAAAAGAATTCTCCTCTAACTAAGCACTGACAAACTTTAGTTACTGCAAAGCATAGTTGTGCTATTATTGTATATTTTCTTAAAAGGTCGCTCAAAACTTTTTAGAAGTAGAGAATAACAGGGTTCAGGCGGCTCTCTCTCTAAGCCAATATCAAACACACCCCGCTCACGATTAATTAGTACACTACAAAGTCAGCGCTAATTCAACATCAAAATTTATTTGTGAATTTGGGTCGATAATCAATGAACTTCGCAACACTATTCCCGCAATGCGGAAAATATGCATGAAGGTACCTTTACTTGACTGGCCTAAATACATAACGAGACGCTCTAAGAGCGTAAACTTGGTTGCCTGTATTATGCACAGGGCCAGAACACACAGAACCAAACAACTTGACCTATCTGCTATAACCTATCATCTAGCGCTCGATATAGATTTTTAGGCTTGAGTTACCTCTCAGTCTGAAATCACGATCTCGCAGCTCAAGGTGTTTCTCTCCTGAGCCGCCATTAAACTAACTTCCCTTTGCCGTTTGATTCTTATGAAATTTAAACAAAATATTCTACTTAGATTGAAGTTTATAAAAATGTAAATTTTAAAAAAATTGGCACTAAGATAGCGGCGATAAACACGAATCGTTGAATTTACCCAAACGGCCTAAATTCTGAGCGATTACGACGGTACCGACGGTACCTAAAACTTAACCTATGGTGTATGGGAAACAAAGTGTCTGAAAACTAGACTGAAATTTTATCTGACCGATTTTGAGTAAATCCAAAAAACATTTTGAATCCGTGATTTTGCATGCGTATATGTGTATCCATAAGCTGCTTAGTTTGGTTTAATTTTTTAACATCCTTACTTCTAAACACGACAAAATGTTCCTTTAACTTATAATTTGATATCTTGAAAACTTTAAAGAATTCATCCTTTTCGTTTTGAGAACTGATTAATTTTTTTAAAGGAGAACACAGTTTTTTTGACTGAGTACCTATTATCATAGTTTTAGCTAGCGTTTTAGCGCTTTTCCTTGATATTTCAAGAACCGCAGGATAGATATTTTTTAGATTTCGTGATCGTTTTTTCATGTTATGAACAACAGTATCTCAAAGTTTCATCTGGATTGAAACATTTTAAAGAAAGGCCTTTACCGTATTTTAGTGTAAATATGAGTTCGGAATTGATGATTTACATGAAACTGGGACATCATTTGAGTACGTGCTGCAAATCATGCTGCGCACTCTCCGGGCTCTGTCTGATTACCGCGCATGCTCACAATCTAGTTCCCAGAGCCTACGTTTTTCTTGTGGGGTGAACACTTGTTTCCATAGCCTAAACTGCATCCGTGCAATTTGTACGGATACTGATGCTATGTCACGTGATTAGTCACACTGGCCAGTTTTTGGCGTAAATTTTCTGTTACATGGAGCTCTAGTGTGATTTCTTGAAAAACCTCACTAGTCGATACCTCAGAGAAAAGAAGAAAAATGTTTAAGATACTAGTCATTAACTAAGGAACGGCGGGCAGTAAGAACAAAAAATAAAATGGTTTATTTTTTGTTCAATTGTTGTAACCCTTGACTTCTATGAGAAATTTGAACACTTGCTTTCCATCCTCCTTCCCTTTTAAACAGATATTAGTTTCTACAATTCGTTGTTTACAAACACTGATGTCATGGATGATCATACTTGCAGGGCCATAGCAAGGTCAAAAAAATTATTAGGGGGGGCAGGGGCCTGGGCTTTCCAGGCCCTTCTCCAAATAGCCAAAATTGAGCTGAGCCTAAAATGTTTTCATATCTAAACAAGAAATTTGAGCTTATTTCAAAGGAATATATATTTATACTTACTGTACAAAATCCAATATTGTTAAAAAGATTTATGCTAGCCTTGTTGCTGCATCCAATCTTGGCTCTGAATTTATCAATGTTAAGTGTTGTGGTACCTAAAACAAGGAAAAGCTGAAACGTTCTAGATTACTCCAAACAGGTGCAGTATTGATAAGCACTATGAATATCAATATTGTAATTAAGAATCATTATTATTATTATTATTATTATTATTATTATCATTAGTAGTAGCAGTAGCAGCAGCAGTAACAGCAGCAGTAGCAGTAGCAGTAGCAGTAGCAGCAACAGCAGCAGCAGCAGCAGCAGCAGCAGCAGTAGCAGCAGCAGTAGCAGCAGCAGTAGCAGCAGCAGTAGCAGCAGCAGTAGCAGCAGCAGCAGTAGCAGTAGCAGCAGCAGTAGCAGCAGCAGTAGCAGTAGCAGTAGCAGTAGCAGTAGCAGTAGCAGTAGCAGTAGCAGTAGCAGTAGCAGTAGCAGTAGCAGTAGCAGTAGCAGTAGCAGTAGCCAGAGCAGCAGCAACAGCTATTGGTAGTAACTAATATTATTATATAAAGTGCTCATAATTTTTAATACCATGTACTCATAGATACACATGACAAAAGCAAAAGACTTTGTGCATGAACACTGATCCTTATTATTATTGACATATCTCTAACTATAACTATATCCATTCTATAACCGTTACAGTATCTTGATTGTTTCTTACCATAATGCATCATTATGTAAACAGCTTCTTTTCCAAAGCCTTTTCTTCTACAGGAAGGTTCTTCAAAATATGACATTAAAAATATAATATTTATAAATATGTTTATGCACCAAGAAATGAAGTTGTAATTGCAAGATGTACTAATAGTCTGATTCCAAGTAGTGATGATCACTGTCAAAAGTTTTGCAAGACTCCTGCACAGACATAGAGCATTGCATGATGGCGTGACAAACCTAAGAACGTCTGCAAAGAAGGCTAAAGTTCTGCAGGCATGAGGCAATTTTGGACAAAAGGATTTGTTTGTTTACATTTTTACTCAAAACTGCCTTGGTGACTCATTCTGACCCTTGATGGTACAGAGATTCTTTGCACTAACTTAATGTCTACCTGCTATCATAATTTCCAGTTCAGCAGTATTTGGTTCATCGCTGTCATTGAAAAATAGATTAACGTCACCAGCCATGCTGTCTGATTTAAAGAATTAACAAGTACATTATGAAATTACTATTCAGCCACTCTATAACTGTTAGGGAAAATGAAGAGGGAGGGGCTGTGGGATGGAGGCTATAGCGCTAGTTGATGTTTACAAACCTTAGCATTGTGATGTTAATATGCCAACCATTTTCACAAAAGCTCTTCACAAGTTACTCTGTTTCATCAGACAATCAATCACTGGTTGACCCATGAATAACAAAAGTTACATCACAGCAACTAGCACTATAGTAGTGTGTACTACATTTTTTGATCTTAGCCCCCCCCCCCCCCCCCCTGTGACATCACAGGTTATTTTTAAAAGGGGACAGAATGTTGAAGAACAATAAGAATTTGGACTCATTCTACTCTGTAGCTGAATTGAGAGCTCTGGCATGTCTGGTTATAACATTTTGTAATAAACCAGTGTTTACTAGTACTACAATATATTCTGTATTTGATGGCTAGTCTACTATATTTTCTGATTGCCATGTGATTAAAGCCCATGAAAACAAAGCATTCTAAGTTAAGCATATCATATAGTATACTAGGTCAAAATAATGAAACAATAATTAATAGATAATAATTACAAACCAATTTCATTTTGATCAGTGTCCATCCATTTTCTTTTGTCCAGTATTATAAAAGTGCACTCTATAAATACAAAAAAGCTGTTTACATAAAGACAGCCCTAGTCTCCTTATGCAGCTACTAGTAGTGTCATCACACAACTTGGGGGAGAGAGCATTGCATGACAACACTAGAGCTGTTTTCGTATGAGTGGGGAAAATATAGTACTGACTTAAAGCAAGTACACAGTTTGGCATGCCGTAACACTGAAATGGCTTCCCATTGTTTTTCAGTTCATCCAATTCATCCAATAACAAAACATTGTTACGGCTGAGGTAAGATACAGAACAGCTACAGTACGTATGGGTATGTACCAATCTGCCATACCCTTTCCCACTCATGCAAAAACCACTCTAACATCAGCTGTGTAAGAGACAAAGGGAGCCAGTATATGTAGGATAATAGGGAAATCATATAGGAAAAACAAGAGGGTGTACAAAGAAATTATACTGTGATTTTGCTTGATGTTTTTCTTCCCGATTTTTTTTCAATAAAAACAAACTTTTTTCTAAATTGGGCTCCCTGTGGTCCAAGGTGGGGGGGCAATAATTATGCTTGGCTTGTCATGCGCAAAGGTTTCTATGTTAGGCTCCGTGCTAAATACTCATTTGTTCGTAATGGGAGAATATAATAAATTTAATTTAGCATGGAGCTTCATACTGAAACCTTTGTGGGTGACAAGTGAAGCATATCTTGAAGTGGGCTATTGAAAAGAACATTATCAATGGACCTAAATATCAACCTAGGCATGATTTTTTCTATTCGAGATCACAGGTCACTCTCTTGAGAATAATTAAGATTCTTTGTTTGAGTTGTTTTCTCATGCACAACCATCAAACAGAGAAATGATACTCTTGGGAATGACACAAGGTCTGTGACGGGAAAACATTACACCATATATATATATATATAATTACTAAAGAGATGATAACTAGCAGTAAGCTAGTGTGGGCTGCGACGGTGTTTCCAATGAAACAGTTGTGATAAAAAGTTAAATTTTACACCGTAAAAAATAAGAGAGATCACTTACTGACGTTTCGGACATTTACTCCGACGAAAGACTAGCGTCCGAAACGTCAGTAAGTGATCTCTCTTATTTTTTACGGTGTGAAATTTAACTTTTTATCACACCATAATAATTACTAGCTCATAGCTTTTTTAATTTATTGTAAAATAATTATAATTTTCATTTTCAAGTTTAAACATTTTTATAATACATAATTGTAAAATTTTTATGAATATTATTATAAATAATTATTATTAGTCTTAGTATAGCCAAATTGATAAGTTTGTAAATAATAAATTGTAATTAAGTAGTTTTATTGAACAGGGCCCCTATGGATACCAGCCTATGGCTGAACGGGCTACCCTGTATAAATAAAGTTAACTTCAACTTCAACTTCAACTAATGAAGATGAATTAGGTTAGATCTATTAGAGCAGATTTCGTATGAGTTTGAAAAGTCATGGCACAGAACACGGTTACGGTGCAGTACGGACACTGAATGTTGAATGTTTTCATACATTGTCATGGCAAAGCGCAGTCAGCTGTGCCATAAGTTTTTTATAGTCATACAGATTAACTCCCCTATATATAAATGCATGACAAACATTATATTAGTCCAGACTTTTTTAGCCTGATTTGGACTGAGAGAATAAAGTCTTTATAATAGTAAACTTAACAGATTTCCGATGATTTACGGCTACGCCTCGTGGGTACATAACATTTTGACCAACTTTTGATGTCATATCGTGGTAAATAAAAGGACATACCACGCAAAATCATCAGAAATTTGTTTTTTACCATAACAAACTCAAATAAAAGATCCAAAAGTGAAGAAAAAGTTTGAAAAAAAAAACAACATTTGAAGCGCAAGCTTGCTCCTTGAGCGAGCGATTGGTCATTTATCGGTATGTCCTCTTATTTACCACGGCTCTCGACCAATCAGTGCGTGAGAAATTTCACAGTTATGTCAAAAATGTTTATTGCATAAATATAAACTCTTGATCTATAACTCACTGTGTTCATCTTCGTACCAGCTTCTCTGCATTTCATATTCTTGAGATAGGGTTAATCTTTCTGATGCTGTTTGCTCAAGTAGTTCTGGTGACTGCATCCAATCATGATACCTACAAATATTCAATACACATATAGACCTATATATCCTAATATTTATATAATACAATGGTTTTGAGTGGCATTCAATGAATTACCCCATTCATGAGGCATTTATATTCTAATGTGTGGTTCCAAAAAATATCCATACTCCACCATGGAGGATATTTGAAAAAGGATCCCCATGCATCCCTCAGGAATATCCAATTTTCTTCCATACAAACCTTGTAATTTTGTTTTTTCTCTGGCTCCCATTCACTGGGAATTTCTTGTTTCCTCCAGGGTATGGATATTTTTTGGGAGTCCACACAATAATTTCTAGCATACAAAATTATAAAATATGATTAATTTTTGATAAGTGGGATACGTAGATTCCATTGTTTGTCATGCTGAAAGCCCAGTCTTTATCCATATCATTTCACATCATTTGAAAATATATCTATACTGCAATGCCTGGGGAGAAGGAAGAGTGAAATACTGCTAAGTATAAAACAGCTTTCTTGCAAATTATCTGATTGGCTGTACTTTCAATGGTGTGGGATAAATTCATACATAAATTTGTGTATAGAGTGCAAACAATGTATCCGTGAAATACAAATTACTAAATAGTACAAAATAGTGCTAATTAAACAATAGAAAACAATAGAATTTGCATAAAACTGTACTATTTAGTATAACTAATGTTTCACGGATATATTGTTTGTACTCTATCTATCTTGTTTACAGTAAGCCATACTTTGGTACATGTTCTTCTCTGTAAGGAACCAGCACCACTTTATCTCCAACTAAAACAGTTGAACTATTGATCTTCATCCTGGGTGGCTGGGTGGTCGCTGGGTGGCTGGGTGGTCGCTGGGTGGCTGGGTGGTTGCTGGGTGGCTATACTAAATTTTAAATCCTACTCACGTGTCGCAAATGTGACCATATTTGTCACCAGTCTTTTTCAACTTTTGTGTCAGTGTAGCTAGTGCTCAGTCTACTCACCGGAAGTCTTGTGACCAGTTCATTTGTCACATAAACATTCAGACATTAAGGTGTTAGGTTCTGATCGCAGGTATTTCCTCATTATAAAGTTTTGATTCCCTAAAAACGGTTCGATTTACGAAAGAGAAGTGATAATGGCTGCCGTTACAGAGACTGGAGAGCTGTATTCATCTCCGGTAAGTTTTAAAAGGAGATCATGAGCTGTAGAACTCCATCATTTCCACATCGCTTTACACAGTCATCCAAAACTTTCGCCTCTAGCCTTTAGCTTTATTTTTTAGCTTTCTTTTTCATTCCTTAAGACTTGTCTTAAGAGTATTTCTGGTTTTTGAAAATTGAAATTCCTAAATCAGAGAGTTTTAAAGCTGTTATCTCAATCCTTTATCAAACATATAATTCAACTCCTCGACCTTAAAAGCCGGTAAAACAAGTCCTCGTCAACACTGTTCATTTTCTTGCATTTCTAGGTTGCTTTTATTTATATCTTCAATCTTATCATTGGTGTTGGAGCTCTAACGATGCCTAACGCTTTCGCTGGCGCTGGATGGCTTGTCTCTCTGGTTTTGATAGGAGCATTAGCATCTATGAGGTAAGATGCGAGCTAAAAATTAAGCTTACTGATAAAATACTGATAATTTGCAATAAATAATTGAACCATTATTAGTTCATGATCTTTCGAAACAAGAAACAAGAATATCGAAACAGCTAGATGTTTGAGAAATACGTAAACAGTGTTAGAACAATGAATTCAAAGGAAAATTGTTTTTTCTTAGATGATAATATTATTTGTCAATCTCACATGACAGGCACAAGGTAAATAAAGTAATGAGTAATCAAGTCCATGATACTTGACATCGTCAATAATAAGTTGTTTACTCATTAAGACCCAGTGAATTTACGCATTAAGACCCAGTCAGCCCTGAAATAGAACCATTATAATAATGTAACTCATATACTGTAGTACCACATCATGAGGAGCTTATAATTTTTTATGGGTTCAAGAGGTATTATAACAAAATTATAAACGACTACACTTGCGCCTGGCATGCTGCAGGTTAAAATGCAAGTGATTACCATAAATGTCAAAACCCCTAGGTAGGGGTAAGGAGTAATGCCAAAATCCCTATCTTTGGGAATATCCCTCATGATCATAATCATATTTATATAGTAAGCCCTGCCCTAGGCCTGATTATTAAAGCTAATGTCGAGTTTACCATGTGGTTGCACTAGCTCACCACCACCATACCCACACTCACCTTCTAGCTGATCAGTTTGACTAATGCAACAAGAACAACCCTGATCCTAGCTCTATATCCCTCCCATAACACATGTACATATACACTCATCCCCTATGAGCGTATTCCTATATATATATATACATACTCATGATGCTCCCAATATATGTTCCTAGCTTTATTACAGCAACATTTATGGTAGAAGCAATGGCTGCAGCTAATGCACTGCTGAGACTAAAAGCCAAGGACAAACTGGTATGTTCATTTTGTTTCTAACAGGGCTCTCTTTAAACTAGCTTTGCTAAATGTGATGTCCCTGTATAAATATTGTTAAAACAAAATAAATAAATAAGTATGTACAACTTAGCTAATTATATCTAAGATTAAGCAAAAATCAACCATTTCATGTAAGGGATTGCTGCATATCAAACAAGTAAATTAAACTCACATTTGGGTTTATTTAATTTCAACTTTGAACAAGTGAATCATTAATAAATTCAGACTTAAAATAATCATGGTAGGAGTTGACAGTAGTAATGGTAGCAGCACTACATTGTACAACGTAATGCAACACTGACATTTTCTCAACAACCACTACTAGTATGTCACCTGCTAGCTTGATCTCCCTGATTCTGGGGTTTTGCTGGAATTTGTACCAGGAAGTTAAGTGTGCTAGCCATGCATGAGTTGGCCGGTATATACATGTCATAGGGTATAAAATATATACATCTGGTGTTTTTTTTGCATTTATAGGGACAACAAGGTGTTGTCAATGGGTATGTTGAGGAGCAAGCTGATGGTACTAGTAGTGCAAGTGTTGAAGATTTTAACAGCTCAGATGAGGAAAAGGAGCCATTGATAAGTAAGTGTTGGAAGAGAGACATTGTTATTCTAAAATTATCACAATGTATTGTTTCAGAACTTATATAGATTATACCATTCATCTAGCTAGGGTATTTTATGATCTAAAAAAATTAAGAAAACGTGTCTAGTAGGAAGATTTAAAGAAACCTTACTATATAAATGCAAGCATACAATACAGTTGAGCTCTTGTAAGCAACCCCCTCGAGTCACAACTAGAGCTTCAGAGAGTGGTTGCAAGGAGAGCTTCGACTGTAAATTTTGGTTTTAGTTCTCATGCATGCTTATAAGCTTTCACAATTTCCAATAATTAAGACAGAGCTGAAACAAGGTTTGGAATTTCAACTAGGTCATTTTGATTTGCTAGTGTACAGAAGGCCAGCTGAGGAAGGGGGTATTTAATTTCTTAGTCCCGGCCAGCTCACTACTGGCTGAGAACCTATGAAAATCCTGTGAAAAAAACCTGTGAATTTTTTAAATTTCACAGGTTTTTCACAGGTTTTCCTAAAATTCAGACCTGCCATTGAATTCGAAGTCAAGCACTGTTTTCCCTAATAAACTAGAAGTACAGTATGTAGACCAAACTTAACAGATATGGTCTCCTGGCTAAGCAAAAAACAGCCAATATGTCTAATATAGCAGTTCTTGGCATTTTCTTAGCCTCTGGCCTCAAAGGCAATTAGATTCGATGCAGCAAAAGTTTGACATCTGAACTGGGTCTTACATATATACATTTATTATATGAAATAGAGTGTGATATTGAGTGACATCAAAATGATAAAATTGATATCCCCCACTCCCACCAGTGGCCAGTGGGGATACGATTTATATCAACACTGGTGGTGTCAATCAACACTCGAAGATAAAATTCATATCTCCGCACAACCATGTAATATATCCTTTATATATATACTGATACAAAAAATCTTGATTTATAATGAGTGTTGTCATATTTCTGTCACAGCACATGATATATGACATTGAATCATTAATAATATAATAATAATAATTAATAATATTATTCTCTAATTAATTTTTCAGACTTTTCAAAAGTTAATCAGCCTGAAAAACACCTTTATGAAATTACAACAAGAGTTGAGATGGTATGAAGTTGAACTGACATATATCCTTCTCTAAGGATTTAATTTTAATTTTTCCTTTGCTACTTATTAAATATTCTGTCCATTTTTCAGTAATATTCATTTCTTGTCCTTGTTTTTAAGTCTATCCATTGCTGTCTCTTTTATGTCTTTTCTAAATAATCAACTGTAGATAAATTGTATTTTAGGGACAAATGGCCAAGATGTTTTACAGTAAAAGTAAGTACAGTACAACTGACATCAGCTAGGACTGTGATGTTTCTTGAAACCTTAGGTATTACATAGTCAACATGTCCTTCCATGTATTTGAAGGATGTTGATACCTGTAAATAACTTAGAGACTTAAAATTGATACAATTAAGGGGTCTGTTGGATGGGATTGTGGATGGGCGGCCGGGTGATAGATGATAGAGATGACGATGGATGAATGGATGAATGGATGGATGGCAGGATGGTTGGATGGACGGATGGATGGATAGACATATGAATGGATAGATGAATGAATGGATGGGTTGATGGATGGATGGATGAATGAATGGATGGATGGATGGATGGATGGGTTGATGGATGAATGAATGAATGAATGGATGGATGGCAGGATGGATGGATGGACGGATGGATGGATGGATGGATGGATAGACGTATGAATGGATAGATGAATGGATGGATGGGTTGATGGATGGATGAATGAATGAATGGATGGGTTGATGGATGGATGAATGAATGGATGGATGGATGGATGGATGGATGGGTTGATGGATGAATGAATGAATGGATGGATGGCAGGATGGATGGATGGATGGACGGATGGATGGATGGATGGATAGACGTATGAATGGATAGATGAATGAATGGATGGATGGGTTGATGGATGGATGAATGAATGGATGGATGGATGGATGGATGGATGGGTTGATGGATGAATGAATGAATGGATGGATGGCAGGATGGATGGATGGACGGATGGATGGATGGATGGATAGACGTATGAATGGATAGATGAATGAATGGGTTGATGGATAGATGAATGAATGGATGGATGGGTTGATGGATGGATGGATGAATGGATGGATGGGTTGATGGATGGATGAATGAATGGATAGATAGTCAGATAGATTAATGGACAGATAAATAGATGGATGGATGAATGAATGGATGGATGGGTTGATGGATAGATGAATGAACATCTGTGACTGTGTCATATCCATATTATGTTATACAGTATTACAATAATTATCAATGTCATGATATACATGTATGTTTTTCTTCAAGATGGTCTGAGGCTGTTTTATTTGTGCATTGGTCTCTATCTCTATGGTGACCTAGCTATTTATGCTGCTGCCGTGCCCAAGTCTCTGACCAACATATCATGGTATGTACAAGTTATATAATACTAGGTACAAACAAACCCCCGTTTTGAAATCAGGGGTGGCGTACTGTTTCAGGTTTTGTTTGGTTTGGTCTTCATTCGCTTAATCTTGGGCATAATGGTTTTTTTCTAATCCAGGCAAACTTTCATTCACTCAGGAATGAATTTATTTGTTAAACAACGAAGCTAAAAAGGTTTATTGTTTACTAAATGATATTTTTCTTTGTTTCGCTTTAGTGTGAAGTCTCACTCTGATTCGCACTCAATGATAAATCAGTCCAAGCATGTAGCTAACATCTCTAAAACAGATGACAAGTGCTGGGGGGATATTACTACAGACAATGTCTATAGGATATATTTGGTGAGACAAATATGTATAATTATGGTCACTTTGAAGATAATTGGATAAATCTGTCTGTCTGCAGGCCTGTCTGTCTGTCTGTCTGCTGGCCTGTCTGTCTGTCTGTCTGTCATTTCTTAAGTGAAGGATAAAAATGTAGTTTTGTGTTGTATTCTAGTCTTATCACAGACTATTCTTTGCTTCTAGTTGATCTTCACCCTCATTCTTGGTCCATTTACATTCTTCAACCTACAAAAAACCAAGTACCTTCAGATGATAACAACAGTCATGAGGTGGCTAGGTAAAGAAAACCTCTTCTTGATTATGAACAAGTACTGAACTCATGTTGTCCTAGAAAAAGAATAGACTGCCATGTTTTGCAGTCCCAACATTGCTGTTGCTCGGGACTGTTTCCAAGGGCATTTCAGACCATGTGTCATTCATTCCCTTGATCATTGTTTTCTTTTTTAACCTGTAATGACTGTGAAGATAAACTAATATTGATCTTTGCAGTACTTCGGAATGCAGCTCAATTTGGAGGACAAAACAATAGGTTTCCAATTGTCAGGAGATTGAAATTCTTTTGTTTTGTCCTCCAAATTGAGCTGCTTTGACATCACGTGACACGTGATGAGGAAGGAGGGGATGAAGTAAGAAAACATAATCCTCAGCTAAGTAGGTCTGATGCAATCTTATCAGATGATTGATCTTTTTTACATTTTTTTTTTTTCGCAGCATTTTCGATGATGATCATTCTTGCTCTTATTCGCATCAAACAAGGAAAGGGCAAACAAGTCCATGTTAGTGTAGAAGACTTCGGTGGCATCCCTAATCTATTCGGCGTCTGCATCTACGCGTTCATGTGCCAGCACTCTCTCCCATCCTTCATTACACCAATGAAAAGCAAGTCCCACGTCAATAGAATATTTGTATTGGACTTCAGTATCATCCTATTATTCTATTCACTGCTATCCTTCTCGGCCATGTTCGCATTTGGCGACATCCAAGATCTATACACGCTCAACTTCAAGGACTATGACCCATTCATTCATTACTTTCTTGCACTATTCCCAGTTTTTACTCTTAGTACTAATTTCCCTATAATCTCAATAACGTTACGAGACAACCTTAAGAATCTGTTCTATCGCGAAGGACGTCCATATCCTTGGGCGGTTGATAAGATTGTCTTCCCACTTGTGACCATTTCACCACCAATCGCTATTGCATTCGCGACGGACAATCTTGAATTTTTAGTAGGAGTGACTGGTTCGTACGCAGGGACTGGTGTGCAGTATGTTATCCCAGCTACACTAGTATATTTTGCTAGAAAGCAACTAAGAGAGTTGACCAATAGTTATGATAACAAGCACAGGTCGAAGTTTAGACAAAGGT
Organism: Anthopleura xanthogrammica; assembly: GCA_964019055.1. NCBI lineage: Eukaryota > Metazoa > Cnidaria > Anthozoa > Actiniaria > Actiniidae > Anthopleura > Anthopleura xanthogrammica. The sequence goes on along the minus strand of OZ025221.1, from coordinate 7,171,329 downwards.
CGTGGATATTTTTTGTTCTTATATGGGCTTCAATAGGTATTGTATTTATAACGGCCAATCATATCATCACAAGGAAATGATGGAACATTCGTTCCAAATTACTGAGGGGCTGGTTATAATTTGTCGCCTGCGGAAGGGGGAGGGGAGGGGGAGTCGGAGGATTTTTGTTGCAACATAATAAAAATTAACTAATCGGCGCAGAGGCACTATCTATTTTATGACACCCCCACCCCAATTATGGTTGCTACTCTCTCATCTTTGTAAGATCCCCCCTCTGATGCCTGTCGGGTCAATATATAGCTGATCTCCCTCCAGTTGTCTAAAAATCACCCCCCCCCCCCCTAAAAAAAAGAAAAACATCCTCTGACCTGACCCCAGGCGAAAAACAATGACCGGGTCTCTAACTCTCAACTCTGTAAAAAATTTGAATTATTTTAAATTGATGTTTATAAATAAAATAATAATGATATACCTCAATGGTACGTCACTGGGAGGGGTACCAGTATGCTTCCTTTCTTTCTATCTTCCTAAATTTTCTTTTTTATACACACTCTCGACCCCAGCCCTAGTAGCGCGCTCCAGTTATGAAGCATTGGATCACAGCTACAGTCAACGAACTTCACGCTTGAACGTAAAACTTCAATATTCAAAACAATCGAATATTCTCTCCACAAAACCCAGGCATTTTAGGCAATTTGTTATCATTGGTAATTACACTGTTTTACTCCACTTGAATTTGACGTTCCCCAGGGATCTGTACTGGGGCTTCTTCTATTTATATTATACCTTGCACCTTGACAGGATATTATTCTCGGCCATGATTTACAATGCATGTTTTATGCTGATGACACTCAGCTCTATATAAGCATTGATCCCAAAGGCCAAGGGACTGAACTGAATACTCTCTGTAAATGTGTTGATAATGTTTTCATTTTGAATCTACGAATATTCAAATGAATATTCATTCTCGTACCCAGAGCCTTCTCAACTTTCTAACCCTAAAAACATATCAAATTTCATTAGCTGTTGATAATAACATAGCAATGAGCTCTGATTGGTTAATAGGATAAAAAACATACCAACGGAAACCAAGGAAGCCAAATCGACTAGAACGGTTACATACCTTCGAATCTTGAATCAAATCCTATTTCCATTTGTCGAACATATGAAACTTTTGCAAACAGAAGTCATAAGCAAGCCGTTAGTAAGGTTGAGCCGGCATTTTATAGTCAGCGATCCTGAGATAGAGCATGCGCTCTGACGACCTGGTCGCAAGATTCTGGCTTCCGGGCAGTACGGTTTCCCAGAGTCAACGATTTGGCTAATGAGTAGGATCTGGGAACGAGAATGATGAATATTCGAATATTCATTTGAGGACAGCGTCCCCAAAAACCTTACTCATTCTCTCTTATTTTTACGATTTGTGTAAAGCCTGTAAATCAGTCAGTATTTGCCCAAACATTCTAAAACTTGGTAAACTTAATACTTTTAGTGTGGTCTTTCATGTGATGGAGTTTGTTTCTTAATTAGATTAATATTTATAGACTCGTTCCCAGTCCCTTGATCAATTCCGGAAAGGCCGTTAGGATTTGTTCCCGACACATCACACTGATCACAGTCAGATGATCAGACGGCCGACGTTTGCATTACGTTCTGGTTGTTAGCAATGTAAGCGAATTTTTGTATCTCGGAACACAGCCCACTCAAATTCATCATTCTTGTTTCTGCCGGGCTGTAAATGATACCTATGCTGGGCTCCCTGTGTAAAGCCAAGGCGGAAGTATAGTATCATTTCGACTGCATGATGGCTTTGAGTTATTGAACACTTTCTGCTCTTTTGGGGAATTCAACTTGGTTGAACAACTTTGAAATACTCTTTATGATCAAGACGGTTAGATAACATATTTCAAAATACAAGAGATGCTGTGAATCAATGAGCTAATTACGAAACATTGGATTTATTTCCGGCAGATCAGATGATCACCATCAGACGACCGACGTTTGCATGACGTTCTGGTTCCAGTTGGTTTAGCAACGTATGCGAACTTTTGTATCTTGGAATACAGCTCAAATTTATCTGTTGTACTTGGAAAATTGGCCTCCAAACAGCGTAAAGCAAACATCAAATCGACCATGTGTTCTACAGAGACTTGATAATAATCGATGGATTAAACTGGGAAGCCAGTACTCGAATTCAGAGTATTATTAGTAAAAGTGGCTTCCCAGTGCAGTGGCGAACGTACTCGAGACAACACCAAAGACACCACAACATTACCACTCATACGGAAACCATTCGTGGTTCTTTTGGAGCCCTAACAAAGTTCAGTTCATCTGATTTCAATTGGATTCAATTTTGACTGGTTTTGGAAGTCCTTGGAGTCAGTCCTATCGACAGGTCGCTGAACAATCAAGTATGTATCTCAAATAACAAATCTAAAGATCAGAACTAATTTCATAGTTACGACGGCGCTCAACATACATAATTTGTCATTTTGAAATCTATAATTTTGTACCTCAATATTAGCTTTAAAAGTCCAATCCAATATCGCAAGGCCAGAATAAGGTTTGACCTACAAGTCTTGAAATCGTTTCGGTAAATATCGCCGCTGTCTGAAACAACAAACAAACGTCGAAAACTTGTTCTCTGACATGTTTTTTGCTGCTGGACGTGTCTTACATGCCTTTTATAAAATAGAACCATAATAGGGGAGAGTGAGGTGAACTTGACTGAGTAACTCCCTAGCTATTTTTAACGCATTTGTTTGAATTTATTTTCATTGTACGAAAAGGATCGAGCGGTAAATATGGCCCACGGATATGTGGATAACTCAAATAAACCAAGGGTTCAAACACTATTATGCCAGCCAAAAACTTAGATGAATAGATAGATAAAGAACGGTCAAATTATCTGACTTATTATTAAATTTTTATGCAGGAAATTACTACGTTTATGCTCAAATTATTTAGATAAATAGTACTAGAACTGCAACCCCGATCTATACGTAAACTAGACGCTGGTGGCAGCGTGCACTGGCATACCTGGACCGAGTGGGTCCTAGGGTCCCCTTGACCCACCCTTTGTGGAAAAAGAGTGATCAATTATAAAATAAGCCGACCGTAATTTGGTTTCTAATATTTCTGATGTATCGTACTGTCGAGGCCTCGTTTTCTTTTTTCGTCGTTTTTCAAAAGACAGTGAGAGACTGCCTACTATAAATGTACAGTGAAAGCCATTTTGGAAAAAAAGTTAAATCAAAAACTACATCATGGAAAATACCCTTTTGGTGAAGTCCAACTTCCATATCCTTCCGATTCCAGTCCGAGTTTTATCATACGTAATTTTAATTATTTAAACTTAAAAGTCGCAGACAGAAAGTCGGCAAAGCGAGCTGACGGAGACACGTTTGTTTGAGGTCAGCATTATTTGTTTACTACATGAATCTTTCGTTTAGAACGGTAAGACGAGCAAATAATTGCTCAAAACTACCCTCAGAATTGCTTTACATTCCATAATTTTCTATGTTCGTATATATTTGTAAATCAATCAACAGTTCGTAAATGTTTAACGAGTGAGCCGTGAGTTGAATAACTTTATAAGAGATCGATCTGAGGGTCAAAATGCATGCGTTCGATTTAACAATATTTCTCATTACTCTTCAGTTCTTAATATCAAAATGAAAGCCCGAATAAACTTCTTTGTACCTCATGTTTATTTGTAGTAGTCTTGTTGAGTCAAACCATTTAATAAAGCATCCGAAAATCGTGTCGGTAAAACTCGAACGAAGTCAGGATGTCCCATCGGTTTGAATTAGCTTGGAGTGCGTAGAAATTCTGACGGGTGACGTCAATCGAAGGAAAAAACGACTTCCGGGTCCAAAACAAAAAAGTTCTATAAAGGTTTTTCTTACTTTTTCTTCGTGACAGGATTTGTCGTCCAAAGTTCCAATTGTTTCAGGTGGAGTTTAAATCATTGAGAACATTTTTCCCACTATTTTAGCGATTTTTGTGAGCAGTTGGACCCGGAAATACGTCATAACTTAAACAAAAAATCAGAAATCAAAAATAAATTTTATTTCAAAAGAAAAACACTTCAAACCATAGCATTGATAAATACAAATTTTTCCTCCAAGTTTGAGTGCAAACAGAAGTCTTAGTCAGGAGTTAGAATTTTTTATGAATGTGTTGAGAGGTGGTCTTGAATGTCTTGTATTACTCATGACTGAAGATGAGGGGTTGGTCAAAACTAGGTTTGAGGAATGCATTTTGGGTCTTATGTAATATTGTCTAAAGTAAAATATATAATAATTATATATTATAGTGCATTCTATCTGAATGTATTAGCTGACATATAGAGAACAAATTGCTGTATATTACCAGTATTCACCAGCAGTATTCAACATTTGTTTTAAATAATAGTACGTAGATCAGTTTGAAAACCCCAAAAATCCTGGTCTGTCATTTACTAACTAAATTATCTTTATAGATCAGGTCTTCCTCACATTTGGGGATAACACTGAAAGCATTACCAGGATCTGTAAAGTAGATCTAAAGGAACAAGAACATTCAATGTACGACATGTCGCTGCTATACCTGAACAATGAACAGTGTGTCCAAAAAATAAGGGCCTGAGAAGTAGATATTTTATGAAGGACAAATGAGTCAGTCGGAAGAAGGTGAACAATTGACTCTGTTTGATGCTGTCAAGAATAACAATCAAAGTAAGATCCGTGAATTGCTCAGCAATGGAGCAGATGTGAATATAACTGATGAAGACTGGAAAAGAACTCCTCTATTTTATGCTGTTCTTGGTAACTTTGAAAATGTGGTTCATGCCCTGATCAAGGCTGGTGGAAATGTTAATGTTAAAGACAAAGATGGAAACAGTTGTTTATTCTTTGCTGTGTTAGGTGACCAACAAAATATAGTCCACTCATTGATTGATGGAAAAGCTGATGTTAATGCAATCGACAAATTTCACAAAACTCCTTTATTTTACGCGGTTGGTAACAATAATAGAGAAGTAGTAGATGCGTTAATTAATGCTGGTGCTGATGTCAACAAGACTGATATATTTGGCCAAACAGCATTGTTTAGTGCATTCAGAAATGACAATGAAAGTATTGTGCGGGCGTTAATTGATGCTGGTGCTGATGTAAACAAGACTGATCATAATGAAGAAACTGCTTTGTTTAGAGCAGTCGAAGAAAACAATGAAAGTATTGTGCGGGCGTTAATTGATGCTGGTGCTGATGTAAACAAGACTGATGATAAAGGCCAAACAGCATTGTTTAGTGCATTCAGAAATGACAATGAAAGTATTGTGCGGGCGTTAATTGATGCTGGTGCTGATGTAAACGAGACTGATGATAACGGAGAAACTGCTTTGTTTAGAGCAGTCGAAGAAAACAATGAAAGTATTGTGCAGGCGTTAATTGATGCTGGTGCTGATGTAAACAAGACTGCTACTAATTTTTTTAACAAAACGAAAACTGCTTTGTTTACAGCAGTCAAAGAAAACAATGAAAGTATTGTGCGGGCGTTAATTGATGCTGGTGCTGATGTAAACAAGACTGATGATAATGGAGAAACTGCTTTGTTTAGTACAGTCAGCAATGACAATGAAGGTATTTTGCGGGCGTTAATTGATGCTGGTGCTGATGTCAACAAGACTGATATATTTGGCCAAACAGCATTGTTTAGAGCAGTCGAAGAAAACAATGGAAGTATTGTGCGGGCGTTAATTAATGCTGGTGCTGATGTCAACAAGACTGATAATAAAGGCCAAACAGCATTGTTTAGTGCAGTTCAAAACGACAATGAAAGTATTGTGCGGGCGTTAATTGATGCTGGTGCTGATGTAAACAAGACTGATGATATTGGAGAAACTGCTTTGTTTAGTACAGTCAGCAATGACAATGAAAGTATTTTGCGGGCGTTAATTAATGCTGGTGCTGATGTCAACAAGACTCATGATAATGGCGAAACAGCATTGTTTAGTACAGTCAGAAATGACAATGAAAGTATTGTGCGGGCGTTAATTTATGCTGGTGCTGATGTAAACAAGACTGATGATATTGGAGAAACTGCTTTGTTTAGTACAGTCAGAAATGACAATGAAAGTATTGTGCGGGCGTTAATTTATGCTGGTGCTGATGTCAACAAGACTGATATATTTGGCCAAACAGCATTGTTTAGTGCAGTCGAAGAAAACAATGAAAGTATTGTGCGGGCGTTAATTGATGCTGGTGCTGATGTCAACAAGACTGATAATAAAGGCCAAACAGCATTGTTTAGTGCATTCAGAAATGACAATGAAAGTATTGTGCGGGCGTTAATTGATGCTGGTGCTGATGTAAACAAGACTGATGATAATGAAGAAACTGCTTTGTTTAGAGCAGTCGAAGAAAACAATGAAAGTATTGTGCGGGCGTTAATTGATGCTGGTGCTGATGTAAACAAGACTGATGATAATGGAGAAACTGCTTTGTTTAGTACAGTCAGCAATGACAATGAAGGTATTTTGCGGGCGTTAATTGATGCTGGTGCTGATGTCAACAAGACTGATATATTTGGCCAAACAGCATTGTTTAGAGCAGTCGAAGAAAACAATGAAAGTATTGTGCGGGCGTTAATTGATGCTGGTGCTGATGTAAACAAGACTGATGATAATGCAGAAACTGCTTTTTTTAGTACAGTCAGAAATGACAATGAAAGTATTGTGCGGGCGTTAATTTATGCTGGTGCTGATGTAAACAAGACTGATGATATTGGAGAAACTGCTTTGTTTAGTACAGTCAGCAATGACAATGAAGGTATTTTGCGGGCGTTAATTAATGCTGGTGCTGATGTAAACAAGACTGATCATAATGGAGAAACAGCATTGTTTAGTGCAGTCGAAGAAAACAATGAAAGTATTGTGCGGGCGTTAATTGATGCTGGTGCTGATGTCAACAAGACTGATATATTTGGCCAAACAGCATTGTTTAGAGCAGTCGAAGAAAACAATGGAAGTATTGTGCGGGCGTTAATTAATGCTGGTGCTGATGTCAACAAGACTGATAATAAAGGCCAAACAGCATTGTTTAGTGCAGTTCAAAACGACAATGAAAGTATTGTGCGGGCGTTAATTGATGCTGGTGCTGATGTAAACAAGACTGATGATATTGGAGAAACTGCTTTGTTTAGTACAGTCAGCAATGACAATGAAAGTATTTTGCGGGCGTTAATTAATGCTGGTGCTGATGTCAACAAGACTCATGATAATGGCGAAACAGCATTGTTTAGTACAGTCAGAAATGACAATGAAAGTATTGTGCGGGCGTTAATTTATGCTGGTGCTGATGTAAACAAGACTGATGATATTGGAGAAACTGCTTTGTTTAGTACAGTCAGAAATGACAATGAAAGTATTGTGCGGGCGTTAATTTATGCTGGTGCTGATGTCAACAAGACTGATATATTTGGCCAAACAGCATTGTTTAGTACAGTCAGAAATGACAATGAAAGTATTGTGCGGGCGTTAATTAATGCTGGTGCTGATGTAAACAAGACTGATGATATTGGAGAAACTGCTTTGTTTAGTACAGTCAGCAATGACAATGAAGGTATTTTGCGGGCGTTAATTGATGCTGGTGCTGATGTCAACAAGACTAATATATTTGGCCAAACAGCATTGTTTAGAGCAGTCGAAGAAAACAATGAAAGTATTGTGCGGGCGTTAATTAATGCTGGTGCTGATGTAAACAAGACTGATGATAATGGAGAAACTGCTTTTTTTAGTACAGTCAGAAATGACAATGAAAGTATTGTGCGGGCGTTAATTAATGCTGGTGCTGATGTCAACAAGACTGATATATTTGGCGAAACAGCATTGTTTAGTGCAGTCGAAGAAAACAATGAAAGTATTGTGCGGGCGTTAATTGATGCTGGTGCTGATGTCAACAAGACTGATAATAAAGGCCAAACAGCATTGTTTAGTGCATTCAGAAATGACAATGAAAGTATTGTGCGGGCGTTAATTGATGCTGGTGCTGATGTAAACAAGACTGATGATAATGAAGAAACTGCTTTGTTTAGAGCAGTCGAAGAAAACAATGAAAGTATTGTGCGGGCGTTAATTGATGCTGGTGCTGATGTAAACAAGACTGATGATAATGGAGAAACTGCTTTGTTTAGTACAGTCAGCAATGACAATGAAGGTATTTTACGGGCGTTAATTGATGCTGGTGCTGATGTCAACAAGACTGATATATTTGGCCAAACAGCATTGTTTAGAGCAGTCGAAGAAAACAATGAAAGTATTGTGCGGGCGTTAATTGATGCTGGTGCTGATGTAAACAAGACTGATATATTTGGCCAAACAGCATTGTTTAGAGCAGTCGAAGAAAACAATGAAAGTATTGTGCGGGCGTTAATTAATGCTGGTGCTGATGTAAACAAGACTGATGATAATGGAGAAACTGCTTTTTTTAGTACAGTCAGAAATGACAATGAAAGTATTGTGCGGGCGTTAATTAATGCTGGTGCTGATGTCAACAAGACTGATATATTTGGCGAAACAGCATTGTTTAGTGCAGTCGAAGAAAACAATGAAAGTATTGTGCGGGCGTTAATTGATGCTGGTGCTGATGTCAACAAGACTGATAATAAAGGCCAAACAGCATTGTTTAGTGCATTCAGAAATGACAATGAAAGTATTGTGCGGGCGTTAATTGATGCTGGTGCTGATGTAAACAAGACTGATGATAATGAAGAAACTGCTTTGTTTAGAGCAGTCGAAGAAAACAATGAAAGTATTGTGCGGGCGTTAATTGATGCTGGTGCTGATGTAAACAAGACTGATGATAATGGAGAAACTGCTTTGTTTAGTACAGTCAGCAATGACAATGAAGGTATTTTACGGGCGTTAATTGATGCTGGTGCTGATGTCAACAAGACTGATATATTTGGCCAAACAGCATTGTTTAGAGCAGTCGAAGAAAACAATGAAAGTATTGTGCGGGCGTTAATTGATGCTGGTGCTGATGTAAACAAGACTGATGATAATGCAGAAACTGCTTTTTTTAGTACAGTCAGAAATGACAATGAAAGTATTGTGCGGGCGTTAATTTATGCTGGTGCTGATGTAAACAAGACTGATGATATTGGAGAAACTGCTTTGTTTAGTACAGTCAGCAATGACAATGAAGGTATTTTGCGGGCGTTAATTAATGCTGGTGCTGATGTAAACAAGACTGATCATAATGGAGAAACAGCATTGTTTAGTGCAGTCGAAGAAAACAATGAAAGTATTGTGCGGGCGTTAATTGATGCTGGTGCTGATGTCAACAAGACTGATATATTTGGCCAAACAGCATTGTTTAGAGCAGTCGAAGAAAACAATGAAAGTATTGTGCGGGCGTTAATTAATGCTGGTGCTGATGTAAACAAGACTGATGATAATGAAGAAACTGCTTTGTTTAGAGCAGTCGAAGAAAACAATGAAAGTATTGTGCGGGCGTTAAGTGATGCTGGTGCTGATGTAAACAAGACTGATGATAATGCAGAAACTGCTTTGTTTAGTGCAGTCAGAAAAGACAATGCAAGTATTGTGCGGGCGTTAATTGATGCTGGTGCTGATGTCAACAAGACTGATGATAATGGAGAAACTGCTTTGTTTAGTGCAGTCAAAAAGGACAATGAAAATATTATGCGGGCGTTAATTGATGCTGGTGCCGATGTCAGCAAGACTAATGATAATGGCGAAACTGCTTTTTTTTCCATATCAGGCTGTTTTCCTGTAAGCAGCATTAGTTTATTGATTGATGCAGGTGCTGATGTCAACCTACCTGACAACAAAGGTGAAACTCCATTGTTTTATTTGGTCAGATCTGAGTTTGAGTTTCATGTCAAAGCTTTGGTGGAGAAAGGTAAAGCCTTAATAAATGTGAGAAATCGCTATGGCAGAACGCCCCTATTTTATGCCCTGCAGCGTACACCAAAAGTTGCTTCTTTTCTTCTCGACAATGGTGGAAATCTCTCTTTGAAAGACAATTGCAGTTTAAGCATTTTATCATTTTTTATCGAAGAGATGTTGAACAATGATGTTCGTGTCCTTACGAATCGTTTTGATCTGACTGAGCAATTGAATCTGCTTTTTAGAAAAGGTGCTACAGAACAAATTGTAGTAAAAGCACTAATAGATGTACTGTTTTGTAAAATTATGTTTACATGTACGCCTTTGGGTGAAGTCAAATCTTACTATTCATATTTGGTGCACAAAGGATATCTTTCTGAGTTCTTGTCCATAGCTAATGGTCCTAATGGTCCAACTAAACAAGCCATAGAAAACATATTGGAACAAGTCTCAAGTGAGCAACTGTCACAAGTAGTTCCTGTATTTGTGAATTTAGGTGCTGATCCTAACAGTGCGGACTCGCATGGCCACACGTTCCTTCACTATGCAACTCTCCTGCCATTTGTTGGTGTATCCCAAACGGAAGTCATGGAAATATTTCACCTACTGAGGAAGTATGGAGCAACAATGAACATCAGAAACCACCAAGGTCAAACACCTCTGTTGTTTTGCTTGTCAGAACTTAGTTTGCATTCGGAATGGTTACTTAGAACTAATGTAGTTAAGATGCTGGTAGAGATCTGTAGATTTTTGATAAACTGTGGAACGAATATTAACGATACATTACCGAACGGAAAGTCCGTTTTCCATTTGATAATTGGTCTTTTTCAACAAGGTCTTCAATTGCAAGATGAAGCTGTAAGGCAGGGGGTTCTAAATGAAATGCTTACTCTTTTGCAACTGTTTTCAGATGCCAATGCTAAACAAGCCACTTGCTTTATCAATGGCAGTGTCCATCTTTACTTGGTACTTCATTCATGGGCATCGCTCACTTTACCATCTTCACAAAACTATTCAAGTAACGTTACCCATAACTACACATTTGAAGAACTTTTGAAAGCCATTTTACAGCTTCTCCTGAAATGTGGGGCAAAGCCAAATGCCAGAGATGATGATGAAAGAACCCCCCTGCATCGATGCAAGACTTGGAGCGCTGTAAAACTTTTGATAGATGCCGGAGCAAGCACAGATGCTTTGGATTCGTCAAGACACCCACCCCTCTTCGCTGCAGCGGAAAGAGAGACTTTCCTTAAGACATCCGACTGTTTTTATCCAGACGTTTCAGAAGACCCAAAAACGTTCTGGAGAACTATTATCAAAATGAAGCTTGATCCATGGACTGTATGCGTAGTTGACCAACTTGAAAACTCTGTTTTGAGTATTATGATAAAATGCAAAGCCTTTGTTCTTGCCAAAGCCTTAATCGAAGTCACTTGTGAAGACAAACACATTGAATCTGATACAATAGCTTATCCACTTTTAAACGTTATTTGCAAGGACAAGTCGACACACACACGTTGGAAAACTAATCTAGTGGAAATTATTTTGAATTCAAGGCAAAAGATGCTGCTAAGTGACTTACATGTGCCGCTTCGCTTTTGCTGCAGGAATATAGTAGTGTTCGTTTGTAAATCAGATGACAGTTCAAGTGACATTTCAGATAACGGTTTAGATGACAGTTCGTTTGACAATTTGCATCCCTCTAAAGGAACAAAAAGAAAATTCGTTGATGACAAGTTTGAAAGTGAGTACGCGTATGGCAATGCGCAACCTATGCTCAAGAAAAGAAAAACAGATGGGCCATGTAGTGACGTGGAAGTTGGAGAAACAGAGAACAAAGATCTAGCATCTTCCGATTCCGTCCATTGCGAGATTGCTGAACTGCTTCTTTCATATGGAGCCGATTGTCGAAAGTCTGATTCAACTGGCGAGTCTTGCCTTGACTTAGCGGAGGCCTGTCCTGAACTCAAACATTTCTTAATGAAACCCATAGATATGAATAAAATCTCTAAGCGCATTCCTTGGGATTCTGTTTCCAAGAGGTACAAAAACATGTTGGCCAAAGTTACAAGAGGACAAGAAAAAGAAATAGTCTGCTCATTTTGGTATCACAAAGACCACATTGGAAACGGCGCGTATGGACATGTGTTCGCAGGGATTAATGAGAAGGATGGTAAAGAAGTGGCCATCAAACGAATTGAAAAGTTACGCATGAAACGTCCAGAAGACAAGCGAGAAATAACAAACCTTACTAAACTTGCCGACTGCAAACAAGTCGTTAGTTATGTGTCTTTCTTAGAAGACAAACACTTTTCATACATAGTGTTGGAGCTGATGGAGGGAGATCTTGAACACTACTTTAACGAAGGCCCAGTTGACGAGAGCAAAAGTGTCTTACTTTGCAAAGATATGATTGAGGGACTTAGGTATTTACATAAGCAAAAAATAATCCATCGTGACCTCAAGCCAAGAAACATCTTATATAAAACACATACACGACTCTGCTTAAAAATTGCTGACTTCGGTCTAAGCCGCTATTGCGTTGATAACACCTCTACTACAGTGTACGGCCGTACAGTTGTTGGTACCAGATGTTGGATTGCTCCAGAAATTTTGAAGTCCCAATCTGGAGACGATTTTACAGAAAATTCCGACATATTTTCTTGTGGACTTCTACTGCATTACACCTCGTCGAAACAAAGGCATCCATTTTCCCCTGCGTCTTCATCAGCTCCGCACATTATAGAAGTCAACATGATAAATGATGAAATGAAAGGATGGGATGCCCATATCTCTCCTGAAGCAACAGACCTGATTAAAAAGATGCTCAAGAAAAGTGAAGGGGAAAGAATAAGCCCAGCTGATGCATTAGAACATCCATTCTTCTGGACGAAAAGTAAAAAAAAGGATTTCCTGGTTGCTGTCGGAAATCAGCCGGAATTCGAATTTTGGCCTTCCCACAGGACATTTCCGGAGACTGAATTGGAAAAAGACCTAAACTCATCTAGGACTTTCCAAAAAGCAGTCAAATGTGAGTCGTGGGATGATGCAAGAAATCAACTCATGCCTAAATTTTACAATGAAATGAAAAAAAGGCGGAACTACGACACTAAATCTGTCGTGGACTTAGTGCGACTTATACGCAACGGCTACGCCCATTTCGACACGTTATCACATAAAATCAGAAGAATGCTGATGACAAACTTTGCTTACTTGGATTATTTTCCTGATCTTGTCATGGAAGTCTTTAAGGCCGTAACTGCTCATGGATGGGACTCTAGACCTCAAATCAAAGATGCCATGACCAAGTAAGAAGCCGCATCGTCACGTGACGTTAACCATCTATCAGTCACGTGTCAAACATTGTTTTATTTGATAGTGAAGAGTGTCCTCTACGTCTTTGTAAAGCTCGTAACGTTTTTTGATGAAAGACGACTAAAATTGGAAATGCCGCTCATAGATTTTACATTGGAAATCACTTCAAGTATGACAATGTACATATTGCCGTGACATGAAGTACGATGACACTTTGTCACGTGGCTTTGATCAGCTTACGGTCACGTGACAAATAACACCAAACACCAGGGAAGACAATTAACAAACTCCTTTCATCTCATCTTTACAAGACTCGTAACTCATTTTTCATAGAAAGATGAGGAAACTTATAACTGCTTCTAATAGGCCTTCCTTGCTTGGATTATTTTCCTTGTCTTGTTACGGACGTCTTCAAGGCTGTAGCTACTCATGCATGGGAACAATTCAGATAAAAACAAAGAATGAGGTTGTAAATAAGTAAGAAGAGAGTTTGTACGTGACAATGATTAGCTCAAGTGAGTGACAAACGTCGCAATATACCTTTTTAGCTAGTAAACTAATATAACTTAAAAGTACCAGGAACGATACTAGAGAAAAACGTTTGCGCATGCTTGCATTTCAGCACGCTTTTCAAGAATTTACAAGAGTTTTAGGGAGAAAATAAATGCTTGTTTTCTCCGAGTATACAAAAAATTTCGCGGGTATACTTTTGTGGGACCAAGATACTGTATTAATAAAGACAATATGAAAGAATTAGCCTTAAGTTTCAAGAACTGACTTTAAGTTTTGGCATTTTGTAAAGACTATTTTTCAGGCAAGTGTGAAAGTCAAATTTGCATATTTTTACAATAGCACGAAGACGCTTTTGACTAATTTGCATACGGACTTAGAGCATGCGCAGACGTTTTTCACGCGTGTCACCAGGAACACCTTCCTGCCTAAGTCAAACCAAATATTCATAATATAAGAAAATCATTAAAGTTGTCTTGGAAAGGCAACTTAAAGTATTTAGTTGCCTGGAAAGAAAAGTTGTTGGGGTACCCATGCACTTTCAGGGTTATCTCTACCTTGCAGAAGGCCAGGGGGGGGGGGGGACTCCCCCCGGGGCAGAAGGGTGCCCCGGGCAAGCAGAAATATCTCATGTAAACCCTCAAGATTGATTGTGGAAAAAATGAGAGAAAACTCGTCTTATTAAGGTTTATCAGGTAGGAGATTGTATATACTTGCTACTAGGAACTGTTAACATTTCTATATGTAACTGGGGAGGAGTGGGAAGGTATATATTCAATTTTCTTAATTGTATTTACTCCTATATCTTAATCATTGTTTCAAACAGACAGCTGCATTATAGTTTTGAGGCAGTATACCATATAAATCTAATAATAGTTGTGGGCCATTTCACTATTCTTTGGATGTACTGTGTTGTCTTTTATAGGAATGATAGGAACTGTATGAAGTAGCCATTTCTCTATTACTCTATTATATATATTGTATTTTTATTAGGAGGATCATTAGGATTCAGTTGATGATTAAATCACAGGTAGCCCAAACTCTTATTCTGTAGTGTTGTGATGAATATTTACGGTAATATTTTGTAATATTTAAAATTGGTACTTTTATGAAAAAAATGACTTACCTTGATAGCTTGGTAAATGATTTGATGTCTGGTCGATTTTGAAGCCATTTGAGAGCGTTTTTACGGAGTCATCGTCATTTTGATTCCCCTACTAAAGAAAATCCGAAGGCTGCACACTCACGACGACACCGACCTCTACTCGGAGCTCAATAAATCCAAGAAAAATTAAGCTACGGCCATAATTTCACGACAGAATCAAAGTACACATGTCAATGCTTCTCTCCAGTACGCTCAAAGTAGCATTCTTTCTAAAACGTGAATGCTAGAAGATATTTTCTTCCATAATATATTTACTTCTGACTCTTTACTTTGGCTTGTGATGGTCGCCATAATGGGTCCTACGCTCGAATTTCGACTTCGTACGCTTTAAGATGCATCAAAGATTGTACGAAATTTGAACATCTTTAGAATTTGAACAAAAGATACTCGTATTTCATTGTTGTTGAACAATAATTGTAGTCAAGTCATAATTTCAGCATACGTAAGTGTTGTGCATTGGTATGGCCCGACTTGTTGTTAATTACAACAATGAAATACGAGTATCTTTTGTTGCACATATTGTCGCACTTTGACGTTTGCATTATTTTAATGCACATATACTACGAACAAGAAATTATCTTTTATTCTTTTTGCTTCGAACGGTTATTGAAAAATACTACATAGCTACAATAGCTACAGCTTCTATCCGAAAATATCATGTTTAATAACATTATATACGAACAAAATGTCATAAATATCCAGCTGAGTTGACCTTCAGAACATAGTTGATGGAGTGGAATGGTTTGGAAAACATATTGTTCTAGGCTTTTGTTTGGCTAGCGATGTTGAAACGTACCATCACGTGATATTGACCGTGCACAATGAACCAAAGCAAGTATGGCTGAAAATACTAGTTTCCGTACTATTTTCATGTACGATCATTTTGAAAGTGTAAAATTTTCATTCTAAGATTACAAAGAAGAGGATAAATGATTCTGCGCAGATTCAGGAAAGTTTCTAGATAATAAATAAGAAAGCGTACAAAAAGGGTGATTTCCTTTTCAATTAACAAATAATCTCTATCATAGAGGATTTATTAACAAATACCATCTATTTTAGAACATTTTGAGGGGGAAAAATGTCTGTATTCCTTGAGTTACTATGAACAAACACTGCAACTTTTCCTTCTCTGTGCACGGTCAACGTCATATAACAATGGAAAAAGTCGAACAAAAACCTAGAACAATAGGTTTCCAAACCATTCCACTCCATTAACTATGTTCAGAACAAACTCAAGGTCAAACAATCAGAATTGAGGATTCAACATCCTATTTTGATTAGCATTTCCCATTATTCTGCCAAGAGAATTTATGAAATACGAGTTCTTCTTTAAATTAATCGTAACGCTAGTCGAACTCATGGCGAAATTATATTCCAATCAACAAGAAAACATTGCATACTCGGAAAATGCTCGGAAAGTGGTAACCAAAAATAGTGACCCATAATTCCTTTCGGGGAAGGCAATCAACTCAGATGGATAGCTGGGTTATCTATCCGTTATCATCTGTAATATCTTCAACTATATTTTATAATTTATCTAGAATACCTAAACGCTAAAAATAATATTTTTAATTGCTGAGTTTCAATAAGCTGATAAAAGTCTTTGAATTTCATTATCGGCTCTGAAAAGTTGTGATTCAGCAGTGATGAACATTCCGCACGAGACAGGAAATGACGTCAAGTGAAACTCAGAAAGACTAAGGGATGAGGTCAAAACTTTTATCACGTGACTTTTATCACGTGATGTAGGATGCAGTACTACGTGCTTGGGCGGGAGTCCTTAAGTGAGGGGGGAGGCGCCTCCTTATACCCACTACGTAAAGAAATAAAATAGACCTTTTTACCGATACGACAACCATCTTAAATTATGGGATGACAAAGGGGCAAACTTAGAAATATTTATAAAGCATAGTGTGGCGGGTTTACTTCCTCAAATAATTTTATGCTTTGGTGTTCAAATTCAATTGGTTTTAGATGGGTTCCTCATTGGAAAACTATAAATTATGTAAAGACAACCTGACAGCTGTGCATAGTACTATAAATGTCCCCAAAATTGCCTCCTCGCCATCCCATGTCTTATTTAAAACAATAGAATCCAAGATGGCCGCTGTATCGGCAAAAAGGTCTGATTGTGTTCTGATTTGCAATACATGAACGATGGAGGCATAGACTTTGTACAGCAAATTTCGTACAAGAGAGGTATACGGTACCTGTAATGTTCAATAAAACGCAGCCATCGGTTATACCGCTCAACCGATCAGAATCTTCAAACAAGATAGATATGCACGGTCACGGTACGCCTCGTGTATAAGGCATTTTTTGGCCTTAACGAAAGCTCCTCAAACTTGCATATCGAATTGAATTGTATAGAAGCTGAAAAAATATGATACAATTTAGTACAGAGGTGTTGCGTGACATGACAGGTCTCATCTGATTGGATGAACAGTAATCTTGCGGGCTGTGAATTTCCGCACCGTGACCGTACCGTGTGCAGTAACTCTCAACCTACATTAGGATTATTTAAATATGTATATCGTATCTACACCCCTAAAACTATAAATTAGATGATTTTTTTTTTTCATGTCAAGTAGTTCTCAATTCTTGAACAACGAAGAAACATAACTTGCGAAAGAAACATTAGTTACTCAATTTTTGTATAAAAAAGAAAGAAATTATTGTATTGTGTGACATTGCCTGACCTAAAGCTTAAAAAATGACTAAAAGAAGTCCAAAATATCTATTAAAAATGTCTCTAAAAATTTAAAATATGGATTCAAAATTAATAGCATAGAGCAGGCAAGAATACGTTAAATACGTCAAACTAAACGTTTCTTTGATCCGTTAATAATTTTCTATGCTAAAATACTAACGTTCAGAATAAACGTTATGAACGAACAAGTCACGTGATCACATTCCGCCATATTGGATCTCAAGTCAATTACGTCAACGGAGTTGAAAAATGTAACCAAGCCTCAATATCAAAGCATGGTGGCTTGCGTCCAGACAGCCTAGATATAGATCCCTTTACACGTGACGTCAAAGCAGCTTTGTTTGGAGGACACACAAAAAAAACTAAATCTCCTGAGAACTGGAAACCTTTTGTTTTACCACCAAATTGAGCTGTATTCCGACGTGCTGCAAGGGATCTACCTAGCATTTGGCCATTTTCGTACCCAGACCCTACTCATAATTTGGCTAATGAGTAGGGTCTGGTACGAAAATTACAGTCATGCGGCAGGATACCTGAAACTGATGCATTTAAGCGACTCTTTGATGCTAAAAGTCTTGTGCACGACACGTGACCTTTATCTTGAACAGGTGGGGTTCTGTGTTTATTTCTCAGATTCCTAGAGTAAAATATTAAAACACGTATCAGAGAGATTCACAACAGCTAAACGCGTCCACATACTGTGGTATAAACACGATGGAAGTCCTGGGTTCAGAAGTAGGTTCCGTCCGCAGGCATCTCTTTTAATTTTCTAGTGGGCTACCTGTGTCAACACTAAATTGACCGAGTGGGACTGAGCACGAAAAGGCGTGAAAGCAGCCGAACCCAAAGAAGTTAAAAGGCCCGATAACTGATCTTCTAACGACAATACGCTGTGCAGACATTCTCGTTTACATGATGGTAAGGTCACCCGGTTGGCTGGGACAAGTCTCTTAATTACTTTCCCGGAAGACACCAAAAACAAGAGATAGCCCCTACAGTAGGGTCACCCTACCTTATGAGAAACCGTTCACATTATGGTAACCTTGGTGCTAGGGACACCAAAAACAAGAGCTAGCCCCTACAGTAGCGTGACATAAGCTGTGGAGCGCGAATAAATAATAAAACGTCAATTTTCTCACCGGTATGTCTATGACTGTCTTGTCGTAGCTTGGATTTGACATAGACGATTTCTTGCTCGATTGTGAATCCCTTCCTTGTGATGGACTAAAATGAAAACCAAAACACACTAGTCTAAGCATTTTCCACATGACATTAGTAGGTGCTTCTACTTCTCTAGTTAAAATAAATCATTAAAAAAATGATTTTGCAACAAAAAATATTCTCTACAGTTCCTATTTTAATTGTTTTCATTACAAGCTGCAAAAGTTGCACCAAAAGATTGTCTCGCAATTTACCACTTTCCATATACAGCTATTTCAAAAACGTTGAATAGTGCATACTGCATACTACATACTGCATACTGCATACTGCATACTGAATAGTGCATACTGCATACTGAACACTGAATAGTGCATACTGAATAGTGCATACTGCATACTGAACACTGAATAGTGCATACTGAATAGTGCATACTGAATAGTGCATACTGCATACTGAACACTGAATAGTGCATACTGAATAGTGCATACTGAATAGTGCATACTGCATACTGAACACTGAATAGTGCATACTGAATAGTGCATTCCAAGACCGAAATGCATTTTGGGTCATGTGATCTCGGCTAAAGTAAAATAAATAATAATTATTTATTTTATTTTTAGTGCATTCCATCCGAAACAATAAACTGGCTACATATAGAGAGCTAATTGCTGTGTATTTACTTTTTATTTCAAACTAACGAGACCCACAATGCCCTTTGATCTTGGAATGCACTATCAGTATTCAGTATTCAGTATTCTTCTTTTCCCAACGATTGCTACAATAGTTTTAAACCGACCTTTCGTACATTGAAGGAGCAAGTGATGTTGGAGGTAACGGGGGTCTTTCTGTGGGTGGATCAATACTGAAACAAAGATAACGAAGCATTACTATGAATCGTGTAAGGATTAGTTACTCGTTCAAGTGATTGGACTCCTTATTTAGTGAAGACCAAAGAAACACACTTATGAAGGGCGAATCCAGGGGGGGGGGGGTAATTGGGTGGCTAGGTATCATAGTCACCTTTTGGAGTTTAAAAATAATAACAAAGAGGTCAAATTTAACAAGGACACTATATTGTGGGTAACAGTCACCCCCTGAAATCATTCTGGATCTGCCACTTTAGTTGTAGTCACATACCTTTCGTATTCATCAAAGTTATCATCAAATGCAGATGACCTTTAGAAGAAGAACATTTTTTGCACATTTAGAAGGGAGTTATGAGTCAGTCAGTCAGTCAGTCAGTCAGTCAGTCAGTCAGTCAGTCAGTCAGTCAGTCAGTCAGTCAGTCAGTCAGTCAGTCAGTCAGTCAGTCAGTCAGTCAGTCAGTCAGTCAGTCAGTCAGTCAGTCAGTCAGTCAGTCAGTCAGTCAGTCAGTCAGTCAGTCAGTCAGTCAGTCAGTCAGTCAGTCAGTCAGTCAGTCAGTCAGTCAGTCAGTCAGTCAGTCAGTCAGTCAGTCAGTCAGTCAGTCAGTCAGTCAGTCAGTCAGTCAGTCAGTCAGTCAGTCAGTCAGTCAGTCAGTCAGTCAGTCAGTCAGTCAGTCAGTCAGTCAGTCAGTCAGTCAGTCAGTCAGTCAGTCAGTCAGTCAGTCAGTCAGTCAGTCAGTCAGTCAGTCAGTCAGTCAGTCAGTCAGTCAGTCAGTCAGTCAGTCAGTCAGTCAGTCAGTCAGTCAGTCAGTCAGTCAGTCAGTCAGTCAGTCAGTCAGTCAGTCAGTCAGTCAGTCAGTCAGTCAGTCAGTCAGTCAGTCAGTCAGTCAGTCAGTCAGTCAGTCAGTCAGTCAGTCAGTCAGTCAGTCAGTCAGTCAGTCAGTCAGTCAGTCAGTCAGTCAGTCAGTCAGTCAGTCAGTCAGTCAGTCAGTCAGTCAGTCAGTCAGTCAGTCAGTCAGTCAGTCAGTCAGTCAGTCAGTCAGTCAGTCAGTCAGTCAGTCAGTCAGTCAGTCAGTCAGTCAGTCAGTCAGTCAGTCAGTCAGTCAGTCAGTCAGTCAGTCAGTCAGTCAGTCAGTCAGTCAGTCAGTCAGTCAGTCAGTCAGTCAGTCAGTCAGTCAGTCAGTCAGTCAGTCAGTCAGTCAGTCAGTCAGTCAGTCAGTCAGTCAGTCAGTCAGTCAGTCAGTCAGTCAGTCAGTCAGTCAGTCAGTCAGTCAGTCAGTCAGTCAGTCAGTCAGTCAGTCAGTCAGTCAGTCAGTCAGTCAGTCAGTCAGTCAGTCAGTCAGTCAGTCAGTCAGTCAGTCAGTCAGTCAGTCAGTCAGTCAGTCAGTCAGTCAGTCAGTCAGTCAGTCAGTCAGTCAGTCAGTCAGTCAGTCAGTCAGTCAGTCAGTCAGTCAGTCAGTCAGTCAGTCAGTCAGTCAGTCAGTCAGTCAGTCAGTCAGTCAGTCAGTCAGTCAGTCAGTCAGTCAGTCAGTCAGTCAGTCAGTCAGTCAGTCAGTCAGTCAGTCAGTCAGTCAGTCAGTCAGTCAGTCAGTCAGTCAGTCAGTCAGTCAGTCAGTCAGTCAGTCAGTCAGTCAGTCAGTCAGTCAGTCAGTCAGTCAGTCAGTCAGTCAGTCAGTCAGTCAGTCAGTCAGTCAGTCAGTCAGTCAGTCAGTCAGTCAGTCAGTCAGTCAGTCAGTCAGTCAGTCAGTCAGTCAGTCAGTCAGTCAGTCAGTCAGTCAGTCAGTCAGTCAGTCAGTCAGTCAGTCAGTCAGTCAGTCAGTCAGTCAGTCAGTCAGTCAGTCAGTCAGTCAGTCAGTCAGTCAGTCAGTCAGTCAGTCAGTCAGACTTCAACTTGTTTACTCACGCTCCATGATACAACGGATTGTTCGTCATCTTCGGCAGGGGCTCTTGCAAATCAGGACTAATGGAAAATGACAAGCATAATCACTATCACCATGTCCATCAAAATAACTATTACCACAATATATATTTTAATTTATGCTTCGCACTATAGCTATTTCCCATCCTAGTACATCCTGTTGCAACAACACACATATACAACATATACATACCATTACTATACAGCACTACCGCTACATAAAAGTACATGACGCTCATTGCATGGTTATTATAATATTGTAGCGCGCGCGCTGTGATTGGTCGAGCGCCCAGTGATTATGAGACGATATTCACTTTGCCTTTGGTAAATAATTGTTAAGATTTCTAACGTACCTATCACAAATATGTTCGTAGGAATCTTTTTTACTACTGGGTTGGTCAGCACTAGAATAATTCAAAGTTAGAATCAGAAAAAAATCAATGAATAAATCCTTCACTCAGTTCTGGTGCAGTCTGGTCTGTTATCTGCGCAAACATCAAGCAGCGCTTTACTAGCTTGACGTATGATAACAATGAGGAAGGGGGGGGGGGGAGGAGTATTAAAAGCTTTCCGTGAACACTGACCGTTTGGGACAACTCTAACAACCGTAGCGTGAATACCACGTCTTGACCCTCAAATCCAACTTTGGTAATTTTTTAAAAACATTTACCAGCCCATCACATAATGCTCTGTCACTGCAAGGGTTATGGGATAATACTGTACGACTTTGCGCACTTTGACCCAGTTTCTATTGTTGCTGCTGCGGTGGTTGTTGCGTTTTGTTACTGTTGCAGATTGTTTGCGCAAGATTAACGCGCCATTCAGCTTACCTAACGTAAAGAACGTTCACACTTTCATATGCATTAGCACGACCACCAGAAGACCTTGAACAATACAATTGCAGTCAGTAAATATCTATACAATAATGATGATGATGATGACAATGATTGTGATGATGATGATGATGATGATGATGATGATGATGATGATGATGATGATGATGATGATGATGATGATGATGATGATGATGATGATGATGATGATGACAATTATGATGATGATGACAATGATGATGAGGATGATGACGACGACGACGATGATGATGACGATGATGATGATGACGACGACGATGATGATGATGATGATGATGGTGATGATGATGATAATGATAATGACGATGACGATGACGATGATGACGACGATGACGATTCAGATACTCACCCATTCCTAGTAGGTGCTTGATCTGATACTACTGGTGTTGCTGTGTATGTTACACCAGGCATGGAGTTATCTTTACGACGTTGACGCCTGAATCATAAGAGTAAACGCCAATGTTATTAGAACGTCCTATGACGATAAAGAAGAAACAGCTTCTCCCGCCAGTAGCTCGGAATTTTTTTCGGAGAAAAAAAAATCTTCTTGAAGAAACAAAATCACATCTTCTAATATTTACCAAGCAACAAAATAGCTAACACTTACAAGTTTCTGAACAACTTACCTTCTGTGTATAAAACACAACAAGACGATCACCAGAATAAGAACCACAAGAATCACAGCCACCACAATACCAATCACCATTCCAACATTATCATCTTCCTGCTTGCGAGCAAGTTTATTTCCTCCAGCAATGCCAGAACTCGTAGGAGTCGGTGACCATATTTCTTCGGTTTTAGGCGCGGCCGTAGATGGTGGAGAACCCGGGTCGGTGGGTTGAATCGATGTCATTTGTTGTGTTGTAGTGGTAATAGTGTCTGTTATAAGCGAGGAGGTAGGATTAGTGGTGGAGGGAATGGATGTAGTACTGGGTGCTGAGGTAGTGGTGCTCGGTGTAGGTGGTAGTGCTAGAAAAAATAAATTTTAAACAATGACTATTAATATTTATTTATTAATTATTATATTTAACGAGGAAGCCACACTCATCGGTGATGATTTTCAGGAGGGTCCTCTAAAATAAATATTGATTAACTTTAATAAGTAAGAAGTATTAGAAGTACAAGTTATTGAATGAAGTAGAAATTAGTAGTAAAAGCTGGGGGGATATCGAAATAAGTCAAGTAATATTAAAGAATTTCAATAATACAAATTAGTCTTTTTTTTTACTAATTTTTAAAATTTAAGTTATTGCAGTTATTTTAATATCATTATTTTATTAACACAAAATGGTAAAATACTGCATGAGAGTCGGAAACATAAGATGAGAAAAGGATGCCAAACCAATATGCGGTGCGGTAATACGAGCCAACAAAATCGTGCAATTTGTCGCGCAAAATTGTTGCGTTGCAATTTGCAAAGCAAATAAAAGTTACTCGTATTATTACCCCATGCGCAACAGATTTTCTTTGTTGCAGTGAGTAAAAAGAGCGTCTACTTCTGCAACAAACTCGCGCAACAAAATTTTGTTGTTGCACGGAGTGGTAATACGAGCCACATTCACTCTGTTACTTGCAACATTTGCGACAAAAATTTTAGAAAGTACATGTCAAAGTGGTTTAAGTAGCAGACACACTGTGAAATATTGCACACAACAGGACTATTGCAGCGTGTGTTCACCCCTGACACTTGTTCCACGCAACATTGGCTGCAACACTTCCGAAGTTGAATCGCGTTCTACTTCTGCAACAATTCAAGCAACAAATTTTACCGTTTGATCATAGCTGCAACATTTCTTGCAATTGCGTGCGGTTGTCAACCAATCAGACAGCGCTAAAATTATAACCACTGACCAAACTTCCTGAAGTCGCAGGCGCCGGGGTAGATACGACCAATATTGCGCGAAATGTTGCAACGTGTGTCATCCCCCACTCAATTGTGTTGCGTGCAATGTTTTTCACCGTGTGTCCGCGCCTACCCCTTCCAAGCTGCCTTACTTTTTATGACTGTTCCAGTGCACTGGTAATAAACTGTCAGCCGAGGCACTACACCAGCTCCACAGGACAAACCAAACTGACGACTAGATACATCAATATGGCAGGATTTGTAGTGTTTACACAGAGTTGTAACGGTGTTGAGTGCACCAGATGCTTGACAGGTGGTGTTGGTAGGTACATTACCACAGTGACTGGAATAAGGAGTAGTACCGTACGAAGCATACAGTATCTTAATGGACTTGGATGGGGATGAGCAGTTGAGGCGTAATGTTGATCCATGACATGCTTTACCGAGCAGAATATCATCAACTCCTGAGATCAAGTGGAACGAAAAAGGACAAATATAATTGAAATAATGATAGCCCATGAACAGGGCGCTCAAGGAGTGAAATAAGAATTCAGATTTTGCGCTGAAAAAAATGGGATTTGATGTTACGGGAATGAGATATCGGTCAACAGAATCCCTAAATTTCATCAAAAATCCATCACTAAGACTGGATATTTAACGGTATTATTTTACGTTGAAAAACGGCAATCCTTTCAGGTCAGAGTTTGGGCAACCATAGACCCATTTATTTGACTTTAGGTTTTTACCTCACACAAGGTACAAGGCGCCAACTTTTGCTAAGGAATTTAAGCGTGATCAGGTTTGTCGCGGGTCATCTTACTAGCAAACTTGCATCTGCTTGCGTTTTCATAGAGCGGTTATCATATGGGTGGGAAACAATACTTCAAATTCATAGCCGTACTGTAACCGTATGGTATCTTACCATAACCACTACGCGTTGTGATTGGATGAATCACTGGAAGACAATGAGAAGCCAATTCAATGTTGCGGCATGTCGTACAGTGTACGTGATGTAAGTCAGTACCGTATGTTTCCCACTCATATGATAACCATTCTTACGAGAAGCCATTTCAATGTTACGGCATGTCGTATACAGTGTACGTGCAGTCACGTTTCCCACTCATATGAAAACCATTCTTGCGAGAAGCCATCCCAATGTTACGGCATGTCGTATACAGTGTACGTGCTTTAAGGCAGTCATGTTTCCCACTCATATGAAAACCGCTCTATGAATGGTGCGTAAAACACTGATACACTATCCTGCAGCCAATCAGCGCGCACTTCAACCAACCAATCAAATTATAAAGAAAATCAAAGTAATAAAATAATGGAATGATTAATACCTTTGGTGAATGAAACAAACTGGGCTTCAAACCCTTTCCTTGGATGACTATCAGACTCTGAATGAAAATGAACCCGTAAAGTACTTCCCGTTGTTTCGACAACCGGCGTATCATCACCATTACAGTACTGACCAATAGAGGATGATATATCAGTGGACCCATCGAGAGCATCGACGTAATCACCACCAAAGCAGTTCCAGGATGAACCATCATTGACGTCAAAATTTTTGAAGAATATACCAACTTGTTTGGATTTGTCTGGTACAGTAATTATCCAGGTACAGTCTACTCCCCTGGGGTAGGGGGAGGGGTAGTTTGGTGAGGTGATGACTCCTGCGGGTTGGTTCAATGTCTCGGTACATGTATCTGTGAAGTATGAAATGACCTTATTACTTCAAATGTTAATCCAAAACAGAGAATGGGAATGCACATTA
The DNA here is from genome assembly GCA_964019055.1 of Anthopleura xanthogrammica. NCBI lineage: Eukaryota > Metazoa > Cnidaria > Anthozoa > Actiniaria > Actiniidae > Anthopleura > Anthopleura xanthogrammica. The sequence continues at coordinate 7,145,300 of OZ025221.1, read as the reverse complement.
ACACCACTGGATCTATATCAATAGCTTCTTTCTATTGGACGTTTGTAATAAAGAAATTATTTCTAGCTTTATAGTTTTCAATCTAGTGTTGAATTTTTACCAGCTAATTAGCAGTGATAAACATGGTATGTGTATGATGTTGGAATGAAATGCGTATATGATTGTACCATACTGTGAAATGTGCTCAGAAAAAGAAAAAGAAAATTCTGAGCCCCAGACGGGAAAAATCCATCCCATCTGGGGCTCAGAATTTTTTTCTGAGCACATTTCACAGTATGGTACGATCATATACACATTTCATTTAATTAGCAGTGAGTAAGCATGTATAATCATGCTCTTTTAAGCACCACTGTTAAAAGTAGTAGCATCATAATTCACAATAAACTCTTTTCCTTAGATCAAAATAAATATAAAATGATGATAATCACATGATGATGAAATATAAATGTTGCAGCCAGTAATTAAGACCACAGGCAAGTAGCTATAGGTTTAATTAAGACTGGAGAGATGTATTGGTTTTAAAAAGTGAAGAAGTTGCATGCTGAACACATCCAACCCCACCCCACCCCCCAGCATACAGACCTGCTGGATCTCATACCTCACTTGATAGTATTGTTAAAGATATCAATTCAAGTAACAGTTTGTTACCTTTATCATTAGGGCAACCATATATCTCGACTCGCAGGCACATGTCATTTGTGTAGGTGATTGGATATATTCTCAGATACTTTGTTACAAATGTTTCACGAAAGGTTATACGCTCTACTGTGGTTGTATCTGTGTTGGCATCAAATTCCTTAAAAAAAAGACAAAAAATATTGAATTAAATATATAAAAATTCTCCATGAGCTGTGAATGACAATCAAAGTAATTCTAATTTTTTCCTTTCAAAAAATTAATTTTTGTTAGAATTAGAAGACAAATTAATGTATATAATGATATAGACCTGATTCACATGAAAGCAAAGCAGCTCTATTTATACCCCTGCTCAAACATGTACATTTTGAGAGGAAATAGTAGTTTATTCAACCAAATAAAAGAAGTGATTATAGATGGTAATGGACTAGCTACTTTAAGTACTGAATATATTCAATACAGCACAAGGTGGTACCAGGAAAAACATTTTATTTTAGCTGTAATTGAAGGTCCATTATATATGGTTACATGATAAAACTATATACATTTTGTGGTTTCACACAACAATTGAAATGTTAGATGTGCTCCATGCCAGAAGCCTACAGATGTGAATCTATACCTAATCAATAGAAATTTTTTATTCAGATTTTTCTATGATTTTTGTTGTAATTTTTGACACATTAGTTTAATTATTTTGAAAATTAAAAACGTTTTTACTAATTCACACCAATATCTATGTACATACACCAACTGCCATGCTGAAATGTTATTTAAATATCTTAAATTTAGTCTAGATGAGCTTGAAATGTTAAAAAATTAGTTTGAAGAATTTGAAACGTGCTTCTTAAAATTAACTATTATGACAGTCCAACCTAGTCAAATCTATACTAGAAGTTATGCTTAGATTAATGGCAAAACTCTTTTTCGATTTTAAGTTTTATTTTATTTCAATATAGACCCCTTTTAGCACATCAGAATGTAGCTCAATTTGGAAGACAAAACAATAGGTTCCAATCCGCAGGAGATTGAAATTCTTTTGTTTTTTCCTCCAAATTGTGCATAAAAGCTAAGCTGGCAGTGACTATGTTTGCTTGTTTATTCATTTTTTTTTTAAATGTGCCTTTTTAAAAGAATAATCATGACAAAAATTTAAAACTTTTGGGGTGCAACTGCCCCTTCCATCCTTCCTCCAGTCCTCCCCCTACCTTACTACATATAATTGTTACAGACAATTATTATTTTTTTGATTGAATCAAGTAAGACTAAAAGAACAATGGGGAGGGTCACGAAAATGTATTCCTTTAAAGAGAGGGAGGATTCTTGAATTTAAATCATATCCTCCCATAATCATCTTTTCTGTGATCATCAATGATGATCCCCTTTAACTCTTTCTCCAGAAAAATTTATCTGCCTTTGGAGTCAAACAATTTCAAACGGATAGATACATAGGATACGTAGTTGGACTTGTAAATCATTTTGGATCAGGAATTGAAATTATCATCATTGCCTCAGCTAAAAGATACCTCCCCCAGCCCTCTGTTATATATATCCCTCACCCCTCAAAAAACGACTGTGAGGAGTTTTATGCAGTACAGTATAATACCTTCGTTGAAGCAAGAGGTTGATCTTTGTACCAATACCATGTCGAGCCATCATAACTGTACCTCACGGCATATGTTTTTACCCAGTAGGAACCCAAAAAATATGAAAAACCCTGTGTACCCAGTCCAGATACATGCCGTACTTTGTCCAGTATTATCTGGAAATATTCTGTCCAGGCTTTTTCACTTTGGCTACACCATGCTCCATTTCCATTCAGCCGTCCTTTTGTTGGTCCATATCCAAAATTCTTTGAATAAGCACTTAGTTGCCAGTCTTTAATTCTTCCATTCTGCATTCCAAGGGCATCAATACAACCTCAAAAGATATAATATTTATGGAATTTTAAAAAATGAGAAAAATAATTGGAGCAAGTTTCTTTTACTCAGCAATTTGAAAAAGGAATGAATATGTGAAAATTATGAAAAAATATTGAATGAAATTTTATCCTAAATTTCATCAAATATTTGGGGCCTCATTTGCCATCCACATACATGTATGGCGTCCTTTACGTATTAAAGGAAAAACTATTACACTACACTTACTATTACCAAATGACTTTATCATTCAAATTATTTTTCCCGTCATTTTGATTGGCCGAGAGAACTGCAAATAACTGCCTACAAATAACGGTCTGCTCAGGCGCATTACAGTGCAAAGCTATTTTGCTGCAAATAACAGTCTGTTCATGCACAGTAACATTGCATTTGACAATGGCTCACTTCCCTTAAAAAATTAACTGACTTCTATGTTATTGTTTGACTTGTGCGCACTGCTCCTCAAAGATTAGAAAAAATAATTTGAATGATAAAACAATTGTTGAACTCGGTTATCGTAAAATATCGAGATTTGTTAGTGGCGAGCAAGCAAATATTTGCCTCTGCCTTCGGCCTTCGGCAGAGGCAAATAATTGCTTGCTCACCACTAACAAATCATGATATTTTGCTCAACCTCGTCCAATAATTGCTTATTATTATTATTCTTGTTTTATTGTAAATAATTTGTTCTGAAAAACCTCTTTAGGGGAAATAAACAATAAAGTTGTTATTATTATCATTATTGTTATTATTATTGTTAAATTAATTAATTATTTAATTACACATATTTTTTCTTTCAGTCTTTATTCCTTAATCCTTATTATTAATAGCAGATATCAGAGTTACAGTCCATTGTCTTCAAACAATTGTTTCACGTTGAGACATTTGGGTCGACAATACAGTAAATGTATAGAAACTGACCCAAATGTCACGATCTAAAGCAATTGCTTGAAGGCAATAGAGCATAACTCTGATATCTGCTATTCCTTGTGTTTTTCCTTCTCCTCTTCCTCCTCCCTACAAAATGTTAGTCAAGGTTTCTCCTAGTTTTTCCTTTCTTTTCCTAGACCCTCACTTAACCTTTCTCCTAGCCTGCACAGCAGAGGCAAGGCAAAAATATCAGGAAATACCTCTACGAGCAGGTCACGATAACAATGCGACATCTATTATGTTAACAATAATACATTAATCTCAATTTGTCTGAAATGTGAAACCTTACTAAACCCTGGGCTTGACCTCCAGATCTTGCTCAAAGTATCGCATCACATTCAAAATAATATACCTTACAGAAGTAGTGTTTTACAGATTCCAAATAAATTTAACACTAGATAACAGCCCTAAAATATTTCTGCTATCTCATTAAGGGCGTTGGTTAAAGCTCACATCAAAATCATGAATTTTTGTTTGTAATAATATCAAAAATCGTTAACTTAATTATCAATCACTCAAACTTTATTAACTTACATGTCAATCTTATTCAATAAATTACACAAAATTCAATAAATGTCACAATCTTATTCGTGACTTAAGCTTATATAAATAGTTATGCTACAAGGGATTATGAGATATTCTGGAGTATTCTATTTCATAACAAATAAAAAAAGCACTTTTTAAGATATTGAAAGAGCAAGGATTTATAAAAACATGTCGAGTAATTTTAATCTCTCTGCTTATGATCCCATGCTCATTTTACAATAATTATACTGCTAGCCTTTAAAGGGGGACTAGTACGAAAATCGTTCAAAATTTAATTCGGCTGAAACTTTCCTAGAATAATCTCTAAGGGTCTAATAAACACTGGTTAAAGTTTTTTCTTGATATTCCGAAGGGAAGTATTATATTTTTACGAATTTTTAAAGAAGTCAGTGACGTCATTTACTCAACACCATACATCGCTCTATACATTTCCCTGTATTTTGTGATCAAAATATTCGCTCGTTCCATACTCAATACTGAGAAAAAGAGACTTAAAAATCAATTGTAATCACAATAAACGTCAGTAAAGTCTTTCAGCCGACCTTTGGGCTTTATAGAAATAAAATAAATCAAGAAGTTATTTACAAAGAAATGTATGGAGCGGTGTTTAGTGTTGAGTAAATGACGTCACTGACTCCGTTAAAGATTCGTAAAAATATAATACTTCCCTTCGGAATATCGAGAAAAAAAATGATCTAGTGTTTATTAGAGCCTTAAAGATCATTCCAAGAAAGTTTCAGCCGAATTAAATTTTGAGCGATTTTCGTACTAGTCCCCCTTTAATACAGAACTGCTAGAAGTATTGAAAATTTAGTTTAAAAATAAACCGAAAACGTTTAAATATAACTTTATGTTTTTATAAAAGGTTTAAGCGACTAGTTTATATTCGTAAAATCAAATAATTCAAGCTTATCTGATGTGGAAATAATGCTCAACCACAGCTTGGTTAAGTTTTGACAAAAAAAATTCCAGCTTAATGAGTTGTTCGTGTTGAACTCACAAAAAAATATATACATAAGGTCATAAAGTTCTGTTAAAATAACATTTGTGATTTGAGATGTTAGAGTTGAATTTTTGATATTTCATTGAAAACTTACCTGGTCGTGAAGCAGTAGAGTCCTTCAAACAACAGACCAACAAACCCAACAAGAAAAAATTAAACAACTTGGAGGAAGATTCGAACTGCTTTCTTTGAATTTTCAACGCCATTTTGTCCCAGCACATGGTTCTAGCATGTTCTCAGTAGGATAAAATTCAGGTTTTTGGAGTCAACTGAGTAAACAAGCCGGGTATTTTGTTCAAGATGTTATTTGGAGTCGTGCCGAGTTGACTGTGGCGTTGTGCTTTGATTCGAGTTTTGTCATGAATGACGAATCTTTTGACTTCCTGTTTAAGAATGCGTGACACAAAACGTCACGTAACCGGAAACCGGTTAATGTGCTACCCTTTGCCGTCCAACTGGTCTATCTGCCCACATTTTTCTGACATGAGTTCTATAATGAGGTTAGCCAAATTTATTTTAAGTATTGGCTGAAATAAGAGGTCAGAACTGGAGCCAAAAACGGAAGCGAAAGCCATAAAGACACCCTTTAAATAACCTAACACCTCGTTCCCTTATAATGTACACGATTTGAACGTTTTCTGATAGTGGGTGTGGTTAGTCGTCCATATGGCAAAGATTTGTGGTTTTTACCCTTTGTTTTAGGCTGGTTTTTATTGTTTCATGGGCTTAACGATGATGGCTTATTACTGAGGGACAGAATAGCCCACTTTTGATATTCTGGTTGAATGATCACGCACAAAGCAATTCAAGATGAGGCTCCGAGGAAAAAAAAGAATATATTAGGATTACTCCATTGTTTCCCCGGAGCTTGATCACTCAACCAGAATACCGAAAGTGGGTTATTAGGAGGGGCAGAAGCCAGTCTCCAAAACCCTTCCCTTTCGAGACTGATTATTTGGAAATTAACCCTTATGTACTTTCCATTATAAGGTTCCAAATAGAATATTATTGTATTGTATTGTATATATTACTCAAGTGATCGGGTAGTAACGCTTTATGTAGTCGTAGTGGTTTCTTTGAAGTACAGACATGTTTATTTTCGCTTGTCTACCCTATGAAAAAAAGTCCAGTTGTCTCCCAGGCAACGGTTGCTAACGTAAATGTCACGTCAGTGCAGGGGACTATAAGGGCTTAGTAGGGGCAAATATAGGAGGGACCCAGTAGCCAAACATCGTTTCTTGCCCCCCCCCCCCCCCTCCCGATTCGCACGGTTATCTACAGGCTAATAAAACAATGATGTATATATGAAGTATTTATCTTTAACAATATATATATATATATGCATGATTAATTTAGTTTTAGTTTAACATCTTAGAAATCATTAATAATGTTGACAATTGATTGACAATTTATTTTTCATAAAGCGCAAAATACATACAAATGTAATCTAATGTGCCGAGTTAAAATACAAATAGCAATAATAGCAAATTAAATTACTACTATATATAAAATCTATAAGTGTAAAGCATTAAATAAAATCTATAAATCATAAAACAAAACATTCATGAATATAAGAAAAAGTTTAACTTTTATGAATTATAATTTACATTCTTAGGGATTTCTAATAAACTATCTATGTAACTTTATCATAAGCTTCCCGATACAGCAATGTTAATTGCCATCATCATCACTGATTTCTCACAGCGCACAAGTCACATAATTATAAGCCTTTAAGTTATGTTTTTAAATAGCTGTATTTCTAAATTAGCTAAAATAAATTAGCAAGAACTTTGTAAATATATCAGCCAGGGGCGTAGCCAGGATTTTTCTTGGGGGGGGGGGGGGGGGGGGCAAAAGCCGTTTTTGGAACATCAACCAAAAGAACGGCCAACCAAAAAAAACGGCCAGCCAAAAAAAAAAATGGCTAACACGATGGAGGAGGGGGGCCCTGGGCCCCCTGACTACGCCTCTGTCAGCAGGTTTGAATCAGTGATCATGCTCTGGGCCGCCAAACACCCAAAATTTTACAATGATTTTATCAGTTTCTCACTACTGAGAAGAAGGAACGCAAAACTGATATGAGATATGATGATTTTTCTTCACTGATATCGGAACAAAAATCTTATCCTAAAATTTCTAAAATTGCACACATATAGAGCTTATTTACTGGACAGGAGGTCCAGACAGACTTTATGACGGTAAATAATTTTCTTTTTATATGCTTTTAATTAACACTTGTTTTTATAATTATGCAGGGCTGCGCTCCCAGGATACCGAACCGCTGTCCGGATATGCAAAATGCCGCCCGCTCTAATATTCAACAGCCGATCAGAACGCACGTTTTCTTAAGATATCAGACTGGGGGAAAATATTTGCATATGTAATATGGATACGCCCTCGTCAAGAAAGTATGAAGTAAGAGAGCACATCTCCATGCCCTATGATAATTATTTGAAAATCTATTTTTAGCTGCGCGCGCAGCCGGAACTGAATCAGGAATCGCATGATAAAAGCAGTTCAGGCTGCGCGCGGAGCTCAAAATAGATTTTCAAATAATTATCATAGGGCATGGAGATGTGCCCTGTTACTTCATACTTTCTTGGCCCACGCACAATGGTATTCTTAATCAAATGTGTATATCTTGTTTACTCGTTTATAATTTTTGTATTTCGATAAAGAGGCACTTGGACGAAATTGGAAATGACTTGAAACACTTATCTATATGGCCCCAATAGTAGCCAAGCAACATATTTTCTTCACAGTCAAAAGTGGCGGATAAAAATTATCAATTATTGTAGCTTGAAATTGTGATTAAATGACGTCATTTACTCAACCCTATTGTTCTTTTAACTTTTAAACCAAAATTTCTTGGTGATAATGTGGAAATATGACAAAACCATTTATCGGACTTTCCAAAATTCGGGCGTTTTCATCCAAGAGCCCCTTAAACTAGAGGGCCACAAATTTATTAGTTCTATTACTGTCACGTGCTACCCTTATTAGATAAAGTCTATCTATCTTTCTAGTTATCTAAACAAAGAGAAATACGCGCAAGCTGCAGTAACTGAACGGTGGCCGACTGCTTTAGAAAAAAGTAATTAAAAACCTTTCTAAGACAGCTGTCTTACACAGAATCTAACACACATTCAAAATAAAGAAAGAAAAATGGGGTGCAACGAGCTTGTTCTCGAGATCTTGAAATTTGAATTTAAAATTACAGTTCCCCCAAACTTTGACAAAAGATTGCTTTTTACCTGTTGCTTTAAAATCCAAAGAAAAATATATAAATTTACGGTCCCATAATAAAACTTTGAAGGTAATCATTCAGCGGTTTTGTGCGTGCACGCTCGTGGGCTCAAATCGAATTTGTTGTTTCAGTTTTTTAAATAAAACAATGCAATGATTCAGCACAGCTTTTACAATGTAGTACAAGTGTTCTTAAATCCACATTATGACTGCGCCAGTAAGATGCCCCAGACATCCACCTGCTGCACCACAAACCAAACTTTGGGTAAGCTTTGAGAGGGTAGGAAGGTATCCTCCAATCTTTTCAGAGATTTCATGACTGTGCTTGGATCCGAGATAGCCCAAGCCAAAGCGAAGACATCCTTTTAAAATTATCTCAAAAGCCTTGACCGCAAATTCCCAACGATTGGAAATAAGAACACCTTCCTGCAATTGATCCAAAGCTTTCTTTAGTTCATAAACTGCTATCCCTCCCTCGATTAATATACCCGCTTTATCTGAATTATCAGAAATGAACTTCAGGAAGGATGAAATCCAGCCATAAAGGGTTTTCCCTATTTGCGAGTTTTTAAAGTATTTTAACACTTTTTCGCCATAGTTCCACCCGAAATAGACGAGGCCAAAACGGAGAAATCCTTTCGCAAGTATCAGGATGACCTTTATCACGATGTCCCACGTACTTTGATAGTTTCCTTCCTTAAACTGTTGGTAAACTTGGTACAGCTCATAAACAGCTATTCCTGCCTCGATGGCTGCGTCAAACCAAAGCACCAGGTTATTTTCTCTTAAGAACCGAATAATTTCGTCAGCAAAATTGGCAGTGATCATAGGAACTGTATGCAACACTGAGGACAAGAACTCTTTAACTGCGACGAGCCAGCTTTTCACTTGAAGACTGACCTTCAATCCACATATGCACCACGTGACAAAATGTTCGCAGTTATTCTTCGTGATGCTGTAGTAGTTTTCACCTAGTCTTTGTTTAGCACGCTTGACTATTTCTTCACGTGAGAATCTTCTCAGAGGCTCAGGCCAGACAATTATTTCAGCCTAATCAAGAGAAGAAGAAAAAAGGCTAATAAATATTTTTTTATCCAATATTAATAGATATTTTTTATCCAATAGATATTTTTTATCTAATAGATAATTTTTTATCCAATATATATTTTTTATCTAATAGATATTTTTATCCAATAGATATTTTCTATCCAATAGATATTATTTGTCCAATAGATATTATTTGTCCAATAGATATTATTTGTCCAATAGATATTATTTGTCCAATAGATATTTTCTATCCAATAGATATTATTTGACCAATAGATATTTTTTATCCAATCGATATTATTTGTCCAATAGATATCATTTGTCCAATAGATATTATTTGTCCAATAGATATCATTTGTCCAATAGATATTATTTGTCCAATAGATATTATTTGTCCAATAGATATTTTTTATCCAATAGATATTATTTGTCCAATAGATATTTTCTATCCAATAGATATTATTTGTCCAATAGATATTTTCTATCCAATAGATATTATTTGTCCAATAGATATTTTTTATCCAATAGATATTATTTGTCCAATAGATATTTTCTATCCAATAGATATTATTTGTCCAATAGATATTTTTTATCCAATAGATATTTTCTATCCAATAGATATTATTTGTCCAATAGATATTTTCTATCCAATAGATATTATTTGTCCAATAGATATTTTTTATCCAATAGATATTTTCTATCCAATAGATATTATTTGTCACTGAGAAAAAAATTCAAAAAAACTGCCTTCGGCATTTAGCCGAACAGACTCGGTAATGCCTGACATCCCGAAATTCTAGTCATTGTTGTTGTTCCTGATCCTCTATGTATCTTACTGAAATATTTACGTATAAATCCAAATGATCGAAACACAACAAAGTTAACCCTTCCCGTAGCTAGACAAACTTCAATCTAATATCAATGTCTGATGTTAATTTCTGAAGTCAGCCAAACTACTGAAAGATGTTAAAAAAGCACGAGAAAATGAAAATGAAAACGAAAACGAAAATCACGGCAAACGAAAATGAAATTTGCTCTTGTAAAAAGCCAACACAAAAAAACACCAACATCAACGTAAGGTACTTACGTTTTTATTAATCAATTCAGACAAAGAGAAAGTCGTCTCTTTTATTCCACCAAGCCTTCCAATGTCTGAACTCAATGTTGATTGAGAAACTGCAATGGAACCCCAAGCTGGACCAGTGTATTCCGCGAATGTTATATCTTCACCATCTACTTTTATGCACACTCCATGGTGGTAGTAGAACTCCAATGTGCCTGCCAATCGTATATGATCACCTATCTTCACATTATTTTCTGAAACTGGCACGGATTTAAACTGGTCCCGATATTGAGCTATAGACTCATGTTGTTTGTTCGGTGACTCCTTTTCTAATGCGGCAAAATTCGGTGGTTTAATATCTGGAGCCATCCAAATCACCAGTATTACTCCCTGCGTTTATCCAAAGTGGATAAACGCAGGAAGTTTAGTTTAACCTGACGCCTTCAACTTAGACTCCGTGATGATCACTCATTTCATAGACCAAGAACGAAGTTTTACTTGCACGAACAACCAACGCCGTAGTCTTCCTATGTTCCTAGCTTGATGCTGAGCATCAACGAATTTCTAGGAAAATCTAGACTATTCACTCAGTCGGAACGGTCCACTTTGGAATGTCAACAAATAAAACGGAAAATTACAAAAAGGGAATTTCAAACGACCATTTTTTTTCCCTTTCACATTAGAGAGGGAATCTTAGTATAATTCACATACAAAACGTTATAGACCACATCGGAATGCAGCTCAATTTGGAGGGCAAAACAACTAAATAGGAGATTGAAATTCTTTTGTTTTGTCCTCCAAATTGAGCTGTTTTGACGTCACGTGAAAGGGGTCTATAGAACTTAAAATTGAAGTTTGTTTGCGAATTATATTAAAATCAGTGGCACGGAATAGCGGGCAACTCGTTATGGCAGCTATTGTTATGATAATACATGAACAAGATATATCATTGGCTTAAACCATCAAGTGTGACAAGATCGAGATTCTTGTGTATGTTTTAAGAAAAATGCCCCGGATGTTGTCTGGTTTCGATCACACGTCAGTAATCATTTAACTATTATTATCATTTTATTAAAAACAAAACAGCAATCCCCCCCGGGGGGGGGAGGGGGTACTCCGGGTCGTTTCATACGGTGATACTCCGGACTTTCGACCCCTTACCCTTTTATATACCAAATTTCAGCAAAAAGGTATCCCTTTCATATACTTTTGAAGAAAACCTACCCCTTTTTATACCAAAACTCACAAATTCCCACCTGCGGCCTGAAAAACGTACCCCTTTAGGGCGGTGCATCCCTGTATAGTCCATTATAGGGAGTACCCCCCACCCCCACCCCCGGGCAGCAATCGTTTTCGTCACCTCCCTTGCCAAAGTGTGAACTCCTTAAACTCTCGCTATATTTGCATAAAGCAACACAACGGCACAGATGAAAAAACGAAATGTTGCAATGTTGCAGGCAATCGCTGTTGCGAGTCATGTTACACGACGCAATTTGTGGCACACAATGTTGCTAAAGTAGAAAACGATAGTACTTCAGCAACATCGCCTATAATATTGCACGCAATGTTGCACCGTGTGTCTGCACCTTTACTTTGAAAATTCATCTTGCAGAAATCAAAATCTAATGGACAGCATGATGTAGCTCAGAAGTTGTGTTAAGAATAGAACTTGATTGTCGAGAAGTTTCCCTAAAATTATACGATTTCATTTTCTATGATTTCGAAAAACATGAATATTCAAGAATATTGACAATATTCTTTCCATGCAATGGAAATGAAATGAAGGCCAAAAATGGATGACGTAAAAGGAGTCCAAACTTCGAAGTCGAAGTTTTCGAGGTACAATTTCAAGCTTCCTATTTATCTCGGAATTCTGTCCTATGATTTTTATCAAACTTTCCCAGTAGCTAGATTATGGCAAGCCAAATGTAGCAATATTCATACGTAATTCTGAAAAATTGGTTAAAATCTTAGCGCTCACTAATTTTGTTCCAATTGCAATTTTATGAAAAAAGTGGTTTCTAGTTTTTGAAAATTTGTGCATAATTCGCATAAAATTCCAACACATTTCTACATTAAATTCTTATTAAATTACGCGTAAACATCGAAAGTCTCAGAGCAATCGCATAAGAATTGACGATTCTAGAAGAGTTGAACGATGCTCGTCTATTTCGATCGAGCCACCTAAAACATTGCAGGGGCGGACGGAGGGGGGGGGGGGGGGGGGGGGGGGGGGTGAACTGAGTGACTTTTCAACCCCCTTTTTTTGCAGTCATGTATCCAGTAATTCAAATCTTCGTCGGAATATTTATAAATTGTTACAATGCGCTTAACAATGAAAGTATTTTATATAACACTCGTTGTTAATGTATTATGAGTCTAATATTCGAATATCCCTGAAAGATCTTGATTGCTTCAATATTTGGAACTTGCTTGCTCTAAAAATCAAAGCCGTTTTCACCAGTAAGTAAGCTTTAAAATAAGCAAAGTTTCATGATTCTACGCTGACCACAACCAAAGATATCAAAGTTAGAAGTTTTTATAGTGAGGTGTGATGTTTCTGTCACTAGACTAAACTACACGGCTAGCGTTCTTACGATACCCAAATAAAATCTACATTTACACTATTTCGTGTGAACAACTAGTTAATATTTGTTTTCACCAGTAAGTAAGCTTCAAAACAAGCAAAGTTTCATAATTCTACGATAACTGCGAATAAAGATACCAAAGTTATCAGTTTTTATAGTGAGGTGTAAATGCTTCAACATTACGCTCGCTTACAAAACTAAGTTGTTTTGTGTGTTTGAATGAACCCGGGTTTTTTTAAATCTCGCGCTTTGACAAACAGAATGCTTCAACACTACGCTCGCTTACAACACAAAGTTGTTTTGAAATATTACGTTGAGACATATCGTTGTTTCTGCATGACTCATCAACTAAAATAATACTATGGGTAGGGATGACTATTGATCTTCGTAATTTTCAGCAGTTAAGAGGCGGAGCTAAGTCTCGTTCCTATTCCCTATGGAGATGAGGAGGCGGAGCTAAGACATGTGCAGGAAGTTTGAATTTCGCATCTTAATGAGTTTGAAGCCTTGAAAGTTGAATGTTAATGAGAATTCTACTCATTACTTACTTTACCAGTAAATGCCCGCGGTCGAACGAATGTTAACGGAAATCTTTTTCGCTTAAGACTGAATTCATGTCTTGGTTAATCATTTGCCCCTGGTAGAGGTATTTTTGCCATTCAAGTTTTTGTAGAAAAATGCTTAAAAACATCACTAATGGCGCTTTCACATACAAAAATAGTCAAAATATTGCCCAAGTTTACTGCTTTTTGCCCGCATAACTTTACAACACTGATGAAAACAAAAGGTATCTTCGTATAGATAAACATTCCATCTACCAAAGCCCCCTGGTAGCGGGCCGATTTAGGTAAATACAGTGGAGTTAGTAGCAACAAATTGGTCAGAACTTTGCTTAATTCGACCATTTTCTTTCTAATTGTGTGTCAGAATTTCAAACTTGCCGCGCAGTAAGATAGTCAGCGAAGCGCAGTAATTACATTAACACGTCAATATGACCAGCCATTCTCCCCCATGGTTCAACCCCCCCCCCCCCCCCCTTGTCAAATTTCTGGATCCGCCCCTGCATTTTCAGCTTTTTGATCTCGTTAAGATGCTCAGTTTGGTATAGACTCAAAACAGTTATGAAAAATGAATAAACGCGTATTCCTAGCCTCCACAACAGTTTTATTTGAATCAGTGCGTAGTTTCAATACAAATTACAGTTATCATACTCTTTACTGAGCACATTCTGCATGCTGAACTTGCTAGAAACTTGTTCTTATTTGTTAGGCAAACTTTATCATTAAACACTGTTCTTTGTTATTTACTAGTTCAGAGGCGCAGCACAGGAGTGCCTATTTCCAGCCAGTGATAAACAGATTACTCCATTCTTCACCACACAAAATAGCTGACATCCCTTGGAGTCCTTTTGGGACTGGAGTCTTCTTTTTGTGTGCAACACTTACGTCCTGTGGAAAAATCAGATTGACGTACACTTTCCTTTCTGATGTGATTGGCAGCCATACGTTAGCAGAGGTGATGGTGACAGCGGCGGAAGTCCCAGTCGCGAAATTCATATACATGGTGTACTTAGTGCTGCCTTCTTGGGTGTAGATCTCAAAAAAACCACGCTGGAAACTGCACTCGCTTTCAGTTGTAGCAAAAGCGTAAAGCAACAAGCTTTTTGCATCAGCTGGAATCTTCGAGGGTATTGGATATGATTTTGAGGTAGGCTTCTCAGGAAGGTGTCCAAGCTTTAGTACCTCTGGGTTGAAGGATTCGTCTTTGCAGGCCATGACGGAGACTTCGGGTGAAACTGACGGTGGCTTTTCTGCTGCACTGACTGTTTGACTTTACCAAAGTGGTTTGTCCTTGTAACTTGTTCGAGATCAAGCACCTTGTTTTATACCATCTGCCGTTGGAATATATTAGTAGCTCTAGAAATAGACCTATCAGAAAATTCTGCCCACTCAACTTAAAATACAATAATTACTCTCTCAATCGCAGTGTTTCAGCCGGCGAAGCATGAGAGAGCAGAATCATCATATTAGATTGGCGTCGTTGGTCACCTCGTGGTACCTCCCATTAAGAGGGATCAAAACGTTACACAACTATTTTTAGCTGTTCTTAGGACCATATCGTTACGAAGGGTTGTAGTGCCAGGAATAAATTTCCCTACGTACAGAGTCTCTCCTCTTTCTCTCCCTTCAAAAACAAAGGGAAAATAGGGTCTGGTAGCAGTGAAGGAATAAATGTGAGAGTGGTGGCACTTTTACTCATTTGATGACTAGTACATGTGATTTTTACAACTTGCTCCTCTCAAAAACTTTTAAAAAACTGCGTTTTGAAACTGAAAAATAAGATCGAAAAAAGTGACAGCGATATAGAAAATCAATTGAACGGCTTCATCATAGTGAAGTTAGATAACGGCATTGAAAGTGGCTGTCTATACGACAGCGGATCCAGAAATTTTTGAGAGCGGGGGGGCGATTCAAACGTATACTAACCAAAAAACCTGTTGAACCTTTTCATGACCACCCACTTCTATCTTCCCGCCTCTGGTTACATATTAAAAACAAATTTCTATAGACTCTTACCATCATTGTAAATGCACAGCAAAACTAAATTCGAGGATAAAACACAATCAATTGAACCTCAAGTATGACAGGGGTCCGTATCCCCCGACCCTCCCCCTGGATTCGCCACTGTTGTAGCTGAGTGACGTTACATCACATCAAATGATCTGGTGATTGGCTTTCGATTTTGGAAGTTCACTGCAGACTTGCCGTGGGTGGCTTGTCGATATTTTGTTTTCAACGAAGCAGTGATATTCAATATTTTAACAGCACAAAAAATTGTATTTTTTCTAAAAAAAAAAAATCACACACTTAGACGTAACAAATATATGGTATTGAAGTACACTTGATTCATACTCATTTGTGAACGGCTAAATATATCGTGTTTGGGTATTAATCTGTTGCTTGTTGACAACACCAAAAGACTTGAGATGTACTTCCAATTAAGCCATACTTGAGAAGGGTCCAATCAGAGCAGACTTGTTAAACCGGTCAAAATAATTACCCTGCCATCATGGCATCTATCGTGAATAAAAGCTATTGACCGGTATTCATTGGTCTGTGGAATACACCCACCGAAGTGCGAACACGTTTTCTCGAGTTATGAGCTGTTGTCATGTAACGTGTACATTGGATTGCATGAAGTTTTTTGGATGTTCTGAGTCCAACAGTTCTTTTTTTTCTTCCTGGCGTGTTTCGTCGTGATCAAACTTCTTCTTTTTGCCCGTATGAAACCAAAAACGATGTGCTGAAATTCGTTTAACAAAAAGTTATTTCAGATAACCTGTACCAAAGTTTTAGTTAAGCTCCCACTGAGCAATTATTTTTATGGTATTTTTAGGTGCTGTTCTTTTATAGAATATTTTTAACTCAAGATTTTCTCAAGCAAAATGAAAAAAGGTTTAACAAAACCTTAGAAATATGAAGTTCATTACAATAAGTTTTAATTCTTTTTCATTTGTTTGTTTTGTATTTGAATTCATGAGTGATAATTCGTGATGGAAAGAAAAAAAATATTGCGCATTGTAACATCCATTGTCCTAATCGACCTTTTTAGCTTGGGCTTTGTGACACAAGTTGCAAGAGGGTTTACATGGTGCAACAGAGACGCAATCATTGGCAAAAGTAGAAACGAATTCTACTTTTCACAAAGATTCCTGCAACTTCATTCCCTTGAGTCATAATTTCTTTGTTTAACAGTTGCACATGAGAAGACACATGAATATGAACACAACTCAAACAAAGAATCTTATTCTCAAGAGATGACACATGGAGCCATAAAGGCGCGATCACAAGAAGCAATTTTCTTTGCAACTTGTCTCGCAATGCCTTTGCAACACAAGTTGCAAGAGGGTTTACAAAATGCAATGGAGACGCAATCGATGCCAAAAGTAGAAATGGATTCTACTTTTCGCAAACATTGCTGCGACTTGTCTCGCGACAATTTTCTTGTAAATTGCGTTGCATTTTCTTGTAAATTGCACATACTCCGCGAGCAGAGTCTCCTTTTACCTCCTCCTCATTTATGGTGGAGGTACACTCTGCTCCCAGGGTAGGTTACACGCTGCAATGCTCCATGCAACTTGTGTCGCAGCACCATTGCGAGACAAGTTGCAGAGAAAATTGCTCCATGTAATCGTGGTCTTTTACACGACCAATACAACCCAAGTCGTCTGCGGTTTTGGCTTCCGCCAATCAAAAAAATACTAACACAGACACCCATGGAAATCTTACGGTAATCATGAATGTGTATAGTGCTAAAATGAAGGCGAACTTACAAGGACAATCGAGTTTTTCGATTGCAGTTTTTTCTTTACAGCAGTGTCGACAAAATTGATATTCACACTTTTTTCCCTGAAAAAAAAATTAGTAAATTAGTAAATAAAACTATTTGTGAATTTTTAATCTTAAGACTATCCTGCTTAGCAAATAGCATGTTTCCTCATTCCATACTTAACCATTTATCCAGGTTTAGCCTCAGTTTATGATATAAGTTAGATGTTCAAAGATAGACCCCTTGTATTGTATGTGACGTCAAAGCAGCTCAATTTGGAGGACAACAACAAAAGGTAAAAGAATTTAAGTCCCCTGAGAATTGGAAACCTATTGTTTTGTCATCCAAATTGAGCTGCATTATAACGTGCTGCAAGGGGTATGTACCAATAAGTCTGTTGGATCACAGACAGCCCAAATTCCGTTTCTTCCAATACTTTTGTTTAAAGTGGGCTCCCTGTGGCTGAAACCACAATGGACACGTCAATAAACTCTTACCATCGGGTTGGTCTTGCATTGAATACAAAATACCCATTCAACTGGGACTGAAATAAAAAAAAGGAAATGATGAAAAAATCCAGTTAACTAATGATACAAGAAGAGTGGGGTAGGGAAAATAAGTAGATATTCATCATCATCATCAGCATCATAATCATCATCATCATGTAGCATCACTATCATCATATTCATTAGTATCATCATGTATCATCAACAAAATCATCTTCATCATTATGTATCATCGTCATAATTATGTATCATTATCATCATCATCGTCGTCATCATATATCATCATCATCATGATCATCAGGAGCAGAACTAAATATTACCCCTGAAACTTCCCAAAATGAAGCATGGAAAGTACATATACCTTTACTACTCTGGTGCAGCAGCCGTTTCTTTCGTTTCAGAGCTTTTTTACGCTGTTTTTCAGCCAAAACTTCATTCTCACTATTCCCTTCACATGAGTCTTTCTCCTTTGTTTGGTTTGCTGCAGATGAATTATCTTTAGGGCTGAAGAAAGAGAAAAAACAACACAAGAAAAAGCAGATTAAAATTCATGTCTTTTCACAGGGTTACTGGGTTTTCCAGTCTTTGGCATTTCATCTAGCATGTGCAGTAAGAATGACAGGGCTCTGGGGTTGAGAGTGGTCTTTCCAAAAAACTCTTTCAACTTCATTCATATCCTAATTACATGTACACATCTACCTTTCTTTTGTGTCCTATTGTTCGCTAGAATTTAAAATTTATCAAGCATTGGCTGTTGTACCACAGCATGGGACACACATCTTCCTCATGACAC
Source organism: Anthopleura xanthogrammica (assembly GCA_964019055.1). Taxonomy (NCBI): domain Eukaryota; kingdom Metazoa; phylum Cnidaria; class Anthozoa; order Actiniaria; family Actiniidae; genus Anthopleura; species Anthopleura xanthogrammica. Next base: position 7,126,697 of record OZ025221.1, on the reverse strand, counting down.
ATTGACAACAGAGCTAGGCTCAAATTACTGTGAACCCAGGATCGAATTGGAATTTGGAAAATGATTCTTAAGGAGGGAGGTAAAGCAGAGAACCTGGGAAAAATTCTTGAAGCACGGGAGAGAACCAACAAACAACTCTACTCATATACAACACCGAGCCAAAACCCAGGTCACATCAAAATTATAAATGGTGAAAGGCAATGCATTAGCAGCGCACAGCATCCATGCTTCCATGAATGAAAACAAAATGCCATTTTCTTCTTCCTTCCTCATGATGTGCATTCAAAAAGGCTCCCATTTGGCTAAAACTCAGCTTTAGCTAAGGACAGGACACAAAAATTGTAGATGAAAAAAATTATGAATTTTCCAAAAATTTCAGAAAAAATGTAAACAAACAAACCAGGCTTGGGCTCCCTGTGTTACTACTCAGTTTACCTTGGTCTCTCATAAGGCTGGCACACCCAGTGATGTAATCCTGTATATGATATTGGTTCATCAGTGTTTTCCTTGGCATCTTTCTACATAAATGATAATAAAATATACTACATACTACAACTATTACAGTATTTCCGACGTATTTCCAAGATGGTATCTATTTTTGAAACAGTTCCAGAATGCACTGCAATGGCATCTCAACCCTTTATTTACCTTAACCTGGGACCAGCTTACAGTATATGGCGTGGCGTGGCGTGCCGTGGCGTGGCGTGGCGTGGCGTGGCGTGGCGTGGCGTGGCGTGGCGTGGCGTGGCGTGGCGTGGCGTGGCGTGGCGTGGCGTGGCGTGGCGTGGCGTGGCGTGGCGTGGCGTGGCGTGGCGTGGCGTGGCGTGGCGTGGCGTGGCGTGGCGTGGCGTGGCGTGGCGTGGCGTGGCGTGGCGTGGCGTGGCGTGGCGTGGCGTGGCGTGGCGTGGCGTGGCGTGGCGTGGCGTGGCGTGGCGTGGCGTGGGATGGATGGCATGGCATGGCATGGCATGGTATGGTATGGCATGGCATGGCATGGCATGGCATCCTGTTGGTCAGACCCCCAACCAATCGAGCAGCGCATAGTATAATATTTTTTTTTCATTTTCTGTTCATTTTCTTGTAGCTGTAATTCGTACTGTAAGTTTGTATTTTGATTTTTATGCATTTATGCTCTCGTGGTTGTGAAGTTAATAAATAAATAAACAAAAATAAATTGTAGCTGCTATCTCCATTAAATATACCTTAAGTCTTATGGTGAGTTCTTGATTAACTTTTTTCATCTCTTCAAGTGATTTGCTATCTCCAAGCACCTCTCGCAAGTCAGTATGTTTGGAAAGGCTTCAAAATTTAAGACAGTTTGTACAAATGTAAATACAAAGTGCAGAATACATACTAGTTATACAACGTTTTTACAGACTCCAGACATCTGGCATTTTCAATGGGCCAAATTTTCAATGGGCCAAGTTCATTCTGATCACTGGAGATAAAGAAATTCCACATGGACAATGGTTGTCTAGTCACTGCAATTTCCTTATTGTTCCATTGGTATGAGCCCTGCTAGGCTGCAATGCCTGATGGAAAGAACAGTCAAATGACACGCGTGAAAAACGTCTGCGCATGCTCTAAGTCTGCATGCAAATTAGTCAAAATCGTCTTCGTACTATTGTAGAAATATGCAAATTTGACTTTCACACTTGCCTGAAGAATAGTCTTTACAAAATGCCAAAGCTTAAAGTCAGTTCTTGAAACTTAAGGCTAATTCTTTCATATTGTCTTTATTAATACAGTATCTTGGTCTCACAAAAGTATACCCGCGAACTTTTTTGTATACTTGGAGAAAACAAGCATTTATTTTCTCACTAAAACTCTTGTAAATTCTTGGAAAGCGTGCTGAAATGCACGCATGCGCAAACGTTTTTCTCTAGTGTCCAGTCAAATGCCATCAGATATAGACTCCTAGCAGCACGTCGGAATGCATGTCAACTTGTATGACAAAACAATAGGTTTTAATTCTCAAGAGATTGAAACTCTTTTATTTTGTCCTCCAAATTGAGCTGCTTTGATATCACATGAAAGGGATCAATCACATCCCAACAGCTTTCTTGCAATCTGATTGGCTGTATTTTCAATGATAACATCTGTACTGACCTATGGAAATGGAGCTTGAAGAGATGGCCTCTTACAGCTGACAGTTGACAGGGATACTTATCAACAAGGTCTAAATATTCTTCTGCCATCTGCCACACCATTGGTTGCTTGTCACCAAGTAGGGCAGGATTGTGGAGGTTACCCTCTGAAGATGAAAAAATAACAGAGATTGAGAGAGATATCAAACCAGAAAAAAAATTATAGGACAAGAAAAAGGGGGGATGAAGATGAGACAGGGCAACAAAGGCATCTGCTTAATATATGTAATGCTAATACATGTACGTAAGCATAAACACAGAAACACAGACACTAAACAAAAACAAAACAAATAAATAGGAATTAATAGTGGATTCCACAGAGTGACTCTTCCACTGGATTCCAAGTTGAAAAAACTCTACTCACATACAATGTACGATCAAGTCCAGGAATCGAACCCAGGTTCGGGAGAAAAACCAAAGAACCCAGAGAAAAACCCTCAAATCAAGGGAGAGTCTAACAAACCAAGTCTAGGAATTGAACCCTAGACCCCAGAGGTGAGAAGAAAATGCACTATAACTAACTGCACTTTTGCTACACTCACTGAAGATAAAACAAATAGAGAAAGAAATGGGGAAAGCTGAGACACATATACACATGTATAAGAGCTAGCATACAGACAAGTGTTGATGGACAAACAGAGAGACCGACAGAGAAATAGACAGACAGACACTGACTGAAGATAAGGCAAAAACAGGTGAAGGTTAAATATAGAAACTTACCAGCTGTCATAACACCATCCACCCCTGTATAATCCATACATGCTTGGACATCTTTGAAATATTGAATATTACCATTGGCAAAAACTGGGATGGAAACACTTTCCCTATGTACATGCAGAATGATTAAGATTTTTAGAAATATAATAATTACAATGAAACCACAGCAATGAATTATAATGAAGCACAGGTAGCGTAGCTGTGAGAGTGCTCGCCTCTCACCAATGCGACCAGGGTTTGAGCCTCGCTGGGCTCGGTGTCTTATGTGATTAGAGTTGTTTGTTAGTTCTCTCCTGTGCTTCGAGGGTTTTTTCCAGGTTCTCCAGTTTCCTCCCTCCACAAAAATCAACTTCCAAATTCTAATTCGATCTATCGGTTGCCTTGTAATTGGGTCCTAAACCTGTAAGGCTTTCCCTCCACCTCAAAGTGGTAAAGTGGCATAAATTTTTAAAAACCATTACAATACACATGATATGTATCTATCAAAGACAACAAAGCATAGTTTTGGGTGGGGGGCTAGTCTGGGGGGTCCGGACTGGAACGCCCTCATCCAATTTTGAAATTGAGACTCTTGACAATGTGATTTCCAAAGCTGCAGTAAAAATGACCACTTGACTGGTAAATGATTCCCTTTCTCTGGACATTTGACCAGCCACAACTTGGTTTGACAGGTCAAATATTCCTCTGGCCTGACAAGTGAACATTCTGATCAAAAACATTATTTTCAGCCTTGTTGCATATTGTCAGTTATTCATAAACACCATTAAAAGTCCTTGGGATTTCAAAACATTGGTATTATTCAACTTGCAAATTCTTTACATTACAGTTGACTTTTGCAAATAATTAGCAACAGCCAACTGTAATGTAAAGAATGTACAAGTTGAATAATACCAATCCCATGGACTTCTAATGGTGCATTAGGTCTAAATGAGACTTACTTTACGGCTTTAATATAATCCCAGTCCGCAAGCCCTGTTTTGGGTCCCTTCTGGTCTCTTGTCCGGCCATGTACCGTCAAAAGCTAAACAACACAATATGAAATGTTAATAGAACTCTTTAGCTTGGGCATAATAATCCACATTTCAGGCCATGTGTCATTCCCTTGAGATTTAATTATTTATTTATTTATTTACATAACTTCCACCTTAAAAAAATATAAAATATAAATAACAAAAAATGAATCAAAAATATAAATAAAGACAATAATACAAGGAACACATATAATAATTATAAAACAAAAATCTAAAAGGTGAGGGACAGCACAACAGAGCGAGGCTCCAAATATAGTGCACCCGTAATTTAGATTAAGATTCTTTGTTTAAGTTGCATCCATATTCAGGTTTCTTGTCATGCACAACTGTTAAACAAGGAAATGATATGACATAGTCTGTAAAGTTTTTCAGTTTTCACATGTAGAAAACTACAAAATCATACTCTAGGGAATGACTAGTGGATTGAAGAAATGCAAATACGAAGAAGAAGATGAAGAAATGACGTTAGACTTTAATCTGACAATTTCCATTTGCAACTCTTTTCTTCTTGCATATGATCATTCATAACTCATTCATATTAAATTTTTACCTGGCATCCAGCTTTCTCCAGCATCTGAGCATATTCTATTGTCTTTTTAAGGTCGTCAAAGACTCTTATTTTACAAGTTATTGGAACTGATAGCTTTTCATGAGCAAGGCTGACTGAAATACAGTACAATAACATCAATGAAACATTAACTATAAAATGCCATCTTGCTTATCACTACGATTTCCCAGTGCCTCAGTGGTTAGATTATCTGACGAAGCAAAGTTCATATATACTTATATCAAAAAAGGTTGTCGGAGCTATAGGAGATAGGCAATAAGCAATAAGTCATTCCAAGACAAAAGGTATATGGGTATATGACTAAACACAAATAATCAAGATGTTTATAAATAATGGTTTCATCGACTACAAACAACACTGGATACCTCAATGCTAGCTAACCTCTGTGAGCTCTTGATGAGAATAATGATAAGAAAACAGCTTGAGGACTCACGGCTCAGTAAATATTCACTGATAATCACCTTGACTTTGGTGAATGATTATTAATTATCTATAAGGGGGCTGGTCTTAGAACCCCGCCCCTTATCCCCAAAGAGTACCATAACAATTTTTGAAGTTTTTTTTTTATATATTAATTAATATCCCCCTTTAAAAACTATTCCTGGAACTAGCACACATTTATTTTAACAGGAAATTCTAACCTATTCTTGAAATCAAGTCCCATTCATCTTGCAAAAATGCTCCATAATGACCTGCATGATAAAAAACAAACATACCGGTAAGTTCAGGAGATTGCAATAATTTCTTAATCTTTTTCGAGTGGCCCAAGTGAATGCAGAAAAATTATTTTTGTCAACAAACCCTCCCCCTTCTTCCCCCTCGCTAATGAACATTTCCACAAACCCTTCTCTTTTTAGTCTAAATCTTTCTTGCTAGTGCCTGGCATGATTTACAGTCAAACTAAGAAAACCGTGAACACCTAAAATATGTCTGGAATGTTTGATCACAGCGCTGTCACGCAAAGTGTTTTCCCGTTTAAAAGTTTCAAACTTTCAAACTTCATATTTTAGTTTTATTCTCGTGAAATTAGAGATTTCTATTTGAGACAGATGAATACACGAGAGAAGGATTCAATACAATCTTTTTTCATGGTGGTGGGAAACATCTTTTTACAAGCAACGGCCTAAAATAAACATTCTAGACATATTTTAGGTGTTCACGGTTTTCTTAGTTTGACTGTAATCCTAGTTAGGAGGATTACATTACTGTACAAGAACAAGTAATATTTAACTATAATGTTACCTCTTTTAGCTATTGTTTGAGGACATCCAAGATTAAGATCAACAGCATCACAGTCAGACTCCACATATTGAGCTGCCTTGATGAATGTCTCAGGGTCATTTGTGCAGAACTTTAAAAATTAAACAATTAACAAATAAATTTATTGATAAAAAAAAGGCTAAGAAATTATTCAAAATTGTTTTTTAAATGTTTTCGACCAAAGTCATCATCAGAAAAATGATAAATAAATAAATGGATGGATGGAGAACGACAAATAATGGGAATAAACATTTCCATTTCCATAGTGTCTCACTCTTTCTCATTGGTGAGCTCTAATAATTATTAGAGTGTGACATCATCAAATTCCAAATTTTGCAAATCAGCTTTGAAATGTTCAATGTGCAGTCATTAGCTTTACAACAAGAAAACACCTTTATAACTTCAAGACGCCATCACTCAAACTATAAAATTTTTTGAGGTCACTGAGCAACTCACCTGATGTAGAATCTATACTTAAAATATTATCAAAGGTGGTATGCATGGGCACTTACTGTATTTGAAGAGAATACAACATTGCCTACATTTCTGCCAACTTTAAGGCTGTTGCTTTTTTTTAAATCTTATTTTGCACTGGTTCTAATCATGTTACCCTGGTTCCAGAGGCGCTTTTATATGGCGAGCCGAAGACGAGAGAGAAGCGCCTCTGGTGGAATCCGTTGGGAATCTCACTTCCATGCTAGACTCCAAGTACAAAATTTGAACCTCGGTGCTGATTGGTTTGCATACTCATTACCAGGTTTGACCATGAATTTGTTATATAACACGCATTGCTATTGGCTTACACAGAAAGACGCCATGTTGTGATTGTAAAACCAGTTTTTGAAGTAACTCGAGAAATTCGACGATGATGCACTCGATGACAGACAAGGTCAAAACTTCAAGACCCCAGTTTCGATCAGCCATTTAATACTAGCGTTAAATTCAAAGTTTCCATAAATTATATTTGAATTTTCTATCAGTTAAGCTGGCAGGCTATAAAATTTGTATTGGAGGGAGCGTAGCTTTTTTTCGAACTGGAGTTTTGGTACTGCTCGGCGAGTGCCGATGACATCGTTTGACGCGCGGGGTATTCCCCTCTGTTCATTCAATGTTTCTTCGAATGTTTGAAGTTTTGTAGATGGATTTTAAACTTTTGCAGTATCCCCGATTCCCGGAAGATACTACGTCTTATCTTTCTACAGGATATTCCAGGTGCACCACCTAAGGACATTCCAAGACCAAAGGCAATCTTGTGACAATATTTTTATGTGTTTGTTTTGCAAAGCGGGGAAAACCGGTTTTGACACCTGAGATAGCTTGGCGCCTAGCATGGAAGTGAGATTCCCAACGGATTCCACCAGAGGCGCTTCTCTCTCGCCTTCGGCTCGTCTCACGCCACGGTTCGCCTTATATAAAAGCGCCTCTGGAACCAGGGTATAATCATGTTGGCTCCAGCACCAAATAAGAGGAAATACAAGCCTTATATTTTATGTTCACTTGTTCACTTGCTTTAAACAACTATACCCCATTCACACCGGACCTTTAGACATGTTTAAAGGTTATTTAGTTGAACTAGTGCCCTAGCTTTCATCAGCCTGTACGCCTAACTAAACAACTTTCAAACCTTCTTTAACTAAACTACTTTGGAGAGGTAGTTTTAACCCTGTATAAAAATGGCAGCCAATTGACGAAGGAAATACGATAGATAAATTAATAAACACCAAGGTTAGTTGGTGTGAATGGGACTCTAGAGAGCTTTATAGCTTATTCAGCAAACCTAAGTTCTTACCTGAGCGATTAATGGTCGATCTTCAGCACAAGTCGTAAAGAATTCCTTCCTATAAATGGGATCTTTAGCAAACATACTAGAGTGTAGCATAGGAGTAAAGCACAGTTGCGCACCGTGTTTTCTACTGAGCATTCTCCAAGGTAGCTCTGACTGGTCCACCATTGGAGCCACGACCAATTTGGCCTCATTTAAATCATTTCTCCAAAAATTGTACCCTTTTCTCTTGCTCTTGGACATTTTGGATTAATGTTTTATAAAACAGTATAATATTAAAAGTTTAAGGTTTAAAAATAAAGCGGAATTAGGACGTGAAGTAAAAAATTGGTTTCAAAACTCGATTTGTGATGACTTCTTGTCCGCCATTATTGCAACATTAGTGAGGATAACCGCTTGTAGAAACTGAGCATGCAAGCTGCAAAGAATGACGTCATTAGCAGCGCAGTGGAATAGTGTGATAGAAGAGAAGAGAAGAAGAAAAACATCTTCCTTCCTCTTAGGAGTTTTCAAAATCTTACAGACTACGAATGATAAACGCCTTCTCACCAGGAATGATTCTTGTTCTTAAAGTTTCACTTTCATTGTTTAATAAATATTGCGGCAACTGCCTCTCTGCTGCGCTCGTGTTCAAAAAGCAAAACAATCCGAGTCAGTAAATGGTCATAAACGTCTCTAATCAAATTGACTAAACTGAAGAAGGGAATTTGCCAAACTACCAATAGAGCGATTTGATTCAAGTCTAATGGTTTCCCAATAAGATACATTGACTTTCTTTCTAATCTTTTGATAGACAAAGCTGTAATGCTCAAGGGAATGACCTGAGGTCTGAGCATGAAAGAAGATCTACTTTTTACTCTGATAAAATCGTCAAGACACAGACTACCAATAGAGTGCATCAAACCATTGTCAGGCGCTACTGCAGCCAAAACAATGGAAGTTTATTTTTGACATTAACCTGATTAACAATGTCGCATGCATGAATATACCTATTTCAAAAAAGGTTGTCATAGGCGATAGGCGATAGGCGATAGGCGATAGGCGATAGGCGATAGGCGATAGGCGATAGGCGATAGGCGATAGGCGATAGGCGATAGGTCATTCCAAGATCCAAGAATAGCTGGAATAACGTGTGTTTCTGCTTCTTATTCTCCTCAAGAACACGGAGGTTAGTGTTGAGATATTCCGTGTTGTTTGTAGTCCACGAAACCATTTTAAAGACCTTGATTATTCATGTTTAGTTGTATACCCATAATTCCTTTCCGTCTTGGAATGACCTATCGCCTTTCGCCTTTGGCGATGACAACCGTGTATACTGTAAACACCTACTTCAATTAACATTGATAACGGGAGATCCTCTGGAATGGTTGATCTGAGACCTATAGCCGCGGAAATGTTCGGTGTCTACATGAATTTTTGTGAATTAATGCGATAACTGACACAAATTAGCAATTCAATGCCATTCAAGAGTGATTGCAACTATGTATTTGCAATATTTATGAGATGAGCATTCAGCCTTCCACAATTAATATAGATCCCTTTCACGTGACGTCAAAGCAGCTCAATTTGGAGGACAAAACAAAAGAATTTCAATCTCCTGAGAATTGGAACCTATTGTTTTGTCCTCCAAATTGAGCTGCATTCCGAAGTGCTGCAAGTGGTCTATTGGTCTCAGATCGACCATTTCAGATCTCCCGTTATCAACGTTAATTCAGAAATATTGAAGGTTTGAGATATATACTTCTCAAACTCATGAATCAAGCTTGATGCACCAATTACATGCTTGTTTTAGGGTTACGTGCATACCCTTGGATACCTTGATCCAAACCTGGATATCCAAAACCCACGCCGGGTTTGGATCTAATTTATGGTTCCGACTCCCCTTAGTTACCGTTGCTATGTCCCACAAGCTCAACAAATTAGCTGGAATATCTCACTGAGAACTTAAAACTCTGATCGCGGAAAATCGATAATAAATTGTTTCAATACTCCAGTTTCACATTCGATGGAAACCGCTGTTTTTTAAGACCACAGACTCATTTGTACAGGCTTAGCCTCGCTTATAAGTCAGCTATTCAACGACATCATTAAACTGTGTAGTTCAGTGTTTGTTGAATGAGATTTTAATTCCACCATGGAACCCCCTCTAGATCCGCCACTGGGTAGATAATATCGCAAAATATTTGAAGTAAAACTATGAAGTACAAAATCCAGGATTTCACTTTCAGAGGTGGTGGGTACCGGGTACCCCACCCCTCCCCTCTAGATCGGGTCACGTAACATGACAATTATTTTGACCTTCTCCATTACTACCTAGATTCCTATAAAATTTCCTTACCACTACGCTACGACTCAATTCGTTGATTAAGAACGAATTAGTTATGAAAATTTACCTGCATGCAATTTTTAATTTAAGGAGTCATTACGTCATTATATAGGGTCCTGAAGGGCGGGTCCTAATCCCATTTCCCCCCCCAAAAAAGGTAAAAAAAAAAAAAGGTAAAAAAAAAAAAAAGGTAAAAAAAAAAAAGGTAAAAAGGTAAAAAAAAAATCATGTATACCTACTATGTGGATATGTCACTGCTAAAAGCCTATTTATTGTGTTGTTGTTTTGTTTTTACTATCTCAGGCTTGATGATATGTGTAGACTGTATGTGTTATCTCTATTTGACTCGTCGTTTTTTCTGATTCACCTCACCTCAGCTTAGAATGTCTGGGGTCGCATTTTCATCTCTGTGAATTTCAGGGACAAGTGGTTATTGCGAAAGTGATACCAGTTGGCGCTCCTACCATTATTTACATTCCTGAGATACCGACCGTTTAGATTTGAATAATAACAAGCATCGTACCACCAGGCACCAGTATGAGAAGTAGCGCAGCTTCCTCTTCCAGCATTATCCCTGTCTTTCGTACTGAATGGCCTGTTGTTATGGGTTGCCAGTGAGTCCCCAGCAGTACCTGAATACGAACCTACACTTAGCCTGTAGTTGTCTGACTCAGCATTAACACTAAAATTACCATATTTGGCATACTTCCTTGTTCTTGCCCAGTCCTCCATCTCCACGCGCAATCTCGAGGGAGTTCTTGCAGTCAGTCGATGGATATAGTCATTCCCCAGCCAAAACTCACCATTTGGGTTTCCGAAACCTGCTTTGTATGGCTGCCAGCCAAGATAAAAGTCTACAGATCCATCTTGTCTTCTCTGGAACACTGTCCACCCCCCTCCGTCAGTTGTCATGTCACAGTAGACTTGAAAGGTTCCTTGACTGTCGGGTTTGATGGTGTACACTCCGCTACGTCTTTCACCATTCTTGTACATATCTGAACAGTCTCGTATTCCTGACAAAAAAGTGATCTTATGTCACATATTTGTTATACAAGTATACAGAATGGTCCCCGTTTTCAACGAGAAAATTATTAGGGGGAAAACGATGAGAAAAATATGACATAAAAGTCTTCAACTGAAAACAAAAAATGAACGAAAAAAAATCAAAGTTTTAAGTTTAAAAACTTCATTCGAGACTTACCTTTCTGGCAGTTGTTTCCAGTGTACCCTTCCTTGCATTTGCAGCGATAGTCCAGCCTGTTTCCGCGAGGTATGCACACACCTTGATTACGGCATGGATTGCCTTCACACGGATTCTACAATGGAAAGATTGATAAATAAGAAGGTTTTATCAAGACAAAAGAGCTCCTGTTTGCCAGGATGAACATTTAGTAAGGATCAAAGCAAAGATTCTGTACTTGGTATCAAGATGATCAACGAGAAAGAACTACGTATTGTTGCAGATTGAAATGGAAATCTTTCTGTACTGTACAATATTCCCCACATATCTTACCTTGATGTTCAAATGAGTAAATTTCTCGTCCTGTTTCAAATTCTTTGGGTTGGTATAGTTGTCAGTAGCTATCAGCTCACAGATGTGACGACCGTCCTTCTCAGCCGTGATCTTAAAATTGACCGAACGACACCAAGATGTCTCAACACAAGCGAACACACAATCCATCTTGCTCGAGACTTTGGTGGACATCTGTTTGACTTTGGTCATGTTGGCGGGCAAAGAAAGAATGTAACCAGGATGGTTATCAAACAACAATCCTGGGTGACGATCATCGTATGTGTTGGTACTTGTGATGTGGTCCACTTTACACAACACAACAAACAGGAGAATTACAATGAGGAATTCCATGGCTTCGTTTGCAAAATTAGCTGTTTCCTCGTTGATAGTTGGAGCAAGAATAATTATATTCAAAGTGTAGCTTTCTAGGTGTATGGGTGCAGTAATTAGACCTTTGAATAGAATACACCTATTTGTCAGTTTTTAACTAACAATTCGTAATTGATAGCTACGACTAATGTTTTGAAAGTCCTTGTAATTGCACAACTCTTAAGGCGAGTGCAATTTAGGAATTTTCAAAACATTACGAGTAACTATTCATTACGAATTGTACGAGAAGGTCGTGTAACTTTTTATTCATAGGTCACTCAAATTGTCTAAAAAAGGTATGTCAAATCGAAGGCATTTATCTGTCTCTTTGGCCAACTTTTCCAAAAAAGAGAGAGATTCTAATCTAGAACAATAGCTGTTATTACAGATACGGCATGCAAATGAGATGCAAATGAGACAACAAGCATTGTATAGTCTCACTTGTATGATTCTTAAAACAAAAGAATATCTCATTTGCCTTGTTATCAACTCCACTTCCTTGTGAAAGTATTCATCATTGCTTTTTCGAATAGTCCTGTGTACTGTAGCATCTTTCTTGAGGGAATCTGTCATCCTGACAGAAGCTTCTGTAATTCTTGAAATTTCATATTATAGAATATAACGCTCAAGCATTTTTACTAATTGACATTGTAAGTTGAACTCTATTATTTGACTTTAGCATTTGAAATCTTAATTGGAAAATAATAGTGACATGGAACTATGAAGAAAACAGTCACATCCAATGACGCACGATACGTTTTTAACTGCTAGAACGACTCGGAGAAAAAGGAAAAAGAAAGAAAAAGAAAAAGGAAAAAACTTTTTTGGGGGCAAAGTTTGTGTTTATTTTATAGGCCGATCGCACCATACCTGCGTGCGCGGTTTCCTTTCAAAAGTAACAGCTGGTCTAGTAGAGTAAGCTGGGCTGGTGACGCACACAAGGGAGTAAGTTTAATGAACGTCTTCATGAGTTGGAATCTCTTATTGTCTGTAAGCAGCCGAAAAGATCCAATGTACAAAATCTTTCCCATTTAGCGGGACAGCTCATTTTTTGGGTGAACAACCCCTTTTCTGGTTCTCCATTATTTTCTACCTGTTTTCCTCATATTCTCCTCCCACCCCTACCCCTTCTTTTTCTAGTTTTTCTAGGGCAAACACCAGCATAAAGTACGACACTATCACAGCCATATATAGGTCTAGAAACGAAAGCCGTAATTCTTGAGATGACATACCTATAATATGGCATTCAAGGCTATTTACTTGGCTCAAATGACATTTTAAGTTGGGCTCTATTTTTGATTAATTATTAACTGATGCTACTATCATGACTGCTGAAAGGACACATTCATCTATTAGGAAATAATAAAAAAAGGAACTATGAATGCATTGAAAGTGAAATAGTCACATCCAATAACACGTAATATGATTTTTAACTGCTAGAATGTCTCGGAGAAAAAGAAAAACGAAAAAGAAAAAGAAAAAGGAAAAAACTTTTTTGGGGGCAAAGTTTGTGTTTATTTTATAGGCCGATCGCACCATACCTGCGTGCGCGGTTTCCTTTCAAAAGTAACAGCTGGTCTAGTAGAGTTAGCTGGGCTGGTGACGCACACAAGGGAGTAAGTTTAATGAACGTCTTCATGAGTTGGAATCTCTTATTGACTGTGAGCAGCCGAAAAGATCCAATGTACAAAATCTTTCCCATTTAGCGGGACAGCTCATTTTTGGGTGAACAACCCCTTTTCTGGTTCTCCATTATTTTCTACCTGTTTTCCTCATATTCTCCTCCCACCCCTACCCCTTCTTTTTCTAGTTTTTCTAGGGCAAACACCAGCATAAAGTACGACACTATCACAGCCATATATAAGTCTAGAAACGAAAGCCGTAATTCTTGAAATGACATACATATAATATAGCATTCAAGGCTATTTACTTGGCTCACATGACATTTTAAGATAGGTTCTATTTTTGATTAATTAATAACTGATGCTACTATCATGACTGCTGAAAGGACACATTCTTCTATTTGTTGATATTATTATTCGAAGTCTTAATTAGAAAATAATAAAAAAAGAACTATGAATGCATTGAAAGCGAAATAGTCACATCCAATAACGTAATATGATTTTTAACTGGTAGAATGTCTCGGAGAAAATGAAAAACGAAAATGAAAAAGAAAAAGAAAATAAAACCAAAAACGGTTTTTTGGCAACACATTGAAAGTTTCTTCATTTTATAGGCCGATCGCACCAAAACTGCGTGCGCGGTTTCCTTTCAAAAGTAACAGCTGGTCCGGTAGTCATGTAACCAACAAGTTTTTTGATGTTAACTTCCGCATTTTAACCTTAACTCCTGCAAGAACCATCCACGAAGGTTGACAATGACATCGGATGATGTCGGTATAAAATTAAAAAAAGATATTTCACTGGCTGAGAAAAGAAAGAAAAAGGGAAAGGAAGAAATAGTTTGTTCAGATCATAAGGCTGGAGTGTGTCTTCATTTTATATATCAGCACAATTGATCTTAAGCTCATTTTGCTTGTTTTTCAACCTTAAACCCTGGTGGAACTATTCATGAAGGAAGGTAGACGACAGGTGCGATGAAGAACAAGAATTTGTTATTGCTAAGCGCTTCAGTGAAGTTTTGAAGTTCAAACTCCAAGTACTGAAAGAGTATAGCGGTGACATTCAAATTGGTAAATCATTTTCATGTTAATATACTGAAAATAAATCATCTCATTGATCACTGATGTTGATAGCTGGGCTAGTGACGCACAAGGGGGTCAGTTTAATCTAAGTTAGCAGTGGGTGACTTGATCCCCCTCCTTATCCCATTCTACCAGATACACAGGTTGACATCAAAATATCTAGGATCTTTTTATAAACTCCTCTGACTGGTTATAGAACACACTGTTATGACTGTCAATAGAACCAAACTAATACTATTGCTGTTTTCCCCTTTTCAGACCACATGTCATTCCCCAGAGTATCATTTCATAATGGTAATTGAACTAAGTGGAGTGCAATTTGGTCTGATATCAAACGCGCGATAACAAAATCACACGACCGCGTAGCGGGAGTGTGATTTGTAATCGCAAGTTTGATATCAGACCAAAATTGCACGACACAAAGTTCAATTATCACTTTATTATATCCATTTTGAAATCATACTAGATAGACACTAAATTTGTGATAAATACAAAAGTATTTATTCACAAATAGCCAGTATTTTGTTTCTTTTTGTAACAAAAAATTCCAGTCAAACTTGAGAAAAGCTACATTTTATGTTCCTTATTTGCTGTAATCTGATTGGCTGATTACATACAATCCTGTAATCTGATTGGTTACCTTTTCTAGTGTTGCATTGTGATTGGCTGACAAAAAGATGCGATTTGGACTCAAAATAGTGCGATTCGGACTCAAAATAGTGCGATTCGTGCTTGAATCAATCTACTGAGAGCCAATCAGATTACAGGATTTGCTAGTGATTTCAAAGTGGATATAATAAATTGTTTAATGGTTGCACATGAGAAGACACATGAATATGAATACAACTCAAACAAAGAATCCTATTCCCAACAGAATGACACGTGATCTGAAAGGGGAAAACAAACCATCCAAGCTAGGCTGGCTGTGGGCTGATTTAGGCCTACTCTGGGCCTCAATGTCACCTAATGCCACCTAATACTAACGAAACTCGCTCAATGTTCCAGCATTTGCTGAAATGTCTTACTCAAAATATTTTTTCATGAAACAATCTATTCATACTAGAACCCAGTTTCTTATAAAGTTTGACCAATTTTATCAACCCAGTGTTGCCGAGTGCCTAATGTCACCCAATATCGTCTAAAATTTTCCCTCAAAATTTGTGTCGCCTCATGTCGCCGCATGTTGTATTGTGTCGTGGCGACACTGGGCCCAAGATTAGGCCTTGATTTAGCAAAAAGTAAATATAAAGCAGATCAAAAATAAAGAAAGAAAAATGCTCTGATTCACCTCAGCTTAGAATGTCTGGGGTCGCATTTTCATCTCAGTGAATTTCAGGGACAAGTAGTTATTGTGCAAGTGATACCAGTTGGCGCTCCTAGCATCATTTACATTCCCGAGATACTGACCGTTTAGATTTGAATAATAACAAGCATCGTACCACCAGGCACCAGTATAAGAAGTAGCGCAGCTTCCTCCTCCAGCATTATCCCTGTCTTTCGTACTGAATGGCCTGTTGCTATGGTACGTCAGTGAGTCCCCAGCAGAACCTGAATACGAACCTACACTCAGCCTGTAGTTGTCTGACTCAGCATTAACACTAAAACTACCATATTTGGCATACTTTCTTGTGCCTACCCAGTCCTCCAGCTCCACGCGCAATGTCGAGGGAGTTCTTGCAGTCAGTCGATGGATGTAGTCATTCCCCAGCCAAAACTCACCATTCGGGTTTCCAAAACCTGTTTTGTACGGCTGCCAGTTGCGAAAGAAATTGGCAGATCCATCTTGTCTTCTCTGGAACACTGTCCACCCCCCTCCGTCAGTTGTCATGTCACAGTAGACTTGAAAGGTTCCTTGACTGTCGGGTTTGATGGTGTACACACCGCTACGTCTTTCACCAGTCTTGTATATAACTGAACAGTCTCTTCCAACTACAAAACCGCCAAGGCGAATCAATTAATAACTGTTACTACAATAATGTTACTATTTGTCAAAAAGTGACTTCAGCCGTTTTAGAAAATTTCTAGATCAGATTGCTATAGTGCTGTTAAGCTATTTCTCTGTTACTCTTTACGTCATACTTAATAAAATTTCTTACATTTGATTAAACAGGGGGGTTCTCCTAAACGTTTTGCACGGGGATGCTCCGCCCAGACTTTCGACCCTGGGGCCCCGTACCCTTCAAATTTCGGCAAAAAGGTACAGCTCCTTTCATAGGCCTTTTTGCCTCAAAAGGCACCCCTTCCATATATACTTTAATTTTGAAGGAGGCCAGATATGAATATCGATCGTCGCGTAAAACGGCCTGCAAGTTCGGCTTCATTTCCATAAATAGTAATTTCAGCTTCCCCTTTCCTTTTCTAGACCTTAACTCTCGAATTTCCGACTCTTTTCTATACCTCCGGCCTGAAAAAGGCATCCCTTTCGGGCGGAGGACCCCCGTACATTCAACTATAGGGAGTACTCCCCCGGGGATTACTTATTTTTAGTTATTACAGTAACAACCGTGAAGGAAATGTCCTTATTCCGCCCCGTTAACCTTGTAGTCAGTAGATTTTTCATGTTTTGGTTAATGTGTTAGTGGTATTGTACCTATATGATGTTTACTTTCTGGATCAAAAAGGATGCATACTTGTTAAGTCAAATATATTACACTGAATTACCTTGACATCGGTGAAAGCCATCAAAACCTGGTGGACAGATACAGGTGAAGCCGTTCCTCTGATCCACACATCGTCCGCCATTAAAACAAGGGTTACTACTGCAATCATTGTATTCTAGAACCAAGAGTAGAGTGCCGGTTTGATAAGGACAACAGTATCATAGAGGCGAATGGTTCCTCTTAAGATATGCAATAAATACTGATTCATGAGTTTGAGTGAACCGTACCTTTCTTACAAGTGTATTGGTGACAAGAGTTGCAGCTAATGTCATTCCATCGGTAGTTCAAGCCCAAGCCAAGAGTATGCACGCAGTCTTGACCAGAAGACATATCATTCGGCTGGTCCTTCTTCCAGTACCTAAAATCACTCAAACTGCCATCCACCCACGCAAAAGTACCCTCACTAGCGATATCATTCAGCCCGACCCACGCCCGGGCACCGTTGTGTCGCTGCTGGACAAACACATTTTCCTCTTGACTTTCTATAGTCACTAGGGCCGAGTTCATTGCTCGGCAGTTGTGGTCCGCGTTTGTCCAGGTGTCACATTGGGAACTGGTGTAGAAGCAGGAACCATTGAAGAAGCTCCAGCCATCTTCACATACATCTTGAAAAGAATTTTGTTATTTGGTACGGATATCAGTTTTAATAAAGCCTAGTAATACACGCATCAAGCATTCCGCGCTACTGCTCTAAGCGCATGCTCAGGGGATTAAAAAGTGAGATAATATTTTGTAAAACATGTTATATTTTAGTTGTATTTTTCTTGTCAAACACAATTTTCATTAAATATTCAAGACCACGTACCGTTAAGCCGAATTTTGAGTCAAATATACCAAAACATTGCATATTTTACAAAATATTATCCCACTTTTTAATCCCCTGAGCATGCGCTTAGAGCAGTAGCGCGGAATGCTTGATGCGTGTATTGTAATTCTGCTCCGAAGGGACCATCACGTAATCGTGGTGGGGTAGTTTGTGTGTTTCTATGACCCCTAGATCTATGTCAGCTGGAGTCTCATAGTCCTGTTAGAGCCACCCATGCTGAACGGGTCAAAGGGTAGAGAATGATCTCCTGGTCCTCCAAGATGGGGGGTTGGGCTGTGGGCTAATCCCCTGCACCCGGGAA
Organism: Anthopleura xanthogrammica; assembly: GCA_964019055.1. Lineage (NCBI taxonomy): Eukaryota > Metazoa > Cnidaria > Anthozoa > Actiniaria > Actiniidae > Anthopleura > Anthopleura xanthogrammica. The sequence goes on along the minus strand of OZ025221.1, from coordinate 7,108,492 downwards.
AAATATCGATTACAGAAAACGAAGTCATTGTTGTCACGTCACCTGTGGGTGGGGAGGTAGAGGAGTAATCGTTATTGAGGGTTGAAGACATTGTAAAAAGCCAAGTAAAGAAAAATGGAGGTCATTTAGTAGGTTACCTTGTAACACGGCATAGGACACAGAAAGAGGATCATGTTTGTTAACGAACAGTTCCTTTACGCATACACGAAATCCTGTTTTGTTGATGTACTAAAATAAATAGTACAAATATATAGATTATTCATTCGCACATGAAGATGTTCTACTTCTGAAACATCCGACATCCGGCCGTCAAAAAAAAAACGCTTATCAACATCAGATTAAGTATATGAACTTAGTTTACAATCTTGGTTTTCATTCCTTCCATTGACAATATTTAATAATCACAAAAGCATGGCAGCCATGTTGGTGGTTATAACAATGAATAACAGCAAACGACGTGTTTTTTTTTTGGCTGTACATCAACATGGCCGCCATGACGTTGCCACATAAAAACCAAGAATGCTCCAGTTTGAATTTTTTTGTCAGCCAATCAGAATGCAGCATTGATAACAGTCCACCTGTATATTTGACAGGGGCGTAGCAAGGACCCAGGGTCTGGGGGTACCTAGAATAAAAACTTAAAATTGGGGAGAGGGGCATCCAGAACAAAAAAGCAAAAATAAAAAAGAAATTAAAAAAAGCAATTATCTAATTACCAAAAAAATTAGGGGGGTGGGGTGGGGCACGTGTCCGCCCCCTCCCTACGCCAGTGGCATTGACATCATCCATCAAACAAATAAAGGCTCGACCCAAAAATTTTAACACCCCCCCCCCTTCCTTGCTACGCCACTGATATTTGATATGAAGACGATGAAGACCATTTACATTGTCATACCTCTACCCATGACGTCATAGCATTGTATTCAGGATTCAGGTTCCCTGACTGACTTGTCGTGTGGTTTGCAGCGACCAAAACCACTGGCGTTTTATTGTATGGAATCTCAAATCCAATATCCTTAAAAGAAAATTAATAAACAATTATGGGTATCTTGAGTTTGGGTGTGATGTTTTCACGTTTCAGACCACGTGTCATTCCCTAGAGTACCATTTCTTTGTTTAACGGTTACACGTTAGAAGACAAACAAAGATTTTTATTCTCAAGAGAATGACACGTCGTCTGAGTAAAATGTAAAATATATAATCAATTTTTGTGAGAAAAAGAAGCTGTTTTTTTACCTTGCAAAAGGCATAGTTATAAATCTTTTGTGGGTTCCCTGTGTTTGGAAACTCAATCGATCCATGTTCACTAAACAGTGGGCGATGTAACACATCAAAAGCCATCCAGTTCTGGAATTGAGAAATTATCATAGCTTGTTAACGTAACGTTTACATATATTTGAAAACACCCGAGTAGACATGACAGCTTGGTGAAACACATATCATACATTCACTGGTTCTAAATTCTTTAGTTGCACGTTACGTCATCGGGGCCTCTCGGGGGAGCGTTGGTGCCATTTAACAAAAAAGGTATATTTTTGCAAACTACAAAATTTTAGGGTGCGTGTCTATTGAATGTCATGGAAACGCCTTGATTGACGTCAACCAAAAACTACTTTGTCAAGAGAGCAAACTATACATGTTATTTCAACATACCACGTTGATTCTTTCATGTGCTCCGTCAAAACTCTGTAGTTCTCTGAGGCATACTTTAAATGAGGTCCTCGTAACATCTTCCACCCAAAGGCTCGCTGCATCCTGTTTCACGTTTCTCCTGTCGTGGTCAGCAGTAACAAGTACGGTGGGAGGAGACCTAAATTTGTTCTGAGACACACGCAAGAATTTTAAATTTTCATTCAAAAGAACGGATGTTGAAACAAGCTGAAAAAGCAAGTTTTACTATACCGGTGGCAAACGGATGGTTACACAGGCAGTCCCAGTCCACCAGAGCGTAAAATCCACCTCCCCAGCTACACCCCCACGGGGAGCACCTTGGTAGGCCAACCAATCGACAGTAGCAAATTCCAACGAATTCGGGAGTCTGTTCCTACCACTCATCGTCACGCAAACTGTGAAGTTAGATTGCGTGACTCCTTCGATCCAGGAGACCGTTGCATCATGGACTAGGTTTTTGTTGGAGCTGTTAAGGTGATTGACTGTTATCTGGACATGGATTGGTCTCTCGGGATAAAACACATAGGGCTTAAACTGGATTGGCTCACAGACGACCTCTGACCAGTAATGTTGTTTCCTGAGCTTATGTCGGCCTTTCTGGGTCGGAAAACCTTCGAATGAACGATAAGTATGTAACAATTAAGACCATTTTCGAGATACGCGAGCGCTTTCAAAAATATCGCAGGCGCGTACATGATCTCGAGGCATTTTCGGGCAGAGTCAATAGCGCGCGTGATCTTGCCCGAAAATGCCTCTTTTTCATGTCTGCGCCTGCGATATTTTTGAAAGCGCTCGCGCATCTCGAAAATGGTCTATTAAGACCACTGAACCCGTCATTATATCATAGTTACTTGAGAAGAGTGGCTAGTTTGCAGGTGTTCTTTGCTTCAAGGGTTTTCATCATGGTTCTTCGGTTTATCTTTCTTCATTTTTTTTCGTTTAAAGTTCTCAATTTGCCGAAAAAAGGCATACGTTGGTAGGCACTGCCAGCAAAACAACTCGATCCTTAACATGGAGCACTGGTGGAGACTGAAAGGGGGGAGGGTGTTCCCGCGGCTTCTTATAGGACCCTATGTAGACCAGCTACTAGATGAAGGAACCACCGGCATAGAACGTGCTAAAACGGCCATAACCCGTTTTCAGGAAAAAAAACGGCCAACCAAAAAAATGGCGATGGAGGAGGGAGGGCCCGGGCTCCCCCCCCCCCCCCCGGCTACGCCCCTGCAGGTGCCCATGGATTGTCATGGAAACGCCTTGATTTGTAGCGACGACGATTCCGCGCTCCGTGTTATTGAAAACGATAATATTAATTTTGATAGTTTAAGAACTTACCATTACAGCTGCCAGGATGGTAGTTTGTAAAATTACCAGTAAAATGACACATTTCTCTTTGGAAAGTACATTCGTTTTCGTACGTTGTTCCATTGGAGGAGCACACAGGTTCTTCGTACATAGGACAAGAATCAACACATACACACCGAGAGTCCCTGGGACCGAACGCTTTGCACGAATCGAAGTAAGCGCCACATGATTTATCAATGCAAGGATCGAAATCTAGGATGAAAATTGACATCAGAGGAGTTAGGGGAAGCAAGGGTGGTGTAGCAGTGGTAAGGTACTCGCCACTCCCCTTTGGGTTCTCGCGTTCGATTCCTGTACTCGGCATCACATGTGAGTAGAGTTTGTTAGGTCACTCACTCGATTCGAGGGGTTTTTCTCCAGGTTCCCCGGTTTTCTTCCCTCCACAAAACCCAACACCCCAAACTTCAATTCGATCTGTGAGTTATTCGTGCCCAGAACAGCTGCCCAGAATTGCTTCAGGGTTCGATAAAAATTGAAGGAACTGTTAGATAACAACATAGTTACTGAATTGGTGACCAAGATCGAGGAAAAGAAACGCGTGGGAAAGAAAGCAGGCTATACTCTGATACTATACCTCCAATGACAATGTAGTCTACTTGTATTTCGTCACGTGTCGCCTCTAAACCTGGAAGATCCTTTGCGCACACTCGAAAAGCTGTATTCGTAATTTCCTTGAGACACAAAAGGACAAAATCAGATTACATCTCGTAACATAAACGATTATCATAAACCCTGCTTCATAGGACTTAGAATACAATAAGATTAAAAATAATGGAAAAAATTCTTTTTTTAAAAAAAGTAAGGAAGACTCGGTAGATTGCAGGAGCTTTTATTTGATTTTCGTGTTTTTTTGTTGTTGTTGTTGTTGTTGTTGTTGTTGTTGTTGTATCTTTTACTTTGTTTTCTTAGCTTATACTTTACCTCGACCCAGGCGTTTATAGCGTTGTCTTCCGCTTTCATCGAATATGGATCACTTGAGTCATACTCATGAGTTGCTGTTACTATGACGACAGGAGGCAAGTAGAATGGGGCAGATAAATTGACAACCTAGAAAAATTATAAGTTAGGTTTCCCTACGATTTGGCTAATGAGTAGGGTCTGGGAACGAGAATGTACAATTTGGCTAATGAGTAGGGTCTGGGAAGGAAAATGCTCGTACCCAGGGTTCTCACGGCTTTTTGCCTTGCCCCATCCAAAGGACCTGAACACGGAAGCAGACCGAAAACTGTACACCAACTTTGTAAAACCATTTTTTAAAGGAAGATAATTACGTAAGCTAGCAAACAACCACTAATGGTGTTTTCTACCCTCTATAAAAAAACGTTTCATGCTTTTACCTTGCAGAATGCGAAATTGTTCTCTTCGAATGGGGTACCGAGATTGGAGAACACGATTCGGTCACTGTAAGTGAAGTTACTTCCCCTGGTTTCCAACGCTATCCAGTTCTAAAAGAGCAAATGTAAATGTCACAATATTAATATAGTTGATATCAGCGGTGACTTATTCCATGGATACTTACTATGTTGAATTAAAAACTAACTGAAATGTTCGTGGGTACAAGGGAAAAAAAACTTAGATAAATGTTATTAATCGCACATAAACATTAGAGTGCATTTAGTTGACATCAACTACTAAATTAACTATTTTAGCGCACGTCACATAAATTTGAATGTACGAGTAAATGGCTACTGAAATCAGGGGGGGGGGATAAAAGTGACTGACTGTGAAAAACGCCAAGGTTTTGAAGGAAAAGCATGTGAGTACAAACATCAGAGAAAATCAACGTACAACAACAATAAATCTTAGGCATTGGTTAATAGATTAAGGACTGTGCCTACTATTGTTCACGCGCACACGTACTGCGCATCTATGTCCCGGCGAGGGATTTTAAAATTCATTACTCGAAGGTTCACGACAAATTTAGCGTTTATCTTTGATAAAATATTAATAAGCACATGATTTTAAGTAAACCAGGCTCGTTCAAGAGATAATTTCCTAAGGTTCAAGTATTATTGACAAAGAATCATAAGCTTTTTAAGGCACATGTGATTCATAGTCCTGGCTACAGCTTATAACCGTTTCGTCTAACCCATAAAACTTGAATAAAAACAAGCAAGGATTACATATCAAATTGAAAATTTACCATATAATAATAATAACTAGCTATAATTATAGTTTTAAACAACTTCTTTGATCGCTAAACGCTTTATTTCATCATGAAAGACGTCTCACTTCATAGACCTTTATAGTGTTCAAGCTAAAAATTCATCTTACGTACCAAATGTTTCAGAATTTCTTCTCTTGTATGAAGTAAAAATTCAATAGTAACTTTACTCCAAACCCAATTGACCTTCCTGGAACTTTAAAGGTCAAAAATGTCGAGTTTTTAAGTCTCAGTGATTTTGACTCGCATGTCGGTGAAGCTGCATGCTTTGCTTGACGTGCAACCGCGCCGAAAGCAGAGTTTGTCACGCTGTTTCTAATGCTGTGTCACGCTTGTCACGCACTTAGTATCAGATTGATCATAATAAAATAATTTTTCTTTAAAAAATCCTATCTCATTAAAACGCCTGGTTAGCGTATCTTTTTAGTGATGCTACATATAACTTAAAAAACGAAAATATGTTTCTGCACGTAAAAACATTCTTGAAAAATAATTGATCAAGGTACAAGACCGCGGATTTCGACGTGAAACTCGAAAATCATTGTATTTTTTTTGCGATATTAATGGCATTTTCTTATCATTTAGAATAAACGTTTTAGATAATTCTTTGCCTTGAACGAGCACAGGTATTGTTAATGTTCTCTTACCACTTTGATGTTTTCGTGTTTCCCATCAAACAGTCGAACCTCTCGCAGGCAGAATCGGAAGTAATTTGCATGCAAGTCTTCCAGCCAAATCACCATGGCATCCTGAGGTCGCCTAGCAACGGAATGTGTGATAGTAGAGAGAACTTTTGGCACGCCAGCAAAGGACTGCAAAAATCATTATAATGTTTAGAATGATGTGTATGATTATGTAAATTATTATCATGATAGATGTAATAGAGATATGATACATGATGATAACAGGGGCCGGGAGGGGGTTATAGTTAACCCATCGTAGAAGAGGGGTCAGGTTCAAAGGGAGGTAACGACAATCTTCCCACTAAAGATATTTCTGCACAAAAATATTCTTCTACTTTTCATCTGATGTTTTCCCATTCAAAACCGTCATGGGTAAAATTTCTTTGTATGAGTTGCATCAATCAGTACTAAATTATCACAGTCGAGGGTTCAGTCAACTGGTAGGCAACGGAGTTATTCTCAACATTGTTTTCTAATAAAACGACGTTTTTGCTAAGAAAAGGACGTGTTTGCTAAAAAACGACGTTTTTGCTGATAAAACGACTCTCTTGCTACAAAATGACATTTTTGCTAAAAAAACGACGTTTTTGCTATACGTATACATTGTTTACTTACAGATGGAAAATTAACCCTTTGACATTTAGTCCCACTAGTGAACATATTTACTGTTGCTCTTCCTGTTACCGTGTTGGTGGGGCTGGTCTGATAAGCAATCCAGTTAACAACACTGCTGCCGTTAGTCCCTTCACCTGACTCCTCAACACACACATCAAACTTAGAATATGTTATCCTCTCGGTCCAGGCTACGGCAGAGCTGTGAATCTTGGAAAATTTCTCGCCATAACTTAACGAGACAATCACGTGGACGTCACCTGAGCCCCGAAATACTTCAGGGAAGGATATAGATCGACACTGAGTAGAATCTGTTGGGCAAGTTGATATTGATGTATTCCTTGCCGCTTTGAAACTGGGCTGCAAAGGGAGGAAAACAACGTCAAACAAAGGATAACACTTGTACTAACACTTGAGTTTTACTTGCATTTATTTTCGAGGTTCATAGAGAAGGGAGGGAGGGAGGGAGCGGTGGTTTGTTGAGGTTACTAAAAAGTGACTCCTGAATTTGCCCCTGACAAACATAAGCTGCATAAGCAGAATCATTGGTGCCTTGCACGTGACGTCAGAGCAACTCAATCTGGAGGACAAAACAAAAGAATTTCAATCTCCTGAGAATTGGAACCTATTGTTTTGCCCTTCAAATCGAACTGCATTCCGACGTGCTGCAAGAGGTCTATAGAGCAGTTTTCCTATGAGTGGCATACGATACTCGAAATCATAACGTAACGACGCCGACTTTTGATCGGATGAGGTAATTCAAAACATTATTGTAAAGCCTTTTCAATGTTGTGACATGTCGTACCGTGTACGTGCTATAATAATGTACGTTTCGAATTCCGCCCTATTGGGATTTAAGGGCGGCGTAGAAGTAGTGCACTCCCCTTTCGAGTTCACCTCTGTGGTCTCAGGTTCGAGAGGGAATTTGAGGGTTTTTCTCCGGGTTCTCTGATCCCCCTCGTACTGTCAGTACGTACGTAAAGACTTGTAAGCAGTTTGTGTATGCTAATAATATAACTTTTACCTTGCCGAGTTTCTCCAGAATTAAAAAGAGCTGCTAACAAAACAAATGAAGATAGCAGGTGGTGAACCTCCATGCCAGTTTTGTTTGAGTTAAAGAACTGATGCAACTTTCTCAGCAGCGAGTCTTGTTCGTTTTGTGAAGACTTTCTGCAGACTGATAATAAACCAGGGGAAAGTAGTTTTAAAACAAGACACATCACGTCTAGCCAATCCCAGCTGCCAGTGAAAATCATCCTTTGTCCTGATTGGTTGGCAGAAACCGGATGAACATGTTACTTCAAGCATTTTCTTCTGTCTGTTTCGTCCGAGAAATGGCACCTTTCCATAAAACAGAGAGAAACGTTTAAGAGTCATCAATGAAACGTGAGGGGAATTCGCGTCGTGAAAGTATCAGAAATTGCCTATAATAAATCTTTCTCATCGACATTGTGAAAAGCACATTCTTAAATGAAAAGGAAATTAACAATGCAAACAAAGCTTTAGAATCTTGAAAGATAAGTATAACCTTATGTCAATGAGTTGTTCAAAATTATGTCACTGTCTTCAACGAGTGAGACATTAAACATACAGCAGTTACCGGCCGTTCGAGGGGGTAGGTCATTAGGATTTGGGCAACTGCAAAACAATAACTCATCCCAGACTGGTAAACAATTCAAGCTGGTTCAGGAGGGGTCATTCAATAACATTTAAAAGCCTTGCAGCTCCACTTCGCCCACACAACAAAGACGGGACGGTACTTTATGAGATTGTTTCAAATGATGCCTTCTTAATATCATAGAATATTTGGCCTTGAACTTTCTTTGTGCATCAAATGGAAGCCTTAGTTTGGCTCCTGGTTCTAATTTCGTTATTTTGAAACTGAAATGTTAATCATTTAAACTTGAAGGTACCTCTACAAAGTAATTAGAAAATGACCAAAGGCAATATTTTAGTTTGTTTGTTGTGATTTGCGTAGGAACGCCAACAGAGAACCTGAGAATGACTACCATGCTATCATGAATATTCTTGAGAGTGGATAAGTACAACAGCTTCAAAATATCTAGTTGATTTTACCAAAGGTCTTTACTACTGAGATAAAAAAAAAACCATTGCAGCACGTCGGAATGCAGTTCAAATTGCAGGGCAAAACAATACTAGGTTCCAATTCTCAGGAGTTTGAAATTCTTTTGTTTTGCCCTTCAAATTGAGCTGCATTCCGACGTGCTGCAAGGGGTCTATTGGAGATTTGCATCCAAAATCAATATATATTTGGGACTTCCATCTTATATTATCATATATTGGGGACTTGCTGATCCAAAATTATTATAAATTTGAGATTTGCATCCAAAACTATTACATATAGGGGACTTGCATCCAAAAATATTTGTGAATTACATGTCACTATGTGACCTACACAATTGGACAACGGAACGTTTCCACATGTCAGTTCCAGAGAGAACTTCGCCCTACTTATACTACCTTACTATTTCAACACATTTCATGGCTTTTCAGACTTATGGTCAGGTTTGATTGAAAATGTCACCAACAACCTTTTGACATTCATCCTTTTCATGATTCCTTACTTTCTTTAACTGACAAGATATGTTTGCCTGAATGATCTCTACTTAATAGTATTTTCATTATCCGTGCTGTTTTTCTTATTAAAGTAACTCATAGTTATCTTGAATTACATTATCTGTATCGCTTATCATATTCTAATCATCGCTATCATCTTTGTCATATTACTGTTTGATTGACATGTGGTTAAACTACACATCTTCACTTGAGCCATACAAGCAAGTACGGTTGCTGATGATTGTAGACCGTGTTTGGCCAATCAGAATCGCTCTGAGGAGAGTCATACCCGTTACCATTGTGGCCCCACCCATTTGCTGTGGATCCTTTGAGCATGACTCCTACAGCCATACAGTAGTCGTTAACAGCGGTATTTCCGTGCTTGTTGTATGATGCATAGGGATATGAACCTCCCACAAGCGGATGCGGCATTAACCCATACTTGTTTTGATAGCAAACCTTCAACAAATAATCGAAAAATGATCACATTGAGAAATCTTGAATAACAAACTCAGAAAACGATCATTATATGGGACAACATTGGATGCCTTCCTTTTTTCTATTACTACTTTCATTTGTAGTGACGGATAATTTCAAATGTAGACCCTCAAAATGATCGTGTAGGTCGAAAGCTTGGTTGTAATTAAAAACATTCTTGAATTAATAATGAAAATTATTACAATTGATGACTCTTACAACGACCCACAAAGTGTACTTGGTTTAATACTATGGACAGGTTTGATATATTTAATACTATAAATAGACAGGATTGTTTGGTGATCTGCACAAAGGGATAACCTCAAGACTCACTATTTCCAATATTTATAGTATTTTAATAAAGTATTATTACTTTTTATTATTAAGTAAGGTTTCACATTTCATAAGAAGTATTCAAAATCCATGTTGCTGAAAGACATTTCCATTGTCTTACACACTGAAGTTTCTTACCTTAGAGCCTCCGTTCCATGCCCGGACAGTTACGGGGTTTTCAACAGCAGCATTCGCTCTTTTGAAGCCAACACCATGATTCCACCAGGTACTGTAATCTCTGCCCTGTGGTAACTGCCATCGAACCCATTTCTTTCCTACTCCAGAAGGATTCTCCCCGCTAGACAACATGATCTCAGTGGAATGTCTGACAGCAATAAGGCGAGCGTCCAGGCAACCATATTCTACTCTTCCTGATGTCATCCTGGGGGATTTCAGAAGATCTGTGTTGACGTTTTGTACAAGCCACGAGTTGTAGATATTACCCACACGGCCGCTGATCTTTCCAACGAGAGTCCATCCACCTTTATTCATGTCACAAAAGGTTTGTTTCTTGTGTCCTTTGAGTGCTGTTTTGACCCAGTACACCCCATTATTTAATGGTGACTTTTTTGGTCCATGGAGGTTTGCGTCGTGAATGTGTTTACAGGAATTCCCTGGCTCTTCGAGTTTAAAAACTTTGCGATGTACGAGGTGACAAACGTCTCCAGGAGACACTTTAGGATTGGAAGGCACCACCAACTGCACTTTGATATTGTCATAGTAAGTCCTGCATCCAGTTGGACTTCCACTGTAGATTGAATGGCAGCCAAGACCGATTGTACCCTTTGTGATCATCCACTTGGGTTCGACAGTGGCGTCTTGTATTCGTTTCCCGTTAGCCCATTGCGATATTTTCCCGCCCTGCAAGCGATACTTGAAGTGGAACCACTTGTTTTTGACCAGTTTTTCAGGAAGCTGGCAGGTATATATCCCGCCACCATCTTCGTTGTTTTTATTTGGTCTCATGGTGCATTCTTTGTGGTCTGTGTAATATTCGAACCACCAAGCTGTTGTGTGTTGCAGTCTGTGATCTTGGACTCGAAGGAATGGACCAGGATAGACAACATTGGAGCCTGTTTCCATGAGATCAAGCTCCACTTCAATGTCGCTCCATCCTTTCCCCTGTGTCAGGTACAGTCCTACTTCACCATTGCCATAAGGGGAACTTCCAGTTTTACCAAATAAGCTTCCATTCCTGACCGTCCATTCACCCCACACTCGATTCCATCCCTCCAGTGATGAGCGGGAAAAATCCTCATAAAAGGCAAAAACTTTCCTCGGGTTGGCTTTGGCTTTTCCTTTGGATTTCCCGCCAAAAACGAGGGCATAGGACTTGAGATCAACAGTGTTGGCGGGAATCATCTTCTGGATTCTGAACGTCACGGTGGCGGCATTGGTGTACGAGTTGTGGACAATTCGGTCAATCTCGACGGGCAAGGAACCTTTGTTAGGATGATAAAACACGCGAAGATCCTCGCCGTTCTTTGCTGCTTTCTTCTCATCAACCAAGGCTTTATGATTGACTATAAATAGTAAATGGTAATCTTTATAATTAGTAATTATTTTTCTCACTATTCGATTCATACCATTTTTATCCCTACCATTCAGTATCCATTCATACATTCATCGATGAGTGAAATCTCACTGTAAGTACCCAGGCCAAACTACATGCTATAAATAAACAAATAACTAATAAAGCTATACATTTACGCTAGAGCTCTAAGATTTTTTGAACCTTAATGTAGTCTCGTCTGGGGTGAGTTCCTGAACAGTCTGTACGTAATTTGAGAAGTTTAGTTATAACAATGATTTTATTATCAGATCTAAGTTGGGGCCATGCCGCTTAATTCTCTTGAAATAAAATACTTGAAATGAGTAACATAATGAACAGAATAATATATAGGAATACATCAGTTCATGTTCGTTAGAGATACCATCAGAGTGCTCAAGGTCACAAATTTGTCGTCACTCTCCACAAGGAGTTGTACAGAAAGTGTTTTTGAGACCGTCGGTATTACTTTCTCTTGCTACAAGAACATTTGTTTCTTTAAAATCAGGTTTACAAAACAGTTGAGGAGGCTAAAAGTTAATTGCTCATTTGAGGTCTATTAGGAGTGTAAGTTAAGGAACAATAAAGGCACAAACAAAGGGCGTCTCGTTTGTAAACCGAAAGTGGCATCACTTTAGCCGAGTGGGCGATAGCTGGGCCTTGCTAGCAAAGAATGAAAACTTTTAGTGCGCTTTTGCCTAGAGCATATACCTTCGTGGGTTATTAAAAGTCTTATAAGGATAGACCTGTATGAGTATGAAGGGCGTTTTATTTGTGATTTTGCCAGCAGGTTGGTGCTGCACAATAAGACACAGGGTCCCTTCGAGTTACACTGCACCAATTTCTACTGAACCGGCCCTTAAAATCCCCACCTCCATCCCACAATCAACCCATCGTCGAAGGTGGTCCTTGCCAAGGTTTCTTTACATCCTCGGTGGTTCTTTTACGTCCATCCGATGCAGGGTTAGGTAGTGGATTGGATTGGATTAATGAATTATTTAAGTACCTTTAACAGTGATTGCGTATTGTGCTGGCAGTGCTGACTGGGTTTCTATCAGTATGTTCTGTTTGTGGAGGAAGTCTAGGAGGACGTATCCATATTCACACTCGTGCACTGAGGGAACTTGGCCATTCGTGAGCTGCCCAAGAAGAACCTGTAGTTTCCTTACAATAACAAGCTCTTCGATTGTCTTACTGATTTCACCTTTTGTCTCCTTGTACGTGTTTTCCAGGTCCATGAGATTGCTGTGTAGTTTTTTGGACAGGAAGTCAATATTGGCCTTGGCTTTGTGAGCTTCCTCGTGAGCGGACACCATGACTACATGTTGTAGAACCAGGGAAATTGAGAGAAACACAGCGAGTAGCTTATTCATATCTTCTTTGGTCATTGTGGGGAAACTTGTAGGTGAAAATTGCTTGAGAACTGATATCAAGCAGAGTTTTACATCCTGAATTTACCTTGTAATCCATCTCTATGAAAACACATTTCGCATCTGATTAGCCGAGAGCACTCAACCAATCCTCAATAACATGATACCAGGTGATCTGACTAGGCGCGCAAAGCATGATTTCCTGATCTGAAAAAGAATCAATCCCATCATCCACCTCACGCTCAATTCACTTGAGTTTCATGGCGGCCATCTTGAAAATAAGCTAAATATATGAGCGACTTTCTCGCCAATAAATCTTTTTTTTTTGTTTGTTTTTTTGTTGAAAACGAGAAATAACAGATAAAAGGTTTTCTTAAGGTTTAATGCATCCTGGAGATTGCCAAGGACCAAAGAGCAGTGTAAGATGTGGAAATTTTAGTTAAATCCTGCAAAGGGATCGAGAAAGCTTTTTGGCAGCTTCTTTGAGATCGTTTCAACGGTGATTCTTAAAAAAAACAACATAAATAATCACCTAACCGATGAAAATATATTCCTAGTCTCATCTAGACAACATATTCTTTGAAGTAGAAACCGCTTTGAGCCTTAAATCCTCGTCTAAATGACACTTCTCCTTGCATTATTGTACTTGTATGCTATTTTGTCTTGTTTAGATTTCCCCCTGTTCGTCCATGATTGAGCTCGAAAAGACGCATGGGATTGATTCTTTTTCAGAAAAGTGATTCGCAATCTGATTGGCTAATCGTTTTTCCTCAGATCACCTGGTATGAACTTGACATAATAAATGTATTATCTGTAGGATTTTCTGAAGATAACACATTTATCACATCAATGCTACGGGTTGAGTAATTTGCTTCAAAAACAGAATTTAAAAAATCTCAATCTCAGTTTAAAAAATTAATGTATAACAAAACAATTTTTTGAAAAACGATCAACTGAAGACCGAAGCTGTGTTATCTGCCGAAGCCACATAATAGTTGAGTAAATAGCACTAAATAAAAATCCGTTTTAATACTATGAAGCCGTAAGAAAATAGCCCATATGCAAGTTGGCTCCTCACTTCCTCCTTCCTTCCCGCTTATACTTCCTGTAGGGGAGGGGAGGGTGCTGAACAGCTGCTGTTATATTAATATTCACAGACGCTGGCTAGCGTCCAAAAGGTAGCAAAACAAGGACCTAACGTTGTTCGGTAGATATCGGTTAAAAACAAACTCAGTGAGAAAGGTGAGCAAAAATACTTTAAAGGGGCACTTGGATGAAAATCGATGAAAATTGGAAATGCCTTGAAACTTGGTTAAACTTATCTATATGGCCCCAATAGTAGCCAAGCAACATATTTTCTTCACAGTCAAAATTTGCGGATAGAAATTATATATTTTTTCAGCATCTAGATTGTGAGTAAATGACGTCATTTACTCAACCCTATTGTTCTTTTAGTTTTTAAACCAAAATTTCTCAACTGCGAGTGGCTCAAAGGCTAAAATTTTTGCCAATCTGGTTTTCATAATCATGATTGAGTCATATTATTCTTAAATACTTGAACTATTCGGACTTTCAAAATATGGGGCGTTTTCATCCAAGTGCCCCTTTAAATCTGATATAAATATACCAAAATTCCTTAGTTTTGGAGCGATCTTTTTGCTTCTAGGTAGATTTTCTGCCTTTCGTTTTTTGGAGTGCTTTCAAACATGAACTAGAAATCTACATAACATTGTGTTCGTTAACGTATACCACATTTCGCTTTTTAAGGAAGCTTGGACAGCGAGTGAGCAGCTCTTCCTACTTTTCTACGAAAACAAAGTACTCAGTTCATCAGTAACTCAATAGAATCACTCATCAAAAATCCAGGGATTTGAACGATGGACGAAGAGGAAAGGTCAGTCGATAGAATCGAAATAGTCGGGTCTAATAAGAATACGCATATTCTTGCATATTATTAACTATTATTAGTAAGATGGTCAATGTAGTTCTCTGATTTTTAATATATAAATATCTACGGTTTTCACTGTTATTTGATTTCGAACATCGATGTTTGTTATGATGGTGGGCCATCATTTCTGATCTTACTCATGACTGAGCATTTGCTTGTACCTTCAGTGTACCTTGGCAACGGTAATTACTACAGTTGAAAATATCTGTCTGGAATAAGATTCAAGATGAATTTTCAAATTCTTTGCCAAAATGTAGCTTACACATTTAATTGGTCTTTTATAAGGTTTCTTTGTGCTACTCTATGGGTTTTATAGACATATAATTTGAGGTTTAGATGTAGGGGTGTCCTCATCTACTAAGTACATACTATGATATTTTTCATAAGAGTGGTTTTAGTCTTATTCGAACAATAGATTTCGTCACTACTACCAAAATACGTAGAGTGACAATCGGGCTCGAGAAAAACCAGTTGTGACTAGCATTGAAGATAGACAATTTTGATAACATTCCTGAGCCCTGAGCGGTGAATTAGCTTTGAACATGCCATCCAAGTAGAAGTAATGGCCAAATTCCACCATGAACTTCAAAGCTAACTAGCCGCTCAGGGCTCAGGAATGTTATCAAAAGTGTCTAGCTTTACTGTACAGTCAAACTAAGAAAACCGTGAACACCTAAAATATGTCTGGAATGTTTATTTAGACCGTTGCTTTTAAAAAAGATGTTTCCCACCACCATGAAAAGAGTTTGTTTTGAATCCTTCTGTCGTGTATCCGTCTGTCTCGAATAGAAATCTCTAATTTCACGAGAATAAAACTAAAATATGAAGTTTGAAACTTTTAAACGGGAAAAAACTTTGCGTGACCGCGCTGTGATCAAACACATAAACATTCCAGGCATATTTTAGGTGTTCACGGTTTTCTTAGTTTGACTGTAACGCTAGTCGCAACTGGTTTTTCTCAAGCCTGATTGTCACTCTACCTGTTTTGGTAGTAAACTAGGTACTGTAGTAGTTTACTATTTTACGTGACGTAATCTCGACTACAAATGAAAAGTTCCTCAGATATATGAAGAGGAATAACTGATGTTGCTTTCATGGTTATCCTCTAGTAACAGTAGTAAATGTTTACATTTGCCGACTGAAGTAGCTACTCGGAACAATTGCGTGACGTGACCGTTGTTTTGGCGCGCTTTTACTGTCCGGTGACGTCACCTAAATGATTTATTCCCTTTCAAGTATTCGATATACAATCATTATTCCATTTTTTCCATCAGAAACTTTTGCTGTTTGAGCCTGCTTCTCCTGAGGGTTGGCAACACAAATCTACGTGTTTACTTCAAAAACAAGTGGAATTCTACACCAGGTTATACACCCTGGACAGACTCTACACACAATGGTGCAGATTTAGTTCGTCTAAGGAAACCAAAACTTCACGCTTACGAGCAGCCCAAAGTGAATTCTGGTGATATCACCACATGGGATTTGTCGCTCATGGTGAAAGTTCTTCTGGAAGCGAAACCTCCGTTCGTTTCTAAGCCCAGTGAACGCAAAGCTCTTGAACATCTAAGAAATTCACGTAACAGTTTGTGTCATTCACCAACGGCGAAGATCAAGACTTCTGATTTTAACAAAATGTGGGAAAAGTCGTGCAATGAATTGAGCATGTTTGGTGGTAAATCAAGAGACTTCAAGGCCGTTAAGAAAGGTTAGGCATTTCTGTTTCGTTGAAAATTCTCTTGCGTTATCTGGAATATAGGCCAAACTGAATCGGGTTTTGACTCAGGCTGGCCTTACGTCGGTGGTACCAGACGAATTTTTAACCCGCGTTCAAAAATATTACCACCACATACCATTTACACGGAACCGTCTCTCTAATTTGCACGGCTAGGTGTTTGAATTTTTGTCCAGATAACACAGTTTCGTTTAAAAGGAACGCGGCTTAAACGTACAACGTTTGTGTTAAGCTCACTGCAGCAAAAAAAATTGTTTTTGTCAAAGATATGCATAAGCCTTGGGAAGAGTTGAATCCAATCCTCAAGAAATGGGCAGCCGAAGAGGAAAAAATTCTTAAAAATCTACAATTGAGTGAGTAACAGTATTCTTACAAAATGATTATCTCAAATTTAACTTTTTGCTAGTTTATAATGTACGTGTTTATTTTATATGTACCTACGTCAGTCATTTTAAACTAAAAGTGGATAACGACAAATGTGAAAGTTTTATCAACAGATGAATTATATTTTCTCAGTTCATTCCAAACTCGAAGAACTACAATAAAGTCAATCCAAGTTGCACGAGGACCACGACATTCTCAAAAAAGGCCAAACAACTTTGCACCAAGGGCAGGGGAGGCTGGAAGAAGGTCAAACAACATTGCACTGGGGACAAGCGAGACTAGAGGAAAGACTAGAAGAATGTCAAGCAACATTGCATCAAGGACAAACGAGACTCGAAACAGCATTGCACCAGGGACAGACGAGACTAGAGGAAAGACTTGAAGAATGTCAAGCAACATTGCACCAAGGACAGGGAAAACTAGAAGAAGGTCAAGCAACATTACATCAAGAACAGGGAAGAATAGAAGAATGTCAAGTAACATTGCATCAAGGACAGGGAAAACTAGAAGAAGGTCAAGCAACATTGTATCAAGGACAGGGAAAACTAGAAGAAGGTCAAGCAACATTGCATCAAGGACAGGGGAAACTAGAAGAAGGTCAAGCAACATTGCATCAAGGACAGGGAAAACTAGAAGAAGGTCAAGCAACATTGTATCAAGGACAGGGAAAACTAGAAGAAGGTCAAGCAACATTGTATCAAGGACAGGGAAGAATAGAAGAATGTCAAGTAACATTGCATCAAGGACAGGGAAAACTAGAAGAAGGTCAAGCAACATTGCATCAAGGACAGGGAAAACTAGAAGAAGGTCAAGCAACATTGTATCAAGGACAGGGAAGAATAGAAGAATGTCAAGTAACATTGCATCAAGGACAGGGAAAACTAGAAGAAGGTCAAGCAACATTGCATCAAGGACAGGGAAAACTAGAAGAAGGTCAAGCAACATTGCATCAAGGACAGGGGAAACTAGAAGAAGGTCAAGCAAAATTGCATCAAGGACAGGGGAAACTAGAAGAAATTCTCAAGGAAAATCAAGAAGGGATACAGCAATTGATAATCAGCAATCAAACAAACATGAAACGCGGTTTTGATATGCAATCTGCAATATCACAATTATGTAGCCGTCATCAAAAGACACTGCAACAAACTGCGTCTTCAGAAGAAGAAAACTGTACAGGTATGGAGAATGGATTCTGTAGGTACTTGCATTAATGCATCGGCAACCGCCTAACCATCCACCCATCCATCGACCAATCCATCCATCCATCCATCCATCCATCCATCCATCCATCCATCCATCCATCCATCCATCCATCCATCCATCCATCCATCCATCCATCCATCCATCCATCCATCCATCCATCCATCCATCCATCCATCCATCCACCCACCCATCCATCCACCCACCCATCCATCCATCCATCCATCCATCCATCCATCCATCCATCCATCCATCCATCCATCCATCCATCCATCCATCCATCCATCCACTCATACATCCATCCATCCATCCATTCATGCATCACCCATCCATCCATCCATCCATCCATCCATCCATCCATCCATTTATAACATATACATTTGTGGCCTCTATATTCAAACAATCAACTTTATACACGTACACCTCAAGAAAACATTCATAGCGTGTTTTTTTCCAACACATTTTAAATTTTCTGTACTTGTATTTGTGCTTATTCAGGGCCTGAGCTTGCCAAGTTCTTAAAGGAATACTACAAAGAAGGCGAAAGAGCACTTATCCTACCGTTCCCGTTGATGGAAGGTGATCGTTTCCATATTCAGAACCTCTGCACTTCAACAAAAATAATAGACCAAGACGGAGGTAACGACAACGTTCCATTATAAAACTTTTTTTCACATGTACAGGGAAAGAGAGTGAAGCGTATCCTAATCCAAGGGGTGCCAGGAAGTGGCAAGTCGACGTTCTGTAAAAAGTTCGCATATGATTGGAGTGAAAATAAGATGCCTAATTCGGATTCCTTCCCAGAGTTGGATCTTGTTCTGGTGATCAAATGCCGTGACCTTCGCACTGGAGACTTATGGGAAGCCATTGAGAATCAAAATTTGCCAGATGAACTTCGCGAACAGAAAGCGGACGTTTTCGATATATCAGAAACAACCAGAATAACATATTGCTTCTAGTTGATGGTTATGATGAGATTCCAGTCTGTGGTGATGATGATAAGATGAAACAGTCCATCATGGATCTAATCAGTGGTAAACTGCTTTCCCAATGTCGTGTCATCGTGACTTCACGACCCGAAAAGGCTTCAGAAATCCGCAAACATTTCGACAAGAAAATGGAGATCCAAGGATTTGGTTCATGGAGTGATTCCTGTACTTTTATCAAGCGTTTCTTCGTTTCTTCTCCAGGGATGGCAGAGGAAGCAATTTTGTCCATAGAGACAATCACTGCCGTCAGAGACTTGATCAGAAGTCCACTGAATGCTGCTTTTCTGTGTCTCGTTTTTGAAGAAAGGAATGAAGACAAATATGTTTTACAGACCCTTGATCTTTGCTCTCTTTATGACGAAATTGTCTTCTGCGTGACTAAGCGATACTGCGCAGTGAAGCAAAGAGAGGTAGTTGATGATGATTCACTTATGATGCACTTCCACGAACATCATGTACAACTTGGAAAGACAGCCTTCGACCTCATTCGAAATAACAAGAACTATTTTGAAGAAGAGCAGCTACCCAAAGATTCCAAACAAGTTTTGAAAAGCCTTGGTTTTCTTGCTGAACAGAAATCACTGAGCAAAATCAGGCCAAAGTCTTTATATTCCTTCACACACTCGTCAATCAAGGAATACTTCGCTGCCATCTATGTAGCAGAAACTTTGAGCAAAGGAGACATCGATGTATTGATATCGATATTAGAATTCCAGGCAAGCCCAACTGCCTCAAGTGTAGACAACTCTCACCACGTCCAGAACGTTTACTACAGTTTACAGAGATTCAACCTTGCTGAAATGTCAAAGCCAAACAGTGTTGGTGCAATTGACCTCATCAATAGCCTTACATCTAAATTGCCAGTTGAAGTAGACGTAGTTTCTTGTGAGGTCGTCAAATTTGACTTTGTTTTCTGCTTTGTTTGTGAGCTTCTTGGAAGCCTCGGTGAAGATGATGTCTGTCATGTTTTACGTCATGTTACGTTACCAGACGTGCCTTTTATCTTTTATGCCTATAATGGAGAGCTGGCAGTTAAGGGTCTAACATCCCTCCTGGCTCACTCCATCGATGAGTCTTCTAAAATACAAGTGAAGGCTCTCAGATTTGAGGGCCTTCAGGTGGTTTCTACGTGGCTTGATACAATGGAAGAGCTGTCGCGAGCACTTGGCAAGCACTACTTCATAGAAACACTCTCATTGTCTTTCTTTTCTTCGTTTGAAGACATTTCTGTTTTCTTCTCGCATTTTTGTAGCACAAGTCTAAAGAATCTCAGTTTGTCTTTTATTCACCAAGAAGGTGCCAGTCTAGAAGATCTGGAGTTCAATCCACTGGGAAATATTTTGAGCAACTTTTCATCTCTCGTTCATCTCAATTTAAGAAATAGCCCAGTCAGTGAAGCTTGTTTCTATAGCATTGCAGTTTGTCCAGCTCTGAAAGTTCTTGAGTTGTCGAACTGTAGTGTTCCAACAGGTCACTTGTGCACCTTGTTGGATGTTTTGAAATCCCACCGCGGCCGAATCGGTCAGATTGATTTGACAGGCAACGAAATCAGTGATACAAACAGACGACACGTTATACACATGAAGACGTCCAAACCTGGTCTTGTTATCTTGGTTTAGTAGCATTTCCCATTATTCCCTACCCCTTTTCCTAGTCTTCCACTTCGACTAACATATTTACTCGACAAACCGCTGTGGCGCCCTTTTGATTTCTAGTGTTTCGGTTGCGGCGCTTATTCGGGGGCAGTATATATTTGAGGGTGGCGCTCTTTGATATTTTTGCTCTCATATGTGGTGCTTAATCGGGGCGGCACTTACACGAGTAAATACGTAAAAAATTTCCAATTTCATTTTCGCCTTTCGCTTTTACTTAAAGTGGGCTCCCTGTGGTTACAATCATTGAAACTATGCTCTTCCGTTGACAGACTCAGGATTTACTTCCCCAGTACTTAGATTACTTAGAGTACTTAGTTGCAGCATGAGCTAGACCGACACACGGACAGGACATCCTGTCCCATGTAACAAGACACCGCAGGACGTAGGACAGGCCTTTTTTATATAAGGCTCAAATTATTTGTAATTGACATTCTGTCATGATCTCCTTAAACCAGTTTAGCTTTTATGCTAAAATACTTAATTTAATTTTCTTCTGACAATGGAGGAAAGATAGGCTGTTGGTTTTCCAAGGTTTAAGCCCCGGTAAAAATGATATTCAGGTCCGTATTTAAACTGGTAGCAAGGACAACAACTGCAGCCTAAAAGTATAGCTAGTAACGGTAGATGCAAAAGGCAGCCATTCAGTATACATTTTGTAGCGAGTCTCTAAATTCGTTCTAGTGTTATGAACAACTGGAAAGAAATCTACACTTTGGGGTTACGTGCTCAGACTTGCGTTACATATAGCCTTAGTGAGATCGTACATCGTTGCGTACACTGCTCATGAGGCTCTTGACTAACAAGAATCTCATCATCTTAATCATGTTTATTCTTTTCATGTCAGTCAATCATAAAGCCTTGGTAGACGAGAGGAAAGCAGCAAAGAACGGCGAGGATCTTCGCGTGTTTTACCATCCTAACAAAGGTTCCTTGCCCGTCGAGATTGACCGAATTGTCCACAAATTGTACACTAATGCCGCCACCGTGACGTTCAGAATCCAGAAGATGATTCCCGCCAACTCTGTTGATCTCAAGTCCTATGCCCTCGTTTTTGGCGGGAAATCCAAAGGAAAAGCCAAAGCCAACCCGAGAAAAGTGTTTGCCTTTTATGAAGATTTTTCCCGCTCATCACTGGAGGGATGGAATCGAGTGTGGGGTGAATGGACGGTCAGGAATGGAAGCTTATTTGGTAAAACTGGAAGTTCCCCTTATGGCAATGGTGAAGTAGGACTGTATCTGACACAGGGGAAAGGATGGAGCGACATTGAAGTGGAGCTTGATCTCATGGAAACAGGCTCCAATGTTGTCTATCCTGGTCCATTCCTTCGAGTCCAAGATCACCGACAGCAACACACAACAGCTTGGTGGTTCGAATATTACACAGACCACAAAGAATGCACCATGAGACCATTTAAGAACAACGACGATGGTAGCTGGAAATATAGGTGCCAGCTTCCTGAAAAACTGGTCAAAAACAAGTGGTTCCACTTCAAGTATCGCTTGCAGGGCGGGAAAATATCGCAATGGGCTAACGGGAAACGAATACAAGACGCTACTGTCGAACCCAAATGGATGATCAAGAAGGGTACAATCGGTCTTGGCTGCCATTCGATCTACAGTGGAAGTCCAACTGGATGCAGGAGTTACTATGACAATATCAAAGTGCAGTTGGTGGTGCCTTCCAATCCTAAAGTGTCTCCTGGAGACGTTTGCCACCTGTTACATCGCAAAGTTTTTAAACTCGGAGAGAAAGAACGACCAGGGAATTCCTGTAAACACATTCATGACGCAAACCTCTATGGACAAGAGAAGTTATCATTAAAGAATGGGTTGTACTGGGTTAAAACAGCACTCAAAGGACACAAGAAACAAACCTTTTGTGACATGAAAAAAGGTGGATGGACTCTCGTTGGAAAGATCAGCGGCCGTGTAGGTAATATCTACAACTCGTGGCTTGTACAAAACGTCAACACAGATCTTCTGAAATCCCCCAGGATGACATCAGGAAGAGTAGAATATGGTTGCCTGGACGCTCGCCTTATTGCTGTCAGACATTCCACTGAGATCATGTTGTCCAGCGGGGAGAATCCTTCTGGAGTAGGAAAGAAATGGGTTCGATGGCAGTTACCACAGGGCAGAGAATACAGTACCTGGTGGAATCATGGTGTTGGATATGCCCGAGTGAAGGCAGCCGGAACAAGTGCGGTGACTGTCCGGGCATGGAATGGAAACACAAAGGTAAAAAATAAAATAATATTATTAGAATTGGCAAATAAAATGCTTTGTCTGAAGTTTAATGTATATCTAAGTTATCGATGTATTTTATATTGGAAAGTAAATAAATCTGAGTATAGTGGAAGACACATCTTGTTAATCTTGTTAGGTCAAGGACTGCGGAGCACCTTAAATTTAAAAGCGGGGGGAGGGAGCTAAGATTGAAAAATATAAGAGATTAGTATGTAAAAGGTTAAAAGTGAGATTGGAATATTTAGTGGAAGTTAGCAAAAAGTGTGGTGTTACTTCCCCCCTCCGCGGTCCGAGGAGGCAGGCATTCTGTAGTCTGTGTCATCCAAGTCTCCCTTTGCCAACCTGTTTTCGGCATGAATGTAGGTGTTAATGTCCTTTTTCTTTTTCTTTGATGTGTAGCTTTGCTATCAAAACAAGTACGGGATAATGCCTCTGAAGCAACATGGAGGTTCATATCCCTATGCATCATACAACAAGCACGGAAATACCGCTGTTAACGACTATTGTATGGCTGTAGGAGTCATGCTCAAAGGTTCCACAGCAAATGGATGGGCCCAAAATGGTAACGGGTATGACTCTCCTCAGAGCGATTCTGATTGGCCAAACACGGTCTACAATCATCAGCAACCGTACTTGCTTGTATGGCTCAAGTGAAGATGTGCAGTTTAACCACATGTCAATCAAACAGTAATATGACAAAGATGATAGCGATGATTAGAATATGATAAGCGATACAGATAATGTAATTCAAGATAACTATAAAATAATCTAATAAGAAAAATATCTCGGATAATTATAATGATAAATTGATGATAATAATAATTATGATAATTGGTTATTCAGGTAAACATATCTTGTCAGTTAAAGAAAGTATGCAATCATTAAAAGGATGAATGGCAAAGGTGACTTATAGTTATTTTTTTATATTGATGTGCTAATCATGATATGTGTTTCAACAGACAGGTTATAGAGGTTTTGTATGAATCATCACGTGATGGTTGCCATGACAGGAGGCAGGAACAATTGAATCTGGTCTAATCTGATTTACATAAGAAAGAATTCAGTTTCCCAGGGGGAAATACCCTATTGTTGTGCCTACTCCCATGGCTTCCAACACATGATGGTGCAAAGCCTCTATAGACCCCTTGCAGCACATCGGAATGCAACTCAGTGATTGGTGGGACAAAACAATAGCTTTCCCATTCTCAAAAGATTGAAATTCTTTTGTTTTCTCCTCCATATTGAGCTGGTTTGACGTCATATGCAAGGAGTCTACTATACGTTCACTGAGCGTTGTCTAATTTTGTTGATCGTAAAAGGATGGCGTCACAGTACGACGTCATATACCTAAGGGTGGAACTTAGCTTCCAAGAAATAAGATCAGTTGCGTAGCGAGGACCAAGGATCTGGGGGGCTTCTAGAATAAAAATTAATTACGGCAAAAATTTGAGGGGGCCACTGACTAAGATATTTACAAGTAAAGAACTTGAGTTTTTGTACTTATCCACTGTCAATACAGTGGGGCATTACCAGGTGGGAACCACAAGGATTTCATGAAGAGAAGCAAAATGGGTAGGGAATAATGGGAAGGGAGTCATGCTTTTTGAGCCAGCGAAGAAAATAGTCATCAAAAATGAGCTGTCTCGCCAAAAGGCAAAGATATTAAATTATTGTACATTGGATACCTTTGGTTGCTTACAGAGCAGAGATTTCAGCTTCTAAAAAGGCTTATTTGTATGGCATAACTCCAAAAGCACTTTAGCAATTAAACTGACCCCCTTGTGCGTCACCAGCCCACTTTCTATATCAATGGTCATTGTATATTATTAAATAATTATCATTTGAATGTCACAGCTATACCCTACACTTGGTTAACTGCCTGACTGTTTACCTTCAAAAATAAATAGTTCTACCAGGAGTTTTTAAAATTCATTTAGATTTTAAAAGATCGTTATTTGCTATATAATTCCACGGCAGGTCTACACGACACGACTACAGGAGTTTATCTCCACTAGAAAAGCTGATACAACGTACACAGTTATGATAGGATCGATCAATAAAATGAAGACACATTGCCAAAAAAAACAATTTTGGCTGTCTTTCTTACTTACTATTTTCTTCTTCTTTTCTTTTCTTTTCTTTTTCTCGAAGACATTCTACCCGCTAAAAATCATACTGTGCGTCATTGGATGTGACTGTTTGCTTCATGAATACTTCGACCAGTAGTTAAACTACTTTTAAAACTAAATATTAAGAGAAAAATATCATATGTCCTTGATCATTTCCATTTATAGTTCATCTTAATGGCAAAATACACTAGAATATTAACATGAAGATATTCCTAGCTAATTAGGGGCATATATAGGCTACAGGAAAATCGAACTGAAAACCCGAAGAAAAACCCTCAAAGCACAGGAGAGAACCAACAGGCAACTCTACTCACATAAAACACAGAGCTCAGTGGGACTTGAACTGACCCGAGTCCCATGCATTGTTGAGAGGCAAGCGCTAAATCATACTTCAAAACAAGGTTGAAATGGATGCAATACATTTATAGTAAACTAGCCGAAACAAATCATGCAAAACAAGATCCAATACTATAGTGAACTAGCTGAAAAAAATCATGTTTTTTCCTTTCCATTTTCAATTTCCTTTTTAATTGAAGTGAGAATATGTCAGTATTATTTGAGCAAAAGTGAGCGAAGAGTCAACAAAAGATCCATTACGACCAAAGTTTAATTTATATGATGTTAAGTTAATAACCAGTTGATTAAGCTAATAACCAGTAATTGGGTTCGATTTATGAGTTAAAACCAGCAGTAGCTAATAAACAAATATCTTGTTACCACTCCAATAAACCTTCCTTCAGGAAAGCTACACTTTGAATCTAACATTCTTGCTCCAACTATCGACGAGTAAACAGCTAATTTTACAAACGAAGCCATGGAATTCCTCGTTGCAATTCTCCTGTTTGTTGTGTTGTGTAAAGTGGACCACATCACAAGTACCAACACACACGATGATCGTCACCCAGGATTCATGTTTGATAACCATCCTGGTTACATTCTGTCTTTGCCCACCAACACCAAAGTCAAACAGAAGTCCACCAAAGTTTCGAGCAAGATGGATTGTGTGTTCGCTTGTGTTGAGACATCTTGGTGTCGTTCGGTCAATTTTAAGATCACGGCTGAGAAGGACGGTCGTCACATCTGTGAGCTGATAGCTACTGATAACTATACCAATCCAAAGAATTTGAAACAGGACGAGAAATTTACTCATTTGAACATCAGGGTAAGATATGTGGGGAATATTGTACAGTACAAAAAGATTTCCATTTCAATCTCCAACAATACGTAGTTCTTTCTCGTTGATCATCTTTATACCAAGTACAGAATCTTTGCTTTGTTCCTTACTAAATGTTCATCCTGGCAAACAGGAGCTCTTTTGTCTTGATAAAACCTTCTTATTTTCTCAATCTTTCCATCGTAGAATCCGTGTGAAGGGAATCCATGCCTTAATCAAGGTGTATGCATACCTCACGGAAACAGGCTGGATTATCGCTGCAAATGCAAGAAAGGATACACTGGAAACAACTGCCAGAAAGGTAAGCCTTGAATGAAGTTTAACTTGAAAATTATCCCTCAAGATTTTTGTTCATTTATTTTTATGTTTTGAGGACTTTTTATTACATCTTTTCTCATCGTTTCCCCCCAATAATTTTCTTGTTGAAATCGGAACTTTCTGTGCATACTTTGGTAAAAGATTTCCCTGTCTTTTCACATGTAAAGCTTCATACAGATCTAGAGTAAATATTTCATATTTTTGTAGATGTGGATGAATGCATGGGATCTCCTGGGTGTCATTCTGATGCGAACTGCGTCAATACACCTGGTTCTTTCAGATGTGAATGTAAACCTGGCTTCGAGGGAAATGGAAAGAATTGCAGACCAGGTACGTAAAAACTGATCCATATTTTTAGAACTAGGAAAAACTGTGTTCCTCATGTGTACCTTGTGTGTTATCTGTATAACAAATATGTGACATAAGATCACTTTCTTGTCAGGAATACGAGACTGTTCAGACATCTACAAGACTGGTGAAAGACGTAGCGGTGTGTACACCATCAAACCCGACAGTCAAGGAACCTTTCAAGTCTACTGTGACATGACAACTGACGGAGGAGGGTGGACAGTGTTCCAGAGAAGACAAGATGGATCTGTAGACTTTTATATTGGCTGGCAGCCATACAAAACAGGTTTCGGAAACCCGAATGGTGAGTTTTGGCTGGGGAATGACTACATCCATCGACTGACTGCAAGAACTCCATCGACATTGCGCGTGGAGCTGGAGGGCTGGGCAAGAACAAGGAAGTATGCCAAATATGGTAGTTTTAGTGTTAATGCTGAGTCGGACAACTACAGGCTGAGTGTAGGTTCGTATTCAGGTACTGTTGGGGAGTCACTGGGGTACCATAGCAACAGGCCATTCAGTACAAAAGACAGGGATAATGATGGTTATGGAGGAAGCTGCGCTACTACTTACACTGGTGCCTGGTGGTACGGAAGTTGCTATAATTCAAATCTAAACGGTCAGTATCTCAGGAATGTAAATGATGCTAGGGGCGCCATCTGGTATCACTTTCACAAT
This sequence comes from Anthopleura xanthogrammica, assembly GCA_964019055.1. Lineage (NCBI taxonomy): Eukaryota > Metazoa > Cnidaria > Anthozoa > Actiniaria > Actiniidae > Anthopleura > Anthopleura xanthogrammica. The sequence goes on along the minus strand of OZ025221.1, from coordinate 7,080,892 downwards.
AACCACTTTGCCCTGAAATTCACAGAGATGAAAATGCGACCCCAGACATTCTAAGCTGAGGTGAGGTGAATCAGAAAAAACGACGAGACAAATAGAGATGACAAATACAGCCTACACATATCATCAAGCCTGAGATAGTAAAAACAAAACAACAACACAATAAATAGGCTTTTGGCAGTGACACTTTCTTGATTGGACTATTTAGAGTTGAAATGGGCCAAATGTCAACCATACGATTTTTTCATGAGTTGAATAGCAGGTTCCAGGATCAAAAACAGTAGCTAAATAAGTTAAAAAGTTCAGTACCTAGTAGATTAGATTTTCGGCGACCGTGAAAATGTCACGGAATAAAGCACGGTCACGGTGTGGGATTGACTACACCCTTTGAACTAATCATAGCGTACGTATATTTGAGGATAATATGACTCCATTATGATTAAGAAAACCAGATTGGCAAAAATTCTAGCTTGGGAGCTTGCCACTTGCAGTTGAGAAACTTTGATTTAAAAACTGAAAGAACGATAGGGTTAAGTAAATGACGTCATTTACTCACAATTTAGATGCTAAAATAATTGATAATTTTTATCCGCCAGTTTTCACTGTGAAGAAAATATGTTGCTTGGCTACTATTGGGGCCATAAAGATAAACGGTTTAACCAAGTTTCAAGTCATTTTCAATTATCATCGAAGTGCCCCTTTGACATATTTATAGATGCATGCATGCTATTTACAATAACCATTAAAGGTTAGACTAGGAAAATAGCTAGACTTTACTGCTATAAGAATTTACTGCTCACTCACCAGATGAATATTTAATACCGTCGGTAACTGCACTGTCACCGTCACGTCACGTCACGTCACGTCGCCGGCACGTCACGTCACGGCACTTCACGCCACGTCGCCGTCACAGTAAGTCCCGCGTGACTTTTTCACCTTCACAGCTTTATGAGTATATCTGTAAATAAAATAAAATAAAATAAAACCACGTGAATATTCTTATTAGTACTTATGAATATTTGTAAGAATAAATGCATGTAATAAAACTGATTGAATAAAGTTGATTAAGCAGATCAAAATACAACGGAATATTTATTACGTGCCTTGGTTTGTGCAGTATAAATACCAAGTGTGACCCCCACCCACGGACCCAGGGGGTTTCGTGTCTTGTTTAGCCTGCAATCGGGGGGGGAGGGGTTAGACCCCCCCGATTCCAGGCTAAATGAACACCCTTGAATCAAAGAAAGGATGGGCCGGAAAACTTCGTCCTGAGAGAAAACCTTTAAGACCATATGCAAATCTTATATTTTGCAAAGTTTAAAGGGGCACTTGGATGAAAACGCCCCATATTTTGAAAGTCCGAATAGTTCAAGTATTTAAGAATAATATGACTCAATCATGATTATGAAAACCAGATTGGCAAAAACTTTAGCCTTTGAGCCACTCGCAGTTGAGAAATTTTGGTTTAAAAACTAAAAGAACAATAGGGTTGAGTAAATGACGTCATTTACTCACAATCTAGATGCTGAAAAAATATATAATTTCTATCCGCAAATTTTGACTGTGAAGAAAATATGTTGCTTGGTTACTATTAGGGCCATGTAGATAAGTTTAACCAAGCTTCAAGGCATTTCCAATTTTCATCCAAGTGCCCCTTTAATGAAAAAGAAATCTTTTAAAGGGGGGGGGGGGGCATGGCCCCGTCGGCCCACCCCTAAATCCGCCCCTGGAACTGCAATAAATAATCATGATAACAATAAAAAAAACCTAGTGGCATCGATCCGCCATTCATGGTACTGTGGTTTCCAAGAATGATAGAGAAATCATAGTAGTCCAGATGTACTCATATATAATACAGTCTGTGATATCACAGGTGTATAACACACAAAGAACCTACGAGTCGTACTTAGTCCCTTCTCCAATCCCCTAGCAAAGGTGCGCAGGATAAGACGTATCTCAATCACGTGTTTCTGTCAGCGTGACTGTCACGTACGTAGAAGAGCAAACTCAGAAACGTCGCCATGAATGAATCCATAAATCCACAAATGGAAATGAAAGACTACTCGAAACACGGTCTACAATCATCAGCAACCGTACTTGCTTGTATGGCTCAAGTGAAGATGTGCAGTTTAACCACATGTCAATCAAACAGTAATATGACAAAGATGATAGCGATGATTAGAATATGATAAGCGATACAGATGTGATTTAAGATAACTATAAAATAATTTAATAAGAAAAATATCTCGGATAATTATAATGATAAATTGATGATAACTAATAATTATGATAATTGGTTATTCAGGAAAACATATCTTGTCAGTTAAAGAAAGTATGCAATCATTAAAAGGATGAATGGCAAAGGTGACTTATAGTTATTTTTTTATATTGATATGCTAATCATGATATGTGTTTCAACAGACAGGTTATAGGGGTTTTGCATGCACCATCACGAGATGGTTGCCATGACAGGAGGCAGGAACAATTGAATCTGGTCTAATCTGATTTACATAAGAAAGAATTCAGTTTCCCAGGGGGAAATACCCTATTGTTGTGCCTACTCCCATGGCTTCCAACACATGATGGTGCAAAGTCTCTATAGACCCCTTGCAGCACATCGGAATGCAACTCAGTGATTGGTGGGACAAAACAATAGCTTTCCCATTCTCAAAAGATTGAAATTCTTTTGTTTTCTCCTCTATATTGAGCTGGTTTGACGTCATATCCAAGGAGTCTACTATACGTTCACTGAGCGTTGTCTAATTTTGTTGATCGTAAAAGAATGGCGTCATAGTACGACGTCATATACCTAAGGGTGGAACTTAGCTTCCAAGAAATAAGATCAGTTGCGTAGCAAGGACCCAGGATCTGGGGGGCACCTAGAATAAAAATTAATTACGGAAAACATTTGAGGGGGCCACTGACTAAGATATTTACAAGTAAAGAACTTGAGTTTTTGTACTTATCCACTGTCAATACAGTGGGGCATTACCAGGTGGGAACCACAAGGATTTCATGAAGAGAAGCAAAATGGGTAGGGAATAATGGGAAGGGAGTCATGCTTTTTGAGCCAGCGAAGGAAATAGTCATCAAAAATGAGCTGTCTCGCCAAAAGGCAAAGATATTAAATTATTGTACATTGGATACCTTTGGCTGCTTACAGAGCAGAGATTTCAGCTTCTAAAAAGGCTTATTCGTATGGCATAACTCCAAAAGCACTTTAGCAATTATAAAAAATTGCCCTTGTGCGTCACCAGCCCACTTATCTATATCAATGGTCATTGTATATTATCAAATAATTATCATTTGAATGTCACAGCTATACCCTACACTTGGTTAACTGCCTGACTGTTTACCTTCAAAAATAAATAGTTCTACCAGGAGTTTTTAAAATTCATTTAGATTTTAAAAGATCGTTATTTGCTATATAATTCCACAGCAGGTCTACATGACACGACTACAGGAGTGTATCTCCACTAGAAAAGCTGATACAACGCACACAGTTATGATAGGATCGATCAATAAAATGAAGACACATTGCCAAAAAAATGTTTTTTGTTGTCTTTCTTACTTTATTTTCTTCTTCTTTTCTTTTTTATTTGTTTTTTTCTCGAAGACATTCTACCCGCTAAAAATCATATTGTGCGTCATTGGATATGACGTTTGCTTCATGAATACTTCGACCAGTAGTTAAACTACTTTTAAAAGTAAATATTAAGAGAAAAATATCATATGTCCTTGACCATTTCCATTTATAGTTCATGTTAATGGCTAAACACACTAGAATATTAACATGATGATATTCCTAGCTAATTAGGGGCATATATAGGCTACAGGTCTTTTATGTATCTAGATATTAGAGTAGGAAGAAGGGTAAATCATACAAATAAAAAAAAAATTTAAAAAATTTAAATTAAAAAAAATAATAATAATATAACAGTGGATTCTACAGAGTTGCTCTTCTACCACTGGATTCCAATTGGAATTTAGAAGTTGATTTTTGCGGAGGAAGGAAAATCGAACTGAAAACCCGAAGAAAAACCCTCAAAGCACAGGAGAGAACCAACAGGCAACTCTACTCACATACAACACAGAGCTCAGTGGGACTTGAACTGACCCGAGTCCCATGCATTGTTGAGAGGCAAGCGCTAAATCATACTTCAAAACAAGGTTGAACGTGGATCAAATACATTTATAGTAAATTAGCCGAAACGTACAAATCATGCTAAAAACAAGATCCAATACTATAGTAAACTAGCTGAAAAAAATCATATTTTTTTCCTTTCCATTTTCAATTTCCCTTTTAATTGAAGTGAGAATATGTCAGTATTATTTGAGCAAAAGTGAGCGAAGAGTCAACAAAAGATCCATTACGACCAAAGTTTAATCTATATGATGTTAAGTTAATAACCAGTTGATTAAGCTAATAATCAGTAATTGGGTTCGATTTATGAGTTAAAACCAGTAGCTAATAAACAAATATCTTGTTACCACTCCAATATACCTTCATTCAGGAAAGCTACACTTTGAATCTAACATTCTTGCTCCAACTATCGACGAGTAAACAGCTAAATTTACAAACGAAGCCATGGAATTCCTCATTGTAATTATCCTGTTTATTGTGTTGTGTAAAGTGGACCACATCACAAGTACCAACACACACGATGATCGTCACCCAGGATTCATGTTTGATAACCATCCTGGTTACATTCTGTCTTTGTCCGCCAACACCAAAGTCAAACAGAAGTCCACCAAAGTCTCGAGCAAGATGGATTGTGTGTTCGCTTGTGTTGAGACATCTTGGTGTCGTTCGGTCAATTTTAAGATCACGGCTGAGAAGGACGGTCGTCACATCTGTGAGCTGATAGCTACTGATAACTATACCAACCCAAAGAATTTGAAACAGGACGAGAAATTTACTCATTTGAACATCAAGGTAAGATATGTGAGGAATATTGTACAGTACAAAAAGATTTCCATTTCAATCTGCGACAGTACGTAGTTCTTTCTCGTTGATCATCTTGATACCAAGTACTTCTACCAGAATCTTTGCTAAATGTTCATCCTGGCAAACAGGAGCTCTTTTGTCTTGATAAAACCTTCTTATCTATCAATCTTTCCATTGTAGAATCCGTGTGAAGGCAATCCATGCCTTAATCAAGGTGTATGCATACCTCAAGGAAACAGGCTGGACTATCGCTGCAAATGCAAAAAAGGATACACTGGAAACAACTGCCAGAAAGGTAAGCCTCGAATGAAGTTTAACTTGAAAATTATCCCTCAAGATTTTTGTTCATTTATTCTTTTGTTTTGAGGACTTTTTATTTCATCTTTTCTCATCATTTTTCTCCCAATAAGTTTCTCGTTGAAAACGGAACTTTCTGTGCATGCTTTGGTAAAAGATTTCTCATTCTTTTCACATGTAAAGCTTCATACAGATCTCAAGTAAATATTTCATATTTTTGTAGATGTGGATGAATGCATGGGATCTCCTGGGTGTCATTCTGATGCGAACTGCGTCAATACACCTGGTTCTTTCAGATGTGAATGTAAACCTGGCTTCGTGGGAAATGGAAAGAATTGCAGAGGTACATTCAAAGTAAAATCAGCGAAAAAAATAGAGAAAATAGACAACGAAATATGCATGAAAACTGGTTCTTCTAATTGTCAATTATCCCTTATCTACTTCATGGGAAATGTGTAAAAACATCCATATATTTAGAACTAGGAAAAACTGTGTTCCTCGTGGGTACCTCATGTGCTTTGGTAAAGTATTTCTCTGTCTTTTCACATGTAAAGCTTCATACAGATCTAGAGTAAATATTTCATATTTTTGTAGATGTGGATGAATGCATGGCATCTCCTGGGTGTCATTCTGATGCGAACTGCGTCAATACACCTGGTTCTTTCAGATGTGAATGTAAACCTGGCTTCGTGGGAAATGGAAAGAATTGCAGAGGTACGTTCAAAGTAAAATCAGTGAAAAATATAGAGAAAATAGGCAACGAAATATGCATGAAAACTGGTTCTTCTAATTGTCAATTATCCCTTATCTACTTCATGCGAAATGTGCACAGTAAATCAGTTTGGGGCGTTTCAGCCCCAAAAATGGGGCCAAACTTTTGACCCGGATACCGCCCTCTTTTGACGGGGCCGTTTTAGCCCTTAATATTAGGGCCGTTTTTTTGGCCCAATTTTAAAGGGGCCAATTTAGCCCATATCTAGAGCCACTAAATGATCCGGAAACCGCCTTTTTTGCTACATAATCGGTGTAGTCATTTTTATTCATATTAAAATAACTGTTGAAGACTTGTTTACAGTGTAACCATGATTTAATAAAAATAGCAAGCACGATCAGAGACAAAAGCGAATTTTCAATTTTGTCAAAAACCAAAAAAAACCTAATTATCTGAAAACATTGTACATTCTTTATAGTATGAGTCTATCAGTTTATACTTGCAAGTAGCTGCTGCTCCTTTACTCTACATGACTGTATGTAGTCAATTGTTGCTCCATATATAATGTGTAATCTCCATCTCTATATATGTAGAAGCAAACAAAACCACGAGCTTAAAAAGTATTGAAAAAGCGAAACCACATGCAGATAATTATAGGCAATTTTCCACAATTCGCCGGCTTCTATTATCAAACAAGACCCTGCGGGCAGGGTAGACTGGGTTACCTGGACCGGGTGAGACCAGGGGCAGGGGCAGGGGGAGGGGTCCTAGGGTGCCCTTGACCCACCCTTTGTGGAAAAAGAGTGATCAATTATAAAATAAGCTGGACTGGAATTTGGTTTTTAATATTTCTGATGTATCGTACTGTCGAGGCCCTCGTTTTCTTTTTTCGTCGTTTTTCAAAAGACAGTCAGAGACTGCCTACTATAAATGTACAGTGAAAGCCATTTTGGAAAAAAAAATAAATCAAAAACTAAATCTTCGAAAATACCCATTTAGGTGAAGTCCAACTTCCATATCCTTCCGATTCCAGTCCGAGTTTTATCATACGTAATTAAGTCGCAGACAGAAAGTCGGCAAAGCGAGCTCACCGAGACACGTTTGCTTGAGGTCAGCAATATTTGTTTACTACATGAATCCTTCGTTTAGAACGGTAAGACAAGCAAATAATTACTCAAAACTACTCTCAGGATTGTTTTACATTTTATAATTTTCTTTGTTCGTATATATTTGTAAATCAATCGACAGTTCGTAAATATTTAATGAGTGAGCCGTGAGTTGAATGACTTTATAAGAGATCGATCTGAGAATCAAAATACATGCGTTCGATTTAACAATATTTCTCATTACTCTTCAGTTCTTATTATCAAAATGAAAGCCCGAATAAACTTATTTGTACCTCATGTTTATTTGTAGTAGTCTTGTTGAGTCAAACCATTAAATAAAGCATCCGAAAATCGTGTCGGTAAAACTCGAATGAAGTTAGGACATCCCATCGGTTTGATTTAGCTTGGAGCGCGTAGAAATTCTTTAACACAAGAATTAAAAATTGGCCATGGCTAACTTTTTCCTTTTGTACTTATACTACAGATAATACTGCTTTAAATAGCTGAGTCAAAGCACGAGTAGTTAATCAAAGTAAGCCATTTGCCGTGAGCAATTAAAATTCTTCAGAATTCCTGGCTCAAATTAGAATTACCCTTGTTTACGAATAAATTAAAATATCTGACTCGGCTCGCTCTTTAATTACAGCCGTCAACGAAATAGAGCATGCGTAGACATTAATTTATGTCACGTGATAAGCTAGCTCCGCCCTCTCTTAATCACTTAGCAACGTAGTGACATTGATTGACAGGTGACAGATGTTAATTAATCGGATTCATAGACGGGAACCCTGTAGTAGATGCCCGCTAAGGACTCTTGGGTAAGGCCGCAATGACCCTCTGGGTAGTATTGCGCAACTTTGCCATTTTGTCGCGAAGGAATCAGAAAGAAAAAAAAAAAACGAAGGTATTTTATGACTGGTTTACCACAGGTAACCCAGTAAAAATAACCCTAAAAAAACATTTGAAACATTTGAAGCACTGTTTATTATTACAGTTGTAAACTTTTTAAGGCATGTAGGACAAAGGTTCGGCTAAAATAATCTACTCACCGATAATTCAGCCTTCTTCAAGGAAAAAACTGATCCAAAATGATCTTGAACATCTTAAGTGCCGTTCTTCTGAGTTTCAGTCAATATTCTTACCCAAAAGGGTTTAAAAGAATCACATAAAGAAGCTACTGGTTCGCCATGTCATTGGCCATGCTTCTTGAAAATGGCGGGCTTTGAAATGCCTTCCCCGCTGAGAATCATGATCTTTCGGGACGCAAGGAATTATGGGATCATTTTTTCGGGCAGGTTTGCATTTCATATACGTTATTGGCTATACAATCACATGATATTTACTCAAATTGCTTTTTCGCTACGGCAAAGTTTGTAATTTATCTATTTCAAAAAAATATTTACACGATCAGTTCAAAATAACAAACAAATTTAGACAAGATATGTATGGAGCCAAAATGGCCCCCTGGATTCTAAAATAGCACCTTGGTTTCCATTTTACAGATTTTAGCCCATGATAGAACCAGAACAGCTTTATATATAGGATATAATATTATAATTAACCTTTTGTTTTATATGGTAACCCGATTAGCAAATAGTAAACTTAAACAGCCCTTTGGGCCAAAACAGCACTAAATGTTATAATTCCAAAATGGCTCCCTCAAACTAAAATAGCCCCTCGTCCCGTTTTGGCCAGCCTTTGGGCCAAAACAGCCCTAAATGTTATGAGGCCAAAATGGCTCCCGCAAACTAAAATAGCCCCTCGTCCCATTTTTGCGAGCCTTTGGGCCAAAACAGCCCTAAATGTTATGAGGCCAAAATAGCTCCTACAAACTAAAATAGCCCCTCGTCCCATTTTGGCCAGCCTTTGGGCCAAAACAGCAAAAATGTAATAGAGCTAAAATGGCTGTGGCAAAGCCAAGATAGCTTCTTATTCTGTTTTGACCTACCCTTGGGCCAAATCAACACTAAATGTTATAGAGTCAAAATGGCTGTGGTAGAGCCAAGATAGCCTCTTATTCTTTTTTGGCTTACCCTTGGGCCAAAACAGTACTAATAAAGCTATGCCAAAATGGCTTTCATGGGGTCAAAATGGAACAAAATGCTATTTTGGGCCAAAATAGCACTATTTTAAAAATGCCAAAACGGCTCCTTGGGGCCAAATCAGCCCTATCAAATTTACTGTGTGTAAAAACATATTTTTAGAAATAGGAAAAACTGTGTTCCTTATGTGTACCTCATGTGCTTTGATAAAAGATTTCTCTGTCTTTTCACATGTAAAGCTTCATACAGATCTAAAGTAAATATTTCATATCTTTGTAGATGTGGATGAATGCATGGGATCTCCTGGGTGTCATTCTGATGCGAACTGCGTCAATACACCTGGTTCTTTCAGATGTGAATGTAAACCTGGCTTCGTGGGAAATGGAAAGAATTGCAGAGGTACGTTCAAAGTAAAATCAGTGAAAAAAAAATAATAGAGAAAATACACAACAAAATATGCATGAAAATTGGTTCTTCTAATTGTCAATTATCCCTTATCTACTTCATGCGAAATGTGTAAAAACATCCATATTTTTAGAACTAGGAAAAACTGTGTTCCTTATGTTTACCTCATGTGCTTTGGTAAAAGATTTCCTTCTCTTTTCACATGTAAAGATTCATACAGATCTAAAGTAAATATTTCATATCTTTGTAGATGTGGATGAATGCATGGGATCTCCTGGGTGTCATTCTGATGCGAACTGCGTCAATACACCTGGTTCTTTCAGATGTGAATGTAAACCTGGCTTCGTGGGAAATGGAAAGAATTGCAGAGGTACGTTCAAAGTAAAATCAGTGAAAAAAAAATAATAGAGAAAATAGGCAACGAAATATACATGAAAACTGGTTCTTCTAATTGTCAATTATCCCTTATCTACTTCATGGGAAATGTGTAAAAACATCCATATTTTTAGAACTAGGAAAAACTGTGTTCCTCGTGGGTACCTTGTGTGTTATCTGTATAACAAATATGTGACATAAGATCACTTTCTTGTCAGTAATGCGAGACTGTTCAGATATGTACAAGAATGGTGGAAGACGTAGCGGTGTGTACACCATCAAACCCGACAGTCAAGGACCCTTTCAAGTCTACTGTGACATGACAACTGACGGAGGGGGGTGGACAGTGTTCCAGAGAAGACAAGATGGATCTGCCAATTTCTTTCGCAACTGGCAGCCGTACAAAGCAGGTTTCGGAAACCCGAATGGTGAGTTTTGGCTGGGGAATGACTACATCCATCGACTGACTGCAAGAACTCCCTCGACATTGCGCGTGGATCTGGAGGACTGGGCAAGAACAAGGAAGTATGCCAAATATGGTAGTTTTAGTGTTAATGCTGAGTCAGACAACTACAGGCTGAGTGTAGGTTCGTATTCAGGTACTGCTGGGGACTCACTGGGGTACCATAGCAACATGCTATTCAGTACGAAAGACAGGGATAATGATGCTTGGAGTGGAAGCTGCGCTACTTCTCATACTGGTGGCTGGTGGTACCATGTTTGTCATTATTCAAATCTAAACGGTCAGTATCTCAGGAATGTAAATAATGGTAGGAGCGCCAACTGGTATTACTTTCACAATAACCACTTGTCCCTGAAATTCACTGAGATGAAAATGCGACCCCAGACATTCTAAGCTGAGGTGAGGTGAATCAGAAAAAACGACGAGTCAAATAGAGATGACACATACAGTCTACACATATCATCAAGCCTGAGATAGTAAAAACAGAACAACAACACAATAAATAGGCTTTTGGCAGTGACACTTTCTTGATTGGACTATTTAGAAGTTGAATTTAGAGTTGAAATGGGCCAAATGTCAACCATACAATTTTTTCATGAGTTGAATAGCAGGTTCCAGGATCAAAAACAGTAGCTAAATAAGTTAAAAAGTTCAGTACCTAGTAGATTAGATTTTCGACGACCGTGAAAACGTCACGGAATAAAGCACGGTCACGGTGTGGGATTGACTACACCCTTTGAACCAATCATAGCGTACGTATATTTGAGGATAATATGACTCAATTATGATTATGAAAACCAGATTGGCAAACTGAATAATAGCTTGCGAGCTAGCCACTTGCAGTTGAGAAACTTTGATTTAAAAGCTGAAAGAACGATAGGGCTAAGTAAATGACATCATTTACTCACAATTTAGATGCTAAAATAATTGATAATTTTTATCCGCCAGTTTTCACTGTGAAGAAAATATGTTGCTTGGCTACTGTTGGGGCCATATTGATAAGTTTAAGAAAGTTTCAAGTCATTTTCAATTTTCATCGAAGTGCCCCTTTAACATATTTATAGATGCATGCATGCTATTTACGATATAACGATTTAAGGTTAGACTAGGAAAATAGCTAGACTTTACTGCTACGTGAATTTACTGCTCACTCACCAGATGAATATTTAATACGGTCGGTAACTGCACCGTCACCGTCACGGCACGTCACGTCACGTCTTCGGCACGTCACGTCACGTCACGTCACGTCACGGCACGTCACGTCACTGTCACGGCACGTCACGCCACGTCGCAGTCACAGTAAGTCCCGCGTGACTTTTCCACCTTCACAGCTTTATGAGTATATCTGTAAATTAAAAAAAATAAAATAGAACCACGTGAATATTCTTATTACTACTTATGAATATTTGTAAGAATAAATGCATGTAATAAAACTGATTGAATAAAGTTGATTAAGCAGATCAAAATACAACGGAATATTTATTATGTGCCTTGGTTTGTGCAGTATAAATACCAAGTGTAACCCCCACCCGCGGACCCAGGGGTTTTTGTGTCTATTTTAGCCTGGAATCGGGGGGAGGGGTTAGAGGAAGATATGCATAATCTTCCTCTAACCCCTCCCCCCGATTCCAGGCTAAATGAACACCCTTGAATCAAAGAAAGGATGGGCCGGAAAACTTCGTCCTGAGAGAAAACCTTCAAGACTGTATGCACATTTTTTATTTTGCCAAGCTTAAGAAAATACATCTTTTAAAAGGGGGGGGGGAGGGGCATGGCCCTATTGGCCCACCCCTAAATCCGCCCCTGGAACTGCTATAAATAATCATGATAACAATAAAAAAACCTAGTGGCATCGATCCGCCATTTATGGTACTGTGGTTTCCAAGAATGATAGAGAAATCATAGTAGTCCAGATGTACTCATATATAATACAGTCTGTGATATCACAGGTGTATAACACACAAAGAACCTACAAGTCGTACTTAGTCCCTTCTCCAATCCCCTAGCAAAGGCGCGCAGGATAAGACGTATCTCAATCACGTGTTTCTGTCAGCGTGACTGTCACGTACGTAGAAGAGGAAACTCAGAAAAGCCGCCATGAATGAATCCATAAATCCACAAATGGAAACGAAAGACTACTCGCAATAAAGTTGTGGTTTACAGTTGACATGGAAGCTTGAAGGACACAAAATATTATCATCGTATCGTTGATAAAACGCCAGAAGTACAGGAAGCAAAACAAGAGAGTTTATGGAAAAACACAAAGCCGATTCGAGGTAATATTCATGCTAAATGGCCTGACCTATTTTAGTACAAAGTATGAACTAATTTTAGTTCTAAGATACAGTTATAATCAGTTAAAACCGAATCCTGTGTAAGGATGGCAGTTTTATAATGAAAATTTCTCCAAGAAAAACGTTTAAGCTGAGAAATTATAGCCTTTGTCACGGATTTTGATATCGGATATGTCCAAGTGCTTTAATATTTTTACCCGATTTTTACCGGTCCAAGGAAATTTTTCTGGGTATATTCTAAGTAAAATGGTGGTGATCACAAACCACAGGTCGTGTTTATTCCAAGAGTTCACGGATCACGGAGTTATAAGAAACGAATCACGGTTTCAGAACTACTGCTTCAGACTGCTTCTAGCTACGTGACCTTTGCAACGTTTCGCTCGAGCTTGAAGTAGGCACTTGTAATCTGGTAATACAAACCGTAGTACCTTCATTTCTAATTATATATCTTATAGCGGATCATAGATTCTTCAGATTCAAAAATGTTTTGAAAATTTCAGAAATCAGTGATAATAAATCAGGTCTCTCAATGATACCCGGGCTATAAGTCCCGAATGGGGGGTGGGGGTGGGGGTGGGGGGAGAGTCCTCCGTATATAGTGGACTGACTGACGGGGTTACAAAAGGTTGGAAATTTTTGTATAGTAAAGGGTCGCGAATTTGGGAGTTTAGGTATAGGAAAGGAAGGGGAAGCTAAAATTACTATTCAAGAAAATGAAGCCGAACTTGCAGGCCGTTTTATGCAACGATCTATTTTCATATCTGGCCTGCTTCAAAATTAAGGTATATGAAAGGGGTACCTTTTTGCCGAAATTTGGTATATAAAAGGGTAAGGGGTCGACACTCTGGGCGGAGCATTCCCGTACAAAATGTTTAGGAGTCACCCACCCCCCCCCCCCCCCGGACAAGTGTTTAATATTAAATAGATCTGAAAGAACAATAAGATTTCTGTAGTAACTAGAACGTCTCTCATACCTTATATTTTGAATTGCATTGCAGCGATGAGAAGGAAGTGGAACAGTGCCTGATGGCAGAGAAGTCCATAGACGAACAGGAAATAAAAGCGACAACACACGAAGATCCTTGCTCCTCTGAACAACACGCTACCATGACAACCAAAGAGGAAAAACGTGAAAAGTGCTCAATCTTGTTGAACGTTTTCATCGTTTCAATTTCTTTTACTCTTCTTTTTACTGCTTACATATCGCTACAAAACCTTCAAAGCAGTCTGAACTCACACAAAGGACTTGGCTTGGCTTCTTTGTGTGTCATCTATGGACTCATGATGCTGTCAGCGATATTTGTACCTCCCTACTTGATTTCCCGTGTGGGATGTAAATGGACCATGGTTATCTCAATGTCTGGGTATTTCGTCTATATTGCTGCGAATTACTACAGTACATGGTGGACTCTCATTCCTGCATCTGTTATCATAGGTGAGTGAGATTCCCAGGTTCAATCCCACAGTCCTATGTACCTTGAATTTCCCTTGAACTTTGGTTTCCACTCTGATTCATATCTCAATTCTTATTCCTATTTCCATTCCAGTCCAAGTTTCTGTTAAACAAAAACATATTTTAATTTTTTAACATGTTTTTATATTTTAACACTTAAAAGTGAACATCAAGCGTACACTGTTTAAAAACATCAACACAGCTAAGACTGGTGTGTTGAATACAACAAGTGAATAAGAAGGAAACTTAAACACCGTGTAAAAAAAGTTTGGAACTGCACTGAACGACTAAGGCTACAATCGCGAATGAAGTCACGATATTTTGTGATAACCAAGTTCAATAATTGTTTTATCATTCAAATTATTGGTTGTTTTTGCTGTCTATCAAACATGCCAAGTCATTTTCTGACAGTTCCAAGAAGAGAGCAATGTTGACAAATGCAACAAAACTACGCATGAGCAGACCATTATTTGCGGCAAAACGGCTTTACACCGTAATGCGCATGAGCAGACCATTATTTGTACTTATTTCGGTTAATTAAAACGACGAAAAAATAATTTGAATGATAATGTGTATTTATTTATTTGTTTGTCCGATTAGGGACATGCGCAGCACCACTGTGGTCCGCCAAGTATTCCTACCTGACTACTGCTGCATTGCGGTACGCCAAACTCGCTGATGAACCAGAACAAGCAGTGATGGCGCGATATTTTGGCTTGGCGAGCTGTTTCTTCACTCTTGCGCACATCACAGGAAACTTGATATCATCGTTAGTGCTACAAAAAGACACAGGTAGGAACTGTGTAATCTCAAACCATAAACATACAGCTTTTTTTAAAAAGGTTGGTGAGGGTTTTGCTGGTTGCTTGTTGCATACCAAGCCCGAAATGCACTATGGGTGATGTGAATTCAAGCAGAGAAAGGTCACAACAATATGGAATTTCCCTAAAGTTTGTCTGCAGGTTTTTCCAGCATATTTTCTTGTGCTGACATGATTTAATTACATGTGAATATAATACATTTCAAGCTTTGTAAGCAACATGCAACATGCAACAAGCAACATGCAACATGCAACATGCAACATGCAACATGCAACATGCAACATGCAACATGCAACATGCAACATGCAACATGCAACATGCAACATGCAACATGCAACATGCAACATGCAACATGCAACATGCAACATGCAACATGCAACATGCAACATGCAACATGCAACATGCAACAAGACCTTCACCAACCTTTTTGATAGCTGTGTACATGTAACTCTTGACCAGGAGTTTTAATACCACATGGTTTCTATAACAAGAAAATATTAAAGTTAATAAATTGAGCAAAGCAAATTTAGAAAACGAATAAAACAAGCAAAAGAACGAGAGAAATACTTACAAAAAAACTGGTACAAACTTGACGAGGACTGACTAGAAAAACTAACTTGTCACGAATTCATACTGCTAATTTGAAAAACAATGAAACGAAAAATCTGAAGAGACGAACTTAACCAATCATACTTGAAATCTCGTAAAAATTAAGAAAAAACAAAAAACTTTCGTGTCTTGCCTGACTTCAAGCCGAGAGAGGCTGGGACCAAGCTATTGTTTTTCCGGACTGAAGTCGGTATTGTATGCTCAAGAACACTTGTACATACTTCTTTTGAAAGAAAATGAGTGCAAATCACAAGCAAGAAGAAAGAGATTAAACATTGAGAGAATTACATTCTTGAGCAAATTGCAGAAAAATGGAGCTCAGAATTTGTTCCGAGTTCTTTCGTGTGCTCAGTTGTTCACACCAACATCAGTTGTGCAGTTCCAATGCCAAACCCTTATTATTATTTTAGTCGTCAATTCAAGAATTTACAATTCTTTTCCTGTTCATGCGACATCATTTTTGTTTTGTTTTCCTTCAGGTTCTGATGTTTTCAGATCGGATGCTAACAAAGTCTGCGGTGCTCGGTATGATCAAATGCCGGCAGTACCCTCGACTAATGACACAGTCCCTTTATTCAAACCCGCTCATTCTCTAGTTATAACTATGCTGTCTGTTTACTTGGCTACTAGTGTCTTGGCTGTTCTTATTGTGACGTTTTTCCTTAAAAGGTAATTTGTAAATTAAATCTGGAATTATGCTGCTATACGTTTTACATAGAAATCTAAGAGGCATAAACTTGCGACCGTCAAGAAATGGGAGTAAGTAATTTTTTGTCTGTTATCAATTTTTCAAACAGACAGTCCTTGTTTTTACGAGGGTAGCACTTAATAGCCAGTGGCTAACAAACCTGTGGCCCTTGTTCCATGATCGAATTGGAATTTAGAAGTTGATTTTTGTGGAGGGAGGAAAACCGGAGAACCCAGAAAAAAACCCTCGAAGCACAGGAGAGAACCAACAAAATCCGGCGCTACTCACATACAACACCGAGTCTGGGAATCGAACCTAGTTCGCATTGGTGAGAGGCGAGCACGCTCACCGCTATGTACCCATGCTCTCTTTTCTTTTTTTCCTCGCGCGTAGAATTAAAGAATTTTCACGATGTTTTAACACAGGTTGGATAACACTTCTCCCAGTAGTAAAAACAGGAAAACTGGGGCACAGATGTTCCTGGCAACGATACATCAACACAAGGACAGACGACTGCTTCTCATCATACCTTTATCTGTATTTATCGGGGCAAAGTCTGCGTTCGCTTTTGGAGATTTTTCAGTGGTAAGATGCTGAAACGAGATATTGAGGTGTAAATTATTTGGGAACTACAAGGAAATGAATGCATGGACGAAATGAGTTTGATAAAATGAAAGAAAAAATATTATAATGAGCAAAAGAATGAATGGAGAAAATTATGGGCAGTGAATGAAATGAGAGTTGAATAGAATGCGTGAGTGAGCAGATGAACGAATGAATAAATCAATGTGATTAATAAAAAAATAAGGAGAAAATGAAAAAGAACTGAATAAACGAATGAATGAATGACCGAAAAAGTAACACCGACCGTCTCGACCGTCCAAATGAAGCCGGAAGAAATGAAGAAATGAAAGAAAACAAACAAATGAATAAATGAATGCTTTAGCTGCACTCCGCTGAAAAAGTTCAAAAAGGTCGAACCTTATCATCATCATCACCAGCATCACCATCATTATATTATTATTATTATTATTATTATTATTATTATTATTTAACAATTATTCACCGAAGACGAAGTGAATATCGTCTCATAATCACTGGTCGCTCGACCAATCACAGGGCGGGAAAACTCTATATTTAAGTCTAAAATTACGCCGATATCATTTTTTTGTTGCAGGCATATGTGACATGTATCATTGGCATCCATCGGGTTGGATACGTCATGATGGTGTTCGGTGCAACTGCTGCTGTAGCCTCGATTCTCGTTGGACGACTTACCAAACATACTGGAATCAAACATACGATATTCATAGGGTCTATAATATACACTGTATCAGTGTTGATATTGTTGTTATGGAAACCGAGCGCTTCGTACGTGTGGGTGATCTATGTGTTGTCCGTTATGCTGGGTTTGTGTGATGGACTTTTTGAAACTCAAATCCATGGTAGGTGTATATGTGGTAGCTTTCGATTATACGCGACGCGCGCTTTTGTTGGACAAATTAAAAATGGCCTCTTTCAAGCTAGTGCAATACATACAGCACTGTGCGCGCTGCTTTTTTGACCGTTTCAGCCCTCTACTCCACATTTGTAACAGTTCCTACCCAAAATTAATGCCGATATCATGTTGGTATGAGGATACTATTCTTCGATTACACGTTGCGTCATCGCAGACTCTCGGGGGAGCGTTGGTGCCATTTAACAAAAGATTTCTCATTAGCATCCATTGTTAATGGCACCAGAATGGCCGCCATGTTTTTTGTCTTTTGTCTCTCTTGGTTCCTTCTTGCCAAGGATATTTAAGTTCTAGCGTTTTAAATCATCACTGAAATATCGTAAAATATATTATAACAGCCTTATCTACTTCTAAAGTAAATATTGACAGCCAGTATATATTCGAGTTCTTCGACGTATTAGTACTTTACGTAACCTGAGTTTTCTTACCGGCTTATCCACATGGCTTTGAAGTAGGAATTTTGACATGCTACGGTCTTTTACATCCACTCTTACATCTAGTCAAACTGTAAATTGAAATAAATATATATTAACATTTTATCAGACGTCTAATTCAACAAAACTCAAAAAGTGCAGTGTTTTTTTTATATCAAACTTGTACTTACGATTCTGTCTTGAAATTATATTGAAACTTGTGAACAGAAAACTTAGCCGCTTGTTTTCATGTTGCAACTATGTAAATTCTCGATTAGTATTTTTAATTCTCGTGGGACAGATCATGCCGTGTTCTTAATAAACAGAACATTTCATTTCTGTTATTTTAAAGATAGGAAAATATGTCGTATATATATGCTTTTATTCAAAGATTTTCTCTTGCAATTGGGAGAGGAACAAAAACCGTAGTAAAGAAATGCATACACAATCGGTCTCGTGAGTATAACTATATATTCGAAATCGGTTCGAGATGAATAAACACTCGTGCTATCAGGGCCGTAGCAGGGGGAGGGGCCGGCACTTCCTTCTCAATTAATTCGGATGTACTGTTTATTGAACACTGAAAATGTTACGTCTGTAATCCCATTATTTGTTCCCATTTCAGCTATATATGGCCACTACTTTCAAGACAATAAAGAACCTGCCTTCGCTAGTTTTTGTTTGTGGAGTTCGTTCGGGTTTTCCATGGCTTTTGGTTACGCACATTTCGTTTCAGTAGGTGTCAAGTTGTGTATATTGATGATCTTTCTAGTTGCTGGAATGTTTGGTTTCCTGATAGCCGAAAGACTGCAAAACAGAAACAAGAAGGCCTTGAATGTCCAACCAGAAGAAAAACCGCTACAAAAAGTCGGGGAAAACAGGAGTAATGATTGTGAAGTTATAACTTCAATTTGATCTATGGGAGTTTTATATAGTTTAATTCAATTACGGAATAGGTATAAACCCCTTGCAGCACGTTGGAATGCAGCTCAATTTAGAGGACAAAACGATAGATTCCCAATTCTCAGGAGATTGAATTTGTCCTCCAAACTGAGCTGCATTGACGTCACGTGAAAGGGGTCTATGTACCATTTTTGATAAATTAAAAAACATTTAATATAATTTGGGAAAATAATTAATTTAAGGAATAAAAAACAGTCATTTTGTAAATATTAATAAAAATGGTCTTAACAAAAAGTAAAGTTATAAATCAAGCATTTTGGAGGTACTGTGCGATTGATTTTTGTGTCGATAACACATGATACAATTTGTCCGCTAATATTCGTGTAGTCTGCTACTCGCAAGCAACCCAAACAAGATTCTCGAAATAGTTGTTACATGCTGCAAAAATGCAAGTTTTCAATGCATTTAGATTCAGGTTTTCATAAGACATTTTATTTTAGACATTTAAGACATAAGGCATTAAATAAATAAAAATAGTGGTGGGGGGTACTAAAACACTACGAGTTCATCCTGAAACACCTAGTCACTAGTAAAATGGGTAGCTCAGTTACTTTAAGACAACAACGTATTTTTAATCTCCTGAGAATTGAAACTTATTAATTTTTCTTCCAAATTCACCTGCATTTTGACGTGCTGCAAAGTTCTATAAGCAGGCGAATAAATGAGAGAATGATGTCTAATGCATAGGTCAAGAAAGATGTCGTTAAAAACTATTTTATTTGTTTGGTTTGGTTTCGTAACATATGTAAATACAAATAAAATAGACTTCTTGTTAGAAGGAATTAAATGATAAAGGAACAAACTAATGATCCAGCACAGAGCTGTGGAGTGTGTGGCTAAAAAGTTAACCGTCACTGAAACAGGAAGTCATCCAGGGCAAGTTTTAGATAAGTGCTAGTCTGGGGTTAAAAAGTAGAGTATAGCATTGGTTATCGTGTGATGAGACTAGGATTAGCACTAATCAGGTTTTAAAAATGTGCTCTGGGATTCCCAAGTTCCTCTTGCACTGGTGGCCAAAACGTGACCATCACCCAAAACAACTGGGGTGAGAGGGGTCAGCCTTATGTCATTGATATTATTAGCTCTAAGACAGTATATTGCTGCAGCATATTAACACTATCTATACTATATTTTAAACCAATGATGCCTTTTAACAACTTTGTTAGGAAACACAAGGCATGGAAAGATGAGCAACAAAATTTTTTTTGTTTCAGAGAGTAGAAAGAGCATCTACTTCATGCAACAAAAATTCCGTTTCACACAGGGTGGTAATACGAGTAACAATTACTCTGCAACTTGCAATGCTGCAATGTAGTGTAACAAGTTGCACTATTTTGTTGCTTGTATTACGGCACCTTAAGTCCAACCTTGCAAGGAATCAATGCTTTGGGAGGAAGATAAAAAATGTTATGTTGATGAGGTGATAGCAGGATCCTTGGGAATTCTTCCTTAAATAAAATTACCCAACAATGTTTGTATATAAATGAATAATATATGATATTAGAAAGGCTTCAAAATGACGTGTTTCTAAAAAAAAAGCTTATCATGTGTATACACTCCACACCCAATGAGGAGTATAAATCTATTGCAACATAGACTATATCGCAAGTATGCCGCAGGAACTGTTAACTCATTCAAATAACACCAAAGTCTGATAAGATGTTATGGGTTTGTTGTTCTTTTGTTTGGAGTGATTTGATTGAGTTAACAGTCCCACGATGCATTCCGACATGCTGCGAGGGGTGTATAGTCTATTTATTATGTAACTTATGCGACGCTGGTGAGTATCAACCATGGAACTCCTGGGCCAGGATTATAATATGTGCAAGAAAAAAAATGAAAAATTAAAGAAGCAAAGGTATAACATGGTATTAAGGTCCTGGTTTCTGAAGTATGAAGCAGCATTCTCAAGCTGAGTCTTTGAACAGTTTTCTAGATGTTGTTAGGTCCTTTATTCATCCATATCTACATCTCCCTGAAGAATATCAAAACACAAGAGTTTGATATTAGCAATAGCTCAGTTGTTTGTGTCTGCTTTGCTCGGAATTCAGGTGTATTTGTTAATAAAATTGTTATAAATTGTGTATGAATACGATCGTCGCGGAGTATTAAGCAATTTAAGTAATTGCAAGTATAGAAGCCTGAAAAAAATTTCAGGACTTCAACGGGATTTGAACCAATGACCTTTGCAGAACTGGTGCAATGCTCTACCAACTGAGCTATGAAGCCACATGTTTGTAGGAGGTCATTTTAGTTGAGTTCATCTTTTTCGATGGTTGGCAAATGATGATTAAAAAAAAATATCTGACAACAGTGTACATGGTGAATATTGCTATAAGATGATGAATAGCATAGTAGAAGTGTGAGGTACATAAATAGACCATTTTCGAGATGCGTGAGTGCCTTTAAAAACATCGCAGACGCAGACATGATCTCGAGGCATTTTTGGCATGTCTGCGCCTGCGATGTTTTTGAAAGCGCTTGTGCATCTCAAAAATGGTCTATTAGGGCAGTCACACAGCTATCACAGCTAATGAAGATGTACTAATGCATGGAGATGTCTTGGCTATTATTGACAAATTTTTAAATCCTATCTGCTTGTCCTGCATTGACTATCCCTTTCAGGAAATTATGCGTGTACAGATCCACATCATTGTTAACTCAGCTATGTACTGGAGTTTGGACTAAAGTTCCAGGTATTACCTGACTATTCTATCTCAATAAATCAACATGTTATGATGGATACTCAGATATATCAACACTGCATGAATAACATACCCGTTTATAAATTTAAGAAAAAAACATGGGAATTAACAATGGATCCCCAAAGTGACTCTTCTGGAATTTAGAAGTGTATTGCTACTCTACTATAAGTTTGATTGTGAGAGAGCCGCCAATATAAACCTGTATTGTGGGCTCAGAATTACCACGCGATGGGAGAATTCCAATACTAAACTTATTGCAATTTTGAGCCGCCAATACGGGTTATATTGACAACGTTGAACAAGAAGAAAATATATTCCCAACTAGCCATCAATATCAATGCATATTTGTGGCTCAAAATCTCAATAAGTTATAAATATTGAGTTACCCGTAAAAGGGGAATATGATCCCAGCTTTTAAGTAACAAAGAAATAATTCATAATACACTTCTGCCATGACCCCCCTCTATTTTGGAAAATCTAGAATATTAACATGAATATACAGCATACAAGTCATACAATCAAAGACTTACATCACGATAGGCATCAAGTTCGGCATCAAGTTCTTCAGCAGTCTTGTTAGTTTGTTTAAAACCTCCACCTCCACCTCCTCTACGTCCCCGTCCACGGCTTCTTCCTCTGCTCCTTCCACTACTTCCACCACCACCACCACCTCCCCCTCTACTTCCTCCACCACGACGTTCTGATCTTCCACCAAAACTTCCACCTCTGAAAAAATAGAAAAATATTCCATGTTAACATGAGCTAAATCAGGGTTCATGCTTTGAAATAATGTAAGATTCCAGAAGAATTCAAGGAGTAATCAAGGACTCAAAAACAATTTTTGAAAGAGTATCATCAGCTGAGTTACTATGGTTTAGATGAGGTTCTCAAGCTAACTCACCTGAACTTTGTTGGAAAAAGTGAACATGCTTTGAAATCACTAGGTTGACTCCCCTAAGTTGAGAGTAACACCTGCTATTGTATTGGGCTTTTGATAGACATTGCAGCAATTTTCGGGTGTTGTGTGGCAACGTTCTTGCAAGTAGGTGTATGTAAATTATTAGCCTTTTTAATGTTGTATATATTTAAATCTTATTTCTTGTAATCTTGAGTTTTTCAAATTTATTTGCCATTCAAGAATAAATAAAGCTTTATTATTATTAAAATCTTTAAAAAAAAATAATTTTGTGACCAACATCAGAGACCCTGACCAATATCCATCAGAAGCAAAGAGCAAAGAGTTTGAACAGAAATGCTAAAATTCAAGAGCTTTTCAAGCACACTTGAAAACTAATTAAATTCAAGTTTTTTTAAAGGTTTTTTAAGTTTTTTTTTAAGAGTTTAAGGAGTAGCACGAACCATGTAAATGTACTATAAGCATTATTTAGAAAAAATATATGCATGATAATAAACTCTTCAATGTCTTTTTTGTTTGGTAATGTTTAGAAAGGATGATGTGTTATAGATAATGATGATTCATAAGAACAAAAATCACACTCACCCTAATCCTCTTCCAGATTCTGATACTACTAGTTCTATCTTCATTGGACGTCCTTAAAAAAATAGTAAAAATATTAAATTTTACATTTATGAATCAGACTCAAATCAAATGATCAACTTTGTTCACACAGGATAACTCTTGATAGTAATTTAATTGATAAACTTGTGATCATCTTAAACATCTCTGAAGGTCAATATAATTATGCTTACAATTAAATATGAAAACAAAGATGTTTTCATAGGTGAACAACTATATTAATACATCCAGAGAAAAAGTTTGAGACAAGAAATAAAAAAATATATATTACAAAGAGAAATGTCATCATAACTGATAATTAAAAGAGTCAGTAATATATGTTATCATATGACCGTATTTCACTGTACGCGTGATTCTAAAAAAACCTTTGGGGAAAATGTCGTCAGCAAAAAAAGTACGCTTTTCCGAAAAGTGTAATAATTTCCCGTTCGGACTCGCCGTTCAGACTCGCTGCCGTCAATCATGTAAAAACTATGCATTTTGATTCGCATTTATTAAAAACGCTTTGAAATCGATTTTTTATATGTGGTCATATGATAAAATGCTTATTGACTGAGTTAAGGTCGGTCCGAACGGGAAAATATTTGGCTCTCGGTCCTTGGCACGGAACTCGCTGCGCTCCTTCCGTACTTCAGGACCTCGAGCCAAATATTTTCCCATTCGGACCGACCTTAACTCAGTCAATAAGTACATAATATATTACAAAGAGAAATGTCATCATAACTGATAATTAAAAGAGTCAGTAATATATGGTACTCACCATCTAGAGGGACTCCATTATACTGTTTTGAAGCTTTTTGTGCATCTTCTTTACGTACAAAGATGACGTCAGCTGTACCAAGAGATCTACCAGATGCATCATAATGTACACAAGATTTCTTTAATTCTCCAAACTCATTAAATAATTCCTAAAGAAAAATACCAAAAGAAATTCATTAATACCAAATGAAAATATAGATTTACTGTCTGGTATAGCAAATACACTGGCACTATCTACACAGTTATAATATGTAGCAACAGCGGTTCACTTTGCAACTGTGATGATCATCATTGCTGTTGTAAGAAAAAGTTAGGGTTGATAGATTGTTATTGTTACTATGATGCTTTAATGTCATTCATGGTTTTTTCCACTTCGATGTTAAGGGTTTGATGAAAATCTGTTAACTCATTGAATTTGAGGCCACCATTTTGGCAAAAGATCTATCAAATCATCTTAGAATAGCCCATTTCCAAGATATGCTTTGCTGAGTATGAGCCTCCATGTTAAATTAAATTAATTTTTTTCTCATGTCACGAATCACTGAGCATTTAGCACAGAAAATCACATTGAAAACTTTGTGAGTGACAAGCAAAGCATATCTCAGAAGTGGGTTATGAAAAGAACTCCCCCCCCCCAAAAAAAAACAGACTTGGCACTTCTGCTACCTAACACACAAGTTAAAGCCTTTGCAAAAGGTGTTCATTTTATTTGTGATGTTTACATGTCTGATTGTAAAAGAAGAGGACTAATTTCTAGTAATACTTATGACGCTTCTAATCAGTAGTATTACGTTGTGAAAATAAAACAGTGTTCAGCCAATAATTGGAAAAAAAGGCAAGCTGTCAAGATGAAGGTGGTATTTGCTCATGGATTTTGAGGAATAAGTAAAAAAAACCTTCAAAACATAAGAAAAAATAAAATGAAGTGAAGAGAGAGTATACATATTTTTGTGTGGTTAAAAAAGCCACACTATGTCATCGTCGTGTAAGCGTAACATAACTTTTCGAGCCTGCGTTACAGGCGGTCTGCGTTCCATCATTCGTGCCCCTTTCGTGATTAATCGATAACTGATCGATAGCCAATCAGCAATTTTTTGTGCACTGCAATGCCAATCGAATTTCAATCGATCATGAAAGGCTGCCTCGTGGCTTCCAGTTCAGGACCTTCAGGTTTTTCCAGAGGTTTTTCTTAAAATCGTAATTTTCTAGACACTTCTTCGATATTTTACTTATCACAGCTTTCACGTTTTCTTTCTGTTGATTAAATGAAACGTTTTTCTAGCTTTATTCTACTTTTAGGGCGATATTTACGCCGAGATGTAGTGACAAGTCAGCAAAGTCGCTCGCTGATTTTCGACAATCAGGTCCATTTGGAGATACAAAACAATGCAAATCCAATTAAAAATCCCTTCAGGGAATTTATCACGCCTTTTTTAAGGAATAACTGCCCTCTTCGGAGGTTTACTTGCCCTCTTCGGAGGTTTATTGCTCCTTATAGCCCCCACTGTGGGGATCTCGCACCTGTTTACGGGATATTTAGTTTGTTGCATAAACCCCTGTATTACAGGGAGTTTAAAAGACCTATGATTGACCATAGAATCATGAAAGCTGTGATAAGTAACATTCTATGGCCTTGCAACACTATGTACATATTAAATTCTTGTAATAAATGTGATAGTTCATGCCAAAATGAAATGTGTGACAACAACTTTGTTGAAAATAGTGCTGCACGTGTTCATCGACGTACACGTAAGAGAGATAGAGAACCGTCGAGAATTCGTGTCGGAAAAATTTTGCGAATGCTGAAGAAAAAGAGAACTAGGCAAAAATATAAAATGATCATTCGAAAGTCAACACCTAAGTCATCTAAGTTATATGATTTAGCTACTCATTATAAGCTGTGGTATGTGAACTATTTACATCGAGAAAACTACTTTTTTAGCAATTATTTCAGATCAGAATGTCATGTGAACTATAGTTACGGCAAACTTGAGCAAAAATATAATGTTAAGAGCACTTGCATATCAAATAAAGGACTTGTACAGCCAGCTGTTAAATTATATCTAAGTACTTTATATGTTGATGTTAATTTTTGTTTTGAAAAAGAAAATAATCTTTATAATGTGTCTGCAAGAAATATTTTGCTCTCTGGAGATGTTGAATTAAACCCAGGGCCAAGAATTAAATGCAATTCACCTGTAGAAAATTTGATATCTTTTAATCACAGTGATTTTGTATTCCAGTACCGACTACTTAGGTACCATCTAAGACCACTTGTATACATACATCAATATCTTAATTAAGCATTGGTCGATACTTCTTATTATGGTCTGTATGTAACAACATGACGAACTACCTTATTCTAATGTATACTTTTCAAAGTTCAAATCTCCCTCTCTCGTCCATTCCACTGTCTCATCATAATCGCAGCACACAGTGACAAACATTAGCCACACAAGCGCTTTTTAAGCGCCTTTTTTTTAATTATTCTGGCCTCCCAACAAAGCCAAAATGTTTATATTTTAGAGTAAAAGAACAAAGTAAGTTGCTAGGATGAAAATTCTTTAACAATGGCTACATATATCTATCTGAATCAAAACTTAAAGTAGTGTTACGAATCAAAATCAGAGTATCCTTCTTGAAAAACTTTAAAAAGTTCTCAGAGTTAAAAAAGACACTTGGGAAATTTCGATTACGACAACATAAATAATTGATTCAGAGAACCTTTTGATAGAAGTTTTTTCAGTTAACAATAATTTTTTCTGAAATAAGATGCCTGTTTCTACAAATAAAGTGATGAAAGTTATGTCATAAGATTAAACAGAAAGGAGACTTTAGTTCACGACAAGGAGAGCATAAATTATGACGTTCACAACAATTGACTGTCATAAGGTGAAATACTTCTTCACAAAACTTTGTTAAAATTTCTTAGAAACTAGTAAGCAACGAAGAAATTTCCCCTCATTCGAAAGACTAAAACCAGTGTGTTAAGGTACCGTTTCTGTAATTCAAAATTCCACTAAATCTTACCGCAATATCCGAGTCTGAAACTCCAAAATCGAGATTTGATATGCTGAGCTTGCTGCCAGTTGACAAACCACCACCAGATCGTCTTCCTCCACCACTGCTAAAAAGACCGCCATTTGCATTGTCATATTTATCATGCTGCCATCTGTCTGGGATATCTTGTGACTTAAAGAACGAGAATAACAGTGAGGGATAATTCAGGCTACTGGTAAAACAGTTATGAGAGTAAAATAGTTGACAGTGTAAAAAAGACGTTGGACTAAACTCACTCGTGTGTAAGGAGTTGAACGGCTTCTGCCTCTTCCTCGTCGAACTGCACCTCCTCCGCCGCTTACACCTCGTCTTCCTCTTCCTCCTCCACCACGTCCTCTTCCACCTCGGCCTGGTCTTCTGTTCTTTTTTATAATATCGTCCAAAGACATATCAACTTCGTCTTCCGCCATGTTGAACCGCGTGGATGGAGTGACGCCGGGACTAAATTATGGGATAGACACGTGCACAAAACTTTATATGGGGAGGAAAGGGATTGAGTACTAGCCACAGGGAGACCAATTTCTGAAAAATCTCAACACTTGCATCAACGCTCACAAAGCACTCTGGGAAACTGAGTTCTGCAAAAACGTAGGACATTTTTTTGTGTAGTGTGAACAAATTATAGCAAAGTCGTGCTGTGGTGACAAGATCGTGGCGGTACTGTGTGCGTATCAGCATTCTGATTGGATGAGCAGTCCAAATCTCGCGTGCTGTGATTGGTGTAAAATGTTCTCATTTCCATCCAGTGTTATGCAGTGATTTTCACAGCTCATAAGAAATTGAATAAGAAACATGCACCATTATAGTCATATTCGGTAACCAAGCAACAGAAGACCAAGCAAGCCCCCTCAGGGCCTACCAGGAGCAAGAAACGAAGCCTGGCTCTCATTATATGTCTCAAGTTAACACAACAATTTGGTTAAATTTGTAAACCTGGTCATCGTTAGCTTAACCGCACTGTAATAATATTATAAACAATAAATAGAACAAAGGTTTTTTTTTAAATCTAATTTTCTTTTAAATGTGCAAGAAAGTAACGTCCGAAGTGGAGGAAGACTGGTAAAGACATCTTTGTGCAAAGGACTGTGGGGGCTAATGAATTTTAACACTAGAATGATTTTATGTCCTTTTTTAAGGTAATTTTCTAGTTTCGCACTGCGCATCTTGACTGCATGCATTACTTAAGATCATGCAGTTGCAGAAAGTATTCAGCCTTCAATATACAACATCGAAATGATAGCCTTAGTCCTCGTTTGGTCATTATGTGTGTTTTGAAGTCCTGTTTCGCGCGCGCTATTGACTCTGCCCGAAAATGCCTGGAGATCATGTCTGCGCCTGCGATGTTTTTGAAAGCGCTCGCGCATCTCGAAAATGGTCTATTAGTGCAAGGGGTCTATACTCTCCACTCCCTATAACACGTAAACGCGCACTAATTATTAAAACAATTCCCCTGAATCAATGAATATTTTATTATATACATAAAATGAGAATCATTTAAAATGAATGCAATGCAGCCGCCTTACCCTTCAACAATAAATATACATTATCAGTCTTATCGTTGAAATCCTACAGGAACAAAATATAATCTGTTGACAATTTTGTAGAGAGAACAAAAGAGCATTACAGCTAGACTGTTTTTAGGATACCTGGATTTGGTTAGAGTTGTCACATTTTAGGTGCAAGACGACTTTCATTCGTAAAAACACTGCAATACTATGGATTTTTTTCCAGGTCCACGGGCTTCTGTTCCATTCTTGCATAAGCGGAGTTTAAGGCGCGGAAACACGCTGCAACATTGCGCGCAATATTGCAGGCAATGTTGTTGAAGTGGGATACTTTTCTACTTCTGTAACATTGCGTACAACAAGTTGGGTCGTGTGACGCGGCTCACAACATCGATTGCCTGCAACATTGCGAAAAATGTTGCATTGTGTGTACGTAGCCTTAAGACACTGCGTAAGTTCGGAAAAGCTTTGAGAAATGGCATGCCTCAAAACTACAGTTCAATAAATCTAAGTTTTAAGGAATAGTAGCAATGCGGCAGGTTATTCTAATACGAATCTTTCTCTATTACTTTCCAAGTTTGACTTTCTTTTAATTTTTGAATAATCTGTTCCTCGGAAAGGCTTCGTGTATTGCGAAAACGAAGACTTTTATATGTTCGGCCTCTGTTCGGTCATTGATACATTTCTTTCGGGAAAGCATCGGTATCGACAATAGTCCGACTTTTGTTCTTCGGGACTGTCCGAACCTGCGCAACATCGCCTTTTTCGCCCGGGTGCCCTCCGCAAAAGAAAGATGTTCAGTTTTTCTGATAGAAGCTTATTTTACCCCTTATAATTTCAGCAGAAGAAGAGAAGGATTTCAAATAGCAGGACTATTTAGGATTACTTTTTGACGATTGTCTGTCAACTGATGAACTGAAGCAACAAGAATTAGTCAAAGGAGATGAGCTGTAGATCTGATAACTGACGTTGAGGTGGTGGCCCTGAGGACTGGTGCTGTGGAGGTTGCTGAGTATACGGACCTCCTGTCTGGTATTGCTGCGACTGGGGTTCATACATTTGTTGTGGGGGCGTTGCATAACCACCAGGGACATTTTGTTGCCCTTGCATCTGAGGCGGATGCCCTTGCATTTGAGGTGGCTGACTTTGCATTTGAGGCGGCTGCCCTTGCATTTGAGGTGGCTGTCCTTGCATCTGAGGTGGATGCCCTTGCATTTGAGGTGGCTGACTCTGCATTTGAGGAGGTTGCCCTTGCATCTGAGGAGAATGCCCTTGCATCTGTGGTGGTTGCACTTGCATCTGTGGTGGTTGCACTTGCATCTGTGGTGGTTGCCCCTGCATCTGAGGCGAAGGGTACCCACCAGATTCCGACTGTGGAGCACCCATTGGAGGTTGTTGGTACTGTTGTTGCATGGCAGATTGTTGTTGATTGCCATATGTCTGGGGTGGTTGTTGTGATTGTGGTGGAATATACTGCTGACTTCCTTCATATGATGGGAGTTGCTGTTGCTGTGATGGGTGACTACCTGCCTGGGCGTACAGCTGTGGTTGGGCTTGAGATAACGATGGAGCAGAGCTTGGAGCTGAAGCATAAGGTTGTTGATTTGGGAGAGGTTGTCCTGGTGCAGCTTGATATACACTATAAGACACCTCTGGCCCCTGTTGCCGCTGATATTCAGGAACTGGGTGTCCATTTGTGTCTGTCACCTCTGATCCATATGGTGCGTACTCCGCCTGGGAATACGATGGTGGTGCTTGGGCTTGACCACCGAACTGTGGTGAATGAGAGCTTACAGAGTTGTCCACAACACCTGGGTATCCCGGGGTATATCCTTGTTGATACTGAGGTACCGGTTGACCATAGGGTTGTTGACCTCCTTTCACCATTTGACTGGCTACCCCAGGGGCTGTTGGTCCTGAAACAGTCGTGCTGGGTCCCACAGACGTGGGTACATAATTCAACGAAGAGTAAGGACTTCCATCAGTTTGGGTAACTCCTCCAGGAGGTGGCATAGAAGGAGCAGGCATGTACCCCATGGACGAGTAAGGACTGCCACCATCGGCTACTACATACTGGCCTGCAAATTGCTGCGGCATATATTTTTGGTATTTCAACTGTTGATGCTGTTGCTCCAAAGCTATCTGCCTCTCTGTTTGTAAGCGCTGTTGATAAGCCATGTACTCTGCTTTCTGTTGCCGCATCAGTTCTAGTTTCTGTTCGATCTGCATGCGTCGAAGCATGTCTTGTTCCAGCTCTTGTTGTCTAACCTTCTCTCGATGTTGTTCTCTGGCTGCTTCGAGGGTAATACGCGCATCTTGGACCAGCCCAAGTTTTTCTTTTATTGCATCATATTTGCCTATTGATAATAAACATTTTAAATAAGCAGGAAAATCATGATGCTCCTAAAACTTCCGATACATACTCTCAAGAGTGTGCACTAATCCAAATCCGAAAAAGATGACCGGCCAAGAAGCCATACTTTGTTGAGCCATTTCAGACCTCGTGTCATTCTCTTGAGAATAAGATTTTTTGTTTGAGTTGTATCCATGTCTTCACATGCACGATCGTTAAACAAAGAAATGATACTCTAGGGAATGACACGTGGTCCAAAAAGGTAAAACAAACTGCCGTAACTAAAGGCTATAGAGGCTTTGCACTATCACGTGATGGCAGTCATGACAGGAGGCAGGAACAATTGAATCTGGTTTAATCTGATTTACATGAGAAAGAATTCAGTTTCCCAGGGGGGAAGACTCCACTGTTCCTGCCTCCTGTCATGGCTGCCATCACGTGATGGTGCAAAGCCTCTATTCAATCTCGTTATTGGCTGTCTGACACCGGTGCTTTTCATCGAGAACTTCCGACTATTCATTTTGAGTTTACTCCAACTGCAACTTAGTTGGTAGCTGGAGACCAGATCTTACCAACCACCGCTCTATGAAAAAGTGTTCAAAGCCTACCTGTTTCTTCTTCCTGCTGCTCTATCAATCTCAAGAGCTGCGGATGCATTGCACTCACGGTCTGGAACAACGACTGCAAATAAACAAAGATAACTTTGAAACAAACAATTAGAACTGAAGTCACTTGGGTGTTATATTTTTAGTTTCATATCTGGTTAGTGCGTGCATACTTTCCTCATGCACAACATTTTGAATTATGTCATCCTAAAGTGGAATAGGCCACGTTCGACATTTTAAAATTCAGACTTGATTGCGAGGCTAAGACTGAGCAACAGAGAACTCGAAACTGGAGTATTGATCACGTGACGTGTTGCTGCATAGAGTATATTCATGTACCTGGACAGTTGCATCCATTGCAATATGTTTACCAGTACCAGAGATGGTTTGCATCCGTTCTGCAAGCATTTCTACACTATTGCGGAAATTACTGATCAGTGTTTCTGCACTCTGTTCCACTTCATTCACAGGTTCTTGTTCCTGGACCTAAAATGAAAATAGCAGTAACAATGCTTTAGTGTTGGAAGTTAAAGATATGGTCGCATGAAAACACATTGTGGATACGTTTCTTCAGGGTTTAGGGATTTTTCATTTTTATCAATTTTTATAATTTTATAATTTAGGAATTAAAATACAATCCCACAGAGATTAACAATAGGACACGTAGTCCCTTACAAAGGCCAATCTCCAATGGACAGAGCAGTACAGAGTGTTCTTTACTTAGACTTTGGACTCAGTTAGTCATTAGTTATTATGCTTAATAGCAATTGTCTAATTTCTGATGAATTTTATTTATTTAGTGATGATTAGCATTAGACAGTACTAACATATTTATTTGAAGCCCTTTCCAAAAACTTGTTAGATTTATCTCTGTTTTTCTGATCATTCCTCTTTTTCTTTTTGCTCTTAGTTGTTATCCTTTGCTGAGAACAACAACAACAGATATATTTTAAATCACACAACTTCCGTTGAAAAACGTTTTGACATCTATTTTTCCTGGGTGGGACAGTGGTAGTTAGACTAATTGGTCATGATTAGCACTTGGTTTGACTACCTACCTCCAGCTGTACAAAAAACTAAGTGTGAAATGGATTGTTGTTGTAATTCGAGCTGCCCTTGCCCGAGTCTTAAAAGTCATTTTAAGAATTTGGGAGATGGATGGCAAAGATTTGCTTTAATTATTCATTCATCACGCATACTTATAATTTAATTATTAATTCTTGGAAATGTTATAATTTTTTGCTCTTAATTCTTGGAAATGCATGTTCTTGTATTGGGAAGAGACTTTGAGCTAGGGCCGATTGCTTAAGCATTGAAAAATGGCTTTTAAGATAAACTTACTTCACTGTGGTTGCTGTAAGGTGCTGGTGAGCTGGACACTCTTTCGTCAGCTTGGGCTACTGGAGCTGAGGGTGGTGTATACCCTGACGACTGTTGCTCTTTCCTGCCTTCCCAGTATGACCGGTTTAAGTACCTCGCAAGCTGTTATGAAATGAATATCACAAGTATGAATTGTGAGAATGTCACACTATAGACCCCATGCAGCACTTAGGAATGCCGCTCAATTTGGAGGACGAAACAATAGGTTTCCAATTCTCAGAAGATTGAAATTCTTTTGTTTTGTCCTAAATATTGAGCTGATTTGGCATCACGTGCAAGAGGTTAGCTATTAAAGGCTATGTTATGATATGTTAATCTTGTGCATGCTTCAGTATTTGGTTCGTGTACTTACATCAGGGTCCATGTCAGAATCAGTTTCTAGTTCATATGACTATTGAAAACAGATAAAAAACAAAGAAAAAATGTATTAAAATGTGTTTATAATAACAAACGTTTATAGCTTGTGCTTCTCTTTACACTTTGTTCATGCTTTCATCACTACCTGTGATGCTGTATTACTGAACAGAGCATGGAAAAAAAGCTGTTTTATTTGAAGTTTAATGCTGTTTTCTTACACTTCCTTGCAAATTAGGCTGTGTGCAGCCATGCTCTGTTCACTGATACAGCACAGATCTCGACCAATCAGAATGTACTATTATATAATAGACATATCTTATTATACATTTTAGGGTGGAATTTGGGTGAATATTTTTTTCGAGTTTGCATGCAGTATTTTGTTGAGCACAAGAGAAAATACTGCAAAATACAAAGACGAGAATAAATCTCCACTTGTATTCCACCCTAAAATGTCTAATAAGATCTATTATCCAAATATTTTTTGTGACCAAACATTGCAAATTGCTATTTTTATCTAGAATGGGCTTCCTGTGGTGAATAACTTACCGGTGGAGCAGAATATATTTTACTGGGTGCCTTCCTGTTATGAGATGGACTGCTGGACCCGTTAGATGACCCACTGTACCCTGACGACCAAGATCTTGACAATGGTTTCTATAGTATGAGGAAAATTCACTTTAATCATTTGCTCATCCATTTATTCATTCATTCCATCATTTACTTCATTTTTCATTCGTTCATTTCATTTAATCAATAATTGTTTATTCACTTTTCATTCAGTTATTCATTTTTTGCTTTATACATCATTTCTTCATTTACTCATTCATTCATTTATTCATTCATTCAATCATTTACTTCATTTTTCATTCATTCATTTCATTCAATCAATAATTATTCATTTTTTTTCCTTTATACATCATTTCTTTATTCATTCATTTATTCATTCAATCATTTACTCATTTCTTTATTCATTCATTCAATCATTTACTCATTTCTTTATTCATTCATTCATTCATTCCATTTCATTCATTCATTCCATTTCATTCATTCATTCCATTTCATTCATTCATTTTACATTGGAAATATGATAAAAAGCGGGTGTCTTTCCATGCCATTTTTTTCAAGTAATCATATTTATCTGTTACCAACCTCTTTCTGTGCCTCTTCTTGCGATAAAGACAACGCCATTGCCAACTGTAACTCTTCTTCTTCTTGTTCTTTTACCTTTTGTGGATCCAGCTTGGGTGGAATCTACACCACAATCAGGTAAATTGATAATAGTCAGTGAAAATATCCCTACCCCTCCCCTACCACATCCTTGGAAAGTGACACCCCACCCCAAGAATTCCAAATGTTGAATTTGTTACAGTGTACCCTAGACCACAGTCAGGTACAATGAAATTAGCCAGTAACAAGGTAAAGCAATCTAGAAAATATCCATACCCCTCCCCTGCCACACCCTTAGAAAGGAACTGCTAGACTCAGCCCCCAAACTTTTTGTCCTATGCATACTAGTCTAACATATTTTTTATTCTAAGCCCCCCCCCCCATTTTTGAGGGTGCTATGATATCAACATCTTGACTTATTGCCCATGCATAAATTACTTTAAAAAAAGAAAGACTGTTGGACTTTAGGCTTTGAAAGAATAACAGCATTTTCTTCTTTCCACTTTGCACTAAAAATATAATGATACACTACCTGAACTTCTTTACTAAGAGCACTGCTCAAATATTCAGCAGGAAGATCACCATCTTGGGACTTCTCACCCTTCTCACCCTTCTCAGCCTGAGCTGTTTTGCTGCAATGATAATAAAGGTTATGAAAAAATGTTGATCAAAATGGAGTGATTTTACTTAAACCAATGTAACATGAATTACTAGTTAATGTGTAAATTCAAATAAGCACAATAGAAACGGAAGGGTAAGCTATAATTACTATTCAAGGAAATGCAACTTTAGCTAAACTTGCACACCTTTTTATACACCTATATTTATACATATAGGCAAAGATATATGTATGATTTAGATAAGGGTTTGACTCTAGGTAGAACATCCCTGTACAAAATGTTTTAGTAACCCCCTTAGGATATGATACAGCATTCATTGATACCTTTTTGGATTCAGCTTAAAATAACAAGGATCACAAACTCTGACTTCTTTTTCAATGCCAAACTGAGGAATTATAGACTCTTTTGATGAGCACTTCTTACAGAACACTTGGCCACAACTACGGCAATGATGCTAAGGAATAAAAACACAATTATATTATTAGTAAATGTTTCATCTAAAGTTTATTGTATGTGGTTTCTATTAAATTGAGTCTTAACAATTTAACAAATAATTATTATAAATTTTTCTATATCATTTTTTTTCATCATAGTTGAATAACTTTACTTGTAGGAGCTTTCACATGCTTTTGACCCTGTTGAGCTGTGCCACTGCTGTATTTGCATTGGTGATGAGCAATAACATCAGTTTTGAGTACACTTAGTACCTGTCTGATAAATGTTCCAAACTTTACTCGACACATGTGACACACATCGCCTTCTGCCCAGGCTGGGGCCTACAAACAACAGCAAATGCAAACATGTAAACATCATAAAATAACTTAAGTTTCACATCTTATTTTGCAAAACATTTAACATTATTTATCAATGAATTTTTTTTCTCCAAAATTTCCATTTATTCTGAGTTTTAGTTGTCCATTCTGAGGGAAAATCTTCTTTATTTTTTAAGCACAGTCAACTTGTCAGTGTTTGCGTGGATATTATTGTTGAAAGCTCTGAGAAAAGTATGAAATTAAATACAATAAATTCAAGAGCAAGAGTGTACATTTATTAAAAGGCTTGATCAAGTGGGTGGATTTTTTTCTGGCGCAAAATGTATAAATAAATTTTTTTGTACATGTAACTAAAGACTTACAGAATCAGCTGAAAACATGGCATCACTTTCTTTGAGAGCAGGAAATTGAAAACCTGTACAGTAATGCAACAGCATAATTAACAAAATATTCTGATTATATATATATTTTAATATTTATCAAGTTTGGAAATTATATTGTTATTTATCTAAGGAATCAAGTGTGGTGCTGTAGTACAGTAGAGCACTTGGCTCTCATCTCTGGGGTCTCAGGTTCGGTTCCTGGAGCCAGCATCACATTTGAGCAGAGTTTGTTAGGTCTCTTGCTTGATTTGAGGGTTTTTTTGTCTGAGTTCCCCAGTTTTCCTTCCTCTGCAAAACCCAATATGTCAAACTGCAGTTCAATCTGTGAGTTACCCTATTGGTGGATTGTAAGCATTCCCAAGACAGTCAAATGACAAAGACATGGCTACTGACAAATTAGTGGTACAGTATAACAATGGATGCTAATGAGAAATCTTTTGTTAAAAAACCACCAACATGGCTGCGGTGATGTAACAAGCAATCGAAGAATCTCTGACTTGCAGCAACAGAGGATGTCTCAGGATCTCTTTTTCAAGTAAGAACAATAATTTATATGCTAGTAGCTCTTCTCTTACCCTCCATTTTCATGAGATTATAAGTATCCTGGATAATCTTATACTTTGATTCATTGCGGAATGCATGGGACCAGGCTTGAATGAGACCTAGTGCTGTGTCTTTCACTGGTTCCGGGCCAGTCTACGTTAACAGATAAAACCAATATAATATTGAAAAACCAACAGTAATATAACGGTTACAGTTTTTCTCTCTCCTCAGACACTACCAGTTCTAAATTCAAATTGGATTTAGTGGATGAACCTCTAGTCCCCGGAGGGGGGGGGGGGGGGGGGGGGCGACTCCCATATATAGAGAGGTAATTTTGAAAATTACCCCTAAAAGGTACCAAAATTCTCTTTCTCGTAGCCATAACAATCGCAAGTTTCACCCCTAAATGGTACCAAATGATGCTAGTTTTACAGCCTTTTAGTTAGTTTTTTCGTTTGAACACCCTAAGAGGTACCAAATAATGAAAATTAACCCCTAAAAGGTACAACGAGCATCCCCGCCCCTTTCATATCGGAGACCCCCCCCCCCGCTCTAGTCAATATGTGGAAATGTCTTAGTGCTGCTATATCCCATTTGACTTGATTTTTAAAAGCTCTCAGCTAGAGCCATCACAAGATGTCCTGATCCATATCGTCTAATATTTATATTGTATATTTAGCATGATTCAGGTTCTGCTACAATGCTAGATACGTTAGCAGGCCATCCTTGGTTTCCCTTTTTTCCCTTTCCATCGCTGAACAAACCTTGATCAAGTTTCTCATTTCTTCCATGAACTCCTTGGTTGCAATTTCATCATGAAATGCTGGTCCACAGTTCTTCACGCAAGCCTCTAGCACCTAAAAAATCCATTCAGAATCTTTTTTCTTTAATACCTTCTTTTGACTCTTGTAAGTAATTTTATGTTGGGCAAAACTGAACACATACATGCATCTAAAATGTGACAAATGCAAGCTGAAAATGACCAGCCCTTGAACATTATGTAGGATAGGTTGCTAAAATAAATAGAAATCATATTTTACTCCCTTGGGAATGATTGCAAACTAAGAATTGGTTATATAATAGGTAAAATTCCCCAAATTGAGCTGCATTGAGGATCAATGCTGCAAGAAGTCCATTATCAAAAATAACATGGGATTCCATTAACCCAGGTGAATTTTTGTTAATTATTTTAACAATCTCTTGTGAAGTTTATGATCAACCTTATTCAAATGTTATCTGAAAATATATGGTCGGAAAAGAAATCCAGCTTTGACCCTAGTAAATAATTCAGTAAATGTATGTACATAAGCTTAAGCTTATTGAGGCAAAAGTAGAACATGACATTCGTTGTAAATCGTAAAGCTAGCATAATATAAGCTTATTAATATAACGGTGAAGATGATCTAACTATATTCTACTTACAGTAAGGGCAAATTTTGATATATGGGGATTTCGATCAAACATTTTTTTCTTGATGGCGGCAACGGCAAATTTAGGACTGAAAATATAAATATAGGAAATTGCTTTGTGAGTATTTTTTTTAATCCTAGACATGTATGAAAATTTTGAAAACAAGACACTCACGAAACATCTTGCTGTCTGACACAGTCACAGATCTGGAGGATTGAAGCCCAGTCTGGTTCGAGTTGAAGTTGACTTGTGGCTCTTTCTAAAGGGATAAAATATTAAATACGATCAAGGCAAAAATACTAAAAATTAAAATAAACAATTCAAAAACCCAAGACAAAGTTACACAACCACCATCAACAGACAAACGAAATTCGAGTTTTCAGCCCGAAAATAATACAATACCTAGCAATCCAGTAAAGGTTGTTGTGTTAGCGAACTTTCCCATGGTTGATAAGTCTACGAGATTCAAATATTACGGAGATTTTCTTTGTTAATATTAGAAATTCCTTGTCTTCATCTTGACTGTACAACAATATGGCCGACGATCCGACTGGATAGACTGGATATGCGTCTTCACTTCCTGCGTTGACATCACGACTCTAAAAATAACTCAAACGTCACTAGTCCCCACGTTCCTCACCGGTCAACGGAAGTAAAACGTCCAGAACTTTCAAATTTTCAGTCACTTTAACCAGGGAGGTTAACTTACTAAAAGTTCTCTAAAATATATATAATTGAAGCTTATTTTTGTTTCTAATGTTTAATCTAGATAAGAAATCATAAATATTTATTTGGATATTCGTATTTGGGAAAAATTATGAGAGTGTAGTTCACGTGAAAACAGAACATGACAGTCAGCAAAATTCCCCACTCTGTGACGAATAACTAATTTTGGAATAGCAAATTCATTGTTCATCACACGAGGCTCAAAATTCATTTTTTGTTTTTGTTTTTCATGGACGTAGTCCACTTGTCTACACAATACAACCTCTACATTCAAATTTTATTTTAATAAACTACAAAAAAGCCGGCTAAAGTGGCAAAGAGTTATCGATTAACGCAAACTTAACAGAGAATACAGCTTCTGTGAAAGCTTCCGTTACGCAGAGGAAATGGGACATTTCTTTCTTTCTTCTTTCCTTTTTGTTTTTGAGCTAATCAGCTTTGGGATAAAACATATTTTTTTAGATTTGAATGACACTGGTTTTTCAGGAAACTGTCGAGACCCCATTAGACCAGCAACCTTGGATACAGGATGATAAAGAACTAATTTGAGGAATTACGGGGGCAGCAAAATGGGAATACTAGGATATCTAAGAGGGGAAAATTAGGCCTGGATACCAAATATATAATGGGGCTTTCTAACACTTCTTTAAAACAATAAATTAATGCTCAAGCGAATGACAAATGATGTGAAATGGGAATGCATTACGCACAAATTAAGGTCTGTTGTGTTGAAAAAGCTTTAATTTAACAGTGAAACAATTACTTTTGTTCTATTTGCTTTGTTTTATTATTGATTTTAAAGATAAATCTATTCCATATTTAGACGTCAGGTATTCGGTCAGAATCCATCCCATGGTAAGAGGAAAAACCCTTTAGAACTAAGTCCAGTGTGCGAGAAGTAAGGCGCTACCTTCACTTGAAAAGCCAGTCATTTACCTGATATAAAAGCCAGAGAAAAAGCATTTTTTAAGTATTTTTGAGAAAATGTTTTATTTCTTAAATATAGCTGGTCTCCAAGGACATCGAAGGTGCGCACTCTCTCCCCTTCCTTCCCGCGGGGCTTCCTCCATCAGTGTCTTATTTAATCGTATTTAAAGATATCTTTGCTATGTTTAACACACGAACATTTAGGAAGAAGGATTTTCAAAGCCCGCGGTAGACTAATGACAGTAGTAGTAAGACTTGTTCCAGTCCTTACCTGTCCCCTTAAACCACTTCGGTACTTTTGAATTTGAGCCAGCGGCTGCCTGTGTTTGTTGGTTTGCTTGTCTTGTAGAGGAAGTGACGTCATCTACTGGTCTACTGTTAGTACCATTAGCAGTGGCATTGGAGGGATGTTCAGTGTTGGCTGATTGAGATTCGGCAAGTACGGCAGGATCACGTATTCTAGATCAAAAAATGTCAATGACTTTCATGTAATTTATCAATCAATCAACTGTTCGCCCATCCCTCCTTGAGAGACACTCAGCTGTCATTCTACTAGAATGACGTTCAACCATTATTAGTTACACTGTTTTCCTTTCGCCTGAAACAGGCTTTCAGTATTTGACTTGGATCATGATCGTTCAATCGTTTATATACAGCTCTTAAAAGAGTCTTCATAGGTTGACCTTTTCTTTTCCTTTTCACTTCTGTAAACGTTAATTTCTTAATGTATCTTATATCTGATGAGCGTACTATGTGCGAGAATTTATGAGACAGTTTAGGCAGCCATAATGATCTTACCCAGCTTCGAAGACAGTCTTCTCTGCGTCCAGTGCTGATTTCAGGTTACCAATGAGACTGTTAGACAAGAAGTGATCTGTAGGAAAGACAATATTGTGTGATGACGATTAACGGAATAATGGAATTACCATTGGGCGAGGAAAGTTCACTTCAGTGTGCTTAACCCATTCTCTTCCCTTCCCTTCCTTTTTCTCTTCTCTTTTCCTCCTTTCCCTTCCATTTTCTATATCCCACATCCTCAAAACAGTGAGAAGACTGGTTTTTGTGTGTGTGAGAAACATACGGTACTGACTTACAGCACTTACACGGTACGACATGCCGTAACATTGAAATGACTTCCCATAAGAACGGTTATCGTATGAGTGGACAACATACGGTACTGACTGACAGCACTTACACGGTACGACATGCCGTAACACTGAAATAGCTTCCCCTTGTCTTCCAGTAATTCATCCAATCATGACGCATAGTTACGGCTACGTTAAGATATCGTACGGCTACGGTACGAATGCAAATTTGCTTTATCGTTTTCCACTCATAAGA
Source organism: Anthopleura xanthogrammica (assembly GCA_964019055.1). Lineage (NCBI taxonomy): Eukaryota > Metazoa > Cnidaria > Anthozoa > Actiniaria > Actiniidae > Anthopleura > Anthopleura xanthogrammica. The sequence continues at coordinate 7,039,639 of OZ025221.1, read as the reverse complement.
AAACTGCTCTATAAGGTGTAGTTAAATACCTCGTTTCACTGATGAGCCAAAATATACGAGAGATGCCGGGCAAAGTTGACTCTAAAACATTTCAAACAAGAGTATATAATGAGTATGTATGTATCTCGTAGCACTCTCGACTTGTTATACATTGCTCTCATAGGCACCAAGAGGAAGTGTTGTTACTTACAGTAAATAATGTTTCTTCCTGGTTCTTCAATACTGTTTTAGGCGGAGTTGTATCTACAGCAAAAAAGAAACTGAAGGTTAGCGAGGGAAGTTAGTATTGGTTCTTTATCAAAAGATTTGGACGATGATGATGATGATGATGATGATGATGATGGTGATGATGATGATGGTGATGATGATGATGGTGATGATGATGATGGTGATGATGATGGTGATGATAATGTTGACGATGATGATGATGATGATAATGATAAGTGATGTTGATGCTCGATTACAATGACTGATGGTGATGACCAATAATGATGATGATGACTGATGCTGGCTGGTGGTGATGGTAGTGATAACAATGGCTATGATGGTGGTGGTGATGGTAGCCTGTAGTTCAGGCATTCCTTGTTGGTTCTGGTCTTCCAGTCCCCAATCAAAATAAACCAGGAAAGCATGTAATGCTGCCTATGGTGATATTTGTGGTTATGATGATGAAGATGATGATGATGACGAGAATGTTGATAACATTAGCTACTCACACAGATAAAATTCTGTGTTTGGGTCTTCCAGATGGGATTTAACAAACTCCGTCAATACTGACACTAAAAAAAATAAAAAATCGCAAAATGTTAGTACGACAAATCTGAATTCATAATTTCCTCAGCTACCAGAGTAGTTGTAAATAACTTATAAAGAACAATAACAACAAAAACACTAAAAAAGGCATTAAATGTAGGGGGAAAGTTTAAATGGTTGCTATGAGAGGTGATTTTTTCTATTATAGGTCAGTAGTTAGCTCAAATGTAAAACCCTGAAAAATGTGTAAATTCATAGTTGGTAAGTTTTTCTTCTATGCCTATACTTATTGCTCGTGTTCAATAACGTATAAATCGAAATCTGAAAGTGTAAAATGGAAAAAGGTTAAAACAAACATGTTCTATAGCTGCATGCTGTTACAGAACATTATGATTCACCTTTTTCTTGAGGTCTGAAGAACCCTTGAAGTGTAAGTCTGTCAGGAAATTTAACACGAATAACAACCTACAAGTAAAAGAAAAAAAAGAAATCTCCTTGTAGCCTGTGTGGAGAAGCGCTCTAGCTGTGGGATCTTGTGAAGGTAAAAGGAAGGTCATGTATTCAAGGTTTCTTATGGGCCGTGATTGGCTGAAGTATCTTGATATCTCCAACAACATGGTAAGGAAACGCTAATGCATCACCTGCAGCCTAGCCTGCACAGGCTGCACTGTACCCCCTTTCCCCTCCCCCCAATATGGGCTGCTACGCAGGCTATCTGCAGCCTGGCCCTCCCTTCTTGGTTTCTTTCACCCCTCCCCCTGTCATATAGCTGCAATCTCTTTGAATCACATTCCATCAACAGATGGGGAATTTTCAATCTAATGTTTTATGATCATTTTCCAACTTACTTTTTCATATTTATACATTTCTTGTAAACGGCGACTTTCTCTCATGGCTTTAGTCAACAGTGGCATTTCAGCTCCTTTGGTCCTGTGTAGAAAGACACTATAGCTATAGCTATGCCGTTTGTGTGATATCTAATAATTTTACTGGCTAAATAAAATGTAGGTGCATTACTGCGATTCTCATTATTCTGTGAACTCCGAAATTTCAACGGCTTGTTGTGAAATTGTTTTTCCGCTGCCGTCAATCAAAACTAATCAGTCAGTACCTTTTATATTTTTGACTGGCGGCAGCGAAAAACCAAATTCCAACCGGAAACTTGCAACCACCGAGTTCGCAGAATATTGAGAATCGCAGTAATCGGAAAAAAAACACATTAAATGTCATTATTAAATTCAAACTTACAAAAATTATGTTTGACATTAATTTGTTGTTTCTGACTTTAAATTCTAACTACTCTTACAGACATTTCATTCTGTGACGACAGATCTTCTTTAATGTGCTGGTGATACTGGGGCATGTGCTTTCAAATGTGGGTATATATGGCATGTGTATAAAAATTAATTTATCTGTTGATAATGATTGGACCCCTCAGCCTGCCGTCCTCCCCTCCCCTGTTAGAGTGGTCTAATAATAACACCAATTCCAAACCTGTCACTGTGTAGACCCTGTAACATTTTTCTCAAGTCTTCCACTGTTACATCATAAAAGGAATCTGGCAAATCTTCTATAGAAAAAAAAGAGAGAAAAATCTCTTACTTTAAGCCTTCTTTTCCCTTCTCTTTCACAAATTCAGAAAATACAGTCCAGAATCTATGACTTACCCTCAGAAGCCTTGGATAATGTTTGATCATCTTCACTAAATACGACAGGGCAGCGCTCGCAAGGTGTGGCAAGATGTTGTAGTCTCTCCTCTGTCATACTGTTAGAGGTAAACAACAGCAGTGATGTTACAGTATGTGACAGACAGGCTAATGTTTGATTATCTTCACTCAATATGACTGACTTTATGCAAGACTTCCTGTGTCGTGTTATGTCAACCTACTTACATTATTTGGCTTTGATCCTCACTGGCTGGCCGTTCTGGAAACTGTCAATCAAAAGATACCAACAACTTGCTTAGAAGTGGCTTTTCTACTTTTGGCATAATGCTTTCCCATTTTAGATCAAAATTCATTTTTTATGCACTTAATACAACACCCCACTGTTGCAGAAACTTGTCTTGGTCCCTGTTATGTTGGTGTCCTTTGGTCGCCTCTGTGACTAGATCTTTCTCACACAGCAGCCATCTTGGCTTGAACAATAGATTTCCCCCCTCATAGCCTTTTGCTTTAGAATGAGGTTATGTGGGTTTAAACAAAGTTTTTCATTATTATGGGAATAAACATGTATAGTGCCATGTGATGAAGGTCCATATGTTCTCTTGTATCATATTAATTTCTTTTTAAGTAAATAATACACAAAGTTCGGATCAAAGCTTTATTTCAAGGAGTTTTTAAGGGCAAAGCTTAAATGTAAGATGAAGAAGTCTTTTATATCCTCATACTGGCCCCTTCCTCTCCCTTTGGAGAGTTTGCCATTCTTTTTTGTTTCCTTTCCCATCAGGATTGAAGGAATAAGAACAGAGATATAAAACCAAGTTTATTTTTGTTAATAATACTCAATAACTAACCTTGAAATCAGGAAATAATGGATTTGGTCCAGTGACTCTGGTTCTTTTGGGATCCCTTGCAGCTGAAGCATCAGACGATTTGGATTAGAAATATTATACACATTTCTACTGGGGGAGGGGAGGGGAGGTAGTGAAAAATGTCAAAAGCTGCAAACACCACACAAGACAAGCCAAAAGAATGCTCATTCTCATTTATTTTTCATTCATTTATTTATTATTTTAAATCGTTATGTGTTTTTACCTCTCTCAGGGCTGACTGTCCCTGTGTCTAATGGTCTGTGTCTGTCCAGATCAGCTGTCTCTTTGTCTCCACTTGACAATGGCTGACAGTGAGTCCCTGTGTTTGGTGATGGTACTGTGACAGGTGTTGTTGGTTGAGGGTTCTCTGGACTTGCTTCTTGTTTCTTGGATGATGTCTTGGATTCTTCACTTATCATTGGTTCTGATGTCTCGGCAGATGCCTTCTCATGGAGTAGCCTGTGGAGTCGAGAATAAAGTATGAAAGATAGAAATCAAAATTTTTTAATAGGAAAAGAAAAGCCAACAGTTAACTTTGAAGCAACTGCGAGAGCTCTGGCAGCTCCTGGCTTATTCTGAAAGCCCTGAATATGAAATGATCGTGGACTGAAACTGGCTTCCAAACTCCCCTTCCACTAGATTCACCCCAGTTTAATAGTATAATCATTATACCTGATGATTGCTCTATTTCCTGTCAGGCCGAGACTGTGAAGGGTTGTCTTCTTTAAGTTATCCTCTCCACTAATCTAATAATAAACAAGTTATGGTTTAATTTAGGAAAATTGATTTCAAATTTGCTTCAGAGGCTACAAAAATCACTCTGGTTTAGGCCATAAAAATACCGTCAAGCATTAAAAATTGTACTTTGTTCAAGACTTTAAACCATAAATATATTATTGATTGCAACCAAGGATATGTAGGTATTCACTTTTTAACACAAGGTCTTTAGTGTTCAAGAAGGCTTTAGATTACTCACTTTTTGGGTCATGTAAACACAAACAACATCTTGATCTTCCTCACCAAATAATTTGTTTTGATGTTCACTATAATGACCAGAAAAGATACATACAGCTTTCAAAAAACACTTCACATAACAGGGACTCTGGAAAGGGAGAGGCTGAGGGGATAGAAATGCAGCACAATTTGGAGGACAAAACCAGCTTTCCAATTCTTAGGAGATTGAAATTCTTTTCTTTATTCTCGAAATTGAGCTGCTTTGAAATCACATGAAAGGGGTCTATATTATATAGCACTCACTAAAAGAGTTCTCTGCAGGCAAAAGCTGAGTAACAGAGAACCCAAACATTGATGAATTAAAGTTTCTTTGCATGGAAAATGAGACTGAAGTAAAAGTTGTTATTTTTGTATTGCTGTTAAGGGAAGCATGGTTGGTGTAGCAGTGAGAGCACTTGTATCTCTTCAATGCAACCTAGATTTGAGTTCTGCTGGACTTGCTTGTTGCCAGTTGTTTGTTGGTTCTCTCCTGTTCTGTGGGTTTTTCTCCAGGTTCTCCAGTTTTCCTCCTTCTGCAAAATCCTTCTAAATTCCAATTGGAATTTCAGTGGTTGAAGAGCCAACCACTCTGTGGAAATGCCACTGCTAAATCCTATTTATTTATTCATTCATTCATACTTTAATTCTTGCTTTCATTCATTCATTCATTTATGCTTTCATTAATGCTTTCATTCATTCATTCATTCATACTTTAATTCTTGCTTTCATTCATTCATTCATTTATGCTTTCATTAATGCTTTCATTCATTCATTCATTTATTCATTCATTCATACTTTAATTCTTGCTTTCATTCATTCATTCATGCTTTCATTCATTCATCCATCCATCCATCCATCCATCCATCCATCCATCCATCCATCCATCCATCCATCCATCCATCCATCCATCCATCCATCCATCCATCCATCCATCCATCCATCCATCCATCCATCCATCCATCCATCCATCCATCCATCCATCCATCCATCCATCCATCCATCCATCCATCCATCCATCCATCCATCCATCCATCCATCCATCCATCCATCCATCCATCCATCCATCCATCCATCCATCCATCCATCCATCCATCCATCCATCCATCCATCCATCCATCCATCCATCCATCCATCCATCCATCCATCCATCCATCCATCCATCCATCCATCCATCCATCCATCCATCCATCCATCCATCCATCCATCCATCCATCCATCCATCCATCCATCCATCCATCCATCCATCCATCCATCCATCCATCCATCCATCCATCCATCCATCCATCCATCCATCCATCCATCCATCCATCCATCCATCCATCCATCCATCCATCCATCCATCCATCCATCCATCCATCCATCCATCCATCCATCCATCCATCCATCCATCCATCCATCCATCCATCCATCCATCCATCCATCCATCCATCCATCCATCCATCCATTCATTCATTCATTCATTCATTCATTTATTTTACCTTCCTTCTTGAGAATTCCAGTGAGTTACAAGATCCATAAGAGAGATTTCTGGAGGAAAATCTTTTTGAAGTCTTTCACCAGATGCTAATTGTAAGGCTATTGTGCACTGAGCTCCTGCAGGTGAAAAGATGACTATCAACATCATCATCACTAATAATACATTATCATTAATGATTATCAACCACTGATACCTTCATCAGATATCATCATCATGATCATCATGATCATCATGATCATCATGATCATCATGATCATGATGATCATGATCATCATCATCATGATCATCATGATGATCATGATGATCATGATGATGATCATCATCATGATCATGATCATCATCATGATCATCATCATCATCATGATCATCATGATCATCATCATGATCATGATCATGATCATGATCATGATCATCATGATCATCATCATGATCATCATGATCATTATCATCATCATCATCAAATCATTAACCACTGATACCTTGTTTGGATGTTTTTGCCTGCTTTACTACCTCTAGATGGGCATTATTTGACAGCCCTGAATACCGTATTGGTAAGGTTTCATCCAGTATCTTCTTCTGATGCCTAAAAAAATGGAATACAAAAGTTGACCATCTTCCACATCTAATTCATGTTCCTAATTATGAAATGACTTTATATAACTTGCCTAAAAAGCCTTTTTATGACTTACTTTATACCATGTTCTTGGCTTGAAAATCCTTGCTTCTTGCAGACTTCCTCCAAAATCTTTAAACGACAAATCTTAACTTAATAAAAAAGCACAATCTTATGTACATCTAAAACGTGTTTTTCTTTGTTTTTTTTATCAAAAATCTCAAAAAATAGAGAATAAATACTAAACACACAAAAGAATGAATATCTTATAAACACTATTCTGAGCCTATTTTGTTCATTTAGATCGATGATGATCATTTGGAAAACAAAAAAGAAAGAAAAAAAGTTTGGGAAAAATTGAGCTTAGATTTTTGAAGATTAATATTCTAAGATTTTTCTAGTTAGAAGCAATTAATTAAGCTATATAAGATCAAAGTAAGAAACTTTGATATACTTACTTGTAAGATAGTTGTAGTTGGACCAACTTTAATGGTTTGTCGGCGAGCATTTGGACAAACGACAACAACACTCTTGCAGGCAGCCATTTTGAATGGAAAAGGAAGTATACCACAGGAAGACCAAAACAACTGGGTAAACACACAGGGAGCCCATAATACTTTCTAATCCCGCTGCTAGAGGTATTGTGAGAGTACAAGACCCACTGAAATTATATTGTTCTTAAATAGGAATAAAGCCCGAACTATACTGAATAGATTTTATGTCACAAGCTTTCCCCTTCTGATTTCAAATTTTCCTTTCCATTATTCCCAATCCCATTCTTCCCATTCCATTTATTTGTTGAACTTCAATTACTTTGCAGTGTTTTCTTATTATGGGTCAAATGGGATTATCATCTTAAATAGGTTCTTCAATAACAATGGACTTGCATTGTAACCAACCTCCATGCAATGGGTTATTATCTCTCAAATAAATCATTTGCTGTGATAATATTAATCATCATCATTGCTACAATGATATGCAAGCATGGCTGATGTTGGGTGAGAGCATTCACCGCTAACCAATGTGCACCAGGTTCAAATCCCACTTGGCTCGTATGTAAGTAGAGTTGTTTGTTTGTTCTCTTCTGTGTTTCAAGGGTTTTTCTCCAGGTTCTCCTGTTTTCCTCCCTCCACCAAAATCAACTTCTAAATTCCAATTTGAATTTCAGTAGACGAAAAGCTACTCTGTAGAGATGCCACTGCTAAATCCCATTTATTTATTGCATTCGGTCAAATTGTTACAAGTTCTTTCAATTGGTTCAAGTTTTTACTTGCTAGTATACCATGAAATTTTTTACTGTAAATTCTCAATTATATACAAGAGTGACAAAGTTAATTTTGTTGTCGGTTTAAACTGTAATAATAATAGGGAAAAATCATGTTTGTAATAAATCAATCCTGAACTTATATCCTGGTAGCATACATTGTACTGTGTTTAGCTTAATTCATAACACCCCTCAAACATGCCTGGGAAAATTAAGCCTCCCCCCCCCCCCCCCACATGAGGGGCTTGATAGAGGAATTACAGTAGTTAAGTTTGTAGCTTTGTAACAGTGGTTCCCTACATGCACATCACAAGGGCAGATCCAAGGGTGGTGGGAAGGCAGAATAGTCACCCCCCCCCCCCCCCCTCACCATTTTAATGCCTTTTATGGGTTTCTTCTGGTATTGGCAGGCTGTACGTACCCTGTAACAGTTACCCCCCTTTTTAACAAAGTTTGTTTGCATTTCAATCCCCCAAGGCTTTGCAATATCTATTTTTAGTAACTGTGAAAAATGCTATGATTTTGACACAAATTTGAATCCAACCAAATTAATAAATTCTGTAAAATAATATTTTTATTTGAAGGAACCTTAAAATTTTACAACATTAACATATCATATTATTGTACAAATATATTATGAGTATTTTGTATGTACACGATAGCCAAATCTCTGGCACTCAAGGCCTAGAAATCCTTGAATTTTAGTAATAATAATATTAAAAATCCTTTCTTAGTCATAAAATATTCCATTAATAAAACAAGACGTCCTTTAAAAACTCTCTGGCAAATTGTTTGAATCATGAGTCTACTTTCTCAACTTTTCCAACAATTTTCCCTTCATATAGCGGAAGCTTAGATTCGTCAACCCGTACTTCTTCATAAACAACTTCACAGTCTCTGTCTTCTTCGTCTGTTTTCGTCTTGAAGAAGTATCTGAAAGAAATTATTCATATTCGTTAGGTAGCTATACAAAGAATCTTATTATGAACAATTGTTTAAAAAAATTATTGATAATCTGAAACAACGTCTTAGCAGTGATCTAAGTCATGCATGGCTAAATCACAGATAGAACCCGAAAACAACCTCTGGGCTGATCTAAGTCAGGGCATGGCTAACTCACAGATTATTTTGCAATTTTTTTCAAAGGAAGAAATTAGAAAACATATGGCCACTCAGCAAGTAACAAAGACAAAAACTTCAACTTCAACAGCTGCATAAACAAACAGTTTGTTTAGATTACATTAACTATGAATTGTTTGAAAACAAACTCTTACAAAACCAAAAAAGTCATGCAATTTGCACACTTTATAGGATATTCATATCAATTTATTCTTTTGGGGCGAAGCCTATGAAAGGGTTCCTCTTCTTAGTATTTTATTTTTTCCCCACTTCTAATAATTTCTACACACAATCTTGAACAAAAATGTTGAGAATTTTGGATTTTGAAAGAATACCTTGCTGTAAAACACATAAGTCTCCTTACAAGGACCCCTCTCCCCCCAAAATAATGTTGGTTCTGTCAAAAGGGAGCTGTGCTATCCATGGCCAATGGCACCAACATTGTGCTGGGGAGGAGGGGGTAAGCTAATTTAGATAATATTTTATGAGGAAAATTTTATTCTTTTATGACATGATCGAAAATTTTCAACTCTTTTTGTCCAAGATTGCAGCTGTAAAACAAAAGCTCTTCCTGACAGCCATCTTGAAGAGCAAAATAATTGGGAAATAATGTCATGTAATAAAATTGCATAACTCCTGGCCTACATGGCAGCCACGAATTACACAATTTTATCTAAGTTTATAATAATAAAATTACATCAACAAAGCAAAAAAACTCACCTGAATTCACCCTTTCTCATGATTAATGTTTTAAATTGTCCTAGTGTCACATTTTTTCCTGGTAATGATGTCCGATATGCAATAGGTTCAGCCCATAACCAGTAAATAATCGTAGTTGAATTATGCTTTTCTTTCTTCCGTAATCCTGTGCCGATTCCACTGTCTGATCTACTTTTAGTGTCATTGTTAATATTTGAAGCTGAAGATGGAATAGACGAAAATGTCGAAGAAGCCTCGCATGATTGGTGAGGTTTTAGATCGTACGAGAGTAATGATTGAGCACAACTTGAACAGTCTGCAGAACTTGATTTGTCTTGGAACGAAGACATGCTGTCACTTGTGTTGTCGACACTACCTCTTGACCTGAAAGATATATATCAATGTTTGGAAAGAATATTAATCATAATCTACTCGATATTTGATCACAAGTACAAGTATTTGTAGGTCATGGATTGTAGAGTGGCTCTTTACAGTAGCTGGAAACCGTATAGAGCTATAAAATAGTGCAACAATTCTCTCTGGGATTTTGATTTCTGCCAAATTAGGGCTCAGAATAACAGCCAGTCAATGGTTAATGTCCGGCCAAATTTGGTACTAGACCGGTCAAATACGGTTTTAAACTGACATGTTGACTGGTCATAATTGAATGAAATAAAATAAAATATCATACGTCGGACATCTTGACTGGCGTATGACTAGCCATTATTTTGAGCTCTGCAAATAAAGGTTGTACTTCACTACTAACCTGTGTTTTTGGTTATGTTTACTTCTTCTATCATTTTCTTTGGTTTCCATTAACCTCCTCCTAACCTCGCCAAGCACAGTAGTAGCTTCAGGTTGAGGCAGAAGGGGCATCATTGGATCTTGAGCGATAGGCTGGTTAGGTTGAAACTGACCACTGTAGCTTTCACCTGTCCGGCTTGATGATGATGACTGCCGACTTTTAGACTGGTGCCGTGCTTTAGTAGTTTTCTGTTTCTGAAGTTCTTCTTCTCCCATTTCCATCCATTTCAAAATCCGATGATGGTTTATGGTCAGAAATGGAATATTATCATCGGCAGGGATATTAATGTCTTTATGTGGTTTACTGGATTCTCTATGCAAATGAGGAGCTTGTTCACATGGTTTATCCGATTCATGTCGAGAGGATTTTGACGCATGTCTACTTCTGCTTCGTTTATGTGTACTGTCGCTACTGCTACTGTTCACGGCACCTGAGCCAGCAGTTGCATTAGCACTTGTACTTTTTGATGATGAATGATTAGATGTGCTGATTGATGTTGTATCATCTTGGACAGGAAGTGGAGACATCATTGCCATTGTACTCAAGGGAATCTTGTCCCTTCGTTCTTTGTTTTCAATAGCTTCTTGAAGAATGGATTTTTTTGAGTGACCACTGCTTGCACTCTCAACCTGAAGTACAAACACAGAAACGTTAAATAATATATCTTAAACAAGTAGCTAAGCTTTAATGGATGGAAGGATTAAAGGATGGAAGCAAGGTCGGATGGAGGAACTGAACGAAGGCTGCATGAATAGATTGAATGTAGGGATAGATGGATGAATGGATTGTTCTGTCAATGCTTGGATAAAGGAATGGAAGGAAGATTGGATGAATGTTTAATAGATGGATGGACAGAGTGTTGCATGAATGGATTGTTCTGTCAATGCTTGGATAAAGGAATAGAAGGAAGATTGGATGAATGGATGAAGGTTTAATAAATGGATGGACAGAGTGTTGCATGAATGGATTGTTCTGTCAATGCTTGGATAAAGGAATAGAAGGATGGTTGGATGAATGGATGGGGGTTTGTTAGATGAATGGACAGAGTGTTGCATGAATGGATTGGACACAGGGATAGATGGATGTTTTGACAATGATTGGATAAAGGAATGGAAGGATGGTTGGATGGATAGGGGGTTAGATGGATGAATGGATGGATGAATGGAAAACAGTCTTATTTAAACTTACATCTATTGAGTGAGACAGGTTGATAGCCTCTCTCTCCTGAAGCTGTCTTTCAATAACAACTTTTTCAAGTTTCTGATTTAATATCCGAACAAATTCTTCTGGACTTAGTGGGTTTCTTGCTTCTTTTGGCATCCTGTGTGTGCGCTGTTGAAAGAGACGAAAGAAAAAAATAAGTATTGGCAGGATAGCTAACAAGATTGTTAGATGGCAAATAGAGAAAGAGTCAGGAAAAATATGTGAATAATTTTTTTGTCAGAAGAATTTTTGTACAGGGAAAATCAAAATTGAGTTATTTCTGTTGAATAACTAAATTGGCAGTATTGTTATACAATGGAAAATGGCAAAATAAAAATTTGCTTGTAAGAAGAAATGTTTTTGCTCCAAATGATCATAAAATTTCTCAAAATCCTATTATTTTTAATACAAAGCAAGGAAAAATTCAGGCATTCTTTTTGAAAAAAGAAAATTTGAGATTCTGTGAAAGAAGTGTTTGTATGGTATTGAGCAGTGAAACTAATGATTATTTAGTGTATTGCGTTACTTACGGGAACAAATGGAAAACGTGACATTGGGTTGTTTGCAGTATTTCTGCTCCGACGAGAGTGCCTTCGTCCGCCGCTATGTCTAGAATGACCATCGCTGGTACTGGAAAATATATTATATTGAAAACAATTTTAATGCATGTTGCTTTAGAATACAATAGTACGTCAAACTGTCTATACAGTTAGAACCATTGTCAGTGTGTATGGTAATTTGTAACAAGCTTATATACTTTATAACATAAACATGTCAATTTGGATATAGCAATCAAGGATAGCGAACATATACAAAGAATTCAAACATTAAGGAGGAAATAATGCTTCATTTAGGGTCCCCTATACTTTTTCTGTGAAGCACCGATATACTTTCCCCGTGAAACGTGATTTCAAGTTTTAAACATTTTTAAGCAGTGCGTGAGCGTGAAAGAGATTTTGTAATTATCCGTGACGCATGAAAAGACCAAATATTTTTTACGTCATTTCATATTGCAAAGAGATATAGGGACCCTATTCCTTCACCAACCAAGTGCAATTTTGCGCAGAGTTTAAGAGGGTATCATATCAAGATGCCACATGAAGTAGACATCAATGCAAACCAATTATATCAAATCAAGAGCGTCAAGTGCCTTTTAATGACTACAATTACATCTTGATAACATTTTTATCAATCACAGACTGAGAAAAAAAAATTGATTTTAAAGAACTTAAAAAAAATCTACTCTTGTACTCTACTTACTCAGTAGTCATTGATAATGTGTCATCTGTAAGAGCATCACTGGACATGCTTTGGCTCTCCGCAGACTCTGTTATTGATGCTAATGGTGCCGTTGGGTAATAATACGGTGAGCTGATATCCTTTACAGGGTTATGGAGCAATTTTCTGTTGAAAAAAAATTGGCAACAAAATAAGTATATTATTTATTCACATTTATGCCAAGTTTTAAGAAGTCACTTTACTCCTAAAATCACTATCAATACAACTCCTTATAATTATCCAAGACAACATATTGCCACATTGTAAGCATTTCTTACTGAAGCAGTTAAAGCTAGGAAACTTTAATTTTATTGTTGAAAAGATTCTTAAGGTCGTAGAACATTTGGTAGCAAAAAATCAGTGACTTGACAAAGTCTGGATATATCTGAAATGATAATTATAGTGCTAGGGCACTGCGATCAAGAGTTCATTTCATGATTCTAATAATTGAAAAAGCACTTGATATCAATTATCAGAAAGATAAAGATTTTTTTAAATTTATCATATCAGTTTAATATGAACATTTTGAGATTCACTTCAGGTTCATTCATTCATTTTGTGTTGATAACATGTTGAAAACCTCAACCACAATATTTAATCTATTAATAGATTTCTGAAGCACTACTAAAGTAGATAAAGCTTAGTTATATGATACACATTATATTTAGTTAGACTTAGTAATTCTAAAGGAACAATCTATTCTATAAATTTGTAACAATTTTTCAAGTTTTGAGATGTGCTTCAAAATTCTTTTTGTTGAAAGAATGACCAAGGACAAGTATAAAATTTGCTCTGATAGCAAGTAAACCTAACCAAAATTTACAACCTGCAATGTTTGCCCTCTAGAAGGTTCTAGTTAAATTTATTTTGGAAATGGTGGTAAGTAATTAAGCAAGCGACTCCTCTAAGACTGGCTACACATCTGAAAAAGATGACCTTCCCGTTATGCTAAATGAAAGCATGTGTGCAAGCAGGAGTTGAGACATAATCATTTACACCCTGCCAGTTTTTCAAACTATACCCGCATGAAAACTTAACATGCAGTTTGAAAACAAGTACAGTATGAAAACTTAATTGCTATGTAAGAACTATTTATTTATTTAGTGCTATAAAGAGAGGCTTTGATAGTCCAGTCGTACTTGTGTTTTTCAGCTAGACCACCATTGTTAGGTTTTTCTCCTTGGGGCGAAATAAACCAGTATGGGGCAAGTTCACCAAGCCAGCCCTTTGCAATATTAGTAACAGGTCTCAGAGATACCTATCCTCTACAGAAGTCACATTCACTTTCACGGTACATTAAAATACAGGATAAGGGCTCTCACAATCATATTCCTGTCAAGGGATAATTTACAAAAGCACTCGAAAATCAAAACAGACAAGATGTTTTGGAGCAATTTGACCTCATGTTGCTATGAGATTTGGTTTGTAAGATCAGACGGTCAAGTAACAAGTTTGATTAATCAGTCTAATGCATGAAACACATGCAACCATGCATTACATTCTTTGGTAGTCCTTTCCCTCATTGAATGGATTTTATATGGCATACTCGGTAAATATTGACCTCTCAAGCCAATTAAAAAGTGAAACACACTCAAAAAAATTGAGAATGAATACAATAAAAACGTTTTAATATTGTTAAGCAAAAATGAATCTCAAGAACTGATTTGCCCCTAGAGGTGAACTCCAATGTTAAACTATGAATTGTAGGATATACAGTCAAGTGCTAAGCTTGAGTTTATTATGTTCAAACACATGCTTGATTTTCATAGTAATTCTGTTCAAGTAGGAATGATTTAAGTTCTTATATGACTAAGTATTGCTCAAAGATATGTGCTATCTGTGGAAGCCATTTCAATGTTAAAAAAACAATTGAAATTGACGCCAGAGTGAAATTAACATCCAAAACAGCGGAACACCGCATCGGTACTATATTCTATGAGCTGTTTCTCCGTGAAGAACAGCTATCACATACAGATTATAGGCTCTCTACTTAGCTAAAGAAGCTCAGACATCGCATTTGCCGAAGGTCTTAGACATAACAGAGATTACGAACTTTTTTTCGCCTTGATTGAACTATTTAATCTTGAAAGGGTTACCGAAAAAACCCCGCTATCTGATGGAATACCGACGAAAGGAATCTGATTTTTCCTCCTACGGCTCCCCGGCACATAGATGCCGTTCTTTCTTATTTGGACGAGTTTTTATCTTAACGACATTGGAGATTTTGAATAGAGAAAGTGTTTCTGTGTAGAGGTTGTTGCAGTGAGTAGGTACTTTGCTTTACACGAGCGATCGAGAATAGCATAACAATGCGTTCACTTGAAGTGTGACAGTAGTTAAGGGTTCTGATATCCATTGGGTCATACGAGAGAGCCAAGATTCTCATCCTAAATCTACAGAATTCTATTAAAATAAAAGCACCCCATGTACATCAATCTCTTGGGAGAGCTAGCTGCCTCGCCTGTTAAATACTGATTAAAATAAGACAAGAGGAAAAAGCCGCTAAGTTCAAAGGAATTTTGAGTTTAGCTCCAGAGGAAAAATCACGATCAAGCCTAGCTAGACATGACTTGTCATTCCACGGGTTAGCACAATTGACAAACTATCAATAAGCTTGCAAGGAGTAGATTTCTCAATAAGAGCTGTGAGAAAACGATGATATAAATACTCTGTAATGATACGGCTAGAGCCAGTCATTGAGAGGCTCAGTCTGTTTACCATTGAGAACATATCCCGCTAAATCGGAGTAGTGTGTTCAAAACATCACCCAACAACAGACTAGTGAAGGCACGGCTCTTAACTAACTCTGATGTTTTTCATAAAATCTTACTCGTAATCAAAGGATATTGCAGACATCATAAAACTTATAAATCAAGCTGGGTTTTATGAAGTTACAAATGCAAAATCTTAAGCTTACCTGGCGTTTTTTTCGTCCGAGGTCGGGTTCGTAGAGTAGGTCAGTCCTGACAGTCCCTTTGCATTTTTACACTGTTGATCATACTCAAATTCTTCAATTTCTTCGCCAAATCCCAATACTTTTTCCTCGGGTAAAGTAGGAAGATAGCCACCTTGAAACCGTCCACTATAAGGAGCTACCATTTCGTTGATAATTTTCGGTGATTCACAATGAGTTTCGGGAAACTCTTTATAGAAACTTGAGCTCAGAAACGATTCGTAGTACGTACTTTTCAAATTCATCATAACTTCTGAGCATGCTTGTTCAAAAAGCAGAGGATCTGTAGGCTGGTCACTTATGTGTTCCGCAATTTTAGTCCTCGTAGATTCCTTGATCCCCAATAATTCGCAGGTTTCTCCAGAAAATATGTATTTTTGAAAAATTGCTTTAGCAGTAGATCGCGTCTGAGGCGATGTAGGTACCATACCTCGAAAGTCATCACAAGTTCGGCAAAAATCTAGAAGAATGTCACGGTTGATCCTTCGTAAGTACTGGTAAAAAACATAAGATCCTTCACAATTGCTTAACATATCTGTGAAACAAGTTCCCAGTCGTTCATGAAATGTCGGACTAGAAACAGCTTGGCCTTCGGGTTCAAACCCTAGCGGTGCTAACTTCTCTTCATCTGTCGCGAGAGAAGCTCCACGGCTTACCGGTAATTCCTTTGCAGTAGATCTTCGAGGTGTAAGTCGAGGACTCGGTGGCTCGTAGGAATCAGCCTTAAATTGACCAACAAGTCCTTCTTTCAAGCGATCGTTCTCGCTTGAATCTTCTCCCGTTGGCGGTGGTCGTGGCATGTCATACAAACGACCATTTGCGGACTCAATTTCACGTGTAGAAGGGTGATCTAGTGTTCCACGAAAACTTCCAAGTCTCTTTGGAACACAGTTATCATTCTCATTCGGCTCCATGTCGAAACGAGACGCTCAAGGTTGCCCGGCATGAAGTACACTCTAAACACCAAACCCGCTTGGCAGTAGATTCGGAGAATCTTTGCACTAGGAGAATAGTCGCAAAGATCAAAAGAAGCCGCTTAGGCCCAAAGCAAATACCATTCAAAGACACATATCAGAGTATTATGGTTCGATGAACTTACCTACATCTATAAAATCGATCCGCATTTATAACTTTTGAAAAGTGTTAAAGATCGAAACGGTAAGGAGATCGAAGACGAATGTTCAGACCTTACAGCCTGGAATAACTTCGAAACTTCTCAGCGTAGCTTCACATTTGTGCTGGGAATGTTATTGAGTTCGGCAAAGACTACAAAATCAACTTCAAAAGAAGCCGCTTTCAAGGCGGCGCTGTTCCGATCAATCCCTTTGGAGTATACGTCACAAGAGTGAAGGAAGCCGCGCCAATCAGAGCGCTTGTAAACTGCCCCGGGTTGTAGCACGTGCTTGCTGGCAACTTTACACACGTTGAAGACCGCTTTAATTAACTGCAGCTGCTATGGCAGAGAGAGATTTCTTAGCCGTACTACACTCCAAAAAATCTTTCTTTTTGCGATCAGCTCACCGATCCGACCCAAAGAATAGACTATAGTACCTTTTTAACTTCGTTATGATGTCGGTTGCCGCTTCTGCTGCGTGCTTTGTAAGGTTTTACCGTCGGGAATCACCTTAACCACAAAACGTATTTAAGGGACTCATTACCAATCTTAGATGAGGAAAGAGCGGCAAGTACCAAAGGACATGGCTGTCAATCAATCGTGACAAGCGCTACTCGACGATTGTTTAGTTCGGATAAATTTGTTTGTAATTTGTAATCAGTTCTAGGTTCATAGCTTTCAAATCATTTTCCTGCGCGTTATTACCTTCGAATTGATGATTCTCCAAGCGACTTCACTTTCTATTAGCCTGTAAAAAAGCCGTGGCGATTCCTACAAGCCGACGAGTTGGCTATCGCGGCGTTACAAAAGTTTCAAGCGCATTGAGCTGGGCTAATGAATTTCTTTATTTGACGAATGCCGGTCGCAAAGAAAGCAGTTAACATATTATTGGCTATATTAAGACCTAATAATTTTTTCGCTCCTTTCACTTCTTACGAAACAAGAGCGGTCTTCTTTTAGCTTGGTACATACAATCTTGAACTGGTTTCGAATTGCTTGGAATATCGTGATCAAGGCCGCTTTTGCTTCAATAAGTTCTTATCAATTGGCTTTAACACTCAAAAGAATTGTTATTCATCGGCAAAACCGCACTAAATCAAGAAGATCCGTGCTAGAAATTCGTTTTTGGTACCAGAATATTTTCAAAAAGTTGGACATCGATCGAGCGGTCGTTTTGAAAGTTATTATGAAAAGCATTTCGCAGTACCAAAAGTGCGGCGTCTTTCATCTGACATTAAGATTCCTGATGAGAAAAAGTGATGTTTTCTATCAACCCGCCGACCCTACTGAGTTTTGTTGATTTTCTCTTCAACTTTATAGACGTTTTCAAAGTGAAACATAAATATTGACAACTTTAAAATCTCCCGTAGTTCGAGCGCTGTGGTTTTCGGCCACAAAGCCCGATAAACATTAAGTTTATCGTTTTATAATAACATTTAGAAACAGCTCTTTGAGCAGGAATTTTTTTCAAAAGAATCCTACAAGTCTATTAAAGTGAATGACTCATTCACAAATGATTCAAAAGATAGTTTCTATTTGAATGACTTCTTTTTAAGAATTTGTGTATTACTTTGTCGAAGGAGTCGGTACAAGATAGAAGACCACAGAAGCGAAAGAAGATTTTTTGAAAAGCAAACTCCCGCCAAGCGATATGGTAAAAAAGGGATTTGGCGCCATCCGCTGCTTGCCATAAAAGCACAAGTTGCCGAAATCAGTCGCGGTGAAGACACACAAAAAGAATTATAATAAAGACGATCAGCGAAGGTGTTTGCCGCTTTGAATGTACCTCGCTGGTCATGTTTTGTTTGTCTTTTCGCAGCATTGAATTGGTTTCACTCTGGTCAAGTCACGAGTGATTGGTGGAAATTACTCGAACGAAGAATTATGACCGTCGCAAAAATTATAAATCGTGAATATGTAAATCAATGCGGCTTTTCCCTGAGATCCATTCAAGCTATAATTTTCTTCTTCTAATTTTTTCCCCCTATCGCTTGAACCGGAAATGTGTTCTCAGAAACCGGAAGTTATAAAATGATCTTGCTCCTAAATTCTAAATCCATATTTTTCGAAATAAAAGTAATTTCAAAGCTTCGAGACGCCTTTGAGACTCCAGGTTATTGATCTGACATAGAGGAACCTTTGATGGTGTGCAAATCTACCATAAGGTTAATCGATTTGGAAAGTGTTAAACCTAAAGAAGATACGGCTTAGCAACGGGTGTCATTCGTGGGCTGGGTATTATGTAAATCCACTAATAACGAGCCTTTTCAGTCTTGTTGCGCTGGCTGAAGAGAGCTAAGAATCAATTGGCGGTCAGATGATGGGCGAATGCCGGTCGTTACATATGGAATATCACTCAGGATCTAAATCTTTTCATTTTTACTATTATTGTGTTGGGCGGCCATTTAATTTGGGAACAAATGCTAAAATGCTTTGAAATTCATTAGTTGGATGTTTCAGCGTATTAGTGGAATCGATCAGCCGAAAAGACGAAACCACAAAATTTGTGGGGTCGGAGGATCTTACAATAGGACATAATAAATATAGAAGCGATGACGATGATGATGATTGATATGATTATATTAATGGTTGTCGTTTGTTTATGTGCCGGTTGATGAGTCAACGTTAATTTGATGTAATTGTCTAGGGGGGGAGGAGGATTTTTGGAGCAAAATTTGCCTTCATCATTAATGTTTCAATATTCCTATGTTGCTTTCCAAGTTTTTATCATCATTATAATTATTATTATTATCATCATAATTCTCTCATTTTTATATTTTGAGTAGTAACTTGTTTAGTAAGTTTGCCTAACTGAGTTTTCCACTATTTCACTATGATACACAATGAACTTAATAATGGCCTATATACAAATCCAAGAAAGTTTTTTTTAGGACACATGTGTGTCGATGTCCTTCCTGACTTGCTAACACGTCCAAGAATGGCTCGTGCGCTTCTTCCGGTCAAGGGTACGGCACATGGAGCGAGGGTAGCACCCCTCCGCCCTCTTTGTCTATTATATTTCTTACATAATCGACCACCCAGTCAAGAACCACCACTGGACCAATCCATTAGTGAGGTCCAGGAATAAAAACCTTGGCTCTAAATGTATGGTGACCAACTGACACTGAAATCCCTACCTCACAGCAGTACCGGAAAACGAAACTATCGAAACATCTCGCGAAAGGTGCTCCATTAAATTGTCCCCACATCATGCGGAAGACTAATTTTAAACAGTACTGTGAAACCAATTTTGAATAGAAAAAAGGTCGAGTACCAAAGGACGGCTGACGGCCCGGCACGTACTCTTAACTCTTACCGCCATGAACTGCGGCACGTCAAAAGCTACGAAGGGGGTTCCAGGAATTCCTGATATGTTACGAATCGAAGGTCAATCTGAAAAAAATATCAAATTCATAGTATAGAAATTCCAGTCCGGATTTAAAAGAATTCTTTCGGGTTTCTACGTTTTTGTTTTTTCCATCTTCTTCGCGGTTTTGGGAATATGATTATATACGTTGGAATTACTGACTGTCTACGTTAATGTTTCATACCAGTTAAAAAAGAAAAAAGAAAAAAAAATTCGGGAAAATAACCTATAATTCAAAATGTGAAAGCATCGTGCTTCGGTTGATATCTTTGATGACGGATCGAGTCGAAACAACAGTCTAGTATTCGTTTATAGTTGGTCTCATATCGTATATTAACTACGTCATAGACCTTAGTTGACGTCACAGTATCATGAAAGAAAACATAATTATGGTCAGCTACGTGGTTATGATACAACACTAACTAGCCTTGGTTTGCATTGCGTGGTAAGCAAGAGTATTTGAACTTGAATCAAAATTGATCAAAATCCTAGCGCTTTTCAGTTGTTCTTGCTTCATGGCAGGAACCACATTTAACACATTAACAACAAAAAATTGAAGAGCAATTATAGGCCTTTACTTACTATACAGACAAGATGCATTCTGGTCTAGCTTGGGTATATATGAACAAGATATGTTTGTATCCAAACTAGACCACTGTGCACATACACAATGTTGGCGATATTCCTTCGCCCTAGGCACTGTGAATCTGGCTCATAAAGGAATTTCTAAATGCAGTTTATTGGAAAACCATGATAGTTGGAAGGCGAACAATTCGTTAGAAAACCACACCCTATTACTTCCCGTCACACAACTGTATTTCAGCCCAACAGGGGAGGGAGGAGGGGCTCGATTGAGGACTGCACAAGGAGCGGTCAGTCGAAGGCACTCCTCAGTCGAGAGGAATGTGCCGTTGTTACTTTAGTTTACAAAGGCAGTCCAACAAGATCAACAAGAGTTTTAACTCGCTGATTGGTGTCTAAGTACACTATTTCAATCTGATTATCTCAGTGCAAGTGAAGTCCTTCAGCTCGATCCAAGATAACCTTTATATAGCTTCAACAATGTAGATAATCCAAAGTACACATATGTTACATCGATTTTGATGTGTAACATGATGTATGAAGTGATTGATCTGCTTGTTAGGAATTCTAAATTCGCTCTACGGGATTCATCAATTCTGTCTGAATTGAAAAACACATTTTTTTTGAGCGAAATCTTTGGGTGGATTTTTGAACTATGCATCAACTTGCACTGTTTCATTCTTTAATTTGTTGAATCAGTTTTTCAAAGCTAGCCAGAACTTAGAGGGTTGGGTCAGAAAATTGTTGTCACTGTTTCTTGCAACCGCGGGAGAGGGAGGGAGTAAAGGAGCGAGATGGGTGCTAAAAATAGGATGAAAAAAAAACTTACAATAACACTAAATATCGAGAAAACAAACTCATGGTTTAAGCTTTGCGGAGTCAAAAAAAAAAAGAGTTGTACAGGCTTAGAGGAGCCAGACTTGACTCTCGCTACAACGGTGGGTAATTCAGTAAAAATTCGTTGGTGTAGCAACTGTATTGGTATCATATTCATCTATAGATAGTTTAGCCCATTCAACGATCAACAAATCGACCACAGAAACAAGACATTTTCATCATTCACTTCTATAAAAAGCTCTTGTGAAAGCCAAAGTCAAAGGAGTACCCCCTATAGGGAGAATTGAAGCCTACACCACATAGAGCGCGTCTGTCTACACTGCAGCCTCGTAGCTACTTGTTGAGTACTTAGCAGTAGGGAAGAAGAGTAAGATATGCGAAAAGAATGATATCTAAGGACCACCCATATCAACCTCTTCTAAGGTCAAGAGCTCAGTACAAGGCTTATGATTATATTTAAGCCGTTTTGATCTGTAATGATGGCATTACACTAAAACCCATCAACATTCCTCTACACAGCTAGTAGCGCTCGTCTCCGCGAGGCAGAGGAAATACAGTAATTGCTCTATTTAGAGTTAACTCCGCACATTATCATTATATATGAGATTACCTTGAGTTAAAAGCCCGCTTATGGGGTGAATTGGATTGTCGTATTATAAGTATAAAAAAAGGTTTTTGATTGTCCTATTGTTTGCCACCTGTAAATAAGGTTAAGCGGTAAGCCAAGTCATAAGTACGCTTATGAGAGGAAGATAGCTATTGTTAGGCTGTACAATACAAATCTGACCAAATCGCATTACGTATCACGGGTTATCAGATCCAATTTTCTTTCCTGATACATCAGGAGGATAAGACTTTAAGCGCAAACACCAACGAAACGATTGAAATATTTACTATTCCTTGCGCGTGAGCCGCGGCATCCCTGGTGAGATACCGGCTTCAAAATATGTGAAAATTGTTTTGGTATTTCTCACTGGCGATCGGATACACAGCGCTAACAGCCCAAACTTTTTTTGATCATATTTAGAGCATGAAATATCCTTCTCAGTCTGGTCAATGCTGGTGGATCTTTGTGATCATGTTTTCTTATTTTGCCTCAAGCAAGAGTTTTCTTAAAGCTCAACAAGATGGTAATCCATATGCAGTTTCTTTGTCCATCTAATGTGACCCCTGCGTGGTGCCGTCAACTGAAATCGCGCCAGTAATACAGTCTGATCGCTTCTAAGCGCCAAGGGGAGGGGCAGCGGCCAGAAACTAGAATCAGTTACCGCCAAATTCACCAGCTGTGTAAAGGGAAATAAAGGAAACGTCTGCTCTGAAGCACAAAAGGTCTTGTTTTCTTAGTTCGAAAAGAAAAAAAAACTTCCTCGAATTGTTGGCAACATGAGTGCCAAGATGTGGACACAACCAAGCACTGAATAAACTTGTGTTGTGCGCGCTTAAGGCGATGTTGCACAAGACAATGTGCAACGAAAGTTTTTCGCGCAACGCTGCGAAAAATTCCGCGTCATTTTGAGTTGCGTGTTTTTGACTTCAGATCAAAAACTCCCAACGTGTTACCCGAAGTAGAAATTACGCTAAAAATCGTTCCATCTGGTAGCCTCGATAACAATAATTTTTTGAAAATAAATAAGAGCTACTATGAAATACTCCTCGGGAATTTTAATGTAAGACTGATCAACCCTCTATACCTGTTTTTGCACGGCGCGCAACTTAAAGTATCCAAGTCATATAGTTTCTGACTTTAGTTGCTTTTTATTCAGATGTTTCAACTGTTTATCAACAGTCTTTACAAGTTATTCTTGTAAGAAAAAGTATGCGCGCGAATATATTTCAAAAATACTGAGCAACACGAACCCACTTTTTTTTTTAACGAAATTTGCTTCTAGTATATACTGTAAAACGTCAGGTAAAACGTGCTCTCTTTAGAAGACCTAGCCTCCGAAAGCACTCGAGTACTTTATGAGCCAAAACAAATTAGGATTCTTGTCTTTATTGCACTCAATACAGGAAACGTTCCGCGGCGCCAGAGCCGTAGCGCATAAAGGCTTTGTACGTGAGACTGACATGTCGGTTCGATCTTGAAGTCAAAACAGGAGTTTTACGACTAGAATAACGAAATTAATTCTGTTTATTTTCCATTCAATTTTTTTCCTCAGCTCTCTTGAAACGAAAATTGACAGTAGAATTAATACCTTGGGATCCATCTTTTTTGATTTTGGTGGCCTGTATTAAAGTTAAGCGTCAATACGGAAACTGAAGAAGGATGGCTGGGAATTTGACATTATTACTTTATCGATATATCGTGCTAACTAACCTGTCCTGTCTTGAGATACTCGTGACAAGCGGCTATGACCTATCTACCTACTTGTTCTTTCTATTAGTTCTTGTATGAGCGGTCCAGCCTTGTATCGCGACCCTCGTTCCTTCACTCTACCATGTCACACCAAGGTTTACAGTCCCAATCTGCACACTGAATTCATCATCTTTGAGTCTCAGTTCTAAGATATTCAGCTTCTTTCATTCGTAATCAGTGGCGAGTTTTTGTTACGAGTGGATACAGCATCGTAACCAAATCGATACAGATTCGTAAAGGGTTTCCTCAGTTAACTAGCTGTCCCTCTTTTAGTATAGCTCGAGCTAGGTTTCTTGCCATGGCCAGGCGTAACAGGTCAACGCGGTCTTGCTCTTCCTCTCCTTGCGCCTGAAAAATAAAAATAAAAAACTGTTTTAAAAAATTGTAAAAAGATAAAAGAAAATCGAAAAATCTACATCTAATGCCCAATGCTTTCCCATTTCACATCACAAGCCATTCTCTTGAGTATTGTTTCTGTCTTTTTTCGAAACGGTTGAGAAGATACGTCAAGTCAATGACAATAAATTTTAACAGATTGAGATGGGAAAATTTCACTACCAAGCTGAAGAAGCGCAATGACTGAAAAAATGGATGAGTGAAATTAAAAATAAAATAAATCAAAAGCCTAAATATCCAGAATTTATTAATATTTTTCGCTCAGCTATTGATAATTCAGGTAAAAAGAAGAAGAAGAAACACAAATTTTAATAAGACTGAAGAAAAAATTCCTTTTCGCAGCACGAACTGTCACACAATAATCGAATCACAGTCACGCAACTTTGAGGTCTGTTTGATCATGTCACGATGTAAAGAAAGAAAATAATTGTCACGTAACTGACTAAAATCTCAATTTAATTGCTGATTAAAAGCAATTAGGATAAAATTCCGCTAAGCTGCGGTATGAGAAAGCCAGAACACCACATTGAAATCCCTGACTGAGCAGAAAGGGATGAATGATCACAAGATAAAAGAACGAAGTTCGGCTCATCAAAACCCCCCGCAAAAACTATTAAAATGTGTATTTCCATCCTCCTAAATACGATTAACAGTCACAAAGACGGCCGTAAACCTATCAAGCGACTGCCGGTTCAAACAAAACGACGGAAATACCAACTACTAATGCCCTAAACAATCAAACTAGCGGCGAACGAAGCGCGACAAGGGGACCGACACCAATACAAAATCGATCAGCCACTTGCTAAGCCTTGCCTTTCAAGTCTTAATTCATTAACACAGAAATTTGAGGATACTAGAAAAAGAACTAGTAAAAGTATGAGTGACATCAAAGACGATTGGTTAGTCGTAGGCGGGGATGTGGGGGAGGTCGGGTGTTAAATACTTTGTGCAAGTGATTCTTTAGTGACCAGATGAACTGGTAGACTTATGTCTTAGTTTCTACTACACTACAATATAATGAGCGATACAACGCTCGGATTATTTTTTGTCTTTTTAATTTTATTTTTCACATGTGATATTTCCACCAAAAACGGGAATAAAATTTGAAAAGCTATTAAATTGAGATGGGCATATTTCAAGTATTGTCACATCACTATAACTTATCCCATTTAACAACAGATTCAGTGTTGAACCTACTAGTATTGTAGTCTGTTCGTAGTTATATGCAAAAAGAAAAACTAAACAAAACAATGGAAAAAAAAAAAAAAAAGACAATAGGAAAGAAACCCCGAAAAACCGCAATCGTCAAGGTAGTCGCGGTTTCGGTCAAAGTATATTTTTTCATTCATCATAAAATCTTGGTCAACAGTGACACAAGAACAATTTTAAACAATATGTCTCTTGTAAGTCCAGTCACCAAGGCTAGAATGACGCTAGTAATTAAGAGCATATTCTAGGCTAGCCTGCGAAGCGGCGCATTTTGGATTTTTTGGGGGGAGCAGTCCTCCTCTCTCGCTCCCCACCCCCTCCCCCAAAACCCCAAAAATGCGCCGCTACGCAGGCTAAATCTAGGCTGCCATATCAATTTTAGACAAAAAACAAGTGATTACCAGAATGAGCTTCGTAGCCCAAAAAGTCCCTCAAAGGCTACAAGTTTTACGTGTTTTTTTAGTCCTATTCTTAAGATTTCTCATATAATGATTTATTAGGTACTCCTATATATTTCCATTCATTTCCAAGCCATAAGAAGTAGCCCAAAAATTTCCTTGAAAGCTACAAGTTTTAATTTTTTTACCAAGTTCAATTTTCAAGATTTCTCATAAAGGATTTTATTAGGTACTCCTGTATATTTCCATTCATTTCCAAGCCATAAAAAGTAGTCCAAAAATTCCCTTGAAAGCTACAATTTTTAGCTTTTTTTCGAGTTCTATTTTCAAGATTTCTCATATAACGATTTCATTAGTAGTATAGGTACCCCAATATATTTCTATTCATTTCTAAGCCATAATCCAAGATATTGTCGGCGGAAAATGAAATCCAATCCAAAGTTCAATGACTATTTGTGAGGAAGCTGCAAAGTCGTATCCCCCACCAAGAACGATTAACTACCTGATAAAGTCTAAAGATATCTCTTGTATCAATACACGAACTCATTATTAGCTCCTTCAAGGCTTTTAACGTTCGAGAGTTGATCGTTTCAGACTGTATCAATCTCCTGAGGAAGTCGATGATTATAAATCGGTATTTAGATCACTTATCTTTGATTCATCCGCCTCCCCTGAGCCCACGTTCCTTTAGGTCTCCGCCAGGAAACGAAGGGCAGTCCATGAATCCATTCGCTTTTCTGATTGGCTAATACCAAACAATGAAAAACTGCCAAAATATTTTAAGCTAATCAGAAAAAAGTTGATTCCCACTCTTGGATACGCGCATGGTCGTTCGTTTGTCGGAGACGAAAAGGATCGCGGGCTCAAGCAGGTTGCACTAAAGAAAGACAATTTTGGGCCAGTTTTGTAACAATCCCGATGGCTTCTAAGAAGGTTACGATCATTTAAAACATTTTACAACAAACAGTATCGCCACCGACCAATGGCTGACTTTCTGCTCCAAATGTGATCATTGCAGACGCCATTTTGAACAGTGCAAAGATTGACAAGCGATTCTTCTTTGCAGGTACTCTCACTAGCTTGGCAGTGAGGAGACTGGACACCCGAGACTATGTCTACCATGGTTACAATGGTCGGATATTGGATTAGAACGATGGTCGAATAAAATATCTGTGATCTAATTTTCGAGCATCCTTATGGTAAAGAAAATGTTCAACTCAACAGAACATGTTCCAAAAGACAAGTAAATAGGCACTAAAATATCCAGAATTTTGACGAATATGGCAAAATACTTTACATGAAGGATATCATTTATGAATGCGTTCAGTGGGACGTGACGTTGTTAACGTCAAAGGGCATCGATGATCTTAGTCGGCACATGTTATCGGTTAGATCCAGGCTAACTTGACGATGGAATTGGGACGTGTTCCTAGAAGATCTTTATCATGTTTTTCGGCTATTTGTGTTGAAATTATTGATACACCACTGACTGACGACTGACGGTTCGTCGCGGCAGTGGTAATTATCGGACCGTTTGAGCCGAGAAACGTTGTAAATCTACTACATTACACCGGATCGTATTCTGAGATGTCCATGATAATCCTACTAAATACTGCACCATCGTGAACTGTTGCATTTTGAGTGATTTTTTTTTGTATTATTTTTCTCTCTTTTTTCTTAGTCTTTTCTAGTTTTGCCACTATTGTTTTGTGTTCCTTTCCTTTTTCTGTTTAAAAGCTCCCATTATCCCCTATTTCATCCCCCCAACCTTTCTTTTAATTCAGAATGGCTTTTTACTCAGTCTTGCCTGCTCACATGACATTTGGTCCGCCGTAAAAATACCTAATATATTTTCTAACAGATTTTAGGGAATTTTCTACCGTTTTTTTTTTTTTTTGCTACTGAAAATTTAAATAACCGAGGATGAAAAGGACGTCTGTTTTCTCAGGCGACAATATATCATACGAAAAATTTATACATTGGCCTTGTAAAGCTTTCCATTAATTCTAGAAAGATCACATAGGATAACGAACTTATAAAAAGCAAACATTCAATAGTTTGTATAAACTACAAAATCCTTATCACTAAATTTTATAATTAAATCTCTTGAGCACCTACTTCTTATTGGCCAGGATAAGCCATTTCATCAGGTTCTCGTTATTAGCATTCAAACGACACAAAAACAGACAGACTGAAAAAAGGAACTTGAAACGATTTATGAAACTAAAGTTAACGCATAAATGAACAATTAACTAGCTTGTAGATACAGATAGGAATTTTTTAATTAAAAAACTGCAGTTCTGACGTGTAGATTAATAAAGATTAATAAATGAGAAGGATTTTAAGAAATGAGATAAATAATTATCATCATCATCACCATCATCATCATCATCATCACCATCATCATCATCATCACCATCATCATCATCATCACCATCATCATCATCATCATCACCATCATCATCATCATTATTATTATTATTATTATTATTAGCTATACCAATATCAATGTGGTGTGTGGTGGGACTGCAAGACAATGAGCAGGACTGAAGCAGTACAGACACTTGGCTAAAACTTGTGCACCAATTTAAATAGAAGATGACGAACAGAAGCAATAGCAAACCAATAGATAAACTACACACAATACTACACACAATAGATGGTTTGATGATTAAACCTCCACTCAGACGGAATTCAAATAAACCCGAAGCACGTAGGATATTGGTACGGCCTCAAGATACGCCCCTCAGATGCCGCCATTGGAATACTTCCGGCAAATTATCATAGGGATAGAATTGAACAAGCTCTTACTCGTCAAAACTTCAAAGAAACCATAGAAAACCAGCGGTTCTTTTGTTCTACCACCGTATATTGACACAAAACATTACTTGGACAATACAAGGGAAAAAATAGCAATTCACAAAGTTGAACGTGATAGCTATTTTAAGAAATTACTGCAGGGTTTGCCGACTTGTTTTGAGCTAATAAAAGCGGCTTTCTACAAAACCCTAGTCTTAATAATAAATGGTATTTATTAGTGTGCTATATCGTAGTTTGTTTATATTTTCAATGGGCTTTCAAAGCAATCTGCTATGTTGTAAAATCTCTGTCCTTCAGTCTGTCTGTCTGTCCATCTTTTGGTCTTTAATGTTACGTGGGATGCATATAGCAAATATAATTCTATTTTTTTGAGAAAGCACAACGCATTGTGTTAATTTGGGTAATAAGGAACGGATATGACACCGAACTGGATATTTAAAACATTAATAGGGCGTTAGGTTCAAAATAAGTTGGCCGGAAGTTGTCTGGTGATGAAATGGCGCGAAAATTAAAGTCGTTGACCATATTAGGAAAGTCGTTAAAAATTGGCGGTAATTTTTAAGAAGAGCCAATGAGAGAGCAGATAAAACAGGTGTGAAACCACGTTGTTTTTCTACCACCGTTTAATACTATCAAACGAAAATAAAATACTAGTAACGTGAGCGAGACAACAATAGACAAAAGTTTCCACATTTTTATCTAAATTGAGGAAAAATTCTCTCTTCTGTGTGAGTTTAAGGCTGGCCTTTCACGGTACCGGACGAATTTTTAACCATTCCAAAATATTACCAGTACATATCATTTACACGGAACCGTCTCTTTAATTTGTACGGCTAGGTGTTTGAATTCTTTTCCGGATAGCACAGTTTCATGTAATAAATTCGTTCGGTAACTTGTAAGGCTAAACTTGTCTCTAGAAAGTTCGAAGTACATTTACTAAAAATAAAACTTTTTTTCAGTTTTGCTCTAAGATATTTTCGCCAATAACACCCAAGTATTAATTAATATTAGAAAGATCTTTCCGTCTTACGTTTAAATGAAAATATGGCAAACAATAAAGATTATCAGAAAACTCTTTATCAGTCATATTTACATATCACTGAGACGAAAAGGAAATCATTTATCCAGCTAATTTTTTCTCGAGATAAAAATATGTCATTTGTGGACCACGAGAAAACAGTTATTTTCACTGTTCGAATATTTGTCATTAATTCACGAATGAAAAAAATATAGATTTAAGGTAAAAAAGAAAGTAGTTTGAGAGAATTCTAACGGTTTGAGTTTGTAAGACTCTTAGACTAAAAGAGAGCAGTGAGATATAAGTGAATTTAGCAAAGCAAGTCTAAAAGGAGACAACAATGGCACTTGAACTAGACTAGGAATAGAAAGAGTTTGTTAACGTTAAACTTGAATTAAGTAAACCACTAAGCTTTCAAATAAGCCGTTTTTCAATGTCAAACTTATTTCGCTTTTTTAACTGGCTCTAGATCACGTTCATACATAGAAGCTGTAATTGCTTTGGGGTTAAATTCGTTTTGTGTTTTCTTCGATGGCACTTTAGAAACAACTTATTTCGCTTTTTTAACCGGCTCTAGATCTTTTCAGACGCATTTGCACGGAAGCTAATAGCTTTTGAGTTAAAGCTGTTTTGTGTTTTTTTTTTCTTCGATAGAAATAAGAAAAGCTACGAAAAAAGATAGAAAAAACAACTACAATACGAGAGAAAAAGAAATCAGAAAGCCGAGAAAACTGATATATATCCCCTATTCTGTAATAAGAAGCTATTTTTAATGCAGGAGGACTCAGTGTTTTGGATGTGTTTTGAGCTACTTGAAAAGCTATCAAGTTAACGATCGAATCGGCTTCTTTCTTCGCGTTTCTTTTGAAGTCACCGACTGTAGTGACCATTAATGGCAACAGGTTTGTTGAGGCCGTCAATTATTGATCAAAAGGCTCACCGTCGCCTCGTTCATTGAAAGCGGTGTAAACTACTATAGTAAAAGAGTATATTGAAATGCTATTTTTATGGAAATGGTAAACTCCAGCTATTGTCGAGCTAGACATCAATCTAGAGTGTTTTTCTAAGATTAGTTGAAAAAGGGGCAAAAAAATTTCACGTTGTGGCGAGGACCAAACTGATAAAGATAACACACGAACACCAAATGACTAAATTTTTTAATTTTTTTCTCGAATTTTGAACAAGAAAATAGAACGTTTGGATATAATAAGCAAAAAGTCTTTTTTTTATTTTATTTTCCTATCTTTTCCACTTAATTTTTTCTTTTATTCTTTTATTGCATGACTTCATCCTTTTTTATTTTGATAAACTATGAGTGATAACAAAATTTATTTAATTAAATTTGTTCATGAATTTCTAAAGCTACCTGTAGGCTGTGAGGCACCAGGGATCAGGTATTAGTATTACTCGACTAAAGGTGAGATTTTCAGAGAATAAAATTCTGGATTGAATTGATTGAAATCTCGCTTCGACCTGTGGGGGGGATGTGGTGTTGGTGGTCATTTTGGAGCTTACGAATATTTTTATTCATTCACGCCACTCTTATCTCAAGTAGCAGAGTTTGGTTGAAGAAAACTCTTACACCAATTCATTGCTTTAAAATTACCGAAATTTCGCTCCAACTTTTGGGGGGAGGGGTGGGGTGATGGTGGTCAGTTTGGAGCTTGCAAGTATTTTTTATTCACGCTACTCTTATCTGAAGTAGCGGAGTTTGGTTGAGGAAAAACCGTACGCCAATGTATTGTTTTATAGTTATTCCAGAAATGGAGGGAAATGTCAGAATAGGTTCACTCAAAAAAAATGGGGTTTTTGATTTTAAAGGGAGGCATATTTGAGTACCTTATGCGACCAGATAACGTGTCCAGAAATATACGATAGGGTTAATGGGAGTGATATTGAGACTGTGGGGAGTAGGCACAGTAATATGTTTCGACGAGGACACTTAAACTTCTCAAAAAGAACATCAAATCCGGCCACCATGATACGCGTGGGGGGAGGGGGAGTCTTAAATTCTACGTTTTTTAATACAAAAATCGAATTCCAATAAGTACCGTCATTTTAACAACAATAGTCTTACAGCGAAAACTAACCACAGTTAGTATCAGTAGAATGAGACAAACATGAAGAAAACACTAGAGACAAATAAATGATGTGCGGTAGGTTCCACTTCCCAAGAAGCGATTAAAAAGCATTTAAAATTTGCTGATAAGATCAAGAAGTTTGCCTCGACTGTTTAAGATAGTGGTTTCTTTGACCAGAATTGTTACCACGTCTTAGAAGTCCTTCAACATCTTTGTTTGTTTGAACATCTTAGTATTAAGAAAGAAAGATGTCCCCACCTAGGTAGTGAGAAGGACAAGCTCTCTGCGGGGTTTGAGAGCTAGTTTTTTCTCCCTGACTTCGAGTCCTTAACAGGAAATCAACTAATACAACGAGACCATCCGTTCTAATAAAAAAATCGCAAAAAGTAGGCGTGTAGCAATAAAGCAGCTCATTAAAAACTTCAATAAAAAGTGCCCTTCACGAAATTCACATTTAGGAAGAGAGGTTCTAAAAATAAAATATAAGAACAGTGCAATAAAGATATTTCACTTTGGGTCTTAACCGTAACTTTGTTCAGACATGTTTGAATATGTCAAGACCTTTTTAGCTTGGGCGTAATTTTGTCCCATTTCAAACCACGTGTCATTCTCTAGAGTATCATTTCTTTGTTTAACAGTTGAGCACGAGAAAACACATGAATATACACGCATCAAGAGTTCCGCGCTACTGCTTTAAGCGCATG
This sequence comes from Anthopleura xanthogrammica, assembly GCA_964019055.1. NCBI lineage: Eukaryota > Metazoa > Cnidaria > Anthozoa > Actiniaria > Actiniidae > Anthopleura > Anthopleura xanthogrammica. The sequence goes on along the minus strand of OZ025221.1, from coordinate 7,007,067 downwards.
CTCAGGGGATTAAAAAGTGGGATAATATTTTGTAAAATATGCTATATTTTAGTTGTATCTTTCTTGTCAAGCACAATTTTTACTAAATTTTCAAGATCGTGTACCGTTAAGCGAATTCTGAATCATATATACCGAAAAATTGTATACTGTACAAAATATTATCCCACTTTTTAATCCCCTGAGCATGCGCTTAGAGCAGTAGCGCGGAACTCTTGATGCGTGTATAGATACAACTCATACAGAGAATCTTATTCTCAGGAGGATGAAACGTATTGTGAAATGGGAAAACATTACGCCCAAGGTAAAGAGGTCTATTTTTCTGACTAGAAAAAAGCTGGGGAGGCGAAAGTTTAATATAAAGAAAACGAAATGAAATAAAGATATTCAAATTGGGTCTTAATTTTGGTTGGTTTTTGACTAACAATAGATGTCTTGGTGTGAAGAAAAGAGCCGCTGTTCGGCAGCAAGCACGAACTAACAGGCTTGCTTGACCAGCTTGCTGGGGCCAATAACACACTATTGTTCGATATATTTACATATTTTTGATTGTGTTATTTGTTCAGTTAATCTGTTTTTTCATCGCACTTCTTTACTCTCAATAAAATATAATAATAAGTAAGTTATCGTGTGGAAAAAAAATGTATTCTGGTTTCTAGTTTGGCGCAATTTTACTTTCAAAGTGCAAGTTACTTGGTGATTTTTATGGAGGGAGGAAAACTGGAGGAAAAAAATGAGGAAAACCCTCGTGACAATGGAGATAACAACACGTCAAACAAACTCGCATGTCGATTTTTATGGAGGGAGGAAAACCGGAGAACCTGGAAAAAAACCCTCGTGGCAAGGGAGAGAACAACAGGTCAAACAAACTCTCACGTCGATTTTTATGGAGGGAGGAAAACCGGAAAACCTGGAGAAAACCCACGGGCCCAGGGGGCCCTCGTGGAAAGGGAGACAACACCACATCAAACAAACTCAATTCACATGCGAATAAAGAAAACCTATCTATGATTTTGTTCTTATTTTTTTTAATTTAATTTTTCTTATTTAAACATATTTATTTCTCTGTGCTCTCTTTAAGAGCCGATAAACGGCTCATCGAGGAAGATCTCATTTTTGGTGTCAGTAAATAAAGTTGAGCAAGCTTAGAATGAAAAACAATAAGTAACAGTAAAAATATATATTCCAGGAAATAACTGAAAGTATAGACTCTTATTTCAAGGATATAAATAAATAAATAAAAACACGAAATTCTTTACCACTTTGTTTATCTAATTTTTGTCATTTTTTCTTTTTTGGCATTTCTGTTTTTTAGTATCTCGTTTACGACAAACGTGAAACATTAGTTGTCAAGCAAAAAATTGTTGAGAATTAGTGAAAAAGAATCACAAAAACCTCCAAGTGGTAGATAAAAAAAAAGAATATTTGTCTTAATCTTTTATATTTCTATCAAGAACTCTGCCAGAACAACTAGTTCACGCACTGAGCCGAATAATCCTGGAGTCCCAGAAAAACGACTGACTACCTGCTCCTAAGAAACTTTTTTTTGCATTTCCAAACATTTCGATAAAGGATATATATATATTAGAACAGGTTCTACCTGTTTAATTTCAAGAGACAAATAAAGGCTGTGTTTATAGAATCTCAACGGAAACCATCACGTATCATGAAGATGTAGAATAATTAAAGTTTTTAAATTCTGAAATAAAACCCGCTTTTAATATATATACATTAAGAGGTCGAACAGTCTGCCTGGAGGGGAGAATCTCCAATATTGTAAGCAGATTTTTGAGCGCAAAATACAGGATAATGTAAGGACTTGAATTTCTTGAAATGACATTCGTAAGATCATTGTTTTTTAAAATAAATCGAAGCCTGTTGGATATGTTCCGTGTAAGGCGCTCAGCTCATTTGTATTCAACGCACGATACTCTCTCTTAACGATCTTGGAACAGGTTGCCTATCGACGGATCAAAGGACACCGCGTGTTCGGTTTTCAAGTAGTCGGCCAGGAATAATGGCAGCCCCGTTGGGTTATAAGCCTACAAGCCCGCATTGTTGGAACCTTCTTTCAAATATTACCAATACTAATTATCAATGAATCGCATGCATATATTATTGCAAAACCTTATTAAACTTTAAAAGCTTTCACTGTCCTGTAAAAAAAAGCGAGACTTAAGAATAACCGAAGGTTAAGTTACCAACGCGGTCTTCTTGAACAAAAGTTTTTAAATTAAGCAAGCGTTAGGGTGTTGTTCACTTTTAATATACAAAAGGTGGAAAAAAATACTGAAGACTGAAATTGGATCGGGTGTATGGTAATACAAGTGGGAATAATGAGTTTTTCTCGAGGCGGTAAAAGTGACCTATTATACGATGAACGTTAGAGAGGGCAAGGGAATTGCTGAAGAAATTCTGCTCTCTCACATTAGTTGAAACCTTAAACAATTCAAAGTGGTTTCCAAGCAGAAAACTTTTATTTTTATTTAGTAGAAAACTGCTGAATTATCATTAAAAAAACTCAAGAATGCGTTGGGTAGAGAACTCTAGCTAGTTGTCCTAGCTATAACATCGGTTTTTTTAATTCCTGCAAACGACAAACATGACCCCGTTTTCATCGTCTCCCTGCATTTCACTTCATCTTTTGCAAACATTTCCACCAAAGACAACTATTCTTTTGTTTATTTACTACTTGGAGATTTTTGGGATTCATTTTTACTAATTTCAAAGAATTTTTCAATGGTCAACTGACGCTTCAAGTTTGCCGTAAACGAGATTCTTATACTAGTCGTAGTAAATTGCTAAATTATCAATGAAAAACTCAAGAGTTAAAGAATGTGTTGAGTAGAGAACTTAGATTCTTTCATTTTAAGAATAAAATGGATAAAGAAACAATTAAATATGGGTTCAAATCCCGCCAGGAGCTCGGAATTTTTTCTGAAAAAGATTTGCTTGAAAAAATAAAATCTTCAAATACGACCTTCTCTAGTGGTATTAAATTATCTATGATTTACGAAAGAGAGAAAAGAAAAAGTTATGTATCGTTAAATAAAGAAGCACCCCATTGTTCGTTGTGAAACTTCATAACTAGTTGTTATCCAAAATTTGTTTTTCAAAGACGAAAGTGCACTTTTCGAGCAGATCCACCTTTTACCTTCTCTTTGAACGAGAGAGGAGGTCAAGTGAGACTCTGCTCGCAAGGTAATGTTTCTGATAACTTTTGAAACGTTTTTGCAAAATATAATTTCAGTTTTGACTGCATGGTTTGTACTCAGTGTCCAATACTTTCTTTTACTTAAACAAGAATGACTTTCGCTTCAAACTATAAAGTCAAGGCATTGTTATAGATTTAATCCCAGAAAAGCAAAAAAAAAAAAAAATACAACTCCCTTAACTTCTTAGAAACTAAATCTCAAGTGTGCGCACCAATTCATATGGGAGGAAGAATGACGTCATGTTCATATTTCGACATTCAATAGGATCAACTATCAAACATCTAATGTGCGCACTAGTTCACGTATGTGGAAGTAAGCCTGTTGAACAGACCGACTATATGATTTTTTTTCACAACTCTAGCTACTCTAACTTTGGTGTTCCAACTCAAACTCATTCTAATGCGATAGCAGGGGCGTAGCTTCCTTTACGCAAATATGCACGTGCGTACTCGAAAAATTCAAGAAAAAATTCAGATTCAGATGTATGGAAAGCAAATCGTTTAAGGGCATGCAGACGCGTGCGTACTTGCCAAAATGTCCTAGGGAGGGAGGGACGGACGGACGGACGGACGGACGGACGGACGGACAGACAGACAGACAGACAGACAGACAGACAGACAGACAGACACGTTTATATCTATATGACGTGCTTACCTTAGTAGCTTTAGCAGTCTTCCCTTTCTTTCCCATCTTGCTGCCTTGTTTATGTATCTCCCCTTGGTCTTCCGTCAGGTCCATGTATTCAGAGGATCGAAAAGACAAACGAATCTCTTCCAAACAGTGCATCAGTTCATAGGTTTGATTGCTGCTGAAGATCACCTGTAATCAATAACAACTTGTCAGGAAAACATGGCGGGAAAATGACGCGCGCGCGCGCTGTTACACGTTAAATGTGTGGGTGATAGAGAAAACTTGGGAAAATGGTCCAGGCAGGTTTTTTCCTGAATTAGTACAATGTACTGATGTTATTTATACGAACCTTTTCGTGTTCCAACAGAGGGAGAGCATCAGTAAGGAGTGTCAGCCATAAACTAAAGGAAAAGTGATGTTATAAATATAATAACTGATGTTATGTTATTGCTTACCACCACCGTAACTACAGCAGTGGCGCAGCTCAACGGGGTCGAACTGAAAGCATGTGAAGGCGCCTCTGGCAGCAGCTATACAGTCCATGTATGACCCCGGAGCACAGCTCTAACCAGTTTGAATTAGTTAGGGTTGGTTTGGAAGGAAGGAGGAAAAACTGGAAGGCCAGGAAACACCCTCGGAGTCAGAAAGAGAACCAACCAACTCAGCTCACATGGGGAGACTGGGGATAGAACCCAGGACCTCAGAGGTGAGAGGCGAGCGTCTTACAACCACGCCATCCTGTCTCCCCACGCTAGTCTCTTCTCACTATTGATTTACGGAAAGACTGTGTGCAACTAATAGTTCTCTCGAAGGCTTTTGCTAACAGTTACGCGCGCGCTCGACCCCCGATCGCCCTCCCCCAACCCGAGCTCTGGGACTTTCACCACGCGACTGGCTGGGAGTCTACACAGCCTAAGTGATATAGGATTTACGTCCCCCCTCCCCACCCACCCGAGCTCTAGAACTTTCCCCACGCAACTAGCTGGGAGTCTACACAGCCTAAGTAATCTAGGATGTACTTCCCCCTCTCCCCGCTCACCCGAGCTCTAGAACTTTCCCCACGCAACTAGCTGGGAGTCTACACAGCCCAAGTAATCTAGGATGTACTTCTCCCTCTCCCCGCCCACCCGAGCTCTGGAACTTTCGCCGCGCGACTGGCTGGGAGCCTACACAGCCTAAGTAATCTATGATGTACGTTACCTTTTAGGTGCAAGCTTGGATGTCAGGAGAGAGATAAGTAAAGCTGCAGCGTCCTGAAAGCGACATTCTTCATATGTTTTGTGGAATTCACGATATTTACCTGATATTAGAATAGGCAAAAAAGAAATAAATGAGAATTAACAGTGGAATCCACAGGGTGGCTCTTCCTCCACTGCATTCAATTGGAATTTAGACGTTGATTTTTGAAAAAAAATCGCATGGTGATGAACTGCAACCCTGGTCATGTACATACTTATTAAAACGTCACTCGCATAGAAAAATATTTTCTGAATACACACACGAGCCTTCAGGCATGGCGTGTATTATCCGACCCAATGAAAATACCCAGGCATGAAGTCAAAAAATGAAAATACCGCACTGTCTGATGGGAAGAAATGATGGATTACCGCTGACTCAACGACGACTTTCCCGCATATGTATTGGTTGTATTTTCATTGTGTGGGACAGATATGTATAGTGATGTGTACTTAAGGGCTTGGTCTCGAGAACCTACCGAGGAATGTCAATCGGTCGCTAAGAAGCATGGCTGATCCCAAGTTGTCAATCAAATCTAGGTTGGAAAAGCCTCCACATTTGATGTACTCCTCCAAAAACCTGGAAAAATGAACATTACAATTGCAAATGTTACGATAAATTTTAAGAAACAACTCAGTATTCGAGTATAGACCCCTTGTAGCATGTCGGAATGCAGCACAATTTGGAGGGCAAAACAATAGGTTCCAATTCTCAGGAGATTGAAATTCTTTTGTTTTGTCCTCCAAATTGAGCTGCTTTGACGTCACGTGAAAGGGGTCTATTCAGCTTGAATGACCACAAGTTATTCCCTTGAGTATTACTCTTTTTCTGGAATGATTGCGACTGTACTGTGATATTGATGTGGCTCAAACAAAGTTTATTCCTGAACAGGTGCCATATTTTGAAATGGGAAACCATTCTACCCATAGTTATTTGTCTATAAGTATACATTAATATGGATAAACGTTGAGCAAAAAATCAATGAACAAATGAAATTACACACAGACAGACATTCCTCCCAAAACAAATGTGTATGTAAGATTTTACTAATTTTACTCTGCCACTCCACTAATTAGAATTTATTCTTGCGCAGTTGATATAAAAGACAGACGAAGGATCTTTCGTCCCAAAGAGATGTGAAATGGTGAAACATAATTGTGCATTCTTACCGGTCAGATATGAATGCTGCAAAAGCAGAGTCCTGTAGAGACATTAAATAATACAATATATTAGTCTTTAACAAACACCAGTAAAAAACATCCAAATGCATGTAAATGAGATATTCTTTTGTTTTAAGAATCATACGAGTGAGGCTGTCGATACAATGCTTGTTGTCTCATTTGCATCTCATTTGCATGCATCTGTAATAACTGCTATTCAAACTTGTTTCTGTTTCTTGTTTCTGAACACCCTGTTAGTACAGACAGACACATTCTTTGGTCCCCTGAATGTAACGGTGCTCCAATACACATTATAACCATTCTTTAGGAATAGTAGCTTACCTTAGATCGGAGGCACCAAGATAATGCAGAGCCAAGACGAGAGTTTCTTAACGCTCGCATACTCATCGTTTTACATATACTTTGTGCTAAAAACAAAAATATTACCCAAATATCAATATTATTTAATCTATTTCTTGGAATGGATTTGCATGATTTTAATTTTTGTGTGTGATAATGACCATTACGTGCATGTGAGCATATGCAAATGGAACACTGCTGAGAGTATATTATGATGATGATGGTGATGATGTTTGATAGTGATGATGTTGGTGATGATTAATGATGATTGATAATGATTGATGATGTTGATGATTGATAATGATTGATGATGATGATGATGATAATGATTGATGTTGATGATGATGATAATGATTGATGATGATGATGATAATGATTGATGTTGATGATGATAATGATTGATGATGATGATAATGATTGATGATGATGATGATGATGATGATTGTTATTGATGATGGTAGGTAGAAGATGGCCTACCTTGTACAGACATATCCAAGTCTTCACACAGTCTCAATACTTTGAGTGCTTTTTTCTCCGTCTCTAAAGGAAGGTGTTCAACATACTCCTCCAAGTGAGCTCTGGAGGAAAAAAAATACCAAGGTATTTAACTAAGAACAAAAAGAGTTGTCCCCTCCCCTCCCCCTTAGGGCTGATATTAGTGACCTTAGGGCTGCATGATGGAGCACCAGATCAAGAGCATCTTGCAACACAGGGTTAGTCTCATTTCAGTGTTTAGTTATTCACAAATACGAACAGTAAAGTAAAGAATGCATGACTTCAATAATAAAAGCACTTTGAAATTCCATAAACATTCACTGGAACATGTGATTATGCTGCGAAAATCGAGGCTAACCCTGAGCAACAGAGAACTTGAAACTGGAGTATTAACATCTTCCAGCAACCTTCGATGGATCTTGCTAATGAAATATTGGTTAACTTTATATAAACTTTCATAAATTACCTGCCATACTGAGGACACTGTTTGAGGTAGTCAACTGCGATTTGCCAAAGACTGAAGAAAATAGAAAATTAGGAAAAGGTTGAAAGACATTTTAGAGAAGAGAAATGAAATGTCGTATTGAATGAAAAATGTCATTCCCTAGAGTATCATTTTTTTGTTTAATGGTTGCGCATGAAAAGACACATGAATATGATACAACTCAAACAAAGACTCATATTCTCAAGAGAATGACACATGGTCTGAAATGGGAAAACATTATGCCCAAGCTAAAGAGGTCTATTTTCAGCATCACAGACACTTCGCTGCTTCAGTAAGTTTCAAAACTAGTTAATCAAGAGTGTAAATATTCATTACCACATGACCATGCTATAAAATCATGGCAATAGTGTAAGATAATCAGCTTTATGCACATACCTATGGTGAGACATTAAGCTGGCAGAATACTCCAGTAGTAAAAATTCCCTCAAGCTAATAGGAGAACTGAAAGAAAACAAAAATAAATATCAACAATCCTCCTTGAGAGATTGGTGGCAGACTGATCAAAGTCAAGGCATGGCTAACTCACAGAAGGAATTGGAATGTAGTGTGTTAGATTTGAGAACCAGGAGACAAGAGCTTGCTTACCTTATTTGATTAGAATCTAACTGTCCTGCATGATCCAACAGATCTGTAAGATGGGCAACAAACCACCAACTACCAAAAGACTCACTGCACCAACAAAAGCACATGTTAAAATCATAATATCATGATCAATCCCAATGATTACTACTCTCCCTAACTCTGTCTGTCTGTCTGTCTGTCTGTCTGTCAGTCAGTCAGTCAGTCAGTCAGTCAGTCAGTCAGTCAGTCAGTCAGTCAGTCAGTCAGTCAGTCAGTCAGTCAGTCAGTCAGTCAGTCAGTCAGTCAGTCAGTCAGTCAGTCAGTCAGTCAGTCAGTCAGTCAGTCAGTCAGTCAGTCAGTCAGTCAGTCAGTCAGTCAGTCAGTCAGTCAGTCAGTCAGTCAGTCAGTCAGTCAGTCAGTCAGTCAGTCAGTCAGTCAGTCAGTCAGTCAGTCAGTCAGTCAGTCAGTCAGTCAGTCAGTCAGTCTATACTACATGTACCGGTACATGCAATTGTCATTCAGGAAGTTCAACTTATTACTTATTGCTTACCTGCTTTGCTTGATGACACCAGAGACATCAAATTCGAACGCTGAGAGCAAGATCTTGTCTAAGCTTCCCATATCACCTCCAAACATCTCAATACAACTCTAGAATAATAGAAAGTCAGGGTTAATGTCAGAAACCCCACTACTTTTACCATAAAAGATGAAATATATAACTATGGCTATATAACAAATCTGTGGCCCTTATTCCATAATTGAATTGGAATCTAGAAGTTGACTTTTGTGGAGGGAGGAAAACTGGAGAATTTGCAGAAAAACTCTCGAAGCACAGGAGAGAACCAACTACAAACTCTATCCTGGGAAACTGCTCACATATGACACTGAGCTGCGGCAGGATAATGGTTTATCCCCACCTGACCCTCCTTCTCTGCAGTCTCTGTCATAAGGTTTTAAGCTACAGAGCTATCAATGCTCACTTAAAATAAGAAGTATTTATTCAATTATATCTTCATCACACCTGTGTATGGTATTGCAGATCAAACACCTTGACAACCGGATTACAGTACAACAACTTGGCTGTCAGCATCTGGTACCAGGTTGGACAAGAATCCCTAGAACATGACAACCACAGGCACAGTGATGAACAGCTTGTTTGAATATCACCAGAGGAGTTCATTATTCTCCAAACTTGAAAATAAATTATCTACTCGAGTTCTGATTCAATTCTTCAACAATTACCATACCAAGGTAGAAAAAATCCCCAGAAAGGCCATCCATTAGAATTTTAGTTGTGAAATGAATGTAAAGTTTGGAGTCTTTGAATTTTTTTTAATGAAAACTCAGAGTGAAATATCAAATCAATATTCAAATAATGCAATCATTAATGGAGCCTAGGGGGGTACGCTTGAGCCATTTTGACAGTGATATGGATTTTCTTTGTCAAACTCACTTCAGTTTCAACATTAGAGAAGAACATGAAAATATAATCTCCTAGAAAAGTGATAAATATAAAATAAATTAATATATTATTACTTTAGGATGCTTTCGTCAAAGACCTCTTCTTTGCCTGCGAGAATCTGAAAAAGAAAGTAAAATTCAAGAATAGCTATTAGTTGATCTGCATGAAACAAACAGCTGTGTTATAAAAGCAATGGTCAATGCTTAGCTGTGCTGGGAGGTTGCTTAAAGCACTCAAGAAGCTAGAGTCACACTTGGCTATGCTTCACGCCACTCTAACATGCATCCAGAACAGACTATATGCATGCTAAGCATTGACCATTCCTGATGGGAATATCACATTATCTTGTACCTCACACAAGGTCTGTAGACAAGGGTCAGCCACATAGGTATCACTCTCTAACTGAGATTTACACTCATGTTGCCAGTGGTTCCACTTGACTAAAAACTCTGATGACGTTTGACCCATGTAGTACTGTTAAAAAAAAAAAAACATTAGACTCAGGCTTTTAATGTTCCACACAACTTCACTAGATTCTTGGCTAAGTTTCATCAATCATAATTCATATTATATCACTGCCGTAAATTCAATGAACAAATCAGTAAAGATTTAGTCAAACATTTCACTAGAAAATAAATGAGCACTCCAATTCTAGTACTTATTTTTCTAGCAATTTTAATTTGATGGATATTAAAACAGGAGAAAATGTGCTCTCTGGCTGGAGTTGTCTGGTTTGCACAAACAAAAATGCCCCAACCCCATTTTAACTCAAAATGTGTCAATAGGCCTTTTTGGCTTTGGGTAATGTTTTCCCATATCAGACTATGTGTCCTTCTCTAGAGAATATGATTCTTTGTTTGAGTTGTATCCATATTCATGTGTCTTCTCATGTGCAACCATTAAACAAGGAAATGATACTCTGTGAAATGGAAAGTGATGTGAAATGGGAAAACATTACACCCAAGCTGAAAAGGTCTATTTTTTTCTGGGGGTATGGGGGTGGGGGTATTCAGTGTCAATGAGTAGTTAGCAGTTCAACCCACTTCTTGGTGTTTGCCATGGATATCTAATAAAACATTTTTTCTATTACTTCTCAAATCATTAACATGTCAACGATAGCCTCAAGGCTGACATAGTTCTTTATTATTTTATCTTTTCACTGACCTGGTATAGTGGCATTCTTCTCAGCAGCTCATCCATACTTTCAAACATCTGAAAGTTGAAGATATTTTACTAGCTGTATAAATATTAATTACAGAAGACAATAATAGTGATTATGATGGTACTGATGATAGTACAGTAGATTTCATCTGACTATGACCAATCATATCCTATCGCACAATCTCTCACAAATTTCAAACTCTGAACACTCTATACTGAATAAATGAAGAATAACATTACATCATAAGATCCTAGCTGGTCACGGCTGTCAGGATGCTGAGCCAGTAATTCACGTGCATCATTCAGCTGGCCATGCAATACTAGACTATATATCTGCAGATAAAAAATATATAAATACTGTGATAAGCCCCAGAATGAACATAGCGAGTCCAGCTAGTATTTATCAAATTCATTAATATTCATAAGGCTAAACACAATAGAAAATCACAACCATGACCGAGTTTTTAAATTGGCAAGAGATTCGTCCTGATTTGCATACTTTTAACTCAGATTTTCTTGGCAAAAAGTGCTTTTATCTTGAAAATTTAAGTAACACATGACCTAACTATCCTAAACCTTTGATAAGTGAGATAAAACATTTGCGTCCGACCTTTATGGGGCTAAACAAACCTTTGGCCCTTCTTCTATAATTGAATTGGGATCTAGAAGTTCATTTTTGTGGAGGGAGGAAAACTGGAGAACCTGGAGAAAAACCCTCGAAGCACAGGAGAGAACCAACTAGCTTCTCATATAGGAAACCAAGCCTAGCAGGACTTGAACTCAGGTCACATTGGTGAGAGGCGGTCGAGCACTCTCACAACTATGCCACCCATGCTTCTTCATACAGATATGTGTCATGAACGAATGTTAGTAACCAGTTCAGACACACTGGAAAACTGAAATAAGTAGTAACTAAAGTAAGTAACTAAACTTACAGCAGGCCAGTAGGCAGGGCTCTCATGAGGTGCAGGATACTGTAGCACTTGTGCAACGTATTTGTCTGTGTCCTCAGTCTTTGACCATTCTAGAAGTCTTGGCAGGACAGCACCTCCTGAGGATCAGCAAGAACAATGGCAAAACAAACCAAGGGATAGTATGTATTGTTTGTGTGTGTGTATGGGGGGGGGGGGGGGGGGGGAGGGGGGTAGGTTTTGGGGGATAGGTGTAGAACTTCTTTAAGTGGTTCCTTGATGACAGACCTTATTGCTCTGACTGAAAATCTTGACATTTTATCAAACCCTAAAACAACCTCTAGGCTGACCACACATGGCTAACTCACAGATCGGATCCTGACACAACCTCTGGGCTGATCTAAGTCAGGGCATGGCTAACTCACAGATCAGATCCTGACACAACCTCTGGGCTGATCTAAGTCAGGACATGGCTAACTCACAGATCAAACCCTGAAACAACCTCTGGGCTGATCTAAGTCAGGGCATGGCTAACTCACAAATCTAACCCTGAAGCAACCCCTGGGCTGATCTAAGTTTGGGCATGGCTAACTCCCAAATCAAATTGGAATTTTGCATTTGAGAGACTAAAAAAAGTATTCTTTACCTGGCAGAGATTCTATGAAGAGTATTTCACACAGATGCCACACAAGCTCTATAAAGGTCAACAACTGCTTCTGCAACAATAAATGAAATTCCAGACATTACATATACAGTACAAGAAGCAATGAAATCAAAGACATTCATAGTAAAGCAAAGCAGTTTTACCTGTGTACTAGTATTTTGATTCCCATCAACAGCCATAGGCTCAATATCTAGACAAAATGACCAAAGTCAGTCTATATGTAGAAGCTTGAATGGACATAACACTAATTTTCTAATTCATACCTATTTTGTCTTTTAGCTGCAGCAAGCAGGACCTCAGCACAGCTCGATACCTTCTGCTAATTGTTAGTAAACTAAAATAGAAAAAAGAAAGAGAAAGAAAGTTAAAATTGAGATTCAAAATTCAAAGCAGGACAAAAAACAGTTAGTCAATGGATGCCTCTTAGACCTTCCTCTTGACTGGTCACATTTGATCAGCCTGATATGGCCAGTTATCATGTGTGGCTATTAAGCTGCCGTAATTCTCAACACTGGTCACATTTGATCAGTTTGATGTGGCCAGTCACCATGTCTGGCCATCAGCCAATATTTTTAGCACTGCAAAGTGTTGATAATCACATATCTACCTTGATTTTCTAGAAGTCCCTCCTGCTTCTGGTAGCTGTTGAAGGTCTAAAAATATTCCTGAAAGAAAAACATTTATATGAAGATAATTTGATAAACCAAAGAAACATGACAATACTGTAGCCCTCATAACTTCTCTTGCTAGAAGGGCATGAGATAAGTAGTCAAGCTAACAGTATATCAGGTTACCAGGTTATCATATTACCCAGGTTACACTAATCCATTTGTGGGCATCTCATCATGTAAACTGCTGGCAAAGAGAAGGACTTACCATGAGTTTCATTAATCAGCTTGCGCATTATCGTGGTATGTACGTCAGCATGCCACTTGACTTCATGCAACACTGGGAAACGATAATGGCCTAAAGGTTGAGCTGCAAAATGAAAAAAAATAAAAATGTCTTTACACTATCATAAACATGGAGAGGTTTTAAAAAGCCTTCCAGCTGCTCCCTCTCTTTTTTCCCTCTGTACATGCATTTTTACAGTTGTACAAAACCAGCTCTACACCCACCTGATGTTGGCTTTCCTTCTGACGCATGGACTGTTATCCCATGACCTGTTGACCAATGCCCAGTGATCTTACCCCCAGCTTGACAATCTGGTATCAGCTGACAGGATCAAAACAATAAATCAGGGAGGTATGAGTAAATAAACAGATCTTAAGACAAGGAAAGGCTAGTATATTTATTTGGGACAATTCACTTATTTATACCAGAGGGTGAGCTGGCAAGAATGAGAGGAAAGGGGGGTCAACAAAAATTCATGAAGGGGTCACAAAAAAAATATGAATAGGAAGCTTGAAAGCAGTTCAAGATAACAAGATCACTGGCTTGTTTTCCTTGCACAACTGCTAGTTTTAATACGGAAATAAAAGCAGTCTGGTGACAAAATCATATGTAAAAAGAGACTTTGCCTGCTCTGAAATAAGATCTTAAAAACAAATGATTATTTGAGGCATAAGCTGCACGTACAGTACAACTTTAGACGAATGACAGCCACAAGTCTTACTTTCGCAAAAAATGATCGTTTTTTTTAGTTTTAAAATTTTTTATACAACACAAAAACCGAGAGAACGCTTTAAGAGAATGTGGTAAAGGTTTTGTTTTCCCCTTAAGAGATAAATGTGAAGTTAAAGCAAGTTTTTCTCACCGTAACGAGTGCATTTTCTTCCATGCTCGATTCAGATCTGCCCGCCATTTTGAATGCACCATGGGATGATGGGTAATAAACAGAAACCACAGGAAGTCCATTCACTTTATCGAAAACACACAGGCAGCCCAATCTCATTATCTGTAACTTCCGGGTCCAACTGCTCACAAAAATACTTAAATACAACGAAAAATGTTCTCAATGGTTTAACGGCCTTTAATCTCCAGTAATTGATTCTCTATAGACATCCCGCAATGCAACGATACCTGGCACTCGCGATCGGTTGTTATTTCTACCAGAAACGCCTTCTTTCAAGGGTTTTCTTTTTTCTTTCCCCCCCATTAGTTGGAATTTATTAAATCGATCGCACAGGCAAAGACTTCCTGTAAAATTAATTACGAATTTAACTCCGTGATGAGAGGCGTAGTGAACAATCGAATATTATTGCATCCTAGCAGCGACCAGCAAGAAAAGACGCACGCGATACATTTTACAAAATGACAGAGCTAGGCTTAAAAATTCTGCTTTTATTCATCGTTCTGAATGGATTTCTGGCCGATGCAAATACTAGTACACGAAGACGACGTTCTTCATCAACATCATGGTCATCATGGCGATCAGATTCCTCAGAGAATACATCCTCAGATTTAAGCGATTGGGAAATAGCCGGCGTTGTAATAGGGGTCATTGCCGTCCTCATCTTATTATGCTGCTGTGTTAGATCCGGAGGACAAAGCAACGGCTCTGAGACGGAAAATGAAATGCAAGCGCCACCACCTCACGACAATGATGGAATACCAAAGGATGGTACGGCATTGAATACGAAGACTGTTGATGACAATCAGGAAAGTTTCAGCGATGAAGATAATAGGTAGCCTATGCTAATGGATAAATAATGGAATATGATGATGATGATGATGATGAATAAGCTTCGAGGTCCCCCGCCTCCGCGGTCCCTGAAATAGTACCTACTAAATGAAACAATACAATTAACATAATTTTGCACTTTTTGGGTTGCACGCTTTTAGAGCGGTTTTCGTATGAGTGGAAACGATACGGCTAATTCATAGTCGTACTGTAGCCGTACCGTATCTTACCGTAGCTGTAACTACGCGTTCTGATTGGATAAATTACTAGAAGATAATAGGAAGCCATTTCAATGTTACAGCATGTCGTACCGTGTGCGTGCTGTAAGTCAGTACCGTAGGTTTCCCAATCACACGAAAACTGCTCTAGTGTTTGTACTCTACTGGTAATGAAAATGTATTAATTTATAAAAAAGCCTATTACAGTAAAAATTATAAATTTATTTTTATATTATTCTTTCTTGAGTGAGCAAGAGCCTCTCTTTACTGGATAAGATTACAAAATAAATTAAATTAGAAATACACAAATAATTTGTAAAATGTTGAATTTTGACAGAATATTTTTCTTTTCTACATGAGTGTTTACCAATGATGACAATGTGTTTTGAAGGGAGGGGTGGGCTAACAGTAGCTTTAGTCACATTCACTTCTAGGCATTTTTCACAAGATTTTTTATGGAGTTTCAGAGTGGGAATTTTATCAAGGAAAATATTTTTCAGCTTGGACTGTGAGAGGGAGGGGGACCTCGGGCGGGGCCAGGTGGGGCACTTATTTTCAAGGAAATGTCATAAATGATCTACACTCCCCAAATAGGTATCATTAATAAAGAATATAAATTCCTTAATGAAAATATCAATTTTTGACGATTCTTTGATGAAATAAAATTCAATATCTATGTTGTGTATAGTCTTAAGGAGGCTCGAAATGGTTTTCCTTGAACGAGCGCGCGCGCTCTCTAAATGACGTAGCACTGAATCATTTGAAATGGAATAGGAAAATTTTGTCCCTAAAAACCTCATACTTAAACTAAAATAACTCAAAAACTGGACGGTAAAATATCTTAAAACTTTGCATGTGGCTTTTATTTAATGGTTCGTAAGTGCTAAGAAAAAAATAAAAAATTCTGTAATGGGGAACGTTTTGAAATAAACTTCATTGATTTTTGAGAATTCCTCATTACAGAATTTTTTCTTTTTCGGTCTAATCAAGGATTGGATCATGAGGTTCAAACATGCCAATTTTAAAGGATTTTCACCGTGCGGTTTTTGAGTTATGATTTTTTAAATGAAAAACTTTGCACACATTTGAAGTGTTCTATCGTTGTCATAGCAACGTGTTACGTCATATTTTTCTTTTCGTTCCAACCTTTACTTTATGGTCTTTCGTCTTCTGGGTCAACTTACCGTCATATATTAGCTATATAAAGTTTTTCAGGGTCATTTTTGTAAGTCTATATGCAAGTCCCAAAACCCTTTCTAGCCTCCTTAAATAGACCTAATTCATCTTGGTGTGATGTTTTCCCATTTCAGACATGTCATTCCCAAGAGCATCATTTCTTCGTTTTATTATAAAATGATAATCATTAAATCTTTATTTATTAGTAACTTCTATATAGACACATAAATTATATAAATTATCTGACTATAATACAAATATCTACATACCCTGATATCTATAAGAATCACCTCCCCCTAAAAAAATTATACAAAGTTCTTAATAACACTTCATAATAAAATTTAGCTGGTTTTTAAAAGCTTTTGGTTAAAGCAAACCTTGTACTCCAGATTCTTTTGCTCAATTTTTTTTACCAGCCAGTACGTACCAGAGGAAGACAAATTGAAGAAATAAAAAATGTGCGCACATGCTCTGTGCTATTATAAAGCATGCAGGAGTTCCAAGAGAGGCACGACTCGTTGTGGAGTGGACATGAAAAACGCAATAGAAAGTCTGAATGCATGCTGTGTGTTCCCATAAAGCATGCACCCACAGCCAGTCAGAAAGCGAGATTTATAGAGTTATTTCTTAATAACTTCTTGAATGTAAGGCAAACTTACATTTTAAGAATTTAGGTAAAAATAAGAGAAATTTAAACTAAAATAATTGATATTCTTAAATTATATTAATGTGGGATTTATTTAATTATTAAATTATTTAAAATTATATGCATTGAATCGAAATATGGCAACCAATTTGAATAACTGTTCTGTACTGACTAGCCTCGTGTTCATGTGGAAACATAAAAGCGTTTTTACATGTATGAGAGGCTAGTCAGTCCAAAACAATAGTTATTCAAATTGGTCGTCATATTTCGATTTGGTGAATAGAAACCAAAAACCTCTATTGATCAAGAACTGCTCAAAATGTTTTTTAACTTAGTGGTTGGGCTTGCTGTGTTTTGGATTCTACAGCATCACAGATCTCTCAGAATGCCATTATGACGACTCTCCTTGGGTTGTCTGCAATCTCCCCACGGGGTGGGGGTGGGGCCATGTTATTAGGCTGGTTGTCTTCCAGCTGTGTAGATGAGTTGACAGGATTTCTTTCTTCTTGACATGAATGAAACTGATAATCAGAGGGTGCTACAGCCTCGTACTGAAAAAAAAGTATGAGGAGAGATAACAATGAGAGGCCAGTAATCACATTGACACTGCCTTCTCCCAATGCCTCCTCCCTCTTCCCAGCCCTCCTTCCTCCATCTTTCCACCCCATTCCTCCATCTTCTCACCCCTCCTCTATCTTTCCAACCCACTTCCTCCCTCTTCCCAGCCCTCCTTCCTCCATCTTTCCACCCCATTTCTCTATCTTCTCACCCCTCTTCTATCTTTCCAATCCACTTCCTCTCTCTTCCCACCCATCCCAGGGCTTGAAATAATGGCTGTTCAGTCACATCATTATGATCAGCCAAATTAGTTTAAGCTTGATCATACCATATTTCTGGCTCAACATTACTGGTCAAAATAACTAGCAAGGCAAAGATTTCACCGGATAAGTTGCAATTCTGGCCGGATATTGTCCGTTGACTGGCTGTTATTTCGAGCCCTGCAACCCCTCCCCAATCCAAAGGACCACAACACAGGCTACAAAATTGCATCTAGCATATAGATTTCACACTGTGTATAGCATAGAATATCTCTAAAGCATCCCCCTCAACATGTGACACTACGGTATGCTTTGCTGAATATCAAGCACCAAGATACATGATGATATTTATAGACTTACAGGGGGTGGTGGAGAACTTGGTACTAATGGCAGGCTTTCATCATCAGAAGTAACAGAGTGATATTCTGTTTCTAATGACTGATCTCTATAAAATGGAAAGAAAATAATAGCAAATGAAAAAATAACAATTATAATAAATCTCATTCATATCAGTTATCTAAATCCCACATCCAACATTATAGTGTCAACTTTGCTAAAACACATCGATATTTTCGACAGTTTAATTTATTTTTACACTTGTTATTAATTTGTTTAAACCTACCCACTCAGCATAGAACCTACGGCATTCCCTGTCCTCTTTTGACGATGGATTCTAAATTAGGCAGAGTACAAATGCATCCAATTAATGTACAGTATAAACTATAAGTAGTCTTACATAAGCATTATTTTGTACCATGGTTTGACATATACCCAAGGGAAGGCTTGGTTAAGAGGAGGTATACTGGGGGGTACACCTGACCATAGGTAACCCAGTCACCAAAATGTTTTCGTCTAGACAACAATTTTCACATTGGACTTCCTTTACCCCTTATGATCCCAGCACGAGCTCGAGGTCAGGGTAAAATTTGCATATTTTTTATACATTTTTATGCACATTTTACCCTGACCTCGACCTCATGCTCGGATCATAAGGGATTGTGGGAAGACTACGGAAAGGTCTATGGAATGAACTCGGACTATCGTAAATTTGATTGATGGAAGCCAAAATTGCCAAGACATCAAATCGCCAGACACTAACGATGTCTGGAATTGGTAGGTTGCAGAATTACCAGTATGAAAAGGGATGTCATCAAACTTTACCAACCTTTTACACATGGGTATGATCAAGAGTAGTATCACAGCCAAGAATACCACAAGGATGATGGCAATAAGTAACAACTTACTGAGGCCTTCCCTGTTAAAATGATAAAAAAAGAGACTGTTCGAAAAAGAAATGTACAACACCTGCAGTATCATCTTATTCTATCCCTTTCCCATTCTCATTGTATTCCATTCCCATTCCCATTATTAATCTCATGCATCCATCCATCTTAGAGCAGTTTTCATATGACTGTGAAATTTAAGCTCATGGCACGAACATGGTCATGACAAAAAGACAGCCAATCAAAAATCTAGAAAACATCACGGTCACGGCAAGGCACGCTTACTTAATCCAATCAAATGCAAGAAACATGGCACAGACACTGTCACACACTGACTAAGTATGCCAGACCAATTACATTATGTGAGAAAAAAATCAGCCAATCAAAATGATATAAAAAAACATCACGGCACATGGCACTGAACTTTTCACAGTCATACGAAATCTGCTCTATCCATTTCTATCTATCCATTCTGAACAGGATAAAAATCTAAGAAAACCCTTAATTTTCAAACTTAAAAGGAAAATAATGTTACAACTTACACGACTGGGAAACAAACTGCACAATGAGCCTTTTTATATTGCTAAAATGAAAACAAAATTAAAGGGATGCATGAATTAATTTTCTGTACCTGAAAAAATGATTGACAAAAAAATTGAAAGCGATGATGTTATAATTACCTGATGGATTCCAGCACATTTCAGTTCTTCCTGCACTCCAATTAACTCTGTTGCTGTTTGATTGAAATTTTTAACAAGTTTTTGTATTTCAGGCTGTTTCATTGGCCACTTCTAGATAGAAAGAAGACAAAGGAGAGATAAATATTACTCTTACCAGAGCAAGAAAAAATAAACCCATGAGATATATAGCAATGATAAAGAAATTCTTCAAAGACATGTGTAGATCTACACCTTTTTCTGAGAAGTCTACAGCCTGGGTGAATTTTGGTCAACCTTGAGTACAAAATTAATGTATTTTGATCATGATTTTTTTGGGTACTCAAGCTAGAAGCAACATAATGTACAAATGTGTATCATTAAAAAGAGGGTCCTGAAGGGGTAAAACGGGAGCTGGGATTCACCTTTTTGGGGCTGGGAAAATGGGATTTCATGCAGATTTTGCAAAATCTCTAACTCCAACTCTATAACTCGGACTCAGATTTTGCATGACTGGGATTGGGATTTTGCAAAATTTTGGGCTTGGAAATGGGATTATCAACGAAGTACTTGGAATATACACATATTCATACCTTCTACTGAGAAGGTTAACATGGTGCATTCTGGTATAGCTTGGGTAATTCCTTGGATACCCAAGGTAGACCAGAATGCAACCCATCAAACTATGAACAGATGGCTCTATATATATTTTACATACAAACCTCTTCAACTTCTTTAAACAATACTTCTACTTTTTGAGCAGAATCCAGAGATTCACGAACATACTAAAAAGAGGAAAGAAATATATAAGAATATATATTTGCATATTTCACCACAGTGGTTCCATAGGTTTGGGTCACTGGTTTGAGCCCTGCGGTTGCCGAATGTGAATTGAGTTTGTTTAATGTGTTGTTCTCTCTCCTGCTACAAGGGTTTTCTCCGGGTACTCTGGTTTCCTCCCTCCATAAAAATCAACATGTGAGTTGAGCGTTGTGTGCATAGAATAATATTGAATGTAGTGGTAGTGTGTGTTTGAGTAAAAAGTGTCCCCAATTAGTGAGAAAGCACTAGAACCACTAGACACTTAAATAAAGAGATACATATGATATTCTTTTTTATTTTTGGTAAGCCATCTTTACCAACAATGTTTTGCTTTCATTCTAACAGTTTTATACCCATCCTTGGCTGCTTGCATGCTCAACCCAAATATAAGCATGCAGTTCCAAAAAATATCCATACCTTCCACCCAAGTGGGATTGGAATTTACCAGGGGTGGGGTTAATCTACCTGTACCTGTTCATATGGATGCTCACTATTGGGCTTGCACTCTACATAATAATTTACAATTCCTAAAAAAAAAAAGAGTCATTGTAAGATTAAAGAGCAATATTTATAAGAAAGCACGGGTAGCATAGCAGTGAGAGCATTCACCCCTCACCAATGCGACCCGGGTTTGAGTCCCGCTGGGCTTGATGTTGTGTGTGAGTAGAGTTGCTTGTTGGTTCTCTCCTATGCTTCAAGGGTTTTCTCCCTCCTTAAAAATCAACTTCTAAAAAAATTCCAATTCAATCCTTGGCTTTACAGTAATTGAAACGACTTAGCTCTGATATGAGTGTCCAATACTGTGATACAGTAGCCAAAGCTTAATAATTTTTTGGGGGTAGGTTATCATATGACCAGATAGGGATAAATTATCAAGAGTACAAACTAACAAGGTAAAACAAAGCAACAGCTAGTCCAGTACCATAGTACTGTTGTACCTTTGACTGCTGGTGATGACTGACTGGTATAAAAGTCAATTGTTTTTCTTGGATTAACACACAAATCAGACATGGCCTGGAAAAGAATAGAAAAGTTCGTAAAAGTTTGGCTGGAATAAACATCCTTCTAAACAATGCACATATCTTAACCTGTTTGCATGCAGGTCCATGCTTAAACTGCATTATGCAGATACTGTTTGGAGGAAAAACTCAATCTAACAAATAAAACAGCTTTTTTCATGCTCCGTTCAGTAATAAAGCATGCAGGAAGTAGTGTAAGCACGAAAGAAGAGAAACATGAGGCATAGGCGTGTGCTTCTCACACTTCTCGAGTGCTATCGGCGCCTCCTAAGTCCTTTATTACTGAACGGAGCATTGAAAAAGCTGTTTTATTCGTTTTATTATATAGAAAGGAAAAATATTTTCTAGTTTTCTATGCTGTTTTCTTACATTTCTTTACAAAGATTGCAGCACAACCGCATGGTGTCAGCAACTGTGCTCCATTCACTAATAAAGCACAGTTCTCAACCAATCAGTGTGCACTTAATCAATAATTATATAATAATAAACTATAAAATAATTATTTTTCAAAGACTGACATAGTCCCCTTCAAAGTTCCCTGTGCTGTCTTGAAAGGTAGCCATGCCTTTGCATTGAAGTAAGACATGAGGTAATGATAGAGACAAGTGAATAATTGTCCAAGGTGTTAAGAAAGGTCTCTATCATTGCAAGCTCACCGTTTATCTCACTTTGAGGCATGGCTACCTTACAGGATGGCACAGGAAACTGTGAATGGGACTATTGATATAACAATCATGGCTTACGATGGAGGCTCCTAGATGTGAACCAAGTAACACCCATTCAAGAAGAAATGCCAAACAACCCAATGAAATGGCTCTAAATCAACAAAAATAAGCACTCAATATGACCATACACCAAGGCGAAAAGTAACAACCAGTCACCAGCCAAGTTAGTTTAAGCTCAGTCATGCCTTGTTTCTGGCTCAACATAACTGGTCAAAATGACTGGCAAGGCAAAGATTTGACTGGACAAGTTCCAATTCTGGCCATTGTCCGGTGACTGGCCATTATTTTTAGCCCTGTTTATCTAATACTTCTATAATATTATAATCATATTATAAATGAGATTGGATTACATATTAATTTGTTTGTGAATGACTCATCATCAAAGTTCACTGGTGCAGTGTATTGATTATTTTGAATTCAGATGTCAGAGAATAGCACTGTTAGAATAATAAAGCAGTTAACTTTGGCTAAAGAAACTGATAAGGTTTACTTGAGGAGCCGAGGATTCGTTTATAATGGAGTACTTACATCGCAAATCCACATCTGCTGTGTCTGATAGTTGAGTATGCAGCGAACAAACATGTCAAGATTCCCAATCCAAGTATTCCAAAGGTAACACACCACCTGTACAAATTACAAACAAACAAAGTTATTCACCACTTTCCATACATCGGCTCACTGGTCAAACACAAAGCATTGACTCAGGGCTGCAAGGTTCAAATTTGAATAATCCTTTGAAACTACCTTGAAGCCTCCATTGAATGATTTATTACCAACCATGAATACTACTAACCTATAGTACTCGCCAGTCTTGATGTACTCCTCCACATCTGGCGGCTGTTCTTTTTTAACACCTCTTAATGCTCGTATGATTGAAAACACAGTGTCCTTAATCTCATAAAAGATTTCTCTGACCTCATCAGGAATATCTGATGATTCTGTTAATTTTTGTATACTGGATTGTATGTCTAGCATGGTGTTTTGAACTCCTGATACCTATAAGAAATTTAATCATTCATTCATAAAATCAATCATGGACACGAATATTGTATATTATTTATGAAACATCTAGGTGTATACAATCATGT
Source organism: Anthopleura xanthogrammica (assembly GCA_964019055.1). Lineage (NCBI taxonomy): Eukaryota > Metazoa > Cnidaria > Anthozoa > Actiniaria > Actiniidae > Anthopleura > Anthopleura xanthogrammica. The sequence goes on along the minus strand of OZ025221.1, from coordinate 6,983,696 downwards.
TCTACTAAAATGTTAAGGATAAAATTGAATTTGTCTGAGAAAATTGGAGTTAAAGTTTATGCAAATCAGGACGATTTTGTATCAGATATACAACCTCCTCCACGGACAACGATTTCTATTGTGTTTTAATTATTCATTAATTATTCATGAGTTTTATAACTATTGAATGTGCTTACCTGACTTTGTATATTATCAAAAGTGTCACTAACATTCTTGAAAGCCTTGGTAACATTCTTAACCCCACAGTCAACATCGTCATTGAACACAAACCCTGCTATGATACTCCCACTATAGAATATAAAAACATTGGCATTAATAACATATAAAACCATGGATTTGCAATCGCCAATCACTGAATCAGATACTATTCACTGTTTACCCCTTCAACCTCTTTTGAAATAACTGTATACACCTATTTCAATTACAATGATAATAATTAATGGGATATAGATCAGGAATGGTCGATCTGAGTGGGAATAGGAATTGGTGGGTGTCAACATGAATTTTTGTGACACAAATTAGCAATTCAATACTAACCATTCAAGCAGGATAATTTGCAACTATGTATTTGCAATATTTATGAGATGAGCATTCAACCTTCCACAAGTCCTATAGGTCTCAGATCGACCACTTCAGATCATCCGTTATCAATTGAAATAGGTGTATATTCAAATAAGTCATAAACACTTACCAACAAATAAGGGAAGACAACCATATCAACAAAGCCAGACAAGCCGCACATTTACTCTTGCTTTTTCTTTTACTTATTTGTTTCTTTCGTAGCTTACAACACCAGGAACAACAGAAAGTGAGAAAAATGATAGTAAGGATGAGAAATAGTATTCCACCACACAAAACTGGAACTGAACTGTACAGCCAAAAGTTCTGAAATAAAAAGTATTTAGCACTGTTAAGCCGCTGTTACATGTAGTCTTTTTCCATGCTACTTAATGAGCCGTGCGCAAAAAAGTTCAAGTTGTACTAGCATTTTTTAGCGTGCAACACCACCTCGTGCAACTTATTTCTTAAACATAAAAGTTGCTTAAAAACCTGATTTGGTTTCTACTTTCTCAACAAATTTCCGAAAGTTGCAACTACGAAACTATGTGTGACATGCTAATATGCAACTTGAACTTTTTTGCATGTGGCTCAAGTTGAGTGGAAAAAGACTGTAACTTGCAACTTTAGTGTCAGCGTAATTATGAAAATCGCAGTAAATTAGCATGACAATTTAGATTTGTTACTGCAATTGAAATGTTAAAAAACTATACCATAGATGGTACCCACTTCCTGGTACCATTTCCTGTATGAATTGAGGTCCCAAGCAATTTTTTTGAGTAAGCTTACATCATAAAAATATTTTGAAAGAGTTGAAATGTCAGAATTTTAAAATTAAGCCTTAGATTTTTGAAAATTACTAACATTCGGGGCACAGTGAGGGCCGAGAAAGATTGTGTTACCCTATGCCCCGCTCTTCGTACACTAGCGTTAGTGCGCTGAATCTGTCCTCGGGGTGTAAACAAACTGCCACCCCACCTTTCAAAATAATTGGATTAAGTGAGCAGACAAGAGAACAATGGCAAGGAGGCTAGTAGCCTCACCGGGACCTTTGAGTGACTGAAGGGAGATAGATTACCACATGTTAAGAGCCTGGTATCGTTTTTATTCACGAGTTTCCTGTATTATATCGCGAACGAACGAGTCCGCTCGGGTGTCCTAGTGCCCTTGCTCTAAGAAGGCAACTTCAAATGAAAAATCTTATCACACTAATTCTTTAAAATTAAACGTAGCTGTGGAAACAGTTTATTTCCATGCTTGATCTTAGTTTGTGGAGTCAGCATTTTTTATGCATAGAATTTGAGCTAAAAACTTAAGAATTTATAGCTAGTAAGTTACACAGCTCTTCGTATTTTAATTACTAAATACTTAGGATTAAAATAAACACAGCAGTAACAACTATATCTTTCAAGATAAGATTTTAGACGACATATTCTACAGAATTCCATACAGGTTCTAGATCTATGTCGAACTTCCGCCACAAAATATTCCATTTTCCCCGTATAATTCTCGCTGTTTATCGCTTACCTGTTGATAATCAGTATCAGTAGGCTCAAAAGTTGAAGATATATTATCAAAATTAAAGTTTACGTGAGATAAAGAGTGAAAAAATTGGGCGATTTTTGGAGGAATCTCTCCTCTGTCGCATTTGGTCGCCATGTTTTGACGCAATATACCAACTATTGACCGTCTAGACCCCCCTAGGGAGGCCTCCAGCAAGAGGAGGGGATTACTTTTTAGCAGGAGCTCCTGTTTTTAGCAATAACAATGCGGAAAAACAGAATTACTTTTATAATAAGATATAAATAAAGATTATAAATAATAAAAGAAGTAATTTTACAAATGTAATAAAAATGAATCTTTTATGTTTTTTGCAGGTTGCTCAAAATTAATTTGTTGGGATTCCTGTGGTGGATATGGCACGTGAACTCCTTTGTGTCGGTTGTCTTTGAAGTTTGAAAACTAAAAATGATTTTACAACTTTTTTTGATATTTAACCCAGTTTTTACATCCTTTATCTTAGCTAATGATGTCACTGTGATGCACAAGAGAAACAAATCTACGAATTCAAAGTTCAAGGATGTTTTTCGTAAGTTTTTATGATTTTTTTTCGTCTAGTTTGGTGCTGAAATGACGACAACTCAAAACTTTTCTAAAAGTTTTTTTTTCAGAAGAAATCGCTGGTCTACATGTGATCAAAATCCTACTACAACAAGTTAAGTTAAGAATGAAAAGTAATGAGAAATGTTCTCATTTTTACGTAGATGTTGAGTATATCGCATATTTCAAGAATCCTCGAGGCTTTTCTCGCTACACAAACTATGGAACTGGAAAAATGAGACCCATGGTGTCGTTCATTAACTGGGAACCATTACCTGAAAACCTTGTGGACGAGAGGCCTACGGTACCATCCACTGACAAGGAGAAGAAAGAAAACCTTGTGGACGAGAAACCTACTGTACCATCCACTGACAAGGAGAAGAGAGAAAACCTTGTGGTGGTGAAGCCTACTGTACCATCCACTGACAAGGAGAAGAAAGAAAACCTCTTGGTGGACGAGAAGCCTACTGTACCATCCACTGACAAGGAGAAGAGAGAAAACCTTGTGGTGGAGATGCCTACTGCACTATCTACTGACAAGGAGAAGAGAGAAAACCTTGAAGACGAGAAGGCTCCTACTGTACCATCCACTGACAAGGAGAAGCGAGAAAACCTTGTGGTGGAGAAGGCTCCTACTGTACCATCCACTGACAAGGAGAAGCGAGAAAACCTTGTGGTGGAGAAGCCTTCTACTGTACCATCCACTGCTGGTGAGGAGAAGACAGAAAACCTTGTGAACGAGAAGACTTCTTTTGGACCATCTACTGAGAAGGAGAAGAAAGAAAACCTTGTGGACACGAAACCTTCTTCTATCGTACCATCCACTGACAAGGAGAATCATTATTTATTTGTTGAGGTAGATGCAAGGACTTATCCAAGAAAACTTACCCAATGATGAAGATGGAGAAGACGTTAGAAAATAAACGAAGTGAACAAATTAAAGTATTTAATAGTTCTATATTGGTTCACTTCATTTTATTGTTCATTAATAAATCAAGATAAAAAGAAAGTTATATAAACAACTCAGAATACAATTATGATACTAATGCTCAGAAAATATTTAGGAAATAACAAACTGTTTTGAAAGGGTGTGATTGATGCATAGGCCAGTAAAATGCTTCTAACTTTATTTTCAAAAGTTTTAATTCAAACAGTTTGTTGAACTGGTTTTGTTTGAAGACCGAGTCGGCTTGGCTTACTTTAAGGTTGAAACTGTCTTTCCAAGATTATTTCATTAAATTTTTCGAAGATATAACTCAATAAAAATTTTTTTTGAAGGAAATCATTTTGCAGTCAAATCATGTGGGATGAATAAATTATCCCCATGATTGACGGGAAAACCTCTAAAGTGCTTGCGAATTTGCAGAGCGAGCGCGCATCTTGAAGTCCCGCGCGCTCGTAAGTTTTATGACGTTCAAAATGAAACGGAAGATGCAAATGGCATGATGTAAACAAATAAACAAAGTTTTCATGATTGTGGTAAAATCACTAGATAACCCAGTTCAAAGGATGCAAATTTACAGTCAGAATAATGCTGAGAGTTTTAGCTTCCAGTAGTAAATCCTGAAATAACTCATGTTAGCTCTTGCTGCAACAATTGTTTTCGTCTACTTGATGACATATGAGCAACTTGCGATCGACTTCAAGATAGCCAAGTCAGCAATAGAATGGCCAGGTGAATATATGATCATCGATATTTTATGCGGCGAATGGACTTTTTTTTCTAAATAAAATTTCAATTTTACTTTATTTCACCTAGAAATCTTCATCTGCTGCGAGTATTTTCATCCACTAGGAAAGATCTTGTTCTACGTAATAGTTTGTGTAACGATCGTTAAACTTGGAAAATTTCTGAAAGAGGTCACTCTGAGGAAAATGTTGTAAGTATTTTTCGGTAAGCTTTGAAAAGCGTTGTGATTGGAGGGATTGCACAGGAATGATATAGGAAGCCATTTTAGGACCACGGCTATGTTTTTACACATATTTTTCTAGAGAGAAATATATTGAGGGTTGTTATTTTTCCATGTTAGTCCACAGCGTCGAAGGGTCTTACGGTTGGTGAAAAGAGAAAACAGAAGAAGACAGAAAAAGATGAAGAATAAAAACAGAAAACCCAAAAGGATATACAAATTATGATCATGTATTACAGTTTAAATAAACTGAGAAATGATTGATATATTGTTGTGTTTGCTCACCGATACTATCGTACGTCGGCGTTTTCTGAGTTCGATAAACAAGATGCATTGTGGTCTAGCCTGGGTACAAACATCGACATAAAGAGCAGGATGAACAAAAGTTTTTTTACCCAAGCTAGGCAAAGGAAAAGATGAATAGCAGATAGTGTAGAGTTGATTTCGTAGTTACTGTAGAATATAAGCTGTGCCAGATCATTCCTTATGACTGTCTAACCCGTTTCTAGCCATTTTAGGTAGCTTTACTCTTTTTTTCATTTATTTCATGTGCTTACATCTCGAGTGCGAATGGTGTTGTTATTGTTAGCCAAGGACTGTGGCGTCACGGTCACGGTGCACTTCTGTACTTTATTTTTTACAGGAGAACAAGAAAATATCGTACGATTGTGAAAAGCCACGGCACGCGGCACGATAACAGCGCGGCGCAGAATGTCGAATGTCTTCATACACAGCACGGCACTGACACGGTTACGGCAAGGCGCGGTCCGTACCGTACATTTTTTATAGTCATACGAAAACTGCTCTAACGCAAAACTTGCTCTATTACGGTAAAGGAACGGGTTTGCATTGTATTGACCCATTAGCCTCATGACTCAAGTTCAAAGTTAAAAATTTCTTAAACACAGCAGTGACGAAACACGTAAAACATAGTGTTACACACTAAAAACCCTACTTTTAATATTTTACTAATATAAGTTTATAAAACATTCAAGGCTATAATTTATATATAAAATATCTTAATATTAGAAATATAACTGAACCCGATATATTAGAATCCATGACGTGAGTAAGAATCAAATATATTATACACTCTATTTATTTGTCTTACACCGTTTGGAGCTTTTAGTGTGATAAGATGAATTGTAGTCTTGTTTGGGTACAAACAACACCACCATAGAAATACTATGTTGTACCCAAGTTAGTCCAGAATGCATCGCTCTCTCAGAAAAGGGCAATGGTAGAATCACGATAATATAAAGTAGATATCGAATGGAAGTAGAAAAATGCTAGCCGAGTAAAATTATTCATTTTGTTTTTAACTGTCCTAGAGATTATCAATTAACAGTTTCTTAGAGATCTCCGTGTGTAATCAATTGAGCTGTACAATTTACATCTTATTTGTGTGACTTTATAAACTGACCTTTATGGATTATAGACCCTTTGCAGCACTTCGGAATGCAGCTCAATTTGGAGAACAAAACAAAGCTCACGAAGCATTCTGGGAAAATGAGTCCTGTGAAACTGAAACAGGGAAATCAAAGGAACTATCAGAAAAAAATAACTCTGTTATTTTCGTCTGTTGGAATAATAGCCAAAAAAGCGTAAGGACTCACTTTCCCATCATGCTTTGTGCTAGAATTTCGAGCTAATGTACATTGGCTATTCTCAGGATTGAAATTCTTTTGTTTTGTCCTCAAAGTTGAAATAGAAATTGCTTTGACGTACAAGGGGTCTATAAGGCAGTAATATTTTTTACAATTTACAATACAAGATAAATTATTAGGTGTCACACAACCTATCTAACGGAGTCGTCCTTGTAACTAGACACATTGAATGAAGACATGGAGAATTTGTTTCTAGTGTCCAGTTCCTCCTGGAGTACTTGTGCACGTGACTGCAACACTGATACTTGTTGACGAAGGGATTCGATTGTATCTTCGAGCTCCTGAAAAACAGCAGTACAGACGGACAACGTGAGATGCCGGGGGGGGGGGGGAATCAAGGGGAGGGGTGCAGGGGTGCGCACCCCCCGCAATAACTTTGTCCCCCTATTTTAAAGATACCCAATATGAAATGTTTTCTTTCTTTGATTCTGAGGGTTGCTCCCCCCTGGGGGCAGGGGGTGCGCACCCCCGGAATAACTGTCTCCCTATTTTGAAGAAGTACTCTAGGTTCAAGAGTGCCTAACCGAAGGGATTCTTGAGACAGGGATTCCAAACGTAAAAAAGAAAAGAAAAAAACTGAAGTTACCTCTCGGACTGATTCTGGCATTAGACCTTTCATCTTCTCTTCATATTTGAGTCGAAGCCGGGAAATCTGAAATGAAAAGTAAACATTTAGTAACGTAGTTTGTACTAATTGTTTAGGACAAGAGTAGACCATAGCCTCCTACGCAGATGATCTGTGAGTTGGCCGTACCAGAGTCTGTTTCAGAGTATCGATAAATTTTTTAAGATGTTTGAAGATTTACGACCTAGATCCAGGTTAATTCTTGCTGACTGAGGCCTGATTCACAATTGTAACACAAGAATCGGTCTGTTCTGTTCATTGGCAGTAACTGGCTTTTCTCAGAGTCCTACGTATGTTGCAGATGCTCACATTGTTAATCAGTAGCGTAGCGAGGGGGGGCACGTGCCCCCCCCCCTAAATTTTTTGTAATTAATGTTTGAATATATAAAAACGTTTGGTTTCTGTTTTTTGGTTTGCTTTTTCATACTGGGTGCCTGGGTGCCCCCCACTTTCAAGGTCCTCGCTACGCCCCTGTTGTTAATCATCAACTGTGAACAAGACCGAGTGCTCTTTTATAGGAATCAAATCCTCCCACATTCTGGTTTTTTTTTAATATCATTACCTTCTCCTGTGATTCCAGTTCAATTTGTTGACATCGTTTTTCTAGATGACGAACCATAGACTTCTGAGCTTGTGAATCTTGTTCTAAAGACTAGCAAAGAAAAAGAAAGAAACATTTTTCAAATCACTTTTCACAAGTTTCTGCAACTCAAGCAATTCGATACTATACGCGGCACTTTCTCTCTCCCTCATTATTTTTCTTTCTTTCTTTCTTTCTTTCTTTCTTTCTTTCTTTCTTTCTTTCTTTCTTTCTTTCTTTCTTTCTTTCTTTCTTTCTTTCTTTCTTTCTTTCTTTCTTTCTTTCTTTCTTTCTTTCTTTCGGAGGTCGCGGCAGACACATTATTAAAAAACAGAGGACAAAATAAATGTAGGAATTATAGTAAATATTTCGATCTATGTTTGTTGCTTACACCGACTATACTGTCACGATGTTTCTTTAGTGCAGCTTTCTCTTCATTGGACTTGTTAGTCAGTTCACTCAACTTCTTTTCTGAGTTCAGACGCGTTCTATCAAATAAAATGATAAAATGATAAGATAACTCGATTCATCAAAGCTATATGGGTAACTGCATGCACATATCATAACTTAAACATAAAAATTAAACCACTTGTGTTCTCAAAGTTTTCAAATCACCCGTTTATAAGCAGGGCCGTAGCAAGCCTTGAAACGAAACGCGGGGAGTGGTTGCCGAACTCTCCCGAGCGAGGGTCTCATGTATAAAGCGTTAGGTAGGGTAGGGAACGGTAGAGAAGGAGTAGGGGAGGATAATATGGTACGTGAGAGGGGGTGGAGAGAGGAATATAATCCCTCTATCTTACCTCAGATTGTCTTCCCTGAGCTTTTTAACTTCTTCGTCAAGAGTGCGATTAGCCTGCAAACACAATCTTAAAGTTAATATAGTTATGATAAATATTTTCATTTTTGGTTTCTCTGGGAGAAAGGAAATAAGATATGTCAAGGCTCAGCGTAGAACTATCCATCCCCTTTCTCTTCCCTCCATTTCTTTCTTTTCAAATCTACCCTTTCCTTTCCCACTTCATTCCATTGTCTTTGAGAGAATTCCAACGACCCATACAACTAACCTCCTGCGCCTTTTCTGATCTGCTTGTGAATTCTTGTTCCATCATTCTCAGCCTCTCATTGGTCTGAAATCATTAACAACAAACATGATCACTATGAACATAATCAGAATTAATGTGAGGGTCGAATAAAAGTCTCGTGGCATGGTCACGGTACGGACCATAGGCATCTGTTACAGCGCGACGCGCCTTACCGTGGCCACCCTGCCAAAGTTTCGTACAAGTACGATAAATCACTTCTTGCAAAGAATTTCCACATGAAAAAGAATGCCTACGACAGTTAAGTGTTAGCAAGCCAAAAGAGCAAAACTGGTTTTAGAAATAGAGATTTTTAAGCATTTTCTTCAAGTTCTTGCTCCGAAGCTCAAATATTTGCGGTAACAACAAAGCAAGTTAACATGCAAATTTACAGATTCTCGCTTTCCTATTGGCTAACTTGTAAAACAAGTTTGTTGGGTGGCTACGGTAAGGCGCGTCGCGCTGTAAACCAGTCCAGCGGCGAATCTAGGACTTTAATTTGGGGTTAGCCAAAGAAACAAACGACAAATTTTACGATTTCGATCGATGCCGCTGCTATTTTCCCGCAATTTCAAGGCAGTCCTGGGCTGCTCATCCAATCAGAGTGCTGTGAAGCACGGCAACGGTACCTTATGTAGTTTTTTGACAGTTATATGACATCTAATATACAATGATACCTTTTCCAGGAGCTGTTCCATCTCAGCGCTATGAGCTCTTCTTAGCTCCAGTTTCTGTTGCTCTAGCTCACTTCTACCTTTGGCTTGCTGTTAGGGGAAGAACATTCAAAGTTGAGTAACAAAAAGACATTGAAAGTGCTGGCTGTTGTGCTTCAAGAAAGCTATTCAAGTTGTTAGTTTTCTAGTTACTTACAAGGTTATCTTCTTGTCTCTTGTAGGCTTGTTTCTCTTCTTCTCGGAGTAGGTTGAGTTCCATGAGTTGTGTTTTATGTAGTGAATTGGCCTGCATAACCTGAGGGATAACAAACAATTTTCATAACATCAATACTCAATTGTAAACAAAAACAACAAACAGAATCAAAAATATCAACAACAAAAAAAGGAACGTTTTACTCGATTAAGCGCCGTCTCCGATTAAGCAAAAAGACTAGAGCGCCGTATAAGCGCCAAATCATCCACAACAATGCGGTGCTTAACTGAAGCATCATCAGACTGAGACAGTGAATGAAATTTAAAACATGTTTATTTGCTTGTTAACAACCAGAACACTAGAAATTTAAAGAGCGCCGCAGCGCTTAATCGATTAAATACGGCATATCAACAGCAAAATCAAAAGCGACGACAGCAACAAGAAAAGAAAGACAATGACAACAAAAACAGCTACAACACGACAACACAATATAGTATCAGCAATGACAGCAATAGCGTGCGTTTGTATAGCTTACCTCTTCCCGTAATTCTCGTACTTGCTGTTCTAGTTCGGCAGTGACCTATTATAACAATCCAACAAGCCATCATGTCAGCACACTCCAAATGGAATGGTATTGATAATAATGCTGTGATTCGAAAGCATATCCACAGATGATCAACAGCACCTGTGTGTCCAGTACTAAACATAGAGCAGTTTTCGTACGACTATGAAAAACGTACGGCACGGACCGCGTCTTGCCGTGACCGTGCCGAGAATGAAAACATTCGACATTCCGTGCCGTGACCGCGCCGTAACCGTGCCGTGACTTTTTCACCGTACCTTAGAATCCTTGGATGCTCTATCTCGTGAATGGTTTTCCATATCCATCATCTTCTGGTGCAGCTTTTCACTCTGTAAATCCTAACAGAAAAAAAGGTAATGAATTTTGGAAATTCCATCAAAGTCACATCTTGCATTATCAATCTTTATAGTGGTCATTAATGGCGGAGGAGGCTAGTCTTGTCCCGAGATCAGGGAAGCAAGAGTGGCACAGCGGTGAAATCCACTGTTAATTCACATTCTATTCAATTTTCCCGTATCAATCCCGACCCTCTTCACTGATCTCTGACATCGCGTTATAGTAAACCCTACCCTCTCTTGCTCTTGTTCTCTTAGAATACTATCTCGCTCAGCTTGGTGACTTCTTAACATCTGTGCCTTGTCTTGTTCGTGACTTATCTTGAGCTCAGCTATCTGGAAATCAAGAGAAAAGGTCAGTTTGTTTCATCCTCACTTGAGTGTAGATAGGAGATGTAGTTTTATTCTCAATATGGTAACTCTACCTGTTTGTCGTGCTTCATTTTGATATCATCGAATTGTCTGCTGTACTCTCTACTTTGCTTTTCTCGTAGACTTTTGGAATGAGCCAAATCCTCTTCCACTTTCTCCATCTATGAAAGGAAAAGACCTTTTACTCTGTATCAATCAAAAAATGTGACGAACGCGCAAGTTTCTAGAGGGCGTTATCGGCATATAAAGAAATAATGCGCAAGTCACCGACATGGTCTAAATTAGCAGTGAGGCCAAAGATAGAGTTAGAGGGATAGAGATATAGGGGACACAGAAATGTGCCAAACGCACACGTTTCTAGAGTTCCCTTAAGACCCGGTGAGCCTTTCCCAGATCCTAGATCTACATTTGAATAAGAAAATAACGCCAAGCTTAAAAGAACTATGAACCAACCTGGCTTTTCATTTCATCAAACATCCTGGCCGAGTTTTTCTCTACTTGGTTTTTGAAGTCTTCCAGTGCTCGCTCAGCTTGTTGTGCATGTTGTTTCTGTGCTTCGGTCAGCTGGTAGATTTTCTCGTCTCGCTCCCTGTACGACACGAGATAGCGATCAATATTACAGTACTGACGAACAAACTTCCTCCCCCCTGCGCCTCCCTCCCCCTCCACACAGACGCACACACTGCGCAGGCACACAATCACACGTAGATACACCAATCAAACTGCTACCAGTGAGCAGGGTATCTGAGCCTATATAGTTGTAAGGTATTTGATGTTAGAGCAGTTTTCGTATGACTACGAAAAACTTACGGCAGGAAACGCGCCGCGCCGTGTGGTGTATGAAAACATTCGACATTTGGTGCTGTGTCCGCGCCGCGCCTTAACCGTGCCGGGTGTCGTGACTTTTCACACTCATACGAAATCTGCTCTACGTGTGTAAGAAGCCATAATACTTACTTGACTTGATCCTCGAGTTTTCTCGCGCGCTTCTGGTGTTCTATGTCTTGCTGATCCATCTCTGCTTGTAAGCTACGAAACTAATAATAACAACAATAAAAAAAATAAGAAAAAACTAATAATGAAAAAAATATTGTGTATGCATGGTCTCCGAAAGAAGTTGATTCAGGAACCTACAGCTTGGATGATGTCTGGAGTCGTCAGAGTTCTTGACAAGGAAGTAAAACTCCGACTCTGAAAATCTAACCAATGATAGTTTGTGCTCTTACCTTTTTATCATAGAGGTGTTCGAGGCTCATCTTGTCCTGTTGCCCAGTGGATTCCATTTCCTGCAGATAAGAAACAAAGTAGTCCGTTATTATGGAGCCACAGGTTGTTTGCGCTACCAAAAGCGCCGCCTCACAACGCTACGGCTTCCGGTACCCGTCTTAATATAGCACCTGTCCATATTAAGCTGTGGAAATCTCACCACATTTATATGCACGGACACGCCACGCCCGTGTTCAAGTATTTCAGTGGAACAGTGATCTCATGTACTGTGACCGATTCAAAGGGTGTTATCATTCATGCACAGTAATCATGCCGTAACCATGCCGTATCACAGTCTTAAAGAATCTATTTCACCATAGGGCGTGTCCTCGAGAGAACATCAAATATTTATGTATGACATTAGTATAAACCTAATATTGGTCTATCACATATCCCGCGCTCTGATTGGCTGAGCTACTAGCGGTCTATTAGTGATAGACCACTAGTAGCGAAAAAAGGCCGGTTTTGAAAGCCAAAACAATGGCAAAAACAATCATTTATTTGACCGATTATTAGGTTTATACTAAAACAATTAGACCTCTTGCGCTCATGGTCTACGAGAAAATAGCCCATTCGGCCTTCCTTGTTAAAATATATCTCGGAGTGTCCCTTACCCTGACTTGTTTCTGTCGCTGGAACTCGGCATCTTGTAGAGCTTGCTTGGTATGAGCCATTTGAGATTCAAGGTCCAAGATGGCATCTGCAGACTAGATTATAAATACAAGATTAGGTACTATGCACGTCGGGTATGAAATATCATTTTCCTACGAGTGGGTTAACAATTATTGGACGAGGTTGAACACTATATCGTAAATGATCAAGATCGACCCGTGTTATCTGTGTTATCTGTCGCAGAAACTTAGCTGCAGGGTGCATGAGGCAGATGAAATGATATTTTACGATTTCATGAAAAATATATTTTTTTGTCATACATTTTGTAAACTGAAATTCTGCTTGCAAACCAAAATATGACATGATAAATGTATTGTCTGCACATTTTTGCAAAGAGGTAAGAATGGTGCTGCTTGCATGGATGCTAAAAATAAGTGCTTTGAACAGTTTACAACCAAATTTTAAGTGAGGAAAAAAATTCCGAATAAGAGTTACCAACATACAGTCAAATCTTTTGCCATGAATTCTTCGCGTGACAATATAGGAGTTGATATGTCGTTACTTACAGCTTCCACATTGGAGGGAATTCCAAGTGCCACAGTCACGATAGGTTCCGACATTTCTACATCACTTTCGGACCTTTCGTTCTTAATACTAACCGCCATAACACGAGGTACATTAGAACCAAAAATATCTAAAGTGCTAACGGGTGTAGCTCTAATAGAGTGATTCGTATAGATTTTCGAGAGTTCTGCTTCTAATGAGATAGCCTTCATTTTATCTCCAAGCATCCGTGCTCCAACAGCCATGTTCACATAGCAAATGTCATCAACACCGATTCTAACGTTTTTCTTCGGTTTTTGAAACAAAAAATGGTTATCAGGGTTTAGATGAGTTATGTAAAGTTCTAAAGAGCCAACAGGACAGAAGGGACCAGGTTTTTCATACATTATTCTATCTTCATGTTCCTCGTCGTCTTCTCTTTTGTTTATCGGTAGCTCGTCGCCTGCTTGACAGACGTATCTGGTGCCTTTCTCGTCACGGCCGAATAGGAAGTCAGTTATTTTTAATTCTCGGAGATTTTGCCGACCACGACGGCAGAAAAACAGCATAATCTCAAAGAAGACTTTGTTTTGCAGAGTTCGCGGGTCGTCTGAGTCAAATACCCCACATTCATACAACTTTCGAATATCATGTTCTAGGATTGCTGGTTTGTGCTCAACTTTTGCTAGTCCCTGTCTTTTTAGATCAACACACTTCGCTAGAAAGACTCCATTTGCCTCAGTGAATCCAGAATCATTGATAATATCAGTCCCTTGAACTGCCTTGAAGTGTCTGTTCAATCCAAATCTTAGACAATTCAGCGAACCTTTGGAATATGATGTACCATCACTTTTTCTTGCCTCGGCATAAAACGACTTTAAAACTACAGCCAATGACCTTTTGTCCTGTGGTTCTTCTAAGCTTTTCTCTCTTAAGTACTCATGGAATATTTTTAAGCTTGACTTTGTTGCTCTTTTTGTATTTTTGGCATCTTTGTTTTCCAATAGTAGATTTAATTCTGCTTCAGAAACTGAAGCAAACCGCGCCGCTGTCATTTCCATAGTGGCAAAGCTACCAGCTTTGTGAAACATGACAAATGTGTTGTCTGCATATTTTTTGCCGATAATACATTTATCATGTGAAGGGCTTTAGATTTCAGCCAATCACAGGCGAAATAGTAATTAAAATGGATAATAATCGATCACCTCATTCAATAATCTGATTGGCTGAAAGCATTAAGAACTCGACATGATAAATCTATTATCGGTATAAAATATGCAGACAATATGTTTATTATGTCAAGTTTTTCAGGTCGAAACAGCGGTATACCTGTCATGCTTTTGTTTCAGAAGAGCAGTTTCAGTTTCCAAAATTTACGATAAATAAAGTATAATTCTCGAAATAAATTCACAAAACATCTGGTGTTTATTATATGCCCGAGGCTGTGGTTCTGATAACAGAGACCTTCGATCTTGGTAATTTATGATATCATGCTAGCCTCATTTCACTCACTATCTCGCCTCAGACTGGCTGAGAACATAAGGTTAACTTGACATGATGGGCAGATAATCCATTCTTTATGTCAAGTTCATTCATAGTTGCACTAGATGGGGACAAAATTTTCTTCTGTTTTGGAAGAAGAATTACTAATTTACAAAATGTATACACCGAATCGAAATATGGTGACTAATTTGAATAACTATTGTTCTGGACTGACTAGACTCTCATACATGTAAAAACGCTTTTATGTTTCCACGTGAACTTGAGGCTAGTCAGTACAGAACAGTTATTCAAATTGGTCGCCATATTTCGATTCAGTGTAAAATAAGAGAATTTTTGAATTATTTTTTGCACGATATTGAAAATTATCAAGACCTCACTGCCTCAGCAAAAAACGTAGACATCAACCTTAATATTTTTGCAATGATTTTTTCATGATGACCTTATCCAATAATTGCACTTTGATGAACATTTCTATGAATTTAAATGAATAAAAGAAATAGGGATGAAAAGAAAAGATGGAAGAAAATATGATCTGTTGTGAAGGCTCTCTCACAAACACAGCGCACAACTGCTGCATGCAATGCTGCTAGCAACAAAGTTTTCAAGAGATTACAGATATTACACACTTGGCAATCTTTTCATGCCATAAAACTTTGTCTAATGCAAAGGTGTCCTCATCCATCCATCACTGGATTCTGGTTGGCTTTACATACAAAAGTCTCTTTTCTTTGGCTGAGAAAATCACATCATCATCAGCAACATTGCAAGAACTTGTGTTCACGTGTTGAATTTGTAATGTTGCTTGCAAATGCTGTACAGTGTGTCCAAACTTTACAGCACAACGCTCAAAAGTATGACCATGCTCATTGTGTGTGTGCATACTTCTATGCACAAACATTTTGCTGCCAAACAAGCTCCTACATGCCTTATTTGGTAAAACCAGCCAGTGCATCGAAATGTATTAGGAATACATTATCACATGTCATACTTTTGCACATCGTGCTGTATGTAGTAAATAACCGTGTTACCTACCCTAGCTGCAACAGCTGCATGTTCTTTTTTCAACAGTTCAATAGTAGAATCAGTCTTGCGCTGTATTTGTTGGATGGCTGTCTGATGGTCGGTCATCATCCGAGAACGATCCCTTTCATATTTTGATACCCTATATGCAGATAAGATAAGGGAAATCAATGTATGTGAAGGAACATGGGTGGCGTAGCGGGGAGAGCACTGGCCCCGCACCAAGGTGGCCTGAGTTTGATTCCTGGACTCAGTGTCATATGTGAGTAGAGTTGTTTGTTGGTTCTCTCCTGTGCTTTGAGGGGTTTTAGCCATCCTCCTCAAATCACTTACAACATAACAGAGGACATATGGAGTTGTAAACATGGTATAACAAACACAAAGCTGCCAAAACTCCAACCAAATTAAACATGAGAGTTGCTGGTCATGCATGACATAAATTAGCTGTAAAACAAACAGACTAAAGCTGTCAATTGCTTTTCCAAAATTCAGCTAAGATGGTGGCTAAGAAAACCAGCAAATATATCAAATACTTACGTTGATTTTGCATCCTTCAACTCATTGGTCAGTGTTACAACCTTATCAGCAAGTTCTTCCTGGGTATATATGAAGCAAAATAATGCATCAGGAAAAAATTGAATTACTTCCAGAAAAAAAATTATGGATAGGAATCATGAGAGTTTGAACAATAGACCCTATTTTTAACAAATATTCTAATCATGTGCACTGCATACATCCTAAGCTTCTTTTATGCGTAGGGCAATAAAAGTTATTTAATAAAACAATTGTTTTATGGTGTCATTGCAAGGCTTTGGATGCTTCTCCACATAATTAGTACACAGTCAGTTGGTCACTCGCTCACTAAACCTACCAGCAAGTCAGTCAGTAATTCAATAACTGTTAGCCATTCTGATGTTTAGGATAAAACCTGGGTTGAGTTGGCATTGCAGTGCATTCTGAGACTGTTTTAGGAGACAAAATAGATGATATCTTGGAAATATGTCCCATATGACAATCCCACAATGTACTGCAATGCCAACTCCACCCAGTTTTTTCCTTAACCTTGGAATGGCTAATTGAATAGTGCTGCTCAACAAAGCAACATAAAGCATGAAAGGAGTCTTTTTCACGGTTTCTACACATAGGATTTTTTATCAAACATTTTGTTATTTTGACATCATGGTAGATGCCATGATTAAAATATAAAGCAGTCCACAGTTGATGCTTCACTGACCTTATTTCTTCCTAGTTGTATTCTTGAGTTCTGTAGTGCCTCTGATTCCTCAGTAAGTTGATATACTCTGGCTTCCAGTTCCTGTACGACTACAGCCTGGAAAAAATATCAAATATCATGAATTAAATATCAAACTTGCTGAATAGATAACAAAAGAACCCATATTTAATGTTGATAACTTTGGTCTTTAAGGTTGTTTTAAAAAATGTCACAATTTGTTAGGGTTACTAGTGGCGCGGACATACACAGCGAATTTTTATGCAGCGTTTCATGCGATATCGCAAAAATTAGAGAATGCATCGTGTGACCACCCGTGTGACAAGTTCTACTTTTGCGACATGGTGCGCGACGAACCCCACTATGTGAACATAGCATCCCACAGGTGGTCATACAGTGCGATCTAGTTTTTGCGACATTGCATGCAATGAATCCAGAGAAAAACCCCTGAAACACAGGAGAGGGTCAACAAACTCTACTCACATGACATGAGCCTGGCAGGCTAACACCACTACCCCACCCATGCTTCTCAAAAAGTCTTCTAGAAAGTTCGATGGATTCATTTATCAAACCACATTGATTTACTGCAGTAATATGCTGACACTAGTTTGGGCTCCCTGTGTTCAAAGGTCACAGGATTAAATAAGACATGAAGATTAGTTTCAGCATACATACTGTATTTTCTGACTGTTTGTTATATTCTGCCTCCATCTTCTGTAGTCTCTGATTGGTTTCATCTAATAGTTCCTGGATGTTATTGGTATGTTGTTTTTGCATTTCAAACTTTTCGGCTTCAAATTCTGCTATTTTGTCATTCAGCTAAGAAAATCAAAATTTATTTCAATTATACATGGTATAAAAGCAGTTAATGGGCAGTAAATGGCAGCCTATACAACTTGAAAATTGCAATAATGTCACTGGATAATTACTAACTTTTTTCTCATAACCATGTTGAGCACTTTCCCCTGACTGTTCAGCCAGTGATTTCAGTTCAGTAATCTGTTTATCTTTTTGCTCCTTGATTGTGCTGGCTTCCCTGTTCACTTGGGCAACTAGAATAAAAAATTAAAACCATATACAAGGTTGTAAATAATTTTTTGATAGGTAGTTCATGTCAGGGCAAAGGAACATTTGACCTGTCAAACCAAGTTGTGGCTGGTCAAATGTCCAGAGAAAGGGAATCATTTACCAGTCAAGTGGTCATTTTTACTGGACATTTTTTCTGAAGACTGGCTCTTATTTGCAGCCTTGATATAATGAATAATAATAATAATCAATTCTTAATAAAATAAACTTGAATGAAAGCCAACAAGAATGCAGAGCAGCAAAGAATCTGCCATAAAAATTGGATAAAACATGGAGTTGCAACATTATCAACAAAAAATAATGCAAAATATCCATTCTTACCTTTTCTTTCTTGTTGTTTGATAGCAGCTTCCAGTTCTGAGATTTTATTTCTGTAGTGGGACTTCACCTCTTCCAGTTCCATGTTTTTCCTATCCAGGATCTACAAGCATAATATGAGTTATCACCCTTTTCATGTTTCTGCAACCTAACTGACTCCAGATGTCTGGCATTTTTGCTTCCATCAATGAAACTGACAACATGCCGAGTTCATTCCAATGGACCTCTTCGGCTTGGGGGGTAATGTTTTCCCATTTCAGACCACGTGTCATTCCCTTGAGAATAAGATTCTTTGTTTGAGTTGTATCCATATTCATGTGTCTTCTCATGCGCAACCGTTAAACAATGAAATGATACTCTGGGGAATGACACGTGGTCTGAAATGGGAAAACATTACCCCAAGCCAAAAAGGTCTATTGAGTTATAAGGGAATTTCTTTATTGCCCGAGATTAGAATGAACTCGATCCATCATAAATTTGATTGATTGACAGAAGCCAAAACGCCAGACATCTGGTCAGTCAGTAGCTCGCAGAAATATGAAAACTGCTGTAATACCCAGCCTGACTGATGTGAAATCTGTTTAGTGGTAAACTTACTTTTTGTACAGCTACATCATGTTGTTGCTGCAGTTTTAGTTTTTCTTCGTGAAACTTTGCTTCAGCCATTTTGACTTTGAGCTCCACCTACGTAAATAAAGTTATCAAAAGTCAAAATTTTGAACTATAAATAAATAGTGTTTTATTAGTACAGTCAAAGAAATACATTTTACACATGTAAGAAATAAATTTTTTTGCTTACTTCTCTTTCATGAGATTTGCTGATGTTCAGGTCATCACGAAATGATGTGATTAGATTACCACCTAAAAAATAATAATAGATGGATATATATAGCTATAGCCCTCTTTATGTAATAAAAAAATAATAGAAGATCTATGTTCTCCATTACACCCATTTTCATAATTATGCAACCCAGACAACTAGCTAAAGTTCAAGACATTTGGTATTTTTTGGCTTGCGGCAATCAAATTTCCAATGGTCTGAGTAAAATAGTAATTTTCAATTGACGAAATTAAAAAATCTAGAGGTCTTGGGCTGTTGGTCGTATAATAATGAAAAAGGGTGTAAACCCCTACTATATAAGCTGCATACCTCTGGGGAAATGTGAATATCCATTGTTTTGTGTAGACTTTGATGGCTAAAGAAAAAATATTAATCAGACAATTATTATTGGTTGGGCTTCCTGTGGAAGCTAATCCACAGGTAACCCAACCAACAAATGGTCATTCATATCATAATCATTGTTCGCCACTTTGACCTTTTGAAATATCAGTAATCTATGGTAATCAACTTACTGATGAGCTAGAAGGATGCCCTGAATCAGAATGTCTATAGTCTCTGACATGTATTGGGTCTTCGTGAACACTATAATGACCCCTATCATCTCCATTCACATAATAATCATCCTCATCTAATGATCTTCGTGCTTGGTATCCATGGTTACCATTGAATATATCAGGCTCATATTCTGCGGCATAGTTTGGCCTATCTCCACCTCTACTTGAGCTACTGTGTGTGGTAGACCTGGCAGAGGGCATAGGGTGGGCTCCATTGGTTGTTGGTAGCTCCCTGTAAGTCAAGGTTTGGTGAAAATTTGGTTATTTTCATCAATGTATAATTCGTATCACTGATACTACAGTACGGGCCTCAGTTTGGGCTCCCTGTGGTTCCCTTGTATATATAGACCCCTTTCATGTGATGTCAAAGCAGCTCAATTTGGAGGACAAAACAAAAGAATTTCAATCTCGTGAGAATTGGAACCTATTGTTTTGTCCTCCAAATTGTCTGTATTCTGACCTGCTGCAAGGGGTCTATAACACAAAACCCACCTTTTGTCTATTGTAAGTGATATGCATCTATCATACCTTTATTTCACACTTCATACCTTCTAATCCTGGGCTGGTTCACTCCTGACATATCTGACATAATACTGCTTGCAGATGAACTACCAAGGTCTCTAACCCAGTCTGGTGTATCTCTGCCGTATTCCTGGAAACAAACAAAAAATAATGGAGTCAATAAATGCAGTTATTCCCTTCCGGTTTGATCATTATATTATTCTTACTTCATCAGTTACGTGGCTTGGAATTCTCTTTGATATCGGCTCATCTAAATAAATAGACTAAAACAGATTTTCACAGATTAGTATATTTTGTCATTGACTGATGCCATTCACAGGAAAACTGAATGCATATGATGATTAGCCAGGGTAGGTACAAGTATTAAAAACGTTTGCCTTTTATTAGCGTTAATGTCATTTTTGTCATTGGCATCATCATCATCATTAACAGCAGCAGCATCTTCATCTTCATCATCGTTGTTATTAATTACCATGTATGACGGCAAGGACTGTAGTGGACCAGCATCAGGTCTTCTTGTAAATGGATCCTCCAGTAAGCCTCGCTTTAACATATGTAATAATAACTGTGCATACAAGTTCCTGTTTTTTCTGTAAGTTCAAAAATTAAAATGAGAATAAATACATCATATTATGAAGGTAACAAAATAATTGTAAAATTCTTTTTCATGAACAAAATAAATCAATAAGTTATTATATTTATAATCAAAATGTCTATTATTTTTCTTTTTAACTTCAAAACTATTTATCAAGAAAATTTTGATGACTCTTATTCAAGAGTCTTTCACCTTTGTTTATTCAAAAACATTTCACACCATGAACTTTATTTCTTTCTGAATTATCATCTCATCTGTTGCAAAGACTATATTTTGTACTGTAGTTGTACTAACCTTGATGAAGTAGCAGTTCCAGGTGGTTCACATAACTTCTTAATCCATAATCCAACTCTTTGTCTTTCTATTATCAAGATAACAATAAGCATGCAGTTAGTGTATTCATGTAAAAAATATGTAAGAACTTTATTATGGGTTTATGGTAATGGATTAAATTTTACATGGATCAAAGATTGACAGAATTTATGCCTCTTTTCTGTTGGTACAATTTTGATCAACAGTCCAAATTTAACTACATAAAATAGATATTTCTCTCCTATCTATAAATGCAATATAATACTTAGTTTCTGTCATAGAAAAGACAGAAAAGGGGCTTATTCTTTCAACCATGTAAAATTCAATGTGGTACTATGGTCATACCCCATTTCTGGCTCAATGTTACCAGTCAAAATGACCAGACAAGTTCCAATTCTTGTTTCAAGAACATTGTCAATTGACCAGCTGTTATTTCAAGCCCTGTACCTTCAATCTATCAACAATGAATCTGGAGTCTGGATGGATTTGGATGAAATCCCAGTGGGATCATAGGAAAACTAATTCATGGCAATCAAATATTGGTGCATAAGAACTCAAAGAAAAAACAAATTGTGAAAACCATGGTACAGTAACAGTTGTTACAGTAAACAATATCAGTAGTAGACATGCAAATAATGTTTCACGGAAAAAAATCAAAAATAATAATTTACCAAGAAAACTAATACCAGCGAAAAATAATTATAGTAAAATTGTAATAAAAATATGGACCTCAAAAGTGGCTAGAATAAAATAAAACAGTTTGACATGAGATGAGTGATAATTTTATGATTGTTATGTTAAAAAATTGCAACTATTTAAAAAGTTACTCCACCGAAACCATGGAAATGGGGGAAAGGGAAAAACTCCAAAGCTATCAAAACATAATTTGGCATTGGTTCAAATATATGTGAGGCAACTTTCTTGTATAAAAGTGCTAAATGTAGCCATAACAATTAAAAAAATAAATAAATAAGCTTGCAAGTAAACCTTTTAAGCCCTTAAATATGTGTTTAAGCCACTGTTTCTAAAACTATTCTATAAAACTTTACCTAACTTGTGAGGTAGTCGTAGAACGTATGGCTTCATCTCTTCCAAAAAACGGTCCAGTTTTGCGTCCTGTTTCTCGATCAAACTTACTGAATCTTGCGGGCTACGCTCACTGTAACGATGTCCTGCCATTTTAAAACTTTTGAACTCTTAAAACCGTATTTTTGAAGAGTTAAAAACTAAGAATTACAGGAAAGATGGTAAAAGTTTTACTACGACTTTGAAAAATATGTTCGTTCGGTTGTCAAACTCTTCTTCAGCCGAGCCGGGATTTCTTGTATTTTATAAATTACCCTGTGTTATTGCCTTTTTCATGTCCATTGGAGATTCATTGTAAACGATGTTCATATAGTAAAAACACCTGTATCATGGCTATAAATTATAAATGAAATTCATAAAAAACCGCCAACCGTTGAACACAAACACTGAACTCATTAGAATTTTTCACTTCGAGGGTCGAGGGACCTTCACAGGTAACCAAGATAATGTTCCAAAGGGCTTACTGAGCTGGGGCTCGTTTGACTAGTTTAGGGCCTTCTTGGGAACTGCAATTTTCTATCGGCAAACAGCAAAATGAAATATCATTTGTTACCTTTATTGCTTATTATCCCCAAAGTGGTTAAATTTTGTTGATTAGTGCTATTAAAGCTGAGAAATATAAGTCTCAGACGACGAAATAAAACAGCTGATTTGGGACTAATTTTGGCAGCAGAAGCGAGCTCACCCTAAAGACGGTCCATTCCCAAGATCCTTTGAAAATCTTCAAATTCCAAGATGGCGGAATTTTTGAAAAGTTGTGAGTTTTTAACTTGGTTAAAAAGAATTATAAATATCGTCGTAGATTTTCATCTTTAGGACTTCAAATGACACAAATACGTGAGACGATAGAGAGTCTCTGTGTTGTGCTCAAATACAATGGCATAGCAGAAATAACTGCTGAAACTTTCCGCCTGGCGAAGTTTGACAACCAGGACACAACAAAAGCTATGTGGTTCACTTTGAGGAATGTAATTCTTTGGCTTGAAGTGATGAAAGATGGTATGTCAGTAGATTTTAATGGAGAAAATGGAATTGTTTCAGAGGAATTGCCGGGATTAGTACGCTATTGTAAGCATGGAATGTTTTCCATTGGGTACAGGGTGAGGTCATTCTTTG
The DNA here is from genome assembly GCA_964019055.1 of Anthopleura xanthogrammica. Classification (NCBI taxonomy): domain Eukaryota; kingdom Metazoa; phylum Cnidaria; class Anthozoa; order Actiniaria; family Actiniidae; genus Anthopleura; species Anthopleura xanthogrammica. Next base: position 6,960,415 of record OZ025221.1, on the reverse strand, counting down.
CACTTCCAGACAACATGGAAAATGGTAGTCGAGAAATATTACTTGCTATTGGATGGCTAATGGCTAAAGAAAAACTCATAAAGAAATTTGCTACTCGCGCAAAGATAATAACATCTGAAGATCTGCCTTTTAAGGAATCAAGTTGTACTGGAATACCACACATAGAAAACTCACTAATCTTGACAGGCCATTCTAAAGCTACTAATGAAAAAGAAAGGCTATTTCGTCTAATTGAAGGAATTATATCATTAAAGGGAAAACTTAATGCAACGCTTAGAAGTATCTTGGCAGCAAAAAATGAATATTCTTGCGTTTTAAATAGGATTCATAGAGCAACTCTTCCATTTCCTCAAAAGTCGTCATCATCTAGTAGTCATCTGGCAGCCATTGATGTTTATCTTTTGTATCATGAAAAAGAGTTGATCAAACATCAAGAAAGACTTGAATATGAGAACATTTATTTAAGATGTTTAATCTTTTTAATGGACAAAGAGTCATCATTTTGGAAATGGATGGAAAGCACCCTTGATGCGAAGATCAAAGACAATGAAGAAAACCCTGAAGAGGATGAAATCCAAGAATCTTGGACACTTAGTAATGTAGACTACAAGCCAAGCAAAGACATACAGGGCATTAAAACCCAACAAGTAGAATTTTCAAAGCTTTTGCAGAAGCAGGAAAGTTCATATTTCGATGTATCAAAAAAGTGGAAAAGATATAAAAATGCTGTTGAGGAATCCAAAGAAATGCAAGAAGAGTTTCTTGATGTGCTTTCTTATCTTGACCAAGAAGTTCTTGCCGAATTAAATACCATAGAAAATGATGTTAATGAAAACTCCAATTTCACAGCTATAAGGACATCCATTACTACAACACCACTTTCCTCTTTACAAGGTCCACTTAAGTTTGTTATTCCAAACCTTCAGCAAAAGAAAAAGCATCGAAGTATAGAGACCAATATTAATGAGCAATCACTTGTTGCTGGAGTAATTCAAGAGTTGTCTGAAAAGGATGAACTTTTGAAGCAAGAACTTTTGAACTTAAAGAAAGAACATGATGACAGTATGGTGAAGTTCTCTCTTACCTTGAAAGATATTGTTTGCATTCCTCCAAATTTGAAATAAATATATTTATGTATTCTGGAGTGCAAACACCATATTCATGAAACAGTACTATAGTAAATCCTCCGTTATTCTCCAAAACAGACAAGATAGTATTTTCTTCTCTGGTTTGGAGGAGAATAAGATAAGCCTCTGTTATTTGGGTAAATCCATGTTTTATTTATTGATCATAAAATTACATAATTTTTACTGTTTCCTTGTCAGACATACTCAGTAAATGTAAATGTGTCCCCTTCAATTAGCTCAAAAATAAAATGCAAATTTAGACTGGAAACATGGAGAACCCCTAAACACCTATGCATCAAAGTAGATAACCAATGAAGAACTCTACTGACATAATTATAACAATAGGTCAAGGGAGTGAGCACATGATCTTTTGAAATCACAACAGGGAGAGGCAAATGATCTCCTGCAGATAAGGTTGTCACAGGGGGGGGGGGGATATCAATCATGAATCATGGACAATTTTTTCCTGAATTCATGAATCACGAAATATGTTTAATGAATAACCTTGATACAAGGATTTAGGGTATATTATGAATTTTCACGAACCAGGTTCAAAATAAGCAGATCATGCATCAGGGGGGACTGAAATTGACGAATAATCACAGTCTGAAAAGACCAAATCATGTGTCACACATAACCTCTGTGCCACCCTGACAGATGCCACCCAAGTCAAAATGCTGCACACAGAGTTACATGTAAGAACAAGTTTCATTAAATAAGTTATGGCTAAGTAAAGCTGCAGTTTCCCAACACCAAAAATACCTTGTATGATTGAGAATTAGTCTGAACAGCTGTTTAGCCAGTCACCCTGAGGGGGAGGGGTGAGCAGCAGCTTTTCTAAGGGTATATATTATACGGACCTCTACTCTACCATTTGTAAATATTGGGATCATGCTGCCATCATTCAAAAAGTAAAAGAAAAACTAAAAATGATCCTATAAAAAGATATTAAATGGCCTCAGAAAAGAAAAGAAAAGAAAAATCTGTATTTGCTGGACAGCCAAGACCAGTGATAAAGTAATCTGATATATAATCTTAGATAACAATTGTCTGGAATAAAGTCTATGTACAAACATATATTAAACTTGTTGATTGACATGAAAAGCACAGTACTGAAGTAGTATAAAACTGTTATAGAAAGTCTACATTTGTAGTGTAATAGCCTTAAACCTTATGAGAAATATTTTGAATGACATATAGTAATAAATGTTTTCTTGTTCCATAAGAAAACTACAAAAGCATTAGAAAAAATTCAATAGATATTCCAAGAAATCAATCATCAAAAGGGTCATCAAAGAATATAAAGGTCAAGTCCTCCCTGGAAGGGCAAGGTGTTGCAACCAGGTACTAGTAACATTGCTTGCACGTAGTATCTAACCTGGAATATCATTTTGCGAAAACAGCGTTACCAAACGAATTTAAGGGATCATGAGCCATCAACTGACCTACAATTTTTCAACACCGCCCATTAGTTTTGATAATGAAACCCACCCTATTCGTTTGGGCTGTAAAAAAATTTCGTGAGCGATTGTTAGTGCTATTGGTATGTGAAATTCGTTTCTATTGTCTGGAAAACTCGGTTATGCAATTTTCAATAATTGATCAAAACATTTCAGACAATAACAGTTTAATCTAAATAAGCTCATAAAGGAATTGCGGCAGTTGGAAGGTTTTCTATGACCAAATCTCTGGCATAAGAAATTCGTTTTAAGAAATAGAAAAAGTTTTCGTGTAGATCGATCTTTCTGTCTACAATTATAATCTATTGTCTAGATTTTAAGCTCGTGACTCTTGCCTAAAATTACCGCTTGAATTGTTCAGCCAAAACAATCGTAAAACCTTGAGATGTTGCGACAGCCGATAAACACCTCCATATCACGACTGGGAAAACCACCTGCGCACGTGATCAGATAGATCGTAAATCCTATACGAGCACGTGCTCACCCATCGATCTTTTGTGAAATACTCGCTCGTGATTGGTTGGTCATCACCCCACGGAATGGTGTGTCTGGAGGTGTGTCATCAGTTGTAAATCTACAAATGGCTTCGGATTTCCTATATAAATTAAGGCTTGCTTCAAATCCACCCATCATTTCATCGAAATATTTGCCATTTCTAGTTGAGCTGAAGAACCTTAGAGGCTCCTAACAATTACCTATTGATCCTTCACTTCTCTTCGAGAAAAAGGTATCGTAAATTTTTGTTTCTGTTACATGTTCTTGCAGAGGGCATCCATTGTGAAGGGGTTTTCTCGGAGAGATAACAATACTACAATACTATGAACTCTAGCTCTGCTACAAGAGCTCAAATCCAACCCAGCCCGATCAAAAGCTGTTCTTTTTTACCATTTTAAACCTGTACTTGCAGGGGTTTGTTTGTTTGTTTGTTTTGGGGAAAGAAAAAGTTAGTAATTATTTCCTTTTGCTGCGATGTGAAGAGGTAAACTTTCGATTGTCAAAATGGATCGCTAGCACTCTACCGCACCCCATTCAATTTTTGATGCTTTCTAGGCGTAGCTTGCCCTATTTTTACCATTCTATCTGCAATGAGGTTTACGATTTGTGCTAGGAGAGTTTACAGGTTTTCCTTGCTTGTCAAGTGCCACTGAGCGATTCCACACCCTCGCTCAAATTTTTCGCAAGAATGTTTTTATAACTGGTAATTCGAGAATAAGCACCTTGCCTTTCTAAAACATAGTGAAGGTCAGTGATGTTTTGATAATGCCAGATAATTATTAAAATCTATAGTTTATTTTTAATGTGTTCTACCTCCTTTTTCAAGTTGTTTTACTAATATTACGAAACCCAAAATACCTTTTATTTTCTGTCGTTCTTTTGCAATTTTAATGCATAGTATTTGATAAAGATTTGTTCCTGTTTTCTTCTACATAATTAATTTCAGAATTTTGAGAATAGAATTTTGTTTTGATATTTATTTCAGTACAAAATTATGGCAAAAAGGCCACGAAGTTAACATCTTTTTGATCGTGGGTTTACATCACTCGATTCGCTCTTACGAAATATTACATGGCTTCTGATTGGTTACCCATATGTCACGTTTTAGAAGTCAGGTCATTGGTCGGATACACGTGCTCGGCTCGTGAACAAAACTTAGCAACTACTACCTCTCATTAACTCAAGAAATAAATCAATTTGGCAACAGCTAAAAGCATTTTTTTATTTTTAGAGCTGTGATATTGCTTCTGACCCGAAGGTAATAAAATATTAGTGCGTTTTTGTCTGAGTAAGGGAATTTGAATAGCGCTATTTGTCAATCCCGTGTTTACGATGACGTCAATGGGGTCTCTCCATTTCCGTCGACAAACGATACATCTGATAAAGAACCCATTTGAAAGCAAGAAGCTGCTGGAACCAGTGCTAACAAACATTGTCTCCGTTTTCTCGCTTCATATTGTGAAAGCTTCTACAAAACTTTCTGAATCTAAAAAGGTTAATCATTCTTTCTTAATCGCGAGACTAGCTGGAAAGTATATAATTAAAAGTGAAGAAGCCGAAATCTGCAACTTGTCAGAAAGTGGGGAAAGTATTATCTCATCGCGACCTTCGAGAGTACCTGGATGGCTTACTGATGTAGAGAGAACAAAATGGGATGAAATTCCACTGAACAGCGTAAAAAAAAATTATTTTGGAATCGTATTTTTTTGTGGTATCTAGATTTAATTTGCGGGTTTGCAAACAATGAAACGTCGTCGATCTAGTCGCGCAAGCCGTGCAGGCCTCGTACCCGACTCGCCTCGAACCAAGAAGTTCCTAGCAGATGTATTACTTGTATGTGAGCTCCTACTCTTCATCACTCTAGCTACTCTTCAAGGAAAAAGTGGTCAAGCTCCTTTGCAAGATAAGCAAAACACTCGAAAAAGAACCGTATGTATCCTGCATAATTAAAAAGTATAGGCCAATGTTGTTTTCTCGTCCGACTTGTTACTATAAATAGAATCTTTCTAGAAAAACCTTCTGCAAAACTTTAGACAATAGTATAATTTTCTAAAGAGTGGATCCGGCTTGAATAACACATTTTAAAATCTAACTCTCTCATAGATAGCTTTAATACTAAAATCTTGTCAGGGCTGAGATGCGACTTAACATTATGCCTCAGGTCAAACAATTTTATTTAGATTGAATATTGCAAAAGTGCAAAATCATTAATTATTCGAATCTCCAAGGTTTTTAGCTATCAGTTCCTCTTTATGATTTAAGCATTAAATCAATTTTATCTTCATAATTTCGATAATACATGAAGTTTTTATTGTTGTGTTGCACACTAGATATGTCATTAGCCCTCAGCGAAAATGCCAAAATCACAATGTACACAAAGAGAAGATTAAGTAGATGTTTCAGCTGCAAACGAATTTTGATATGTCACTCTCTCAAATAAAGTTGCCTTAATTTAGAACTGCTTTTGAGATGGGGGTACAAACTTTTTATTTTCACACCAATAATCCGGTTTGTTTTTGATAAATATTCTCTAAAATAGCTTTTGAGTTTGTCAGGATGCTTTTATAGTCAATTCAACTTCAAAATCAACTTATCTCTTACGTCAATACCGTATCTAAAACAAGAATCTCTTTTGGAAGGCTACTTCTGCTGTATCAGTCTCCCACCTTTCTGGCTATAAAACTAAAAATATACGTTTTTTGAGATTTAATCTATGTCGTTAACAATATTGACTTTAAAACCTTTTCAAACACCTTTGTACATTGCATTCCTGATTCATTGTTTAATGAAAAATCGATTTAAAAAGAGCTCAAGTTTTCTATTTTTCTATTGGAGGGCTGGATTTGGCCAGCAAAGCTAGCCATCTTTTCTCTGGATTATGTTATTATGTTCTATTATTAGGAGAATAATGCTGGCATTGATAAAAAAAAACACAATAAGGGGAGTGGGTGTGTATTCAAATCCAACTGGGTTGTTGATAAGAAGTTTTGTTTTGTTAAAGTTTTTACTAGTTAATGGTTTTGATGAGAAATATTTTCTTCAAGCCAGATATTCCTGTTAATCTTTAAAAAGATCTTCTTTACAGCTTTTTATATATGCTTCATAATTTAAAATTTAGTGAACTTTCTATTCTGGGTCATATGTCATTCTCTTGAGTATTTTTTTTTCTTTCTTTATCAATCATGCATGAGAAGATACATTAGTAAATAAAATCCAAAGAATCTTATTTCAAAGAAATTAAAATGATTCCTGAAATAAAAAAAGAATATCGAATTTTTAGTCATGGCTAGCTATAATAAAATATTTTTTCTCTCATTACAGAGTACATCTAGCACAAGTAGCTCAACAAGTAGATAACCCAAACAACTACAGCCATGGTCCATGATAATCCCAAAGATATTGTCATATCAGGGCTTGCCTGTCGTCTGCCAGAGTCTGATAATGCTGAAGAATTTTGGTCCCACTTGATGAATAAAGAAGATATGGTCACAGAAGATGGTCGACGATGGAAACCTGGACTCCATGGCTTACCAAGACGACACGGAAAACTGAAGGACTTGAAACATTTTGATGCTACTTTCTTTGGTGTGCATGCAAAACAAGCCCATAAAATGGACCCACAACTGCGTATTCTACTGGAATTAACCTATGAATCCCTCATTGATGCTGGTGTTGACCCACAAACTGTGCGTAACTCAAGGACTGGTGTCTTCATTGGGACAAGTGCATCTGAAGCTGCTGAAGCATTCAGCTCCAACACTGAAGAAATTGTTGGTTATGGCATGACTGGTTGCTGTCGTGCCATGTTTGCCAATCGGGTATCATTTGCCTTTGATTTTAAGGGACCTAGTTTTGCCATTGATACCGCTTGTTCATCATCCCTATTGGCCTTGGACTGTGCTGCTCAAGCAATTAAGTCTGGTGCTTGTGATGCTGCCATAGTTGGAGGTGTTAGCCTGACTCTGAAGCCCAACACCTCACTAGACTTCCTCAAACTGAACATGCTGTCACCTGATGGTGCGTGCAAGTCTTTTGATGAGAGTGGTAATGGTTACTGTAGATCTGAAGGTGCTGTAGCAATATACCTGGTAAAGAGGCCAGTTGCCAAGAGAATCTATGCTCATGTGGTCAATTCTAAGAATAATTCTGATGGATACAAGAATCAAGGTACGTTGGTATTAGATTTTAGTTTGTCATCCTTTTTCAGTTACAAATATTGAACATAATTCTTTATTTCATTTTTTTTTTCTCTCTCAGTTCTTTCCCTTCTTCTGTCTTTCTTTCCTTCTTTATTGCATTTCTTTAATTTTTTTTACTTTGGCATTTTCGACCTTGGCAAACAATGTTGGCGAACCATTATTTTACACTCATAAAATCGCAAGGTTTGCATATCTTTGACCCTGTATCAAATATCGGTCACACAAAAAGTTTTATATACCGTGCGTGCAGTGCTGTTCTCGAGTACTCTAACTAAAATGCATTCTTTCGGCCTTTTTTCCTTTTTCTCGCGTATCAGTGATTCATTTCGTGGTTGTGTAACGAAATTTCCTTGAGAAAGCTTAACGATCTTCGTACGTGTACAAATTTCAGTCTATTTCTGGAGTGTTTAGTATATTCACTGGAAACCAGCGGGATATTCCTATACTTTTTGTGACGTACGTGCGTCATTATCTTCAGTATCACGTTAACAACAAAGACGATTCCTTTCACTTATCACCCGGGATTTTTATCGTTGTTTCCCCAAACTGCTGTCACCAGGGTTACGGGACGATTTCTTGAGTGGGATAGCGCATGATGACGTACTTCCGATACATGTTTCATCCAACCAAGAAACTCGTGATTTTTCAGGATGCTGTGGAAAATCCTTTGAGAATGAAAAGAATAGAAAAATTGCGCTTTAGGACGTTCATTCAAGTTTCTTTTAACTCAGACGAATGATACATTATTTTAGCGTTCTCTGCCGGTGTAATGGCGCTTCTGATGTTTAGCAGTGCAAGCGCGTTCTGCCTAGGGGGGTTTTTGGCTTTAGGCCATTTAATAGACTTGCAAGAGGATTCAATTGTCGCATTATTTCTTTGGCCTAAACCCAAAATACCCGAGATGTTTTGAATTTCGTCAAGTCACAGAAAAAATTAAGAGCTGTAATTGACTAAATGAAATTCATTACGCAGTCGCGAGGGATCTACAGGAGACCGACGTCTCCTTCGAGGAGGCAGTGATGGCAGCACAAGGCAGAAAACGTGGACGTGAAAATGCTAAAAATTGCGTCCTGTGGAGGACGTCAACCTTGTTGAGGACTTGAGACGTTGCAAAAGATGATTATTGATCTATATAGTATTTGACCTTAAAATCAACATTTTAATACGCCATTGCAGGTGTTACCTACCCAAGTGGCGCCATCCAGAAGGAGCTCCTACAACAGGTCTACTCAGAAGCGAAGATCAACCCCGCAGATGTGTCATACGTCGAGGCGCACGGCACAGGAACAAAGGCTGGAGATCCCGAAGAAGCCAATGCCATCACAGACGTCTTTTGTCAAGGCCGTTCTGCGGACTCTCCTCTGTTGATAGGATCAGTGAAGTCCAACATGGGTCATCCTGAACCTGCTTCTGGCCTGGCTGGGGTCACGAAGGTTCTTCTTGCTATGCAGAACGGTGTTTTACCTCCTAATCTGCATTACAAGAAACCAAATCCTGATATCCCTGCCTTGGTTGATGGAAGACTCAAGGTACGAATTCACATCTATTCTCAAGAGAACGTCTTGTTAACAGAGGGATTTTGCGGCAGGCATGTTCTGGGGCAAAACGATAACATGTTTTTCTTTTGGGAAATGAAATGTCTCGTGCATTTTTCTAGTCAACGACAGTTTGGTAGCGCGCAATATTCCACAAAAAAGAAAAAAATATTCTTGTAGTGGGAAAATGCGTTATTACAACGTTAAAGTTAAAGTATAAAGTTCTTACAGTCACCAGTTTGCGTCTTATCTAAGATATGAAAACATGAATACCAGTCCACTTTGATTGTCACGCATTATCTTGTCACTTCTGTTGTCGGTTGTAACGTCTAACCTAAGATATGGAAATATGTGAATACCAGTCACGCTTTGTTGTCACGCATTCCGCAGGCCGGAAACATTCTTATTTGTTTGCATTTATTTGTTTGTTACACAGGTTGTCACGGAGCCAACTGAATGGAAGGGAGGCCTTGTTGGAATCAACTCCTTTGGTTTTGGAGGTTCCAACGTCCACGTGATACTCAGATCTCCTAATATCCCACAAAACAAGCCGCTCAACAAGGACCACCAAGTCTGTGTTCCAATTTCTGGCCGCAACGAAGAAGCTGTCAATAAATTCATTGAATTAGCCAATAAGAACCAGGATAACGAAGGGTTATTGTCTCTCCTTGGAGACATTTCTGCTACCTCTACAAACACATTCCAATACCGTGGGTACACGATCGTTGGTTGTGAAGGCAAGGTCCAGGAAGTGGCTAAAGTAAAGAACGGTGGACGACCCATTTGGTTCGTGTGCTCGGGGATGGGAACACAGTGGAATGGAATGGGACAAAAAATGATGAAGATACCTTTGTTCAAGCAGTCAGTCTGTAATTCGTCTAAGTATCTTAAAGAGTACGGGTTTGATCTGGAGAAGATGATTCTGGATACCAACGAGGATACTTACAAGAACACCATCAATTCATTTGTTGGTCTTGCTGCGATTCAAATAGCGTTGATCGACTGCTTGAAGGCTTTAGGTAAGAAGCAACTGGTATTTCATCATATGCAGTAAGTTACCTCATAATGGAATCAGCTATTTCTATAAAGAAGTTGCCCTAGGTTGAGGCACAAATAGAGAAGGTGCTCACAACTGAACAGCGCCAAAAAGGGTTCCTTACCTAATAGAAAGACTGCGATTGTTGTTTCCATGTTGAGGCACAAATAAAGAAAGTGCTTATTGAGCCTGGACATCAAATGGGACTGGGATTATTGACCAAGTTATGAAAAGAGTCATTGATATTAAACAACTTGTTTTTGTTGTCCATCAGGTCTTGAGCCAGACGGTATCATTGGCCACAGTGTGGGAGAACTTGGCTGTGCTTACGCTGATGGCAGTTTTTCTGCAGAAGAAGTTCTAAAAGCAGCGTACTGGCGAGGTAAATATATATAATATCCGACCTTAAGTTTTGCCAGCACGCTATTTTTGGTTATTCATTCAAGATCAGAAAATATAACAACGTTCCATCCCACACATGTACTCTATAAAACTAGTACCAATCACGATAGGCAGATGGAATCATTGATTTACTGTTCTTTGCAACCCAGGTCGATGCGTATCTGAAGCCAACCTTCCACCAGGTGCTATGGCTGCCGTAGGTCTCACGTGGGAGGAGGTGAAGCATAGATGTCCCCCAGGGGTGGTCCCTGCGTGCCACAACGCTGAAGAGACAGTTACCATCTCAGGTGAAGCCAACATCATGGCCAAGTTCGTGCAGGAACTGAAAGACGAGGGAATCTTTGCCAAAGAAGTCAACACGTCTGGCGTTGCCTTCCATTCTCACTACATGGCTGCTATTGCACCTGTATTGAAGTCTTGCCTTCAAAAATTCATTGTCCCGAAGAAGAGGTCTTCAAGATGGCTTAGCACATCTATACCAGAAGAAAAATGGAGCAGCGAGCTTGCGCAGTATTCCTCCGCTGATTATCACGTGAATAATCTTGTCAGCCCTGTTCTGTTTCAAGAAGCTCTGAAGAAAATCCCAGATAACGCTATTGTGATAGAAATAGCACCTCACTCCCTGTTGCAAGCCATACTGAAAAGATCTCTTAGCAACGATGCCTTGAGTATTCCACTGATGAAGCGAAACCACAAAGACAACGTCGAGTTCTTTCTTTCCAACCTTGGGAAGATATACATGCAGGGCATAAATATCAACCCGTCTACTTTGACCTGTGAAAGGCACCAACCGGTCCCTCTTTCCACGTCCTCTATCGCACCCTACATGGGATGGGACCATTCTCAAGAATGGGACGTTCCATCATCAGAGCAATTCATCTCGAGTAGTGGAAGCGGAGGTACAAACTCCAGTCAGTTTGTCATCGATTTGTCTCCCTCCTCGAGGGACAACTACTTGGAAGGACATCGCATAGATGGTAGAATCCTATTCCCTGCTACAGGTTATCTGGTCCTAGCATGGAGAGCACTTGCCAAGAGCGTTGGTCTCCTTCCAGAGCACATGCCTGTTGCATTCGAAGATGTCCACATCCATCGTGCCACGATCCTGCCTAAAACAGGCACTGTCACGCTCACTGTCCATCTGATGCCTGCCTCTAACAAGTTCGACGTCTCTGAAGGAGACAACCTGTCTGTCACTGGAAAGATTTACATCCCTGACCTACCAGTGCTAAGTAAGAACTTCAAGGAAGCGCCCCACTTGAATGAGGAAGTCCACCTGACTTCAGAGTGTATATATAAAGAATTAAGACTGCGTGGATATGATTATGGCCCGACTTTCCAGGGAATTAAGGGAGCCAACAGCACAGGTAAGAAATTTCAATGTAATGCCTTTGTAATGTAATGCCAATGTAATGGAATGCCTTTTGTCACATGAAAAAGAACGTCAATAACATTCCTCAACATTATCTTGAAGTTAATAGTTTTCATGCATTCCAGGAACGAAAGGAGAGCTTCTTTGGAATGGTCACTGGATATCATTCCTGGACACCATGCTTCAAGTGTCTGTCCTGAGGTTACCTGGTCGTGGTCTTAGATTGCCAACGCGTATTCGATCTCTGAGGATTGACCCATCCATACACTTGGACATGATCACAAGTGGCTCTTGCGAGGTCAAAGTTGATCCAAGGATGGACATGGTAGTGGCAGGAGGAGTAGAAATGACAGGTAAGCTGAGATTTATTAATGGTTCATTAGAAAAGTTATAAAGCAAAATATGAATCCACATTGACTCATCGAATATAGAATAAGAAAGTATAACCATAAATTGGCCTGATATTTAGCAGTTGTGTGTGAACAAGAGACCATGAAGGACAGTCCCTCATGGTCTCTTGGTGTGAATTAATCTTCTAAAGTAGTGTGCTGTCTCTGATACAAAATTATTATTTTTTATTCAAGGTCTTCACGCTTCTGTTGCTCCAAAACGACAAGATGGACAAACAGCAGTTCTCGAAGAGTTCACCTTCGTCCCATACATAGACGAACCGTCCACTGCAACCACTCCAGACCAAGACATTGAATTTCACGATGTCTTGGGCAATGGACCGATGCTCAAGGTGATGCTGGACATCGTTATCGAAAACACCAAAACAACGAACCTAAGCATATGCGAACTCGGAGCAGTGGAAAATCAAGTATATTCCCATGTGGTACCACTGATTAATCTTCATCCGTTGATGCATCTGAACTACACAGCGACAGATAAGACCCAAGATCTTCTGTCAAAGATTGAGGAATCTGCAACTGAGAAAGGCGTTGAGGTTTGTGTTTGGAACACCGCGAACAAGCCACCAGGAAGCATGGGAAAAGTTGATCTGGTCATATCTTCAAATTTCTCTCAAAATGCTGAAAGTATGTCGCAAGTTGTAGATAATACAAAGTCGATGTTGAGTCCTCAAGGGTTTCTTCTTGTACATGAATCATCACCTGAAGCAAGGAATAAACTGCAAAGCTTGATGGAAGAAGCAGGCTTTGGAATTGCTGCGATGAAACAAACCTTTGGTGATTCCAGCCTTACTTTGTATCGACTCCTCCGAGAAACCATTGATAAGGAGCCAGTCGTGATTGATATCGACGATTCATTTGCCTGGGTGCCTGATCTCCACAGCAAATTCAACACGGGTGATGGTTCTACAATCTGGCTACGAGTTCGTAGTCCTTCGCATTCTGGAATCGTCGGGATGACAAACTGTCTTCGTCAGGAGCCCTGTGGAGAAAGAATTCGCTGTCTGTTTGGCGGTTCAAATAGTGGAGAGGACCTAATGAAGAGCTTTGAGGAACTCCGTAAGCTAGATTTAGTAATGAATGTATATAATCAAGGAAGACTTGGAAGTTACCGCCACTTGCCGATGGGAGGTGAAGGAACGAGGAGTGAAGAAACTGAGCATGCGTATGTCAATGTCTTGACTCGTGGTGACTTGTCATCTCTTCGCTGGATTGCATCGCACCTGAAATACGCACCCAGCAAGAAAGGAGACACAGAACTCTGCTCCGTCAACTATGCCTCGTTGAACTTCCGTGACATCATGTTGGCAACTGGAAAGCTTCCTCCTGATGCGCTCCCAGGGGACCTTGCCCAACAAGACTGCATTCTGGGCATGGAGTTCTCTGGAAGGAACCACAGTGGCAAACGCATTATGGGGCTGCTTCCAGCACAAGCTCTTGCAACAACTGTCTTAGCAGATCAAAGATTCACCTGGGAGGTACCTGAAAAATGGAGCCTGTTAGACGCAGCCACAGTGCCTGTGGTGTACTCCACCGCTTACTACGCATTGATTGTCCGTGGGAACCTTCGTCCAGGCCAGTCAGTACTGATTCATTCTGGTTCTGGAGGAGTTGGTCAGGCTGCGATCTCCATATGTCTGAGCATGGGATGCCAAGTCTACACTACTCTAGGCAGCAAAGAAAAGAGAGAATATTTGTTGGCTACGTTCCCGAATCTTAAGGATGAAAATATTGGAAATTCTCGGGACTTGTCCTTTGAACCGATGGTAAGTGTTGCCTTTGAAAACTCATCGAATCAGTTACCAATACCGGTCGGTTATTAGTCGATAAGCTAGTTTGAGTTGGAGGACAAAACAAAACAATTTCAATCTCCAGAGAATTAGAAACCTATTGTTTTGTCTTCCAAATTGAGCTGCATTCCGACGTGCTGCAAGGGGTCTTAGTATTAATTCACTTATTCATCTTCTGTAGGTAATGCATGGAACAAACGGTCGTGGTGTTGACCTGGTCCTCAACTCCCTCGCCGAGGAAAAACTCCAGGCAAGTCTCCGTTGCCTGGCCCGTCATGGTCGCTTCCTGGAAATTGGCAAGTACGACCTGTCGAACAACACCCCTCTTGGTATGGCTCTCTTCCTCAAGAACGTGTCCTTCCATGGGATTCTCCTGGATGCCATTTTTGAAGAGGATAATCCAGAATGGAAAGAGGTGTCAGATCTTGTTACTGCCGGGATTGCATCAGGTATTTTTTTCGAGTAGTGATTCTTTTTTCATGAAAAAAGACCTGAAAAATTACTTTTTTAATCCAAATCTCATCTTAATTTTTTTTTTGCGTCTTTTCCCTTTACTGATCGACTCTGTTTCTTTCTTTATTCTTTTGTTCCTTCTTTTCATTCTTCAATTTTTTCTCTCTTCGACCTTTTTATTTTCCATTCTTTGTTTTTCCCATTCTTTCTTCTTTGATTCATTTTTCTCTTTCTTTGTTTTGGTTGGTTTCTTTTGTCTTTTTGTAATTGTGTCAAATTCTATCTTTTCCTTAGGAGCGGTTCGTCCACTCAAAACGTCTCTTTTCGATCGCGACGAAATCGAACAAGCATTCCGCTTCATGGCTCAAGGCAAACACATCGGAAAAGTCGTCATTCAAGTAAAACCTGAACACGAATCTAGCTCTGTAGTCAAGCTGATTGCGCATGCTCGAAGCATGTGTGATCCTAAGAAAAGCTACGTCATCACTGGTGGACTGGGAGGCTTTGGTTTAGAGCTCGCTCATTGGTTAGTCGAGAGAGGCGCGCGAAACTTGATTCTTACTAGCAGAAGAGGTGAGTTTTCGACTACGTTTTTATGATAAATTGAGAACACGTAGAAAATATACATTCCTAAACAGAGTGAAGCCACAGAATCCGTGAAATAAAAAGTACTTGTTATTGTTTGATAGTCAAATAGACACAAAAGAAAACAATGGAATTAGGGCCTACTAAAGTGTATTAGTCTAATATCTATTTCACGGGTTTAGTGACTTCACTCTAAAGCGTCCTGTTTTCCCATTAGGTATCCGCACTGGTTATCAAGCTCGCCGTGTTAACGAATGGAAAGGAAAAGGTGTCCGAGTACAAATATCAACCAACGATGTTGGAACAAAGGAAGGTGCTCAAGCCATCATTAAAGAAGCACAAGTCCTCGGCCCACTGGGAGGAATATTCCATCTTGCAGTTGTACTTCGTGACGGCTTATTTGAGAACCAAACTCCAGCATTATTCCAGGAAGTTTCCAAACCCAAGTACAATGGTACCATCTTCCTGGACAACCTTACCCGCCAGGAAGACATAATCAAAGACTTGCACTGGTTTGTCGTGTTCTCTTCAGTTTCGAGCGGTCGGGGAAACGCTGGTCAAGCCAACTATGGTTTTGCTAACTCTGGTATGGAGCGCATCTGTGAAAAACGTGCTCAAGATGGTCTTCCTGGACTGGCGATTCAGTGGGGTGCGATTGGAGACGTGGGTCTTGTTCAGGTGCGTTAAAAGTTGATGTTACTCACTCATTTTAACTTGCATCTATTTTCGTAAATTACGAGTTTTCGAAAATTTTGCGCGAATTTTTGGTACTTAGTGGAAATAGGTACAAACTCAGACCAACAGTTAAAACACTAAGTAGACATCCCTGGAATTCTAAAATCCCTTTAAAACAGTGAAAATTAACTTTGATTAGAAATGGTGACATGTGACAGTCGCAAAGGCCCTCTGTTTAATGTCTCTGAAAGAGACGGGACCGCCATTTTACGTGGTCATCCGAGCCACGGCGGCGAAGGTATAACCATTTGCAGATATTTTAGAGCAAAGGCAGCACCTACTCAGATATTTGAAGACCCTGAGTGTAGGTCCGGCTAATCGGGAGGCAGTTTCTGGCAAGATATAAGCAGTCTTGAGTCTGTATTGATTTATTAATTGTCTTTTCGTTTTAGGAGACAATGGGTGGCACAAACGAAACAGTCATTGGCGGAACACTACCTCAGCGCATGAGCAACTGCCTGTCAGTGCTGGACCGGTTCTTATCGCAGGCTCACCCAGTGATGTCCAGCTTTGTCCTGGCTATCAAGCAGACGTCCAAAGGAAGCAAGAGCTCTGGTGGTGATCTTGTTAGTGCTATAGCAAGGATCATGGGAGTTAATGATGTTGAGACGATCAACCCTGATACAACATTGGGTGATCTTGGTAAGTTGATTGGTTAGTCAGTTGTATTGTTTGTGTCATGGTTCTCGTTTCTTACTTTTGAAAAATGCTTGCACTAGTATTTGCGCTAAATTGCGTATCTCAGCCTTCTGTGTGCGCATAGGTGAAGCTGAGGTTTCACAAGAGCGAGTAGGTACAAAACAAGCAGTTTTTGGAATTTTTAAGCTTCCATCATCAATAACCAGATTACAACTGATGCTGTCATGACTAATATCTCCATAGCAAAAGGCAGTTCTCTTTGCTCACGAATTCTGTCTCAAAACTAATTGTTTATCTGCCACATCAATACATGCACGCGCTATTTTATTATGTAAGTCTAAACCACTGTAGTAAGTTTTCTTTTTTCCTCTCTTTCAGGACTTGACTCATTGATGGGCGTAGAAGTACGTCAGACTCTTGAACGAGACTACGATATTCAACTAACCATGAAAGAAGTGCGCTTACTCACCGTTAATTCCCTGCGTGACCTTGCTAAAGGAGGCAGCTCCAAGACAGAGAACGAACCCCAAGAGGAACTCAAGCAAAGCAATGAGAAAACCAGCAATGTCATTGGTAGCCAAGTGATACCACACTTCACTGACAAAACTGTGCTTAAGCTGAATGACATTAACAATGGCCAGAAGCCTTTGTTCGTGATGCACAATATTAATGGATCCGTAGAACCTCTAAGAACATTGGCAGCCGCATTGACCTGCCCTGTGTTTGGCCTGCAGTACTCAATACACGCACCCAACAATTCAATTCAAGATTTATCTGCATTCTACATCAACAAGATCAGAGAGGTTGTACCACGTGGTCCCTACCGCCTATCAGGGTATTCCTTTGGCGCATGCGTAGCACTGGAGATGTCCATACAGCTAGAGAAGACGAAAGAGGTCGAGAGTCTTGTCCTGATGGATGGTTCACAGGATTATGTAGCTGCTCACACTATGTGGCATCGCAAACGATTGACGGTTGAAGAGGATTCATGGAAGCCAGAAGCTGTTGCCGAAGCGTTGTGTATCTTGGCAGGACACTACGCGCAAGTCGATAAGATTAAACTCATGGAAGCTATCCATTCGTTAGCAACAGTGCAAGAACAACTGGAAGTCACTGTGGATGCCATCGCGAAGGTAAACAAGTCTATCAACAAACAAGACCTATTGGTGTACTTGACCTTCTTCTTGAACTTACTGCGCATGGGCGAACAGTACAAACCGACTGCAAAGTATTATGGGAATGTTAATCTTATTCGCGCCAAAACCACAGATGAAATGGGCAAATCACTAGGAGAGGACTTTGGTGTTGGTAAAATCTGTGAAGGAAATGTGTCGATCACGTGGGTTGAGGGTGATCACGTGTCATTCTTACAGAGTAACAGTGCTGTTGAAGTTGCTAACATGGTCATGGCTGCTCAGGGATAGAAATAAAATGGAAAGCAGTCACGTGGTAGTCATGTGAAGAACCACGTCACACGAACGTTTTGACAGACAACCAATGAAACAACAACCAATGATTTACATAATGGACAAATACACAGATCAAAATTATTTTTGTAAATATTGTACATAGATAAAAAAGCCGCTTTATACAAGGGAATACAGGCTTTTGATACTGCTATGGGATAAGAAAACAAGCAATATAGCAAAAGAAAGCAAAGAAAAATATTTAAGCCCAAAACTAAAAAAATTTGGGTCAATCCAAATCAACCACAGGAAACCCAAAATATGTAAAAGTTTGAAAGTGATCAAACTGAGTTGGGAGTCCTGTATTATACGGTAACTTGCATACGTACTAAAGAATTTTTCAAATTAATGAAACCCCAAATTACAGTTATTATAGTTAGTACAAGTTATTGCAAGCTAGTCTTCAACAAAAAGAATAAGTCATATAAAATAATTGTTGATGTAAATAAAACTTGATTTATACCGAAATCTGCGTATTTTTTCTGAATCTCATATTAGGAGTGATGTTGGGACATATAACCCTTGGTTAGGGACCGGTCATTAATTATGTGTCAAGACTTTAATCAGCCAGTAGCACATTCACAAATCATTTCTTGAATCAATAAACTTTACCGAAACCACAAAAACCTTTTGTTAAATTTTATTCTTCGGATTGGGATACATGATAAAGTGATTTCTTCTGTCCCGTTAGAAATATCATAGGGTTTATAAAGCTTGGAAAAGATCGAAATATTTAGAAGCAATTTTTACTGGTGAAATAATTTTATGACTTCGTATGCAAATTGCCCATATAAGACCACATGACATCCCCTTGATAAATGTTTTTTCATTAAAATATTTACACATGAAAGAATCAACTCACAAGAGTGGCATCACATGGCCTGAAATGGGCACAACGAGCTTAAAGAGGTCTATTGTTCAATATCGCTGGTTTCAATCGGCTGATAAGGGTCTCTGAATTTCATTATCTGCTCCAAATGCTGCTCAAACAATGTGCTGTCAACCAGGCTATTGAAAATTTATGATTGAGCTGATTCAGTATCTGCACGAGACAGGAAAAACGTCAAGTTAAACCCAGAAATTGTTTGTTCATTGTCAGAGGATAAACAAATTGCAAGAAGAACAAGAAGCGCGAGTCCGTCACGCGGTGCACGTCACGCCAGGCAAGTCTCACCACATTATACTAGACCATGAAGTATCCATGGTAACGTGGCTGATTCACGTAAGAGCATCATGCGTGAAAACAGCTGGGAATCACGAGGTTTTCACATGTTTCTAGGACCTTACATAAGCTCTCTCACCTCTCTTCGAGCATCACTTTAATAGGAGTCCTCAAAGTCTAACTGAATCGTTGACAGTAAATATGGGAACTCTACTACTCGCTTGTCTGTTGGTAGCTGTTCCTACCATCACTCTGGGTTCTCCTGTGACTGCTTCTAAAGTAGGAATTACTCTGTACTACGAGAGCATGTGTGGCGGATGCAGACAATTCATCAGAGACCAATTCTACCCTACTTATCAAAAGGTCGGTGGAATCATGGATGTTACTTTAGTTCCATACGGCAATGCTCAAGAAACTCGCTACGGAAACCAATGGAAGTTCAACTGTCAGCACGGACCTGAAGAATGTGTTGGAAACCTCATCGAGACCTGCGCTATATCGATCCTTAAGAATACCTCGGTGTATTTTCCGTTTATTCATTGCCTGGAGTTAAGCATTGGTTATAGCCCATTACCAGAAGCAAAGCAATGTGCAAGCAGTCTGGGGATCGATTTTGATCCAATCAACAAGTGTCAGAGTGGACCAGAAGGGAACGCACTCGAACACGCCATGGCACAGAAGACTGACTCACTGTATCCAAGACACCAGTATGTACCCTGGATCACACTGAATGGAAAGCATACAGATGAAATACAGAACGAAGGCACCTCTAATCTACTAAAGCTGGTCTGTGATACCTATATGGGCCCTAAACCTCAAGCCTGTCAGCAAATTGGTATGAAATGTTACAAGAATGCGTGACTGAGCGTGACTGTTACGAAACATTATGATGTTAAATTCTTCGTGACTTTGTAACTGATCCATTTGTATTAATCCACCCATGCATTTTTCATTGCTTTCATTTTTTCATTTTGTATTTACATGTAGTAAGGCTATGCTAAAAAATAAATGTAGACTTTCTGAATAAAGTTGAATAAGAGATCATGAACTCGATCTTGAGTTGAATGATTTCAAAGAAAATTTTGAACGTACTTTAGTTTATTCTTACCGGCCCACCCATCCATTTATAGACCCCTTTCACGTGACGTCAAAGCAGCTCAATTGGGAGGCCGACAAAACAAAATAATGTCAATCTCCTGAGAATTGGAACCTATTATTTTGTCCTCCAAATTGAGCAGCATTCCGACGTGCTGCAAGGGATCTATATTAATCCACCCATGCATTTTTCATAGCTCCATCTTTATATTCATTCATCCATCCCCCACCCATTCACCCATCCATCTATTTATCCCTCCCTCCGATCCCTCCATCGTTCGTTCACAAATACTATTCAAAGATCCAGCTAGTGCATTATGGAGATTGAAAGACAATGGATGTATCGTTCTCAACAGGTCACAAACCAATATTTTCCTCCATGAGCTTTATTAAGTTATTGTATGATAACGACAAATCTTTCAAGCGAACTCCGCTGAGTCGGCACCCTAACATCTGACGACAATTCTAGGCTATTATATCTTTCTCAGCAATAGGCCTCAAGTACCCTAACCTATATTGTCTTGATTCTTTGCATTTTAATCACCGATTCATGTGCAACGTTCCTTAAAACGAATTTCACAATTTTTTTGCAATTGTGGCAGAAAGTGTTTTGCATACTCCACGTGCATGTGAAGTTACACTACGCTCAACATATAGCCTAGTACCGCTACCAACGGCACCCCCCCATCTCCTGAACCACCACCAACAACAACAACAACAACAGCAACAATTACAGCAACAACAACCACAGCAACAACAACTACAGCAACAACAACAGCAACAGTACCACTACCAACGGCACTCCCATCTCCTGAACCACCACCACCACCACCAACAACTACAACAGCAGCAACAGTACCAACGGCACCCCCATCTCCTGAACCAACAGCAACAGCGGATACATGCAGTGAGGTCGAAATAGAATCATTCTTCAGAATTTTATTTTCAAATCAGTGGCACTTCAGTTGCATCCCTAAAGCATTCTGGATGACTTAATCAATCATGCAGTATTATCGTACGTAGTTTTAAAAAACGTCTTGAATGAGTGAAAGGGTTAGTACTTGTAACATCTTCCAGCATACAGCTTTTGACAAGCAGGGGGTTTGGTTCCAGTATAATACTCGCACAATAGCTTCAACAGATTATCCTGAGCTTTATCTTGTATCTTTTCGGTGTGTTTCCCATTCAAGACTATCCAAGGAACATACTGATGTTTGGGTACAAGAGCTTCAGTCTTGAGTGCCATCTCATGCTCCAGTCGGTTGCCAAGGGGCCCACTCTGACAAGCATCGATTTGAGAATAATCAATACCAAGATCTTTAGCACACTGCATTGCCACAGTGTGAGGGTCCTTGTCACCTATGTTCTTTTCGAGACAATACACAAACGGGAAATAAACAGTGATATTCTTCAGCAAAGAGATTGCACATGTTTCAATGATGTTCCCAATGCATTCCTCCTTGCCGTGTTGACAGTCAAACTTCCACTCTCCGCCTTCGTGAGATTCATAGGCATTCCCAAACGGGACAAGCGTTAGGTTGAAGATTTCAGGGACTTTCTTGTACGTCGGGTAAAGTTGATTCAAGATAAAATCCTGACAGTCGGGGCAGAGGCTTTCGTAATACAACGCTAGTTCTACC
This sequence comes from Anthopleura xanthogrammica, assembly GCA_964019055.1. Classification (NCBI taxonomy): domain Eukaryota; kingdom Metazoa; phylum Cnidaria; class Anthozoa; order Actiniaria; family Actiniidae; genus Anthopleura; species Anthopleura xanthogrammica. The sequence continues at coordinate 6,938,814 of OZ025221.1, read as the reverse complement.
TTAGGAGCATTAACCTCGTGTATCTCGGCTAAAATAAACTCAGGTTTGAGTGAAAAAACACAGATCAAGAAGACTACAAGAGTACTAAAAGCCATGTTTGCCTCACGAAGAGTGTTAGAGAATGAAATACGACCCTAACAGAAATATCAGTTACGCTGTTGGTTGTGTTCAAATCCAACTCCAAGGTCTTGCGTGTCAGAGCATATACTTTGAATAGGATCACAACTGAAGGAGGTACATGATTGAAGTCATCAAGCTGTTGAAAGTGATCGGCTTGCACGGGTCCGGGGGAGCAAAATTCCCCTTTTGACTACTTTGCAGATGATGGCTTTTCGTTTACAAGTCAAAACTTTCTGACCTGATAACCCTTCGGTTGGAGCACCATAGAGATATACAGGCTACACAGAGAGTGGTGGACTTTGCGAAGGTCTAGTAGCATCCTTCCGGAAAAAGAAAACTTGCGAATGCTTAATTCTAAATTCATTTGTACGTGTTGACGTGATCTCACTGCCAGGGTCCACAAGCCCGGACACGAAATCCTATCGCGGTTTATGTAAATTACTTTAAAAAAATTCCATATCGAGAAAGAAAAAAAACAAAGGGAAATTCAGAAGCAAAGAAACAGTTTACCGCCAACGGGTCGCACGTAATGTCGATATTATTACCGTGACGCCTATAAACAAGTAACTTTCATTACACCATGCAGTACAAAAATCAGCATATGCTGGTCTAAGCTTATTCCACTTTGTGACCCGACTCAGACTATTCAAGAGTTTGAACGGCTTAAAATGAAAACCTTATTAACAAGCTAACAACAGTGGTTGAAAGTTTAAAAAATAAAGATTTTGTAAAAATGCAATGGCTGGAAAAAAGGAGCCTCCTGCGCAGCCGCTGTGAGGCGCTTCCGGTTCCCGTCGTAAGTAAGAGGTGATTAAAATTAATAATAAAATCTGAAGGAAAGCCAACAGAAAAAGATATAGTTTAAAGGAAGTTTTAAAATGTCAACACTCATAAGTAACCTTTCAGCTTTTTATTCTATTTATGAAGAATAATTCTTTTGATCTGACTCTTGGACATTTTACAAACCCACTTACACTATGAATACTCTATGTTTGGGGTTGGGGTGGGGTGGGGTTAAGAAGGAATCGAGTAGTATATGTCTGTTTTGGTAAACTGTTGGATACACAATCATGTTGTCACTCAAATACCCATTTAAAACATTTTAAAATCTTGATCGGCATGAGAAGAAAATTGTAAGCGCAAAAATTTAATTAAAACGAATCCTAGACCCCTTGCAGCACGTCAGAATGCAGCTCAATTTGAAGGACAAAACAATAGGTTCCAATTCTCAGGAGATTGAAATTCTTTTGTGTTGCCCTCCAATTAGGATGGTTTAACATCACGTGCCAGGGGTCTATAGTAAGGTAAAGATTTATATTTGAAAGGTGAGAGAAAAAATACAGCCCTGTTATAATATTTGTAACGGATTAACCTGTAGGGACCTTGGATCTGTTGAATATCTCAGTGTTGTTCTAGTGGTATTCACATGAATGTCTGTAGATTTGATTAACACTTTAAACGTCCTCTTGATCTGAAAATAAATAAAATAAATACGACTTAGGGGAAATTGAAAAAATATGGCAATGATATCCATTCAACCAATCCCATCCAGGTACAGGAGGTGAACAAAAGCTAGGTCTCAGTCATTCTCAGATTGAAATTAGGCAATAGACCCCTTGCAGCACGTCGGAATGCAGCTCAATTCGGAGGAAAAAAAAAATAGGTTCCAATTCTCGGGAGATTGAAATTCTTTTTTCCCCTTCAAAATTGAGCTGCTTCGAAAACAGAAAGCAGAATTTTAGCCATCATTATACTTAGGATTGCCAGTTCTTTACGTCATGCCCACCTTTTTCATCGTCACCATCATCAGCATCTTCTTCATCATCCCCTTCTTCATCACTTGATTCAAATGTAGAATTTGGAATGTCATAGATACGGACCACACCCTATAACAAAGTTGAAACATTAAAAAAAAATTTTCAGTCTAGTATCCTAAAAATCGTTCTTTTTTTTAATTGGCTGTTGGAGAGGGCTGTATTTTTACCACTGCCATGTGTCCTGGGATAATGGACTGGTAATCAACAAAATAAATTGAAAAACAAGTGGAAAATTATGGGAAGGGGGGGGGGGGGTAGAACAAGGTATTTAGCATCCTAAAGTTGGTCTGCATATGGTAAAACTGTGCCCAAAAATGGACCTTGGTAAACATAGCTATTCCAAAAAAGGTTGGTGAAGGTTTTGTTACTTGTTACATGTTGCATGTTGCTTATCAAGCTTGAAATGTATTATATTCATATCTAAATAATGTCGGCACAGAAGAAAAATGCTGGAAAAACCTGCAGACGAATTTTGGGGAAATTCTCTATCGTTTTGACCTTTTGCTGCTTGCATTCACATCGCCTATAGTGCATTTTGGGCTTGGTATGCAACATGCAGCAAAACCTTTACCAACCTTTTTTGAAATAGCTGTATATTCAAGACCTCAGGCACAGTGTTTCCCTGTCCGAAGCGCATGTCAAAATGACTCTAGTCACCAAAGGAAATTATACATCCTGACTATACATTATCAGAAATACAGTGTATAATTTACCTTGTTAGGATCTTTTAGGATAATGTATTTGCCCTCAGGTAATTTCAGACAGATGTCTACAATACAGCGAAATATTCCCCAGGCATTGTCCATGTTCAGTGCAATCTGAGTGGCGAACTCTTTGGGACGAAACTGTTGGGTTCCAAGGACGACATGCTTGGAGGAGTCAAGGAAATTCACCCGAGAGACATACCTGAAATTGAAAAAATAGGAAAGACTTGTTACAAGAGAATGACAGTACGAAGTCATAAGCACTGATAAAGACATCAGAGACATAAAAGGATAAAAGGTTCAAGTTTTTTCTCCAGGTTCTCAGATCCAGTTTTGAATTTGCAATTAAAACTGTGAGTTACCCTACACTGACTTAAATCAGTCCAGAAGTTGTTTCAGGGTTTGATCTGTGAGTTGGCCATGCCCTAACTTATATCAGCCCAGAGGTTGTTTCAGGGTTCAATCTGTGAGTTTGCCATGCTCTAACTTATATCAGCCCAGAGGTTGTTTCAGGGTTCAATCTGTGAGTTTGCCATGCTCTAACTCATATCAGCCCAGAGGTTGTTTCAGGGTTCAATCTGTGAGTTTGCCATGCTCTAACTTATATCAGCCCAGAGGTTGTTTCAGGGTTCAATCTGTGAGTTTGCCATGCCCTGACTTAGATCAGCCCAGAGGTTGTTTCAGGGTTCTATCTGTGAGTTAGCCATGCCCTGACTTTGATCAGCCCAGAGGTTGTTTCAGGGTTTGATCTGTGAGTTTGCCATGCCCTGAATTAGATCAGTACATCCCAGAGGTTATTTTCTAAAGGCTTCAACATAATTAAAGGAGTAGCACAAACCCTTTTTATAGCAAAACAACCACTACTTACCCAATCTTAAGGTAATCTGAACCAGCAAGGAAAGAAGAGACGGTCCACTTAGCTAGTTTACAGCTGTTATTCTTGAGTTCTGTTGCCAAAACAGCACCACGCTGAGAGTCAAGTTTCTGACGCCAGTCTACACCTGTAATCTGGAAATATATGACCCCATTAAAACAATAGACATTTTTCAGCTTGGGGTTAATGTTTTCCTATTTCAGACCACTCGTATTCTCTTGAGAATAAGATTCTTTGTTTGAGTTGTATTCATATTCATGTGTCTTCTCATGTGCAACTGCTAAACAAAGAAATGATACTCTAGGGAATGACACATGGACCTAAATGGGAAAACACAGGTGTCGCGGAGCAGCCTAAAAAGTGGGGGGGGGGGGGGGGGGCTATATAAGAGACTAGTATGAGAAAAAGTGGGGGGGGGGGTAAGATTTGAAAATATAAGAGACTAGTATGGAAAAAGGGAAAAACTGGGGGAGCTATAACCCGCCCCCCCAGCCCCCCCCCCCCCCCAGTCTCAGCGGTCCCTGAAACATTACACCAAGACAAATTAGTTATGCTACTGTTTACTACAAGCCAAGCCACTAAGAAATGATCATATGAATTAAAATAATTTCATTAATTATAATGCTGAATATGAATAATTTATACTGTACCTTTGAGTCAAATTCATTCAAGGTCTTGATGTTTACCATCGCCTCTTCTCCTTTGGGTCCATGCATCACGGCATCATGTTCACATCTTACAATAACCGTGTTGCCATCTCCAAGATGCCACTTACGATACCTATACAACACACACAAAAAAATGAAACATGGATATTTTACAGTGCGACGCGCCTTACCGTAGCCACCCAACAAACTTTTGTACAAGTACGATAAATCACTTCTTGCAAAGAATTTCCACATGAAAAAGACTGCCTACAAAAGTATTAAGTGTTAGCAAGTCAAAAGAGCAAAACTGGTATTAGAGATTTTTAAGCATTTTCTTCAAGTTCTTGCTCCGAAGTTCAAATCTTTGCGGTAACAACAAAGCAAGTTCACATGCAAATTTACAGATTCTCGCTTTCTGATTGGCTAACTTGTAAAAAAGTTTGTTGGGTGGCCACGGTAAGGTGTGTCGCGCTGTAAGGCCGGTTTACACGGTACAACTTTTGCTTACAAATGTTGCATGCAATCTGCTCACACCACGCTTACAACACGAATTGCGTCGTGTAAATCAACCTACGACTGGTGTATGCAACAAGAAAAAAGTTGTAGGGTTGATTTACACGACACAATTCGTGTTGTAAGCGTGGCGTAAGCAGATTGCATGCGACAGTTGTAAGCAAAAGTTGTACCGTGTAAACTGGCCTTTAAACGTCACAATTACGCCTATTTGTGTGTTATAACCATTATCGTTGAAGTGTAACCTGCGAAGTTTGATGTCTCATTTGCAAACTAGCATTTTACCAGCTGCCAATCACGATACTATTTTTTATAAACGTGGTTTCCATATCAACTGAAAAGCAAGTATAACCTGTCTGCGAGACCGAAGCATCACCATACCTGTAAGCTACAGACGCAACTCTGTTTTTGTCCTCATCAGCGGCAAAAGGGTTGGGATGTTCATATTTCAACTGCTTTCCTTTCTTGAGAACTTGCTGAGAAAAGTTTTGGTTGATAAAAGTTGCTTCCAGGGACAAGTTTGTTGGAGTGTTGATTCCACTGTTTTCATCGATTTGGAGGTCATTAGCTGTCTCACAGACTGACAAGAGGTCTGAAATAGATGTCAACCACAAGAAATCATCGAAAAATGATCAAAAAATAAGATAGCACTTTTTGGGTTTGTGCTATTTTGATAAAACTTACCAAATTCAGAATCATCTCTTTTGTCAAAAAACAACTTTGATCCAACACGCTGTAATAAGAGAAAACAAATTTTAGTTTTTAAAAATCCATTAATTTTATTTTACTAAAAAGTCACCTTGTTGCTACAGGGTCTGGATTAAGCAATTCTTTTAACAAAACTGATCCAAGATTGAACCAAAAAGGAAACTCCATTATAACTTACCTGGATTACAATATCCCAGGAATAGTTGGAACGTGTGCAGGTCATCAGGGTAGCCATGATTGAGTCAGTGGCAAAGACATTTCCTTGTGACAGCAGCTGTTATAACAAAGAATTAAAGATTCATACATATCATTGGGCAATAACTTCAAAATAGGGCCATCTAGAGCTTTCCAGCCAATCACAATCCAAGCCTAAAAAATCTCAAGTTTACTAATAGAGCAGAGAGGAACAGGCATTCAAATAATCTCCCTTGCTAATTTTCATGACATTTTCTCCTTCTCACTAATTTTTTTGGTCATTTCTCCCTCCTCCTTTTCCTCTTTCGTGGCTCTCCCTTCTCCCTGTTCTAGTTTTTTTCATTGCTTTTCCCTCCTCTCTCTCCTCCCTGATCTGTTCCTTTACCCTCCTTATAACATTAGCCAATCCCATTTTACTGTTCTTATGGCGGGACTTAAAAATTACATATTTTAATTTTGTTTTGATATGTTGCTAATTTATTTTCAAAGTGCTAACACAGGAATAGTAGAATTTGATTGGCTAATGCAAACTTGAAAGCTAGGGTTTGATTGGCTAAACTTTGTCTCTGTTGTTTAACGTCATTACACTGGAACAATGATACATTTTAATAAGATAGTTACTGCAATTTTCATAATTACGTGGAACCTGAAGTTCAAATATCAATGTGCAAACGACATTTTGGCATCCAACAATCAGCGGCAGTGAAAAACCAAATTCCAATGAGCAACTCATGACTACAGAGTTTGCGTATTATTGAAAATTGCAGTAAAGATATTACATCAAAGATCAGCACATTAGAAACTTACTTTGCTGATAATAGGATCATCAGTTGTGGTGACTTTGTGGAAAATCCTGTCCACTCCAATAAGAGGTAATTCATTCTTGGTCGTCACACGATCCATAGATTTATCATAGTACTGTAAATTACCACAGGTATACCTATCAGAGAAAAAAGAAGTTTCTCAATTAGATCCATTATTTTACAGCATCATTGAATACATTGGCAATTGCATACTGAAAGGAACTTCATATTCATTTCTTAAGTACCTAAACAATGCCTGCACTATTCAGCGAAGATGGCTAGTAGTATGGCTCATTCATCTTGTGAGTTTTCAATTTAAAAAGTTCTCATTTTACTAAGTTATTTTACTTTGCTAATCACCAATTGCCTTTTTTAAATAGCTGTAAAAAGGCATGGAAAAAGTTCCCTTCAGCAGGGAAGTTCTAAGCTTGTGTCTACCACTGTGATAATGCTTGTTAGATTTGCCTATGATACTGCAGAGAGTAGAATATTGATTGTATTGGTGGTCTCACTACTTTATTGCTGTTGCATATAAGGCTGCATACCAAATTCAGTATTGATGGATTGCAATCATTCCCAAGAGAGTCAAATGACAAAGACATAGCGGCCATGTTAGTGGTATTAACAATGGGTGCTAATGAGAAATATTTTGTTAAAAACCACTAACATGGCTGCCATGACGTAATGTGCAATCAAAGAATAGGAAGAATTAATACGAACTAAAAGTACCAGAATATCAATTAATCTCTGAAAACCTCCTCGTCTTTTATATTCATACTTACAACTCCTCTGGCTCTCCAACACTTGGAAGACTTAGCTTGGACAATCTTGGGAAATCCAACTCTCCGTCATCTAGAACTTTCCATTCCTCTCGTACAGTAACTGATGCAACTCTCTTATGAAGACCCTAAAATAAACAAATGGAAAAATATCAGTTTCAATTTCACACAACAGTAGACTTTGTAATGATAGGGTAAGCTGTAACAATAAAATGGGTTCCTATTGCCTTAATACTTACTCCTTGCTTCCTGTCTCCCCAGCGACCACCACCATAATTCCTCTGCATCTTGCGCTGGAACTTATTGCGGTTATCCCGGCCCCTATTCAAACTCTGCATGCCACCTTGATGGTGGCCCCCAAAGTTTTGGTAACCTCCACGTCCCCCACGTTGGTCTCTCCTCTGGCCTCGCTGGTAGGGAAAAAATCAAATGCTTTAAAAGTTAACATAACATTATAGTAACGGAACATACAACTGTGATAAGCTTTATAATTACCATATTCCAGGGGTGCAACTACTGGACTAAAAATTACCATGAGATATAAATAACAAGGAAAAAGCCAGTCATATGACTTAACTACTGTATATGGGTTAGATAAGCTACATAAGTTAATAATTTACATTAAATAAAATACAAAAATATGAAATACTGGTATATATGTACATAATATATACAGTATATATATATGATATACTATATGATAAAAATTCCTAGGAACTAATGTACATGAATAATCAGGACTTTTTGCACCTTGTGTGACCCAACACCAAAAACAGAGAAAGGCCCTAAAATCAAGGGAGAGACCTAATAAACTCTACTCATGTCATTGTGATTAAAATGGACAGTTAAAAATGCCTACCTGGTTCATGCGACTCCTGTTCTTCAGGTAAGCAGGCCGCTGAGGTCTTGATGTGTCAACAAGCTGGAATGATGTCTCATCTTCTTCATGGTAATAAGAGAATGTCTGGCTTCCAGAACCAAATTGAGATTGGTATTTATCTACATGAGAAATAAATGTATTAGACTATAAGCTGGGTAGTTAAGGGATTTTCTGTGATCCATGATTCAGCTTTTTTTGGACCATGATTTGTGGAATTCAAAAAAAAAAAGTATGTGATTCAAAAACTTCAGTTCACCCGTGATGCATGAATTGCTTATTTTGAAGACTGTGTTTGTTTTTTGTGACAATTTGTATTACACCTTGAATCCTTGTATCAAGGTTATTTCATTAGAAGTATTTTCATGATTTGTAATTGATACCCCCTTCACCACCCTGTATAAGCTACATGTACTCTTTTAAGCATTTTTGGCAAAAAGGTTAATTTTAAACTCAGTAGTAATCCTTACTCAAATCCCTTTTCATGAAAATATACATTATTGATCAGTAGCAGATCCAAGACAGTTTCAAGGAGGGTGGTTGTTACCTAGGAATGCATCACATAGCATCCTTCTTATGAAGGTTTTACCTCATCTTCATTCTTAATTTTTTCCAACTCCAAAGGGGTTTTGAACCCCCTGGATCTACCCTTGTATATATATGTTTTCACTTACTGGCATATCTTCTGTCTTGGTAAATGTTTCCAGTCCAGTCAGATACCTTTGTATCAACAACAAAAGTAATAAAAATAAGTGACTGTTTATATGATACCATAATGAGTTTCATTCTGGTATGAAAATGAATTCTATACAAATTCACATGAAAAAAGCTCAGCTCCAATTGCATCCTATTACCAAACTCTGTGGCAAGGAATGCCTGCTTTAATTTGTTAATATGCATGTGTCACTTCTTACGGCAGTCTCCCAAGAGAGCGGTCTTATTTCAAAATGGGTGTTGGTATGTTTACATGGTACGTACTGGTATAGAATATTATGTTGTACTGGAATGAGCATTTCAGAGGAACATTATTGTGACATAGTAGTTTTCAGTGCTGTTTTTTGTGTTTCCCAATAAGCCATTACACCTAAATTCATTGATTCTATTCTATTTATGCCAAGTCCCATGATGTACTTTAGTATAATATAGGGGGGGGGGGGGGTGGATATTGCCTGCTACAATTGCTAATATATCTTTTAATTGTAAAAATGAAAAGAATTTTTGATGAAATATTCCCTTAAATATGTTCATGATGACAATCTTTTTTTCTTTAACCTATTATTTTTGCTTTCGTAACCACATAGCATGATAAGAAGAAACATTTATGAAGAATCAAAGGGGTAGGGAGGGAGCCGAGCACACTTACTGAAATGTAATATTTTTTGAAAATTGTCCAAATTGAATTTTTGAAAAAATGAACATTACACTTATTTCTACAAGTAATAATAAGAATCAAAAATAGTTTAATATTTTTAGTTTTTAGTTTCCAGAAAAAAAATAATTTGTCAGAAATGCCGGTCAAACCAACGTGTCCATGTGCGATTGAACTACAGCGAGAAAAAAACAAAATTATGACATTATTCGTTAAATTTACCTTTCCTATTCGATCTCCTTTAGAGAAAGGCTGGTAAGGGATGTCTTTGAAGGCTGTAGGGACGCAACAAGGGCCCCATCCATCGGGATTATCTTGAATTTGTGGCGAGATGAACTTCGCTTTGCCCTCCATTTTGTCTTCTTTCTCAATATGGCGTGACGTCATGAGGACCACAGGGAGCCCAACCTCTGTTCCGGTAGTCCTCCAAGAACTCGGTAATGCAAAGACGTCGACCTAGTATACCTCATGCAAAAAGGTGGTTCCCTAACTTGCTAAATAGGTAAGCATAACGTTTCAAATGCTGGCTATAATGACTTCAAAAATTTAGTGGAAAGACATTTTTTTCTATGGCTTTTTGCATATGGTCTAAGACTCTCAATAAAATTAACAGAATATGCAAAGTATCTTAAACTTTGCCTTGCTTATGTATGGACAAAATTTCAGCACTTTTCAGTCATTTTTACTGTATTTTTTTTCCTTTGCATACATATTTTTTTCTTCGCCTACACATGGTTCGTGGGCTACCTGTGTATTAAATTCCACAGGAAGACCAACTACCTGTATACGTGTATCTGTATTACGTGATCACGTACGTGGACAGGCAAGAGTCAAAAGTTTACATAGCCGAAAAATATAGCTAAACATTTTTGAAGTTAAGAATGAATAATAGGCACTTTGAAACAACTGCTGCAGCACATCAATGGCAGTATTCAGAGCAACCACAGCCTATTTGCGTGCCGATCTACGCATCCTCGACATTCAAGACTGGAACAATTGAGCATGCATGTGGTCTGGCCGAAGGCAAGGTAGCATGGAACTCTGAAACAACCTCTAGGCAGATCAAAGTCAGGGCACTTCTAACTCAAAGATTGAACCCTGAAACAACCTCATATAACATGTAAACAGATTAATTGGTTTTCTGCTTTCATTGGTCAATGTGACCATACCCCTTTCTTTGGTTGGGTTCCCTGTCGTCTTACGTAATGATCAGTATTGATGTGGCTCTTCTGGAGAATATCTCAAATTTTGAATAGAACTTTTATTATTAAATTCTCAGGTAAAAGATTGGCATCAAAGACATAGGGTTAATCCAGGAGTGTCCATGTACATTGGGGGGGGGGGGGGGGGGGGAGTGGGGGGTGTATGGGGTGTATGGGGGAGAGGGAGAATAAGGTAAATAAGTATGGAAAACTACAATGTATCAGGAACTTTCCCAATTTAAAAAAAATGCAGAACAGGGGTTAAATAACAATTATTAATAACATAGGATCTTGAGATTGAAAAATTAAAACAAATTTGGTGCAGCATTTCAAAGTCAATGTGTAAACATAATATTACATTGGCTTTGAAATGTTGCACAAAAATTTGCGTTATTTTTCATTGAGGTGTATATAATTTTTTATTCGTTTAAAGGATGAAGGATATTTCTACACCAGATGGAACAATCCTACAGTAGAAGCAGCAGCACAAGCATTAAATGAGCTTGAGGGTGGATCAGGCACAATGATATTCTCTTCAGGAATGGCGGCTATCTCTACAGCATTGCTAGCTACTCTTCATGCTGGTGATCATGTGGTAAAAAAAATATTATAATCATTAGGTGACGCAGAGGATAATGATATCAAACCTTCATATTTAATCCCAGGGTGGGGTTGGATGAAAGGGAGATTACAAAAAGTTCAGAGTTGCATAATAGTATGAGATTATATTAATCAATAAGCTATACATTTTTTTGCATCTTATGTCGTACAATAGTGACTTGCCACTAACATGTTTTGAACAGACAGGAATCATCATCATCATTGCCATCACCATATATCATAATCATCATTAATTACCCTGCTGATGATCAATGATGATGTTGATGATGATGATGATGGTGAGGATGATGATGATGATGATTGATTGATGATGATGATGGTGATCAATGATGATGATGATGATGCTGATAATATTGATGATGATGATTGATGATGATGATGATTGATGATGATGATTGATGGTGGTGTTGATGATGATCGATGATGATGATGATTTATAATGAGGATGGATGATGATGATGATGATGATCAATGATGATGATGATGTTGATAATGATCGATGATGATGATCGATGATGATCATTTATGATGATAATGATGATGATGGATGATGATGATGATCAATGATGATGATTATTTAATAATCATATTATCAATATTATTATTATAGCATGTATTTTTTTTGGCACTAGCTAGGTTGCACCAAAAGTTGTATACAGTGGGACTCTACATCTGATAAAGAATTTGTTGCCAATGTACGGTATAGAAGTTAGCCTGGTAGATGCAGGCAAGAATGATGATATTATTCAAGCTTACAAGGATGCTGTTAAAGAAAATACTAAGGTATGTGCAATATTAAACAATTGTCATATAATATCTTAATACAGGCTTGCATGTATGCAAACTATTTTATCAAACTCATGAATAATTCATGAGGAAAACACAATAGAAATCATGGACCATGAAGGAGAAAATGGCTTGGACTGGCAGAGTCTCCTATTTTCTCTGCCAGGATTAGTCTACACGGGAGACTCTGCTAGCAGGGAAGGATTTTCTTGGCCAGATTCACTTTTTATCTTGAAAATTTTAGTCCCACACAAACCCACTACCCTAGACGTTTGTTAAGTAGTCTATAAAATGAGCAGGTCGTGTTTTATCGTGGCTATATATCCACGATAAACATGCCTGCTAGTTTTAGATAGCTTCCTTTCCTGAGGGCAGCCACTTACGTACACTACTGGCTGAAAACTTGGAAATCCATTTAAAAAATTCACAGATATTCTTCACAGGATTTTCACAGGTTCTCATCCAGTAGTGCAATAGATCTAGAGGTTCTCCTGTAATTTCCCTCATTGTGTCTTCCGAGACCAAAGTTATATTTTATCTGCCTGCTGAAATAATTTCTTTGACACAGGTTTTGTATGGTGAGACACCTTGTAACCCAATGATGACTATCCTTGACCTGGAGGAGTTTGGTCGTCTAGGAAAAAGCTTGGGGAGTAACATTGTAACAATGGTAGATAGCACTTTTGCATCACCTTTCCTTCAGAATCCAATCCGACATGGAGTTGATGTAGTCATTCATAGCTGGTAATAATTTTTAAGTAAACAGGTAGTAGTCTTACTGGGCACTTTTTGAATGAGTGTGTGTAAGAGGTCGAGGGATATCGAGAGAGAGCAAAATGGAGAGAAATTTTCAGACTTTCACCATATCATCAGTGGTTCACCATCATCATTCACCATAACGCAGATCCAGCATTGCATGCAGTTTTGATCCACCTTAGTCCAGATGCTAGCTTCTTCTTTGACCACTGCGCTTTTGTTGCCATGAGCACAGGCAAAGGAGGGGCCAGCGTCTGGACTCTAGGACCACCCTGACCCCTCTCTTTCAAGTGGCAGAGTTTTGATTTGCAGTACGTACTCTGTAATTCTCAGTACAAAGTACATTGGTGGTCACAGTGACATCATAGCAGGGGCTATTACAGCTGCTACACCTGAACTTGCAAAGAAGATTCATGAAATGCAAAAGATCTTGGGTGGGTGCTTGGTAAGTGACTTTATATGTATAGCTATAATATGTACAACAATGATGCACTCTGATTAGCTGGCTACCACTGAAAAAGAAATGGATGGAGCATGTCCCAGCCATAGTGATTGTGCAGGTGCATGCATTGAACTTCATCCCGCACACACAGGATTTCAATTCCAAAGATACAGAAAAAGAACTCAATTAACCAGCATGCAGCTCTGCTTGGTCATATATGCCAGATAATTGCAGTTCTAGAATAAAACCTCTACTTAGTGGCCAGTTATCAAAGCTAGTCCCTAGCTGTTAATTAAGGAGTCAGTTTTGAGCTGCACAATTATGTCTACCAGTATTTTATACAGGGACTGCAGAGCACCCTAAAAAGTGGGGGGGGGGGGGGGAGGGGGACTATATAAGAGACTAGTATGGGTAAAAGTTGGGGGGGGGGGGCTAAGATTGGAAAATATAAGAGACTAGTATGGAAAAAGGGAAAAAGTTGAGGGGGTGCTGTAGCAGCCCCTGGTCTCTGAGGTCCCTGTTCTCTGAGGTCCCTGTTATAGATTCTTTAATGACGCAATAGAATAAATATCATTCTGCAAGTTGCAATATCAATTTATATAAATGATTTCCAATTTCAGTCACCTTTTGATGGTTTTCTGTTACTGCGTGGTATCAAAACCCTTCATGTCCGTATGGAGAGACACTCTGCAAATGCCATGGAGATAGCATCATTCCTTCAAAACCATCCAAAGGTTTGGCATGAAGCATGATATAACAATTTTAATAGTCCCTTTCACAGTTCCCTGTGCCATCTTGAAAGGTACCTGTGCCTTTGCATCGAAGCAAGATGAACAGTGAGCTTGCATTGATAGTAGAGACATGTACATAATTGTCCAAGGTGTTAGAAAAAGGTCTCTATCATTGCAAGCTAGCTCACCATTCGTCTCACTTTGATGTAAAGTCACGGCTACCTTTGAAGAGGGCACAGGGAACTGTGAAAGGGACTATTAACTGCTTTTTACCTTAAATGGGAAAGGATTTTAGTTTGGGCACTGATCTAGTCCAGAACTGGACCCACCTCTTTCCAGCTCCTCATGCAAGCATGCATGCAACGATAAAGATATATTTTCATATTGCATGCATTTATTCATGGTCAAGAATTTTGTCCTCTATATAAACAAGGAATTGTTTGATTTTTCCTTGTTATATAGACTTTGAGTAACTTCACTCAAGTATTTGAAAGTTTGAGTTAGTTCAGAAGCAACAAAGGAATTTGCAAAACTTGAAAAACTGCCACCTATAAAACTAGTAATCCTTCATTTTACTGAGCCACATATACTTAATTTCAGGTACCCACTATACATTACCCTGGTTTGCCGACTCATCCTCATCACAGTTTGGCTAAGAAGCAGATGAAACATTTTGGTGGCATGTTGTGTTTTGAAGTCAAAGGTGGATTAGCTGAAGCTACCACATTTGTGGAGGTAATACATCTACGAAAACCACCAAACTGTGAAAATGCAAGATAAAAACATGCCATTGTCACGCCCACAAACATTAACGATCATGTCTACATTGGTTAGCGGCGGTTTGATAAAAGAGCAAAGTAGGAGCCAGTTTGAATTAGTTAGGGTCGGTTTGAAAGGAGGGAGGAAAAACTGGAAAGCTGGAAAAAACCCTCAGAGTCGGAAAGAGAACCAACCAACTCAACTCACATGGGGAGACTGGGAATCGAACCCCGGACCTCAGAGAGGGGAGCATTTTACCACTGCGCCATCCTTCCCCCCTAACATAAAACAGCTGCTTAGTAAAGCATCATAATTATCATAATTATGTTTAGTAAATGAATCCCTGGTGACTGGGATATATCAGCTGATAATGTCCAAATTGGCTGAGAAGTGAAGCTCCAGGGCTATTAATTTTAAGGTCTCATCCTACACAAGGACATTAAGCCAGAAGAGGGTTTATTTATTTTATAACCCAACAACTTTACTGATTTGTCTTTTTTGTTTGTTAATAAATAGAGCCTGAAGGTAATCAAGCTTGCTGTATCACTTGGAGGGACAGACAGTCTTGCTGAAGTGGTGTCAGTTATGACACATACGGACAAATATATGACACCGGAGATGAGAAAGGAGGGAGGCATTAAAGACTCTCTTGTCAGGATAAGGTAAGTTATAATGCAACCTTTCCTCTAGTCATACATTTGACAAGTTGCACAAGTTTCTTGCGCATATTACTGTACCTGTATGGCAGTTTTCAACACCATACAAAATAGTTGAAAACTGCCTGTGGAAATTTGGTTTTTCACTGCTGTCAATCAAAAATAATCAATCTATACCTTTTTGACTTGTGCCAATTTAAAACATGTTTGAATTATGGACTTCGAAAATTGCTGCACACATTAAATCTGTACAGTGTCAATAACTTATCTATCTTTTTGGAAACTATTAATTGAAACATTAATTTAGTTTGTAACATTTGAACAGCTTCTTTTTTTTACCTTTTAGTGTTGGGCTTGAACATGTTGATGATCTTAAAAAGGACATTGAACAAGCCTTGGAAAAGATTCCCTAGCTGATCTCTTCAAAACCTTCAAACAGAAATTTGAAAGGGACCAAAGAATGATCACTGTGGCATTCCACAATTTATTATTGAAATTGTACTTGTACTCTGCTAGACTTAGCTACAATATTTCCAATTGAATAAGAAGGAAACAGCTTGGCCACTGTGTAAAAAAAGTTTGCACAGTTACTGTACTAATTTTTGAGCCTTAGAGTCCTTCAACAATCCTTTAAGGATAAAAACAGGCAATGGGAGTCTTGGAGACTGGATTTAAAACACAAACCCAATCTATTAAAAACAGTTTAATATTAAATCTGGTTAAGATATCTACAAAATTTACATCAATATTTAAGAGACTTTAAAGCTACTTATAAATAAAATATAGTTACTAGAAAAAAGGTAATTTTGTAGCAAATAACAAGAGAAAATTTTCTGATCTGAAATTTTTATATTAATAATATGTATTCATTATGCTAACCTTCTTAACTAATATTTATAGAGTGTTATTAGAATTAGGCTAACATCATAAAATTAATGTTATTCAAAATGGTAGGAAAAAAGAGTTGAATTGAATTTTTTTTCAAATTAATATAGATGAAATGTGTAATTAATAACCTTCTTACTCTTTGGTGACCTATTAACTTATGATCTTGAATAGAAATCTACCACTCATCAGTACTCAATTCAAGATTTTTAATTTATATCTATTTATGTAGTGAAAGACTTGTGGACATTCAGTATATATACAAATGTTAAAGGTGTGTACGATGATATGAATAAAGTGGGACCAATCATTTTACTCATTTTATGTCGAAGTTAAACTCTTTCCAATGTTGAATGGTGATCATCAGCTAATATCCATACATCTTGCACTTGTTTACATCTTTGTCAGCGCATTCTCTGGTCTTGTCAAAGTATATAAAACAACCATCTTTTCTTTGGAGCTTTTTAACATAATTGTTGTGAGGCCAGCGATCCTACAGAAAGACAGATAGAAAAGATTTGTACATGATTCTTGTTCAATTTTACTGTGGGGACACACTAACATTTAAGGACCACTTGAGCAAAACTGACCAATCAGATAACAGTAAACTAGACAAAGATTGAACTGATAACATTGTTAGCCAATCAGATTATCATGTTCTCACACTCTTTTCATATCAAAGTGCTATCTGATTGGCTGGTTAAAAATATTGAATTAAATAATGCAATGTGATTGGTTAATGGTACTAGTTGATCAAAGTGGTACCAGTTGGAGTATCCACACAGTTACAACATCCCTGATGGTTTATGACATGATGTATCAACCCAGTCATTTGTTTTGAAACTTCCTAATTATTTGAAATTATGTCACAGCAAGGCTTGAAATGGCCAGTCAGTTCCTGGCCAAATTAGTTTAATAGCTTGCATGGACATATACCCCATTTCTGACTCAATGTTACTGGTCAAAATGACTGGCAAGGTAAATATTTGAAAGTTCCGATTCAGGCTGGACATTGTCTGTTGACCAGCTGTTATTTCAAGCCCTCTCACAATGCCGTGCAATAGGTTGCCATATGTCCCAGTTGTGCATGATATGACCAAAGCTTCATCCCAGAGTTTACCATCTAAAAAAATAGTCCTTGCCTTACCAGTGCAACCTGGGTTTGATCCCCTGACTCATTATCATATGTGAGTATATAGAGTTCTTTGCTGGTTCTCTCTGGTGCTTCTAAGCTTTTTTCTCTGGTTTTACCCTCTCCATTTATTTCTGAATACACGCTGGGCTAGCACAGTACTGAAATCGGCGCTTTTAAGCGTGAATTTGAATAACTTTTTACAATAAAGATCGATTAACTTGAAATTTGACATTTGAAGAGTACTCGCCAAAAGGAAAAATTTGTTCTTTTCACTTTTACCAATGTTACGATTTTTGGCGGGAAAATGACGTCACCAATTTAGTGAGAAATTGAAAATGAGAGACATGGGAAATTTTAAATAAGCGCCTTTGAAAGAACTTATTGAGATACGTTCAAAACCGAAGAGATAATTGACATGGGTGCTTGCACTAAAAAGATATGATTTTTTGAAAATTGCATTTGTTAGGAAAAAAGGCGGGAAAATGCAATTTTCAAAAAATCATATCTTTTAATTGCAAGCACCCATATCTATTATGTCTTCGGTTTTGAACATATCTCAATGAGTTCTTTCAAAGGCGCTTATTTAAAATTTGCCATGTCTCTCATTTTCAATTTCTCACTAAATTGGTGACGTCATTTTCCCGCCAAAAATCGTAACATTGGTAAAAGTGAAAAGAACAAATTTTTCCTTTTGGCGAGTACTCTTCAGATGTCAAATTTCAAGTTAATCCATCTTTATTGTAAAAAGTTATTCAAACTCACGCTTAAAAGCGCCGATTTCAGTACTGTGCTAGCCCAGCGTGTAAAAAACTTAGGTTTTTCAACTGGTGCTAGATCAATGCCAATGTTTTTCATTCTCTGAAGTGCCTTCTTATTGACTCTCAGGAAAGTAAATAGCTAAAATAAATCAGGCCAAGAAATCAATTCCATGTATTTATTTAGAAAGTGATGTTTCCTATCTGTTTGTTTTTCTCTGTCAGTTTTCTCTTATTCTCAAAAAGAGTGAATGGGAATTCTCATAATTTGTTTCCTTCAAGTTTCACTGAAGAGCAGTTGCCAAACTTTTGACGGCAGATTAAAAAAGTTCTTTGTGTTATCATCTTAAGTTACTGCACCTGATAATGTTATATTTGTTAAAGATATTTGTCCAATACAAAGTCAATAAGTCTAAATGAAAATGGTCTAAATTTCCATATATCGCAGACAGCTGTGAAGCATTTTCATGATACTTGAATATTAAAATACTTACAGCAGACCGTCCTTTTACTACTTCATATTCTACTTCGTCTCTGTATCCAGCTATTTGGAATCTATAAGCTAAAAAAGGAAAAAAAGATAAGCTTTATTGATTTAATCCTTCTAAGGCCTTATTAAGCTTATATATGGGCCAAATATTCAAATTGCTATTGCCAGCTGATGCCATTTCATTTCCAAGTCGTCAGTCAACAAAATTACAGTTTACGAGTAGATTTTTTTACCTTCTTCGACCTGTTCTGACCAATGTTTAGGTCTTGATACAGATTTGGGTTTTGCCTGTACAACTGCTGCCATCCTGGAGAGGATTTGAAGGAAAAAAAGAAAAAATCAGAAATAAAACAAGCAGACCTGCTTACGACCAATAATCTCAAACTGAAAATCGAAAAATGGCTTCTCATATACTAAGCATAACTTCTGTACTTGTAAAACGACATAGCTACTAATCTTCAAGTAATATTTTTAGTCGAAGAAAAAGCGTTATTCAAAAACTTAAGATCCAGATGCATATAGTTTAAGTCTTATGTCTGATACAAGTTTGTCTATGAAATATTTAAGAACAATTCTGAAAGCAACGAGAAACGAACTGTTTGAGCAGCAAGGTGAAATCGAAACAACTCCGAATTAATACATTTTTTAGCAAATTTATCCACTTGATTGCTTTATCTTAGATACTTACATTATGAATCGGGAATATTTCTTGATAAAAGTAAGATCTAAAACAAGACAAATGTGTTTTCTTCGAAGGTTTCAAGTCAACTGTTTTAGATGGAACGCTACGCGACGGGAAATACGTTCACTAGTCCACTTCTGATTGGTTAAAACGCACGAAAGCGTTTCGTTGTCAAGACAACCACATAACAAATGAGATGGATTATTATGCTCATTGGCATGGAAACCAATATTAATGAGTTGAAAGACACACAGGGTGACCGCTAAGATTTTTACGTATCAAACTTATGGCAGATTTTTCTTCAAAATGATATGGTTAAATTTTTGTCACTCGTTTAGAAATATTTAGAGCAGATTCTTGTTCTCACTGTTTTAGTAGCTTTTTTAACCATAGGTGACGTCACATTATCCTTATTATATTAGATCTGTTAGATCAGGAAGAACAACTGGTTTTGTTCTTAAAGATGTTTAACTTATTAAAATATCATGAATACGTGCTCGGCTTTTACTATTTTCGATTACGTACTCACCTTATTATAAACAGTTACTGATCTAAGCACAGGTAGCCCAAGCTAGGTTTCCGTCATCAGTATAAGAAAATGTATGGCGATCCTTAAAAACCTCAATAAAATCGTTTAAATGTGGAATAAAGTAAATAAATTTTAGCTGACCTTTGAAAAGTAGTACCGCTTTTGCTCTGTGTGGTTAGATTTTAGATTAAGCCAGTTTTCACGTTTTTAGATTTTTCAAACCAGCGTAAAGTGAAGTGTGAAGTGAAGTGAAACGTATCTATAAATGAGGTTAAGAAATGGTGGGCGGGGTAAACTCGAAGGGGACGGGGTAAACTCGACAGTGTGCGCACAGCTTGTATTCTGACTTTCCGGAAAAATTGGTTAAGAGAAGAAAGACAGGAAGAATTGACAAAAACGAATCAAAATAAAAAAGGGTTCCCGAAAATAATTTGGTCATTTAAATCGTAGTCCTTTTAAAACAGCACAATTTGCATCAGTATCAGTTTTACTCAGCTTATATGGCGTTGTTTGACTCTTTCGATCAAGCAGCATGAATCAGGAAGTTATCGTTGTGCTTCTTGCAGTTGTTTACAGCTCAGTTTGGGGGGCGGATTAGATTCCTTGTATAGGTTACCAAGGGAATCCCCCGTCCCCCTCACCTCCCCTCCCCTCCCCTTAAGGTTCCACAGTTATATCGTTAGCTTCGTTCTATCGTATTGAAATTCTGTTCTATTGAAATATTTTGTTGTGGCTATTGAATTACGTAGACTGCGTCCTCTACACGAAGAAGGAACCAAAATATGTTTGAGCTTCAACGAAAGAAAGACTAGCTCGCAATAAGGAACTGGTTTTAATTCTACTTTAATAAAGATGTAACACTTTCTTATTGTAATTATCACTCATTAATTATCATGCATTCACCGCTAAGTTTCACATCACCACATACTTAGCAGTAAGAGGGAAATAAAGAAAATCTTTTCATTACAACTTTTGAACAAATTCGGCAATCATCTTGCCGATTAACTATAACACTGGTTAACACCATACAGAGTTAAGATAATTTTCGTACTCATCCTAACATTTCTTTTCGTATCATATGTACTAAATTCCTTCAAAATACAACAACAGCATTTCTAGTTAGACAATGACCAAAATAAAACTCAGTATGGATAAAAAGTTAAATTTTACACCGTAAAAAATAAGAGAGATCACTTACTGACGTTTAGGACGCTAGTCCTTCGTCGGAGTAAAAAAGCTCACCTAAGTCTAGTGTTTTACACTTTATGGGTCATAAACAAACACTTTTTATCACAAACTAATACTAGCTTATGAGTAGGTGCAATGTTCTTAACTCATACGGCTTCCTTTTTCACTCTTCAACTTTCGGGGGCTTCACAACTTCGATTTCTCTCTCAGTTGGCTCAGGCAGTTGTTTCCTGGTTGCTTCGATGTGAAGATGTCCAAACTTGTCCAGATTGGACACAATAGAATCCATGTCCACATCTTGGGGAAGCACGAAATGGCGATGAATCTTTCGAGAAATAAAAGAGCCGTCCTTGTCAGACTTGATATTCTGTGTGGCGTCTATCATCAGTTCGTTGTTGAAGACTCTGACTTTGACTTCTTCTGGAGAAAAGCTTTTCAAATCCAGGTTGACAGAGATTTTCTTGTCGTCCATCTGAGTCACTGGAGCTACAGCTTTCTTCTCATTTGGCTTTTTGTAGGCCTCGATGTAGAGAACTCCATCAGGAGAAAAACGAGAAGAAACAGATGAAGGATCAACGTCCTCCGGCAGAGGATAGGCTTGGTGGAACTCGTTGATCTCGAAGCCAAATCGTCCTTCCGAAATGTGCTTTCCTTCAACCTTTACTTTCCCATCTTCGACCTTGAGGGTAATTTCGTTTGGTTCATAATTCTGCACATCCAAATTTGCTAAAGCCACTCTATCTTTTTCTTGTGTAAAGTCTGAATAACGGGTCCAGCCAAGAAAAGGACGACCAAAAGCTCCGAGTCTGGCCAAGAGAAGCTTGTCACCTCGATACATTTCTATGATTTTTCACGTCTCCCGTTTACTAAAAGTTTTAGCGTTTCAAATGAACGTAGCTGCTTGAAGAGCATGCATCTCTGGCGCTAGTCTTATATAGGTTAGCTGCAGACTTTCTAGAAATTTCGAACCATGGATATTTATCTTTGTCCCAATTTGAATTATGTAATATCTTTTTTTAGCGAAATTTGTATAGAAGGATCGAGCTCCTTCTAGAACGTTCTATCGAATTTTCTAGAATACAACGATCTGTTTTTCTCGATTCCTCCGGCATAATCTCCTAGTTCTTTAAAAAAATTCTTTCTTTTTGAAGATAAATTCAGTTGCAATGGAAATAAATTTACTTGGAACCTGAATTATTATATTTTTTCTTCCAAAAATAAACACGATTCCAAAAATATTCACGAGGATATTTGGCCTTGGGCTTCCTGTGGATAGGCGAAAATGGCGCCGGCCCTTGATGTCAAAGCCGGACAAAAACTCGTTTTTATAGGTTTCCCCCCATCTATTTAGCGATCTTAGATCTAGCTAATATGCTTGGGCTTCCTAAAAGTCTCATGGAAAATTTCGAAGGTTGTAGAAAATTCGAGAAGTTGCTAGCTAGTCTTTCTCGAAAATACACTGACTCGATTTATAGGCATTCTTATTCTTTCTGTCAAATTTATTTTGTGCTGAGTTGTTCTAGAATGATCCAGAACATTTTAAATTCTAGACCCAAAATAATTTTATTTTGTAGCACTTTTATGTAGAACGTGCTGAAGAGCACGTGCTCATTTCATTGCTTCCAGAAACCAGTAAAATCCCAGGGAAAACACTGATTACGTAATGTTTCTAAAATTACCTCGCATTATGGAAGATTCTCGAATTTCGCAGGCTGGCTATATAAAGCGGAAAGATGCACAAGCTGATCATTACTTGTCCGAGGTAAACTGAAAAAAGGAGTTTGCGAGTAACAATATTATAGCGAGCATTCCACCTTTGATCATTCTACTATAAGTATGGATCTTGCAGACAAACTTCTCGTAGCGACACTGGGATCCTTCGGCGATCCTTTCTTTGGCTGGACTCACTATTCAGACAACAGACAGGACAAAGACAAGGTGGCTCTAGCTGCTGTGGGTGTGCAGAATTTCGATCCCAGCGAAATCTCCCTCAAAGTAGAAGATGGAAAAGTAAATGTTGATGGAATCCATCGCTCTCAAGGACAGTTTGGCTACGAGACCAGTGAGCTCCACCAAGCCTATCCTCTGCCTGAGGACGTTGATCCTTCTTCTGTTTCTTCTCGTTTTTCTCCTGATGGAGTTCTCTACATCGAGGCCTACAAAAAGCCAAAGGAGGAGAAAGCTGTAGCTCCAGTGGCTCAGATGGACGACAAGAAATTCTCTGTCAACCTGGATGTGAGCAAGTTTTCTCCTGACGAAGTCAAAGTCAAGGTGATGAACAACGAGTTGATGATCACAGCCAACCATGAGTCTGAAAAAGAGGGTGAATATGCTTCCCGAAAGATTCATCGCCATTTCGTGCTTCCCCAAGATGTGGACATGAATTCGGTTGTGTCCAATCTGGACAAGGATGGACGCCTTCACATCGAAGCAACAAGGAAACAACTGCCTGAACCAACTGAGAGAGAGGTTCAAATTATGAGAGCTGAGAAGTAAAACAGGCAAGCTTTTTCCAGTATGAAAATGTGCAACTGAAACACTAGTCGAACAATTTGACTATAAAAGTTTAGATCTTGTACTTTTCAGCTCGAAAGATAACTATTTAGACTTAACATTTTTTCCTATAGCTAGTATTACTTAGTTATCTGTACACTAGTTTGTATTTGGACGGTGATAGTTCTTGCAGTTGCATGGAAAAATGAGAAGCTCGAAATGTGTTCAGTTTAGTTCACATTTATAAGCTTATAAACTATGTTTCAGTTTAGTCCATTTGTTGTGAACATATTCAGTTAAAAAGTATTTGTAGTGTTTATCATATTAATTAATATCAATAGCGTATATTGTAATGAACTAAAACTACTTTAAGTATGAGATTCAATAACATGAACACTGAGGTTTTTTCAAGTAAGACCAAAGACATTGTAGATTGTATTATCTTTAATAGTTGCATGTCTCTGCTTTCAAACAACAACAAAAAAGATGTCTTTATTTCCTAAGTGAAAAGAAAGTTTTTTTGAGTATTACTTGTATAGTTGAAGTCATAAATAAAAGCTTGTTTTGTTTAATTTTTGTGCATTGTTGTGTGGTACTCTTATTTTATTTATTTTTTTCTTGGCTTTAGCTGGAATGAAGTGGTGTGACCTTAATAAATTCTTACATTTGAAAATCAAAATGATATTCTTCTACATATCTTAAGAAATGGTGAGACTGACTTCATGAAGGGTTTTAGTCTAACGTTGATTATGTCACGCATGTCCTGATAAACAAGAAAATATATCAATGTCTAAAGCGGAAAAAATATGGTTCTGAAGTCAGTGTTTTTCCAATATCATGGCGCGAGGCAAAGTATAACAAGGTGTCCCAAAAAATACTTCGCGTGACATTAACAGAACTGAACTTGTGGCTTTTTGGTTTTGATTTTGTTTGCCATAGCGGTTTAATTAATTACAGTCACGTTATTAGGAAATCACGCTCAAGATTTCAATTCGATCATGGAACGAGGGCCACCGGTTTGTTAGCCACTGGCTATTTAGTGCTACCCTCGTAAAAACAAGGATTGTTTTTTTTTTGTTTTTTTTTAAAGAGCGGGTAGGATACACAAAAGAATTCATTCGAGTCGCATAGGACATTATTTACAAACAACAGAATGGAATGACGAAATAACTTATGCAACAACAGAGAGAGGATTAGATTTCTTGTATAGGTTACCAAGGGAATCCCCCCTTCCCCTCACCCGCCCTTACTAAAGGTTTCAGAGATATTGTATTCTTTGTTGGCTTCGTTGTGTTTCTCTTGACGTCATTTCTTGTATCGTGCGGAATGTTCATCAGCTGAATCACAAGTTTTCAATAGCATTCTTTCTGTCTGACAGCACATGGTGGTCAGTGTTTGACCACCATTTGGAGCAGATAATGAGATTCAAAGACTTTTATCAGCTGATTGAAACCCAGCTATAACTTGAAGTCTTTTGTTGTGGATATTTAATTACATAGACTGTGGCCTCTGCACGAAGAAGGAACGAAAATACGTTTGATCTTCAACAAAAGAAAGACTAGACTAGCAATAATAAAGTTTTAATTTTACTTTAATAAACATGTAACACTTTCCTATATTATGACTCATTAATTATCATTCACTTAAGTTTCACATCACCACATACTTATATTAGCAGTTCTCAGAAACTAAAGGAAATCTTTTCATTACAACTTTTAAACATAATTCACAATCCTTTTGCATTCAATAAAGAGTTAAGATAATTTTCGTACTCATCCTAACATTACTTTTCGTATCATAAGTCCTTCAAAATACAACAACAGCATTTCTACTTAGGCAATGACCAAATTACTGACAATGCTTAAAATCTAATGTCACTTTATGGGTCATAAACAAACACTCTTTACTACAAAATCGTAGCTCATTTTAAAGTAGCATGCAATATGTTTAGCTTATACAGTTTCACTGTTCATCTTTCGGGGGCTTCACAACTTCGATTTCTCTCTCAGTTGGCTCAGGCAGTTGTATCCTGGTTGCTTCGATGTGAAGATATCCATCCTTGTCCAGATTGGACACAATAGAATCCATGTCCACATCTTGGGGAAGCACGAAATGGCGATGAATCTTTCGGGAAATGAAAGAGCCGTCCTTGTCAGACTTGATATTCTGTGAAGCGTCTATCATCAGTTCGTTGTTGAAGACTCTGACTTTGACTTCTTCTGGAGAAAAGCTTTTCAAATCCAGGTTGACAGAGATTTTCTTGTCATCCATCTGAGCTACTGGAGCTACAGCTTTCTTCTCATTTGGCTTCTTGTAGGCCTCGATGTAGAGAACTCCATCAGGAGAAAAACGAGAAGAAACAGATGAAGGATCCACGCCCTCCGGCAGAGGATAGGCTTGGTGGAACTCGTTGATCTCGAAGCCAAATCGTCCTTCCGAAATGTGCTTTCCTTCAACCTTTACTTTCCCATCTTCGACCTTAAGGGTAATTTCGTTTGGTTCATAATTCTGCACATCCAAATTTGCTAAAGCCACCCTATCTTTTTCTTGTGTAAAGTCTGAATAACGGGTCCAGCCAAGAAAAGGACGACCAAAAGCTCCGAGTCTGGCCAAGAGAAGCTTGTCACCTCGATACATTTCTATGATTTTTCACGTCTCCCGTTTACTAAAAGTTTTAGCGTTTCAAACGTAGCTGCTTGAAGAGCATGCATCTCTGGCGCTAGGCTTATATAGGTTAGCTGCAGACTTTCTAGAAGTTTCGAACTATGGATATTTATTTTTGTCCCAATTTGAATTATGTAATATCTTTTTTTAGCGAAATTTGTATAGAAGGATCGAGCTCCTTCTAGAACGTTCTATCGAATTTTCTAGAATACAACGATCTATTTTTCTAGATTCCTCCGGCATAATCTCCTAGTTCTTTAAAAAAATTCTTTCTTTTTGAAATAAATTCAGTTGCAATGGAAATTAATTTACTTGGAACCTGAATTATTATATTTTTTCTTCCAAAAATAAACACGATTCCAAAAAACATTCACGAGGATGTTTGCACTTGGGCTTCCTGTGGACAAGCGAAAATGGCGCCGGCCCTTGAAGTCCAAAACAAAAACCCGTTTTTATAGGTTTCCCCCCATCTATATAGCAATCTTAGATCTAGCTGTTATGTTTTGGTTTCATAAAAGTCTCATGGAAAATTTCGAAGGTTGTAGAAAATTCGAGAAGATGCTAGTTTTTCTCGAAATAGCATGATCATGAGGAAAAGCACGATCACCAGTTTCGATGATTCTAGAATCTCAGTTCCTAGGGTATATAAATGGAGAGCCGCAAACCATTTCCAGTCAATTCAACTGTGCATATACAGCTGAGACGGAAAAAGAAGTTAACTGAAGATTAACCAGAGAAGCTCTTGGAATCAGTTCAGTATGGATCTTGCAGACAAACTTCTCGTAGCGACACTGGGATCCTTCGTCGATCCTTTCTTTGGCTGGACTCACTATTCAGACAACAGACAGGACAAAGACAAGGTGGCTCTAGCTGCTGTTGGTGTGCAGAATTTTGATCCCAACGATATCTCCCTCAAAGTAGAAGATGGAAAAGTAAATGTTGATGGAGTCCATCGCTCTCAAGGAGAATTTGGCTACGAGACCAGTGAGCTCCACCAAGCCTATCCTCTGCCTGAGGACGTTGATCCTTCTTCTGTTTCTTCTCGTTTTTCTCCTGATGGAGTTCTCTACATCGAGGCCTACAAAAAGCCAAAGGAGAAGAAAGCTGTAGCTCCAGTGGCTCAGATGGACGACAAGAAATTCTCTGTCAACCTGGATGTGAGCAAGTTTTCTCCTGACGAAGTCAAAGTCAAGGTGATGAAGAACGAGTTGATGATCACAGCCAGCCATGAGTCTGAAAAAGAGGGTGGTTATGCTTCCCGAAAGATTCACCGCCATTTCGTGCTTCCCCAAGATGTGGACATGGATTCTATTGTGTCCAACATGGACAAGGATGGACGCCTTCACATCGAAGCAACCAGGAAACAACTGCCTGAACCAACTGAGAGGGAAGTTCAAATCATGAAGGCTGAGAAGTAAAACAAGGACTTCCATGGTTAACAAGACACTTGGAACCAACCAGTTTGGAATAACGGAGAATCTTTTCGGACACGAATTGCTAGATTAGTTTAAGGTACCATTTTTGAAAGACTTTTAAACTTAAAGTAGTTTTTCTAACAGCCCTAAGGACCAGTGCTTAAAGTTTGCTTTGCATGCCCAGCTGAACTTAACAGTCACGTGTTTGTATCATCTGATCGTAACCAATCGGTGTAGTTACTTCATAGCATTTTACTGTAGTGTGTGGAAAAGGGACTTAGAGTCTTTTGTCATCGCCTTTAGTCTAGAGAATACTTAAAACTGTGTTTATGTTTTCCCCAGCTAGCACGGACACTCATACAAATAATTTAGTGTAAGAACATCGGTAGATTTGTAACGTAACTCGCGTTGCTTTTTCTCAGGAAACTTGCTTTGTTTTTTCTTAGTAAACTAGAAATAAAATGCATGAACAAGTGTTGTAAGCTTGATTTGTAGAGGTAAGATCTAGAATAAAGGTTTTTTCTACTCAATATTTTGTGTTAATTTTTGGACTGAATAAATTAATTGAATCTGTGTTTTTCTGGATAATTGACTTTGACAAGTTTATTGTCATTTTTCGAATGTAATTCTAATCTTTTCGAAATCCAGTAATTTTACTTACCAGAAATTTCTATAGTGAATAATTTTCGAGGAATCTTGGATGGGGTTAAATCCCTCATTACAAATTCAAGGGATGTATCTTGATATTGACCTGTAGATACATCCCTCATTAACGTAATCATCGGGATGCATCAGATACATCCCGATAAATAACAAAGAAAAACGTGTTAGGTGTGGAATCCACTGCCACCCGCAGAAGCATAGCGAGGACCTATAGGTTCTGGGGGGGCACCTCCGCCAAAAATCGCAGAAGCAAAATAAAAAACCAAAAAAACCGCGATATTTACGACGAAAAAGGGAATAAAACTTTTTCTACAAAAAGTACAAAAAGTACACACAAAAAAAGAGGCCAAAATAATAAAAAAGGGGAAAAAAAACAATTACCTATTTACCAAAAATTGGGGGGGGGGGAGGGCACGTGGCCCCCGTTCCCCCCCTCCCTACGCTAGTGGCCACCCGTATTTACACCTTTCATTCCCCTCCCATAATAAATAACTACTCCCTTCCTCAAATCTATTAGTCTTACGATTAACCACCGTTATTGCTAATTTGTATATTTTCAAATGAGAAATCGCGTTGCGAAAATAAAAACGAATCAAGAAAAGCAACAAAAACAAACAAATAAACAACAACAAAAAACAAGCAATCAAATAAAATAAATCATATTTTCTAATTTTGAACACAAATACATGACACAAATATTAGACAAAATCAAACGAAAAAGCTTTATATCCATAATTGATGTAGGTGTCTATCTTTGATGATGTCCCTCCAACGAGAAGAACCTAGGAAAAAATAGCAATAGTGAATAAGAAGTCACTCGGTGATAAGACCATAAACATCGGATATCTCAAGCTCGGTTTATAACCACGACGTTTCCCACGAACTGACGAATTATAGAGCACTTCGATGCTTAGCCAAGTGACCCTAGCTACTACGAGTCTCTTCGCAATACAAAAATAGGCGTTTCGAGGGAGAAGTTGGAGAGCCGAAAAAGTTTAAGTACGTGTAGCCTATTTACGATCCCCATCTTTTAAAATTTTTGCACGATAGGTGACTTTTAAAACAGGGGTTTGGGCCGCTAGCATCTTTTTCTCGCTTAGTTTTTCGTACAGCTGGTATGGTACTTCATGAGGAAACGAACATTCCAGCAATACTATGTACCTGGGGGGGGGGGGGGGGAATTATATCTTCCTTTGCTGTTTTGAATGACAACATTAATATAAAAGGCACAGATTTTTGAAACATCTAAAGATATATGGATTGTTTCCTCGTACGGTTCTATTAGGGCTTCTGTCGCCTCTTCAGACCACTTACAACCCCGGTTAATTTTTCGATTTGCAGAAAAGGTCTCCAACATGACCCATGATTCTCCGCGGTCCTAATTTATGACCCATAATGCCCAGCGAGAAAAGAAAATTTGGCTCCGGCACCCCGACTAAAAAGCGGGGCCGGGACTACCTATTCAGAAGGTCTTGGTGCTGCTAAAAATTTGGGCACCGCTCTCAGAACGTGACGTATCCATTTACACGAAAAAAATTGAGGGTACCATGATGAATTTCAACTGAAGGAAATACCCGTGGTTACATTCCGATCTCCAATCTAATCTATTAACTTTGGCTGTTATATCACAGCGCGTGGCACAATCACACACAACACTAAGTTCCATACTAGGTGAAAGCTAAAGGATGGAATTAGAATTTAGAAGTTGATTTTTGCGGAGGGAGGAAAACCGGAGGATCCGGAGAAAAACCCTCGAAGCACAGGAGAGAACCAACAAACAACACTACTCACATACGACACCGAACCCGGCGGGAGTCGTGCCCGGGTCGCATTGAGTGGTGAGAGGCGAGCGATCAAACCGCTACGCCACACATGCTTCCCTCTTTACCTTCATCATTTGATAAGAACGCCGCCCCTCCCCCTACTCCGATTCTAGTAAATCAAAACGCCTTCTCAAACTAACCTTTGTTTGTGGCGAAGCAGAATTCACTCTCAGAGCATAAACAGAAGATGGTGTGCAAGGAATCTGAGATCTGAGATCTCCGTTGATTTGCCAATGAAACACTGATGCCTC
This sequence comes from Anthopleura xanthogrammica, assembly GCA_964019055.1. NCBI lineage: Eukaryota > Metazoa > Cnidaria > Anthozoa > Actiniaria > Actiniidae > Anthopleura > Anthopleura xanthogrammica. Next base: position 6,908,482 of record OZ025221.1, on the reverse strand, counting down.
TGTACCTGCTGTAATGACCTATAGAGTAAAATGTATAATCACTTGACAGGCTTTGAAATATCAGAGGGGAGGGGGTGGGGAGTTTACTCCCATCAAACAAAAAGTGAAAGACAGTGCCGAAGAAGCGCATGCCATCCATGCCAACTTGCAAACATGTAATCTTGAACCAAGGGCGGATCTAGGAATTTGTTGAGAGTGGGGTCCAAATGTATACTTCACACAAAATTTACTTCAAACCAGTGGTAAAATTATTTTTTTTAGGAGAAAACAAACGATGGAACCTAAGGTAACCTAAGGGTCTGGACCCCCCTGACCCTTCCCCTGCATCCGCCCTTGTTGAACGTTGTTACTTACTGTGTCTTCATGAAATAAAGCTGTCTGCTGTGCTGAATTTGGTGTATCTAGAACACTAGTGCATGTCATGGACCTCAGATGCCATACTGATAGACTTGGTCCACCGCCACAGACCTTAACAACAAAATAAAATACATTATCAGATGCGGATATGATTGGTCAATTTGCATTCCATAACTTATAGTATGGACCTCGCACCTAGTTTACAAAAGATACCAGTAACATCCCATCAGAAATGAATATATAAGGACGAGAGAGAATAATCAAATCCAGTTTTTCCCATTCCATATTATTAACGAAAATACTCAACTGTTATAGTACCGCCAAAGAAACGATCGATCGTGTTTTGAATTTCGTAAAACTCGCGTGACAATTTGGAGCGCTCCAAATGGTCACGACAGTTAACCGAAATTAAAAACGCGATCGATCGTTTCTTTGGCGGTACTATAACAGTTGAGTATTTTCGGTAGTATGTGTTATCACTTGATTCTCTGAACATATCTCCTTTTTTAGGCCGGAGATACAGAAAAGGATTGGGAATTTGGGAGTTTAGGTATGGAAAAGGAAAGGGGAAGCTAAGATTAGTATTCAAGGAAATGAAGCCGAACTTGCAGGCCGTTTTATTTTTAACGATCTATTTTCATATTTGGCCTGCTTCAAAACTAAGATACATGAAAGGGGTACCTTTTAGCCAAAACTTGATACATAAAAGGGTAAGGGGTTGAGAGTCTGCCCCCCCGGAATACAACAAGGAATAAGAAGGAAGCTTAGGTTAGGTTTACACAATACTGGAAGAATTTCAAAATTTTGTATTCTTGTTCTTAATTATCCAATAAACCAAAAAGATCTTACCATCCATTCATTATTAGAGTCGACAGCAACACAGCCTATCCAGTTACCATACTTAGGTCTGTTGAGATTCTGAGAAATGCAAAACACATCATGCGGTGCTGTTTTAGAAATTGTGTCAGTTCTGTAGGCTGTTTCCAAAACACCAGTAGCTTACTGCCAATTGATAACTCATATTTGCGACGTTTTGTGTTTTTTTTCATGCAATCACAGTCTGATATCAAGATCGTTATGACACTAGTCAACCAGATTTATCCTGTTGAAGCCCCCAAATCTTTTTTGGGCTTCTATACTTGCAATTACTTAAATTGCTTAATACTCTGCGACGATCATATTCATACACAATTTATTAACCGCGGATCAGACCAACAGATATATATCTAGATTTAATTCATCCCATGGCTGAGCCTGAAAACTAAATGCTTATTTTCAGGTCATTAAAATACCATTGAAGCTCTCCTTGCGGCCACTCTAATAACTGACCAGCTCTAGCTATGACCAAAGTTTTGAAACCCCGTTTGCACTGCTTCTTATTAGAGCCCATTCTCATTAGCAGCCAGTTCTAGTTACGACCACTTTTTCTATATCCCAGCTGAGGTGGTCACTTACGAGAGCTTAGCCTCCTATGCAGACATCGCTGAACTCCAAATTTAAGAAGTGTCTAGACAGCTGTCATTGGGCTACCTGTGTCAAACGTTACTTTTTTTACCACAGGTAACCCATGACAATGTTTAAAGTATATTATGTAGATGCATTCTAACACACCTTGTCTTTGTATGGTTCTATCATATTTGTCATGGAACCTGATCTGCAGTCTAAAATGGAGACAGATGGAAATGAAATGAATTTCCCAGGAAACCAGTAGTATAAAGATTACAACCTCATAAAGATGTGTATGCGAGACCAATGACAATCAACAATGAATCTTTGGATAGTGGGTAGTGCACTTCATGACGAAGTCACCCTCTTCCTGAAAAGCTTACATTACATTTCTATAAATATTTTACTAAATATGATGCTGAGTTCAGGAATCAAATCTGAGAGTGGGAGTTGTATGAACTCCATTGCCTTTTGGTAATATAATTTTATAAAAAATGATAAATGTAAATGTATGTTGAACACTGTTAGATTTGTAATAACCCTTACCCCAGAATCTGACAGAGCCATCTTCTGATCCACTGATACATTCATTAGTTGTATTACGTAGAGCAAGACAATGAATATAATCCTCATGTCCCTTGAATGTGTTCTGTTAAAATAATGAGCTTGTCAATCACTGCCAATGACACACCAATCGCATTATGGCATCACAGGGCTGCAGCTTGCCTAAAGGCCCTGTTATGCAGTGCAATTTTCTCATCAACTTATCTCACAATGCCTTAGAATGTAGTGCTGCAGGTTGCCGAGGTGAGATATTACACTGCAATGTTGTCTCAGCAACTTACAATGACTTGAAAAATGCCGTAAAATTGTGAGAAAAGTTGGTGGAGGGGTGACACACTAGGCAATGACATTGCCAGTTGCTGCAATTCCCTGCTAAAAGTAGAACTGAGTTCTACTTCGTGCAACACTAACCACAACGAAAAAAGTTGCATCACAACCCATGTTATACTGTACTTATACTATTTTCCAGCAACTTATTTTGCAACAGCATCGTGAGACAAGTCGCTGAGAAAACTGCACAATTTAACAGGGCTTTAAGGGTAAAAAGAGTCACTTTTCATTGAAGTTATCCAGAACCTCAGTTTCAATTAAGGTGTCTTGCATTGGTTGTACATAGTTGACAATCTGATATAAAGTCAAAGAGTAGGACTTTCTGTCTGTTATCAGTAGAACATACCTTACAAGCTCCCATTTCTAAATCCCAGCTATAAACATTATGGTCACCACAGCCTGAAAACAGTGTGTTATTCTATAAATAAATGAAGAAAACACAGAATTACAAACACTGACAGGAGAAAATGATATGGAGTTAATAGAGCTGCTGTCAGAATGTTCAAAAAGACCCTAGCTTCCAGGATGTAATATTATTACCATACAGTAGTACTGTTTGAGAAATACTTGTTTCCGATCTTCAATTTTGAAGACATTTTTAGAGCGAATTGAAAAACCGTGGGCACCCGGAAAGTTAGAAATCGTGTATTGTTGGTGGAGTAATTTTAAACAACTCTCTAACTGCAAGAATTTCGACTGATTTGTAGTCAAACAAACTTCTTGTAGTTAGAGATTGTTTCTGATATTTCAATGAACAATAAACGATTTCTGAATTATTTCTGGGCGCCCAGGGTTTTTTGATTAGCACTGTAATATTTTAGTACTACTATACCTCCTTGTCATATGCCAAAGCATTTGTTTCAGGAACACCCAAAGGATTATTGCTGTCAGAGATGAATGAAAATAGAAATTAATCTTTAACCTCGATTAAAATTCATGAGTCTACAGATTAACTCAGGGCCAAAAGTAACGGCTGATCAATAGCCAGACATGATTACCAGCCATATCAGACTGATTAACATGCAATCAAGAGTTTGGTTAACAGGCCAGACAAGTGCCAATTTAGACTAGACATTGTCCATTGACCAGTTGTTACTTTTAGCTATGTAACTACAGGTCGTTACAGAACAGAATCCAAAGCAAACCACTTATAAATCTGATTCAATAAACTTAGTAAGTGCTATCCATAGTATCCTATTAAGTTTCAATTTATACACTTACTTTGATAGAGGAGGTGATAGTTTCCAAGATGGAGTTGTAGACTAGTCAGCCATGAAAAGCAAATTAAACAACAGGTAAGTTAGAGGTTCCTCAATTGGGAATCAATGGGGCTGTAGCAGTTGTACATAGTAGGGTTGATGTGTGAGTTCACCATGCCCTGACTTATATAAGCCCAGAGGTTGTTTCAGGGTTCCATCTGTGAGTTAGTTAAGCCCTGACTCAGATCAGCCCAAAGATTGCTTTAGGGCCCATTCGATCAGTGAGTTAGCCAAATTGATCATTATCTCAAGGGGGCAGAGATGTGTGAAGTCTGGAGTTTTAGCTCAAACTGTCAAAAAATTTGATAGCTTGTGTCCAAACTTTGTGCAGGCCCAGACTATTGTTGGATTTAGTTTCTTGAAACTAGTGCACTTGATCTTACTGTTTTCTAATGAAAGCCTGTGTCACATGCTACGATTTCTCTTGCAACTTGTCTTGGGAAAAAAATTGTTGCAGGTTGCAGAGACCATGTCAAATGCACGATTTCGGTTGCAATTTGTCTTGCGAAAAAAAGTATTGCAAGTTGCACGCATAATTTGAATCAATGGTGAATGATTGGCTTGTGTGTGCGCTCTAATTGCAAATTGCATGACCATGTCACATGTAATTTTTTACAAAAATTGTTGCAGAAAGTAGAAGTCGATTCTACTTTTCGTGCAGCAAAAAAATGAAAAGGGGATGTCAAAAGTGAAAAGTTTGTGCAGCCTGCAATAATTCTTTTTGGGAGATAAGTTGTACGAGAAATCGTAGCGTGTGACATGGCTTTAAGTTATTTCCTTTGAAATCAGAAGTTTCTTACCATTTCCAGAATATCCTTCCATCTCCATCCACTGATCTCTGATGACCCTCCACTAAAAAGGAAAAACCCTCATTAACTCAAGAATACTTGAAATAATGAAACATAAATGTCTACAGAAACAGAGAAAGTAAATCATAGTCATTTAAATCAAGGACAGAGTAAATAAACTTGGAATGTTCAATGAGGTTTCGGAAAAAAACAACCCTCCTTCATTCAGATTGAGTTCATTTTTTTATTGTTATTTTAGTCAGACGACAAAATTCTTTCATAGGCCTTGTGTAGGTGTACCCTCTCAGTTTTGTTGTTGAGGGTCAGGGGTTGCGTCACCTGATTTCAATCACTTCTTCAATTATATTGTTAAATTTGGTTTTTTGCATCACAGCTTTGGTAGATTACATGCCTTGATAATTTACAATATATCATGCTCAATCTCATCCAATAACTATTTATAACATGTAAGAGCATATGCGTGCGTCTGAACACAAACCCAACTGATGACTTGTGTTCAGATGCGCCGACAGGTTAATGTGAAAAGAGAAGTGTCGAGACATGCAGCTCACCTTATTAGAAATGTATCAGTTGATAAGAGTGTGTATATTGGTCCTTCTTCAACTAGTAGAAAAAGTCATAAAAGCAAAACATAAAAATATGATAATGTACCGGTACATGCAGTACAACTTAACCAACATAAGCAGAGAAGCCATTTTTTTAATAACTGATCAATTTAGATGACAATGATGATGATAACAATAATAAATTACAATATCAATAATAATAACAAAAATAGATATATTCAAAACAATACTGATTGAACTTAGCCTTCCCCCAAACATGTATACACATAACTGAGATGACATTATAACCCACCCACATGTGAGGTGATGTTGATAGATGTATATTATGAAATCCAAATCGGTTCTGTTTTAATTTACAAACATACCATCAAACGTAAAAATAGGCTGTCTGCTCTGATGACTGGCATCCTGTGCAAGGGCTGATGACAAACTAAATGGGAAAAAGTTATTTTTTATGCACCACCAATGTTATAACTCTATCTGTCTGTCTGTTTGTCCAGGGAATGCCCTCTCCTGCCCTCTCCTCCCCCCTCCAACTGGGGCTCTCGGAAATGCAATTACCAATGTCAGGGCTCTAAATAACTGTCGGACAAGGATCAATGTCTGGACAAATTTTGGTACTAGACAGGTCAAATACGGTTTTGAATGAACATGTTGACCTGTCTTATTTGAAATAAATAAAACAAAATATCATACGCCGGACATCTTGACCGGCGTATGACTGACCATAATTTTGAGCCCTGCAGTGCCACGGTTTCTTAGGGGCAATTGCAATTGAATCTTAAATTTTACAGCACTCCGCATATAAAATGTATTCAAAGGTGCCAAAGAAAAGAAAAGGTATTTTGAAGTCGACATGCCAGAGGCAAACGAATGTAAGCCTTTTAGTTAAATAGCAACAAGCATTTTGGAAACTCAACAGGCTTCTCAATAAACTTTTGTACTAAAAAGAGAAGTAGTAAAAGATAGGAATTAAACAAGATACCTGAACACGGCGATGCTACCAAAGTTATTACAAGCAGCAAAGAAGTTTCCACATGGCGAAAAAGCAACGTCAAAAACAGTTGTGTGAATTCGTTTTCTTTCGGCTAAAATTCGTTTCTGAATTGAATGGAAGTAAAGGAATGTTATTAGCGTAAAAATAGGTCTAAAATCTTCTTATTCTGCCAATAAATCAAGGCAAAACTGGTCGTATTTATCAAAAGTACCTCATAATTTGCCGCCATTTTAGTTTTTGATGTACTACCGCTGGCCAAGCAGAAAAACCACAGGAGGCCCAAACACTGGATATTGTTCTTTCCTTTTATTTGCATTTTAATATGCTTTTAAATATTCACAATTTTTTATCAATTTTTTATACAATTTCTGCTATGTATAGACCTCTTTATAACTTACAGGTTTATATTGGCGGGTAGTTGGGAGGAAATATATTCTGTATTTGGCCATAGTCGTGAAGCGACGAATGCCAATCAGAATATATTTTCTTCAAATGCCACCAATATAACCCATATTTGTGGTGTAAAATCTCAATAAGTTTTGTATTGTGACTCTTTTATCGCCCGGCAATTCTGAGCCGACAATAATGTTTTCTCATTTCAGACTACATTTCATTCTCTTGAGAATGAGATTCTTTGTTTGAGTTTTATTCATATTCATGGGTCTTGTCATGTACAACCATTAAACAAAGAAATGATACTCAAGGGAATGACATGTGGTCTGAAATGGGAAAACACTATGCCCAAGGTAACAAGGTTTCTTGATCATGAGCTGCACTGCATGGAATATGCTGCAAGGGGGCTATTTAGCCATGCTATTCATCCCATAGTGATAGCAGATGGTAGATTAGCATCAATCATATCATAAAATGATACACTTCCATCACATGTCACTGCAAACTTCAGTGGAGATGGGTAAGATTCGCAGGTCAGATCATTGATAAACGACAGAGACAAGGATGGGTCTGAATATCTGTGAAAAAAGATTTGGAAAGTTTAAGTTTAGGAAACCTAGTATTGAATAGACCTCTTAACTTGGGTGTAATGTTTTCCCATTTCAGACCATGTGTCATTCCTTAGAGTATACATATCATTTCTTTGTTTACAGTGCGACGTGCAAAAGTATGACTACATACTCCTATGCACAGGATTTTTTACGCTAAACTGACAAATTGGTGCAAAGCTATCTGGTTTTTCCAAACAAGGCGTGTAAAAGCTCATTTGGAGCAAGAAAGCCAGTGCCTAGAAGTATGCAAATATATTAAAAGTGGTCATGCTTTTGCGTGTCGCGCTGTAACTGTTGCACATCAGAAGACACATGATTATGTATACAACTAAAATGTGGTCTGAAATGGGAAAACATTACGCCCAAACAAACGCCCAACTGGACACTTTCTAAGGAATGTGGTGTTTGGGGAAGGGGGTGGTGTTGGGGGAGGGGGAGGAGGCGGGGAGCGTAAGGTGAAAGCTACTGCAAAATGCTTGATTGATTTTAAAATGCAGCTTGAACAATGCACACAGAAGGTTTCAGATGCCCCCCCCCCCCCCCCTCCAGCTGAATAACATACCTACAGACTGATACACAGAATGGAGGTACCCCTGGATCGCTCTTCTTGAAGTGAGCACCAGGGTGAAAGACATCAAAATCTACAGCAAGTGCGTGACTGAGAAGAAAAGGAAAGAGAGAATTTTAGTCTTATTCAAAAGGGGTTTCAAAAACTAAAATAACCTAGGCTTTCACATTTCATGACGGTGTTCAAATGAATTTGGTTTACTGAACCTATTTATACCTTTCTGAATGAGTTGTTTGGGTTGTCATCCTGTGAGTCTTGATTATTTGTAGCTTAGATAATAATGAAGCTAAAGAGAAAAACAGTAACATTAGAAAAGAAACATGACATGCATGCATATCTATTAACAGTTTTGGCCATTTTGAAGTACATGCAACACAGGGCTCAAACTCAATAGAATTAATTTTTTGTGGCTGCCAATAAAGAGTTCATCTCGCAATAAATATATAAAGCCTGTTTTTGTTTGACATCAACCAAAATATGCCTTCAAATGCATTTGAGTGCAAAAAGAAAAAAAGCTAGACCCATCCCTGTCCTTCCATGGCAAGGGAGAAAACAACACATCAAACAAACTCAACTCACATATGATCCAGTCAGAGCCGAGGCTCCAACCCGGACCCCAGTGGTGAGAGGTGAGTGGTAAACCACCCATGCCACCCAAAATAATCTAGTTGATTATTGTTAAGAACAAACCAGTGGACTTGGCATCCCTTGGCCTGACTAATGGCTGACATCCATTTTCATCCATCCATAAATGAGACACAGGACCATCTTGTAGGACTTTATCATTATTAGTGACTTCCATAAACTCTTTATCTCCTTCTGCTTTGATGTTGTCATCTTTAATTAGGTCTTGATCATCTAGACTTTGGTCAGCCTTTTCACCTTCAGCAGCTGACCTACAGCACTAAGTCTTAGTGAGGATTTTCTTATTAATGTTGTAACAAAAATTAATAATTTGTTATTTATATTGAAATTCATCATTATCATCACTCTTCATGCTAGAAGGTGCATAATTAAGGCAGTATACGGGGGGCGGATCCAGGATTTTCTTCAGGGGAGGGGCGCTGGTTTGAAAGAACACCCACATGCGAAATAAAACACTGAATCAAGAAAAATGATGGGAAAAATACTGTCTATTATTATTATGATTATCAATGAAATACCTATATTTCTCTATTTCAAAAATTTGATATTTTCACATGTGAAGATAACATGTTATTTTCACATGTGAAGATATCATCACTATGGTTACATATTTCTTATAGCAGAAAAAAGCTCAAAAAAGCTTTCTTTTCTTTTTCATTGATAATTATATAATAAACAGAATATTACATGGGCGCTTGGAGATAAAAATTTTATCTTCTCGTGTGGAAAATCTCTAACTCATTTGCTGCGCTCACTCGTGAGAGATCTTTTCAACACTCGAAGATAAAATCCATATCTCCACGCGCCCATGTAATATCCTCTATTTATCCAATATATTTTATGTACTGTGTATGTTTACATTAAGTTACGAGTATTTTAAAAAAAATATTTATCATGGTTAAAGAATAGTTACCTGTTTTGGTGTCTCGTAACAATATAACCAAGTCTCAGTAAATATGTATAAACCTGCAAACATAATATTTATCAATATAACTCTTATTATTCTTACTAGAAAGTACTAAGTGTTGTCATGACTTACTTCATGAACCATGAACACTTGATATTTTGATATTTTTTATTTTATGAACTTTCTACTGCTTCAAACCTTCTGAAAATGAAGCACTGAACTCAAATAATCTTATTGTTCAAAATAAATCATATTTCCAATTGATTCACACAAGGGATAAAGGAGGAAAAAAGTATGAAAAAACCTCAAAGTGTTCACTGTTCGAGTGTCCTCACTGTAATTAATTGTACTCAGAATCAAAGAAAGAATTAAAACATAATTTTGTATTGGTTATCATCAAAACAGGTGCACAAAGTCAATCCAGGGGGGTCAGGGGCGTAGCGAGGACCTTGAAAGTGGGGGGGGGGGGCACCCAGGCACCCAGTATAAAAAAGCAAACCAAAAAACAGAAACCAAACGTTTTTATATATTCAAACATTAATTTCAAAAAAATTTGGGGGGGGGAGGGCACATGCCCCCCCTCGCTATGCTACTGAGGGGGGTGCACACCCTCTGCACTCCTCCACTGGATCCACCCCTGCTAAGGTTTTTGTGGTTTCATTCCTCCTAAAAAGTACAAGTGTTGTCATGAAATAATCGTACTCACCAAATAATGGTCATGATCAAACGTATGTGGCCGTAAAATTGCAAAAGCCTAAATAATGGAATAGAACAGTTGGGATTTCAGAATCCTTAATAGCCCACTTTCAATATTCTGATTAAGTGATAATGCACAAAGCAATTCAAGGCGAGGCTCCAGCGAAACAAAGAAGTACACAGTGGAACCCTGCTCTGCAACCACCTGCTTAATACAGCCACCCGGTTATAATTATTACAGACAGTTTTGTAGGTCCCAACAAAACACATTTTCTGTTAAATTTACTCGCCTAATATGGACACCCGGCTAATACGGCCATTTTGGCCTGTCCCTTTGGTGGTCGTATTAACTGGGTTCCACTGTAATCCTAATATATTCTAACTTTTGTTTAACCAAAATATTGAAAGTGGGACATTTTGTTAATATTTTATTTATTCAAGTCAATTAATTCATAATTACCTTTTGTAATGATAATGGCAGTCCTCTATAATACAGTTCTAATGAGCCCTGAAATGATTAGAGTGAGTTAGACTGCTATTTTCTATTGTTTGGGTTTCCTGTGGTGTAGGTTTTTTTTTAAATGGATGGGATTGGATACAATGGACTGATGTATAAATGGGATGAACAGAATGAAATAATTAAAAATGGATGAGATGGAATGGAATAGATGGACTGTTGGATAAATGAATTGCCAAATTATGGATGGACAGACAGATAATTGGCCTGAGATTAGATAGATAGATGGATGAATGATTGGATGATGAACAGATGGATAAATGGGATAGATGATATGGGAATGGATGGATGGATGGATTGATAACTTGATGGATGGATAGTAGGATGGCTGGCTGGGTAGATGAATGATAAGGATAAGGATAATAAGATAGTATTGGACAGGGATGGATTGATTGATTCATTGTTTACCAGCATATTTAAGTCCAATTTTCACCTGTTCAACAAGGAAAAGAGCTTCTTCTGCATTTAATGTCATCTTCTCATTCACTTTTCTTCCAAAATAATTCCAATAACTTCCCTAAATCAGAGTAACAAAACAGAAAAGTAAACACACTGAATAGCATCCTCTGTCATAGCTAGGTCTCACTAGAACAATAATAGGGATTGTGGAGGCAGAGGGAGGGTCAAAAATGATATCCTGCTATTAGATGATCGAAGGTGAGAAGCTAGGAAGATAGAAATGATAGAAAAGTTATTCAGAAGACACTAGCTAGTACAGGGGCTCGGAAAAAAATCCAAGTCCACCTGACAGAAATCGAACCCGTGACCTTCCAGATACCAGTGGGATGCTTTACCACTAAGCTACAGGGAGACTCGTGTGGTTATGGTCACTTTACTGGGTTGACGGGTTGTTGTTCACAGGTTTGATTCCTGTCAGGTGGACTTGGATTTTTCCCCGAGCCCCTGCACAAGCTAGTGTCTTCGAATAACTTTTCTATCATCCTGTTATTAGTTGCCTAATGGGTTGACAATGAGTTAATGTAACAAATACCTTGGATTTATACACTAGAAATCACATTTCCCCAGACTTTCACTGCACATATATAGCACCTACATGTAGCTTTTCAAAGTCATACAAAATATGCTCTAATTATACTTCCTACCCTAAAGTAAAACTCTTTACTGGGCAGCATACCTTTTGTTTTGTGACTTCTACAATGGTATTTTCAGGATCCCATGTGCCAACAGAGATATTTCCCCTATGAGATCATGGTGGTTGGAGTCATTTTTAACATTAAAATATTCACAAATACCAATAGTATATAGAATAGGATAGAATAGGATAGGATAGGATAGGATAGGATAGGATAGGATAGGATAGGATAGGATAAGATAGGATAGGATAGGATAGGATAGGATAGGATAGAGCAGAGCAGAGCAGAGCAGAGCAGAGCAGAGCAGAGTAAGAGTAGAGTAGAAAAGAATAGAAATGGAATGAAATAAGATTTAAAAAAATAATGAAATAGTAGTTCTTACTTTCTAACAATCCTTTCTTCTTTAAGAACATCAACATGTTCAGCTATCATGGACTCAATCTGTTGACATTGCTCTGTGCTGTGATTAGGTGCAAATTCTTTTGGTCCCCTGACCTGTGGGAGGTGCTGTGTTTGCTTCCTCAGCTTCTGAAGTTCTTCAGGGCTGTAAAATATGGTTTACCATAACTTTAAGTCATTGGTATTGCCGGAAATTACTTATGGTATTTCTGTATTATTGGGAGTAGTCCATTATCATCTGATCTTGGTATCAGGAATAAGAAACTTGCTTGCTGTGGTGTTTGCATTGGGGATTGGCTACTGGTCGCATTGTGCTTCTCTTAACTCTTCTCTCACGTTCTGCCCCTCCCTGCATGCTATATTAACTGCACACAGCACATTCCATACTTTCTATTTCTTCAATAGCATTTTCCCTGGCTTCTCAAGATATGCATTTGACAAGGAACTATACTGTAATCAAGAAAGTAGGAAGAGAGGGAGCAGGAAACTTAACTCCAGTTGAAATTAGGACACCCGGATTTAATTCATGAAGTGGCCAGGGATCATGTGCCAAGAGAGCCTGCATTAGTTCGGCAAGATCACCCATTCCTCCCCCCCCCCCAAATATTAACCCACCCCCTTCCTGGTTAGCAAAATTATCATTACCCCCCCCCCCCCCCTATATTTTGTGCCCTTTATTACTATACCATCTGCATCATATGCTTGTTCAATATACAGGTTAAGAGAGGGTATACTCTATTCTTTCCTCTACTAATTTATGAATAGTCTAAACAGTTACTAATAAACTTAGAAAAGAAACTACAAAAATTCTTGTAGTACTTTAGTTAAGTTACTTCTTGTTTTTGACATCCTTAACCAAGGTTTGTATTCCATCAAAATTAACAATCAGTACAATCCACAGTGGTGAGGCATACCTGAATGTTATATCCCCTTCCATAGACATGCTGTAAAAAGATGCTAAATGTACTTTTTCCCCTATAAATCTTCAAAATGAAATACTCGAATGAAGTTGAAGTTCGTCCGCCATTTTGGATAGTGAGGTCGAGTGAGACTGGGCATCTTCGAACCCAAGTCTCGCGCAATTTTGGCAGTTACGGCTCCCTTCCGAAGACCCTGGTTCCGGTTTTTTCGTCTCTTAGGAAGGGACCGGTCATTATTTAGAGGGGGAGGTCAAATGGCGATAGGTGAATGAGTGAAACGGTGAAATGATTTTGTGCTTCAAAATCTATGCTTTAATGTCAGAGTCGGTAAATTTTCCTCAGGATGCGTACCACTATTTATGCCGGCAAAATGTATACCTTACGCCATCAATCAAATGAGTCAATAAGTGAATCTTTTAAAGTATTGACGGTAAAACTTAGGAAGTATTACGAGTATTTTTTTAAAATGTGCTTAAAACATGGTCAGGCATTAGCGGTGCATGTTTCTCATACAAATCCCAGTTGTAATACATCGTATTCATGAATAAAGAACCGTGAAAGTTGCTAACATACATCCGCACACTTCAGCATGTGCTGGCTGTTATGAGTTCAGTCAGTAACTAAGTAGAAAGGCTCGTATTCATTGTCCATAGGGACCGGGGGGGGAGGGTACTTCGGGTCGTTTCGTACGGGGATGCTCCGCCCGGACTCTCGACCCCTTACCCTTTTCTATACCAAATTTCAGCAAAAAGGTACCCCTTTCATATACCTTTGAAGAAAATCTACCCCTTTTTATACCAAACTCACAAATTTTCACCCCTTTTCCATACATGCGGCCAGAAAGAAAGTACCCCTTTCGGGTGGAGCATCCCCGTATAGTCCATTATAGGGAGTACCCCCCACCCCCCCGGGCCATAGGGTATATAACACTAATATTTCATAATACCATAGATTTGATCTGGTCAGATCATCAAGTATTAATCAAACCCAAACCAATTTGGCTTCACGAAAGGAAAATCGACATTAGTTCAACTCCTAAGCAGTTTTAACGATTGGTCTTCATCACGAAATAATTCTAAAACAACAGATTGCATTTTCCTCGGCCTATCAAATGCATTTGACAGTGTGCCCCACGAGCGCTTGCTTCTCAAATTGCAGCAACATGGTATAGAAGGACCACTTCTTTTGTGGTTTGGGAATTTCCTAACCAATGAGACAACAAAGGGTCGTAATTCGTGGAACTTATTCAAATTGGGCTCCGGTTATATCAGGAGTGCCCCAAGGGACTATACTTGGTCCAATGTTATTCCTAATATACATAAATGACTTAGGAAACAATGCTACATTTACCACTAAATTGTTTGCCGACGATACAAAAAGTTGCCAAAGTTATTCCTTTATTTAAAAGTTGTGGCTATGAATTAATTTCTAATTTTAGACCGATATCGTTACTCCCGATGTTCTCAAATGTGAAAGTCTAACTAACCATCTGGAGCAAAATCGTCTTTTATTTGATTATCAATTTGGATTTGGGAAAAAAGGAATACCACTTTGGCAATCCTTGATTTTGTCCATAGGATATCAGACTCCCTTGGCAGTAGGAATATTTCTTTATTTTTAGGTGTCTTTCTTGGCTTTGAAAGGCTTTCGATACTGTCGACTGCCATGATATTTTGCTTGATAAGCTTTCCTATTATAGTCTTAGTAGCGATGCCCTGAGGTAGTTTGACAGCTATCTCAGAGATCGTAAGCAATATGTGTGTGTTGATGGAAATAATTCAGATCTCAAACAAATTTTGTTTGGGGTACCTCAAGGTTCCATCCTCGGTCCCATCCTATTTCTTATTTACATGAATGATGCCCAATTTGTTACAAAAACCATTCAATATATTACTCTACGCTGATGATATGAATCTTTTATGTAACCATAAATGTCTTAAGAAAGCTACTGCTGTCCTAAATAAGGAGCTATCCTCTCTTAGTGAACTAAACGAAACATATTCTTTTCGGAACTCAGCAAAGACTTAAGAATATCGCGGCAGATGGTATCGAGGGTCAACTCAGTGTCACTTAAGAATGGTCAATTTATTGTTAAAGCTTCGCATACTAAATTCCTAGGTTTACTCTTGGATAAGAACCTTACATGGAGCCCTCATATTGCTTTTGTAACAAGAAAAAATTGCAAAATCAATTGGAATTCTAAATAGATGCAGTCAATAGGGTTTTCCGATTTAGCGGAATTTTCGTCATTTTGGCAATACCGTTGCCAGCACGTGCATAAATGACTAATTGATATGCTTCAAGCCCGGAATAGCACAGTCATTTTCTATTTATTAAAGTTTTCTGATTCAGAATTTACACTGATTTTCAAGAGTACGTTCGGATTTTCCGTCAAAAATCCATCTCTCGTGTTATTCCAAATGTGATCACGTGATGCCTTTTTTGGCACGTCGTGACCAAATTGAGGCAAATTGAATTCGCTCACTCATGCAAGTTTGAGTCACCGACCAGTTACAGTTCAGCGAAAACTGTACTAGTCAAATCCACATACCATTATTTTTTATATTTTCAAAAAGAACAGTACTGAAATGTCGGTCGGGGATCAGTTTGCGTTTTGCAAGTACAAGAGATAGCCGGGAGCATTAATTGGGCCCTTTCTTGGTGTTTAATGGCACCTAAGGCATGAACAGAATAAAACATACAATAGCCAAGAACAAAGAACTTAGAACGAAACAATATCTTACAATACAAAGAACCCTAAACTTGAATACGATATTTCCTGCAACTCCAAGAAAGACCCATTAAGTTTTGTTGCTTCGCTTGGTATAGTTTCATATATTCATATATATTCTATGGTACATTGATTTGGGGTAGTAATTACAAAACAAGGATTCTACCCATTCATAACAAAAACGAGCTGTCCGTGTAAGTACTTTCTCAAGCTATAGAACCCCTAGCAGACCACTATTTAAGAAACTCGATATCTTAAATATCTTTGAAATAACTAAATTTCAGCTCTCTGAACTTGCCTACCAACAGTCAAACTCCCATCTATCGGATATTTTCTGTAAAATTGCTTTTTTCACTGCAGAGATATAATTAAGGTTTCTATTTTGCTAGTTTAACACTATCATTGTACCTTGCAGTGGGAGAGTAGTTCAAATTCTATTCATTCGTTAATCTGTCAGATCTCCCTCAAGTCCTCCCGGAATTAGAAGAAGAAAAAACATTGATTGAGCTTGTCAATCAAAAGCCTACAGCCAATCGTATGAGGAAAGGTATGATCTTATTCAACCAATCAGATTGATCCGAGTCGGAAACGTATGATATAAAACAGGTAGTCTGTTAAGAGAGGACATCAGTTTCTCTTGTGAGCAGGAAGAAAAGAACTCAAGAAACCTTCAAGCCAGGTATTTGTACGTGTTTGTATACATTTGTTGTAATGAATAGCAAAAGATAAACGACAAACTCGAGATGGAAAGAGAAAAGAAAAGAATGGAAGGAAGAAGAAACATAATTTTATCTGCCTTGTCTGTTTGGTTTTGAAGGCTTTCAGTTTTACCTTTCTTCAGCACATGATCTGCTTTTTGATAGTTTGTTTGTATGCAATACCATTTATAGTTGTATCTTACAAAATCCTTCATTCAAGACTAAACTGGTTGCATGTTTCTTCTTCTTTCTTTTCAAGATCAAATTCAATCGAAGCCATCATGTCTTATCAACGATTCCTTTTTCTGGTCGTCGTTGCTTCATTGATTGCAACTTCACTAGCAGTTCCAATGGGCCTTGAAAAACGTGATGGTAATGTTGCATTACTTTGATTTAAAGCATGTTTCCTACATAAATCCTACGCTGAGGCAAGGGAGTGGAGAGGAGGGGTTACCGTCTCATATCTCATGCCCAGGTATAACCTGCATGTATGTACGGATATGTGCTGCTGGATAGGGTATGGTTTAATTGCGAGAGGTTGGTCTTTGATAGGGTCTACAATTTTCATAATCCAGGTTTTGTGTGATAGAAATCAGTTCTGATAAGGTTCTAAGCTACTTGAACATACGCATAATCATACTGGGAGTGCCTTATTCTCGTATCACTGTATACACACGATTGGTTCTGCATTTGTCTATATATTTCATCAATATCATGTCCATCCTTCATTTCTTTATTCTTATTTTAATATATCTAGTATATTTTATTTCTCGTATTGTTTACCTGTTCACTTCTTTTTATATTTATATTTATTTTTTATTATTATCATTATTATTGATTTACTATTATAGGAGCAAGTTGCAGCTGCGGTGGTAAATCAGGTATATATTGGTTTAGTCCGCTTAAACTTCCTTGCCCAGTTCAATACGGATATACTGGTTCATGCTCTAAATTTATGGGCCGATGCTGTTATGTATAATCACGGCAGTCAGGAATTCCAAAAGCATTTACTGCCCTTCTAGACCAGTAAAAAAGCAATGTAACATCCTTAAATAGAGTTAATGCCTGTAATACAAGAATGATAATATACCCCTATATACGATGTAATAACGACTGATTGAATGCTATTAAAGATTATATCATCAAATCTATGGTATTATGAAATATTACTGTTATAGACCCTATGGACAATGAATACGCGTCTTTCTACTTGGTTACTGACTGAACTCATAACAGCCAGCACATGCTAAGAATAATGACAAACTTTCAGTTCTCTATTCACTGAATACGAAATAAAAGGGCGAATCCAGAATTTTGTTCAGGGAGGGGTGCAGCTTTGTATGGGCACCCTTCCCGATAAAACGCCGAACCCCCCCCCCCCCCCCCCAAAAAAAGATCGAACCTCATGTAGGATATCTTGCAAGTTGTAAAGTTGAGGCGACTAGTCGACTAAGGGAAGGGTGCAAATTAACTCTCAAACTCAAAGAAAGAAAACATTTTGGGGCACAAAGTCGATCCAGGGGGTGCGCACCCCTATCCCGCATCAGCCCCAGAAACATTACAGCGATTTGTATCAAAAACATCGCCAAAGCCTGAAGTTAAATACTTGTAACTCGAGCTCAATCAATTGCAAGTTGTTCACGCAAAAAAAAAAAATCTTCAGTTATTGATATGAAGAATGATAGTCCTAAAAAGGTTTGAGAGCCACTTTCCTGCAAAACTTTCTTCTTTCGCAACCCCAAAAAACTTGTTCAAAATCAATGTACTATCGAAAACGATCAAGAAAATCCAGTTTTCGAGTGAATATCGAGCCGTACAAAAATTGGTCAAAAATCATGTTTCGCTACCATACATTCCCTTATAATTGGTTTCGCGGGAGAGGAAAGGGCTGTCTGAAGAAAACCTTGAATAATTCTGGCTGTACACGAGATAGAACCCTAAGTTAAAAAGTTTTATCTACTTTCAACATCTGGCATCCCATCCAGGTAGATAGTTGGGTGATATCAGTCAAACCAAAGTAGAATTGAGCCCTGTATTGAAGGCAGTGGCGACCCTTGTCTGTCATGTTTCTTGTTGGCAAAGGCAGAGGGAGGCCAACCAGGGGGTCAGTGAAAAATCGAACTTTTTTCTTTCGCAACTCCAAATAACTTTTTGAAAATCAATGTACTATCGAAAACGATCAGGAAAATCCAGTTTACAAGTAAATATCGACCCGTACAAAAAATGGTCAAAAATCATGTTTTACTACTATACATTCCTTTATAATCGGTTTCGTGGGAGAGGGAAGGACTGTCTGAAGAAAACCTTAAATAACTCTGGCTGTACACGAGATAGAACCCTAAGTTAAAAAGTTTTATCCACTTTCAACATCTGGCATCCCATCCAGGTAGATAGTTGGGTGATATCAGGCAAGACAAAGTAGAATTGAGCCCTGTATTGAAGGCAGTGGCGACCCTTATCTGCCATGTTTCTTGTTGGCAAAGGCAGAGGGAGGCCAACCAGGGGGTCAGTGAAAAATCGAACTTTTTTCTTTCGCAACTCCAATTAACTTTTTGAAAATCAATGTACTATCGAAAACGATCATAAAAATCCAGTTTACAAGTAAATATCGAGCCTTTGAAAAAATGGTCAAAAAATCATGTTTTGCTATCATACATTCCCTTATAATCGGTTTCGTGGGAGAGGGAAGGACTGTCCCAAGAAAACCTTAAATAACTCTGGCTGTACACAAGATAGAACCCTAAGTTAAAAAGTTTTATCTACTTTCAACATCTGGCATCCCATCCAGGTAGATAGTTGGGTGATATCAGTCAAACCAAATTAGAATTGAGCCCTGTATTGAAGTCAGTGGCGACCCCTGTCTGCCATGTTTCTTGTTGACAAAGGCAGAGGGAGAGCAACCAGGGGGTCAGTGAAAAATCAAATTTTTTTTTTTTCGCAACTCCAAATAACTTGTGGAAAATCAATGTACTATCGAAAACGATCATGAAAATCCAGTTTACAAGTAAATATCGAGCCGTACAAAAAATGTTCAAAAATCATGTTTTGCTATCATACATTCCCTTATAATCGGTTTCGTGGGAGAGGGAATGACTGTCCGAAGAAAAGCTTGAATAACTCTGGCTGTACACGAGATAGAACCCTAAGTTAAAAAGTTATATCCACTTTCAACATCTGGCATCCCATCCAGGTAGATAGTTGGGTGATATCAGTCAAACCAAAGTAGAATTGAGCCCTGTATTGAAGGCAGTGGCGACCCTTGTCTGCCATTTTTCTTGTAAGCAAAGGCAGAGGGAGACCAACCAGGGGGACAGTGAAAAATCAAACTTTTTTCTTTCGCAACTCCAAATAACTTTTTGAAAATCAATGTACTATCGAAAACGATCATGAAAATCCAGTTTACAAGTAAATATCGAGCCGTACAAAAAATAGTCAAAAATCATGTTTTGCTATCATACATTCCCTTATAATCGGTTTCGTGGGAGAGGGAAGGACTGTCTGAAGAAAATCTTGAATAAATCTCAGGAGTAGAATGCGACGACAATTGGTGGATTAAATTTTACAGAATAAAAATATTCACTAAACTGAGGAGGGATTGGCAGTGTGCCCTGGATAAGTCCTCGAAGAATGCTATACTTTCATTCTGCGTCGTGGTTGATCATTTGTTGGCATTGGAGGTAAACGAAAGAGAAAGGTGGAAGCTTATCACGATTTCAGTGTGCCCTGTGTAAGTCCTCAAAGCAATGCTATATTTTTATTCTGCGTCTTGGTTGATCATTTGATAGCATTGTAGGTAAACGAAAGAGAAAGGTTGAAGCTTATCACGATTTCAGTGTGCCCTGTATAGTCCTCAAAGCATTGCTATGTTTTCTTTTAGCATTTACATTCGTAGATTCCCATTTTTCGAGAAGCACTTCAAATGTTTACAGATATTGATTTTTGTCGCCATTTCTTGTGTTAGTGTTATTTAGTTATTTTCTTTTTAGACTTACAAGTAATCGAGTAGTATGCAAGGCTATTCCTTTGTATAAATGCCTTGAAAAAGCATTTCGTAATACAGCCCGTTTGTGTTGGTTGGGTGACCCTACTGCTAGGGCTACCTCTTCCCCTAGGGAAGGAAAACAAGAGACTTGTCGCTAGTACCAGGTCACCCTACCTTCATGTGAACGTTAAACTTTTCTCATAAGGTAGGGTGACACTACTGCTAGGGCTAACTCTTGTTTTTGGTGTCCCCTAGGGAAGGAAAACAAGAGACTTGTCCCTAGTACCAGGTCACCCTACCTTCATGTGAACGTTAAACTTTTCTCATAAGGTAGGGTGACCCTAGTGCTAGGACTACCTCTTGCTATTGGTGCCCCTGGCGAAGGAAAACAAAAGACTTGTCGCTAGCACCAGGGTTACCAGTATGTGAACAGTCTCTCATAAGGTAGGGTGACCCTAGTGCTAGGGCTACCTCTTGCTATTGGTGCCCCTGGCGAAGGAAAACAAAAGACTTGTCGCTAGCACCAGGGTTACTATTATGTGAACGGTCTCTCATAAGGTAGGGTGACCCTACTGCTAGGGCTACCTTGTTTTTGGTGTCCCCTAGGGAAGCAATATTCAGGGAGTTTATGGAACAGCGTGACAGCCCTTTCCAAAACACTGTGAATGTTTATCAACAAGTCTATCTACTCTTTAAACCACGTTAAAAGTTGCCAAAAGCAGGAGTTAGTACTTCACTCTTACTAGTCAATAAATATAACAAAATTTCCTTAATTTTTATATCTTAGGCCAGGTTTAGACGTCGAATTTCACCCATTGTTTGAATTCATTTGCAATTCAAATTCGACGTCTAAACCGGCCTTAGTCTAGTTAGTCTTGGATTAATATCAATAATCATCGTGTCCGTTAAAAATCTCCTCTTCGACTTCCTCCTCGACTTCTTCACCCTCATCCTCATCCATCCCTCCCTTGATATCCCGCTCTGCACCCATACCACGCCCAAGGGGTACCCCTAAGGATTTATGGACGGCTTCTATTGTTTTGATATTGACGTAGTATGCCATGTTGACTGTCGGTACTCGTTGACGCATGTCCTCCATGAATGAGTAGGCCTGATAAGAAAAGAACAGAAATGAAAAAAGAAAAAAAACGTCTTTCTCTTAAAGGCCGGTTTACACTGGCGATTTTTGCTGCGATTTGAAGTACAACTTTTGACTCGATTTTTGGGGTCATAGTCAGGCAAGAATTGTAAAGGATCAACTTGTTAAGTTAACTTGTGAGCAAAGGCAGCACCTTCTACTCAGATATTTTAAGACCCTGAGTGTGGGCCCAGCAGCAGAGCCTAGAAATTGGATAAAAAAGCTGGAATAATTTTTTTCTGTGCTCTGTTCAGTAATACAGCACACGAGAAGTGATACCGCACGTAAAGTTATGTATTTACCTTTGAATGGTTTTGTTCACGAGCGAAGTGTTCTATTATTAATCCATACACATCTCCTATTCTAACTGCTGTTTCTAGGTCAGGCTCTTCCAGCAGAAGCTGGCAGCTTTTGATAGCCTCATCTGGTGTTTCTTCGTATGCCCTGTCAGACACAAATAGAGAAAGTGTAGCAAATAAAAAGGTGTGCTTGGGAAGCAGGGGCGGATCTAGAAAGCAAAGAAAGGGTGGGGGCGCGGCCCAGTCGGCCAACAGGGCGGGTCTGAATCCGCCCCTGGCAGAAGACGGTGATGATTATGATGGTGATAACGAGGACAGAGTACTTATCTTCCTGGCTAAACGAAGGATAAACTAAAAAGGTTAAAAAAAAAAAAAAAAAATGACAGTGATGATGTTCATGATGACTATAGATTATTATCTCTCATACCTTCTTGCTTGTACAAACTTCTTGATTAATCCTATTCTCTGTTTCAAGAAGGCAACTTTCTCTTCCTGTTCCATGACATTCTTCACCTTGGCTTTAGCCATACACTTGTAGGCTTCTGTCATGGCACCCAAAGCTTTGTCATAGTTCTGGTATTCATCGATCTCCACCTTGAATTATAGAGCAGATTTTGTATGAGTGTGAAAAGTCACGGCACACGGCACGGTACACGGCGCGGCGCGCACACGGCACCGAATATCGAATGTTTTTTTACACGACACGGCACTGACACGGTCACGGCACGCAAGGCGCGGTCCGTGCCGTAATTAAGTGTCATACGAAAACTGCTCTATGAACAATTATAAAAGGACTGTCATTAATCCCGCATTAGATTGACCTACGCGTCTCTCACCTGAGCACATGCATCATAGAATCCCGCTAGAAGATCAAGCGCTCGTCCCTTGTTATAGAATCCTATTATATTCTTCATGATTTCAGGGTCTTTCCGCCAGTCCAGTGACTGGAGATAGTTAGCCGCCATCACGTAGATCTCACGTTGTCGCGATACACCAGCGAAAAAGACGATTTTCTCTGTGTCCCCGCTCTTGAGAAGCGCCTTCATTGCCTATGGTAAAACAACAAAACAGAGTATAAACCCTAAACTCTATAGAATCAAGGTACAGATCCTACAAACATGTGATCTGTGCCGAGTTCAGGAATCGAACCTGAGACCCCATGCAGAGGTGAAAGGCAAATCCTTCACTGAAGTCTGGCCAATGAAATTCATGAGATTAATTCAGCTTTTTATGCCAAGTCGTTACTTACTTTCATTTTATTGCCAGCTTGTGTAAATTTCTTGGTTGCTAGGTGATAGGAACCTTGCTGCATAGCGCATTCAGCGATCTGTTCCAGCATGGCAGCTCTGTTTGCTTCTCCTTTTGGTAAGGTCATTTTCTCGGCGAGTTCTTCTGTGATCGTTACATTATGAGCCAAACAGAGGTCCAGCGCTTCTGAATACTGAAACACAAATATCCAGGAAACATTACACAGACAGACAGACAGAAGCAGACAAACAGACAGATAGACAGCCAGAGACACAGACACCAAGACAAAAATGAAGACACTCAGGCGATACTGAAATACAGACAGACACAGGCAGACAAACAGGGAGACAGACAGAATAAGAAAAGAGAACGACAGACAAACAGGCAGAGGCACAGACACAAAGAGAAAATGCAGACAGACAGACAGACAAGACTGAAATAAAGACATACCCGGACAAGCAGATAAACAGGCAGAGAGACAGACTGAGCAGGGACAACGACAGACAGACAGACAGGCAGGCAGATAAAAAATAGTACGGACCAATTCTTTAATGATCACGGGAATTCTTGAAGAAATTCATGTCTTTATACGAAGACATTTTGCTCACAAACTGATGCAATAGTGCACGAAATTGTACTCAATCAATACGATTCAAATTCAACGCCTAAAGCAGAGTGGCGCAGTGGAAGCGTGCTGGGCCCATAACCCAGAGGTCCGAGGATCGAAACCTCGCTCTGCTATTTTGATCTTTTTTTTTTATATTTTAGTATTTTATATTTCTTTCAAGCTTCCAAAAATAATAAAACAAAAACAAAATATGTCAAAAATAATCAAGTAAAAAAAGAAAAAAAACAACCAACAAACAAAACAAAACACATAAAATAACTAACAAACAAAACAAACTGTACCTTTTTTCCAATGACATAGAGATCTACAGCCTTGTCGTACTGGCCATGCTCCATGAAGAACTCAGCACATTTGTCAATCATGACGGGATCTGTGTTCTCATCCAGATCTTCAGCTATGACTTGAAGAGCAGCGAATTGCTGGGTACGGAAGCACAGATCTAATGCTCTGGTAATATTACCACCCTACAACGGAAAACAATGTTAAGTATATTATATCACCTTGGGCTGGGTAGCCTGTGTTTTTTAGTTCCGTTTTATCAGCTATATCTTTGTTTCCTATTGTGACGTTTCGGGTTTTTATTGCAATTTTCTTTTAATATCACGCGAAGTCGGTAGTTGGTCGGTTAAAATTGTAAAAGTCAGCTCGGATTATTTTTGATTAACGGAAGCGAAATAATAAATTTCTTTTCGCAGCTACGAGTTCGCGTAATAATGAAAATTGCTATAAGGTATGATTACGAGCATGGAAACAAGATCTTAGGAGTCACAAATCTGCTACTGTACGTTCTTAGGGTCGTCAAGTCGTCACGCAACATATCTCTCGTGGGGAGAGAAGTATTGCGTGACGACCCTAAGAGCGTCTGCGTAGGAGGCTACAAATATGCTTGTTGTAGGCAAAAGCCTAATATTATTTTTTGAAAAAATATCACGGCTCTATTTTATACTAGAAAAATTTAAAGGTCTAAAAAATGAGAGCCTAAGAGATAAACCAACCTTATGATAGAGCATGACTGCCTTGTCCTGCATGTTAGGTTGACTCTCGTAATACCTGGACAAAGAATGAATAGTGGATACACTAAAGATACGGAAAGATACTATGTTGAAGAGAGTCTGGAACAAAATCTGAGTGACATAGAATAGACCTACGTTTACCTTGGGCGTAATGTTTACCCATATCAGACCACGTGTCATTCTCTTGACAATAAGATTCGTTGTTTGAGTTGTATCCATAAACGAAGAAATGATACTCTAGGGAATGACACGTGGTTTGAAATAAGAAAACATTACGCCCAAGCCGAAAAGGTCTAATCTTCAAAGATAAATTTACAAAAAAATATAAACATGCTAAGATATCAATTTTAGAAAATAAATCAAATATAGACAATGAGCAGGAGTAACGGAATTCCTTTTTCCAAAAAATTATTAAATAAAAAAACCGGCAAAAATTATTAGTTTGTGTGCGAAAAAAAAAAATTTAATCTATTTGCAAGAGAGAGTCGTTATTTTGTCGATAAAACAATTATATGAAGAATAACACTCAAAAAATTCATAGAAAAAGAAATGATGCTAAATATTTAATGCAGATAGCCTCACTTCCGGTGAGATAATGTATTCATAAGCTGATGCAATAGTACGCGTTTTTACGCGAGAATTGTACATGAATAAATACGTTAGATAAAAACAAATTCGTCATGTAAAGCAGAGTGGCGCAGTGGAAGCGTGCTGGGCCCATAA
Source organism: Anthopleura xanthogrammica (assembly GCA_964019055.1). Classification (NCBI taxonomy): domain Eukaryota; kingdom Metazoa; phylum Cnidaria; class Anthozoa; order Actiniaria; family Actiniidae; genus Anthopleura; species Anthopleura xanthogrammica. The sequence goes on along the minus strand of OZ025221.1, from coordinate 6,882,944 downwards.
CCCAGAGGTCCGAGGATCGAAACCTCGCTCTGCTATATATTTTCTCATCTTTCGTTTTTAAGACACTGTTATTTACTTTGTATATTTACACTGAAAATTCCACGTTATATTAAACCCCTTTTCGAATTTAAGAAATTTATCAATGAAGAATAGGATTTTTTTTAGCTTAACAAAAGAAAAAAAAACCAATGTTAAAATTTAAAACTTGCTGATAGTTAGGGAAAAATGAAAATAAGAATTTTTTCTTCTTCAAAATATTGATATGAACGGAAAACGAAAACGTAGAAGGTAAAAATAGTACTGAAATAGGGAAAAGAGAAAACGTAAAAATCGTATACACAAAAGGAAGACTATTACAACAATCGTAAAAAAAGGAAAACGAAAGAAAAAGAAAGAAAAAAGACACGAGGACAGACAATAAATATGTATTGAGTTTTCACCCACCTTGCAACTTCAATCATATCTTTGGGTGCACTAAGCAGTGCTAAATTCATCAACTCATTATCCAAGCCATGATCCTATTAAAGCAATCATTAAAATAAGTAAAAAGTATAAAAAAAGTTGCAAACCAATCTTTTATCTTATCTAAGCTGAATCTGGAAAAAATATTCTAGATTGCCTTCCCTCCGACCCACCGTGCACCATCACCTTGGTCACCGAGTCAATCGCTTCAAAAATATCTGTAAAATATTTGACTATTGACTATTGCATCAAACATCTAGAGTAGTACGCATCGTCTCACCTTGGCTAATCTTATAGCATTGCTATAGCAATGTGCTCTCGTGTAGAAGTGGATTGCATCCTTTATATTATCCTAGGGGAAAAAATAAAGTAGGAAGGTTAGAATAACAGGTTTTCCACAAAGCTTTTCCGTTATTTTTTTATGACTGTTTAGATATGTCATATACCTTTTCTGAGCTCAATAAACAAGATGCATTGTGGTCTAGCATGGGTACAAACAACACCATAAAAGGCATGGCGAACAAAATATGCTTGTACCGAAGCTAGACCACAATGCACCACGTTTGCTATCTCAAAAAGTCTATTAGAGTTACGTCCGTTTTGTCTGTCTGTCCGTATCTTACCTGGTTTTCAAACTGTCTTGCTAAGTGATAGCAAGCGGCTCGATCTCCAGTCTCGTTACAGATCTCTGCAGCCTGAACAGAAACAAAACTGTTAAGCTATAGATTAGCCTCCTTTGCAGACGTTCTTAGGGTCGTCACGTCGTCACGCAACGTTTCTCTCTCGTGGGAGAGAAGTATTGCGTGACGACCCTAAGAGCGTCTGCGTAGGAGGCTAGCTATAGATAGGCTTCTGTTGTTTTGATTTACGATGGTTCAACTATTTCATGAATAATGAAAACTGCATAGTGAACTGGCCACGTTTGAGATAGCAAAATTCTAGATTTCTGGAATAAAATGTTCAAAATTGCATTAAACTTCGAAAGGATCAGTAGATATAGTGCTGTAGATTCGATCATAACGTTGTTGAGTAGTGAACTGACTAGCATTTCTACCAAAATTTACTTCTTATTTCCGAAGGTAGGAACGTTGTATATGGTACATTACTTTATTCCTACCAATAAATGTATTTGGTGATCCACGTGTTTGTACCATACATGAAGTACCATACGACTAAAGCTTCACAAACAAGTCTGAGTTTTAAGATATGTAACGTGTCATATAACAGCTCGAGTCATCACAGTGTAGAGAAAATATGGAGAAGCCACACCCACTCCACCACCGGAAACCCAAACTGTATAATGAACAAATATTAGGGACTATACCTTTTCTAGGTTTCCACAGTAACAGTAGACTCTAACAAGAGATAAATTATCACGAGCTGCCTCGTAGAACTGTAGAGCGGTTTCCATCTCACTCGTACTCTCCATGTACTGTGCCCACCATTTTCGTAACTCCCTAAAAACGTAACACACGTTATTTGTTAAAGGGGCGAATCACTGGCTTACTGGAAGCATGGGAGGTATCTCGTACGTCAAAAAAGAATTTGTCGAATCAATCACGGCATGTGATGTTGTTACTTAGAGCAGTTTTTGTGTGATTATGAAAAACCTACGGCACGGTCCGCGCCTTGCCGTGTATGAAAACATGCCGTACATGTCCACGGCGCGCCGTAACCGTGCCATGTGCAGTGAATTTTCACACTCTTACGAATTCTGCTCTATTCAGTCAGACTGTCATAGGCACGGCATGGTCACTCTCCGAGTTTCTCTAATCCTATATTTTTCAGACTAAGGTCAAACGTCGAACTTCATATGAGCCGAACCTAATGAAAACCATAAAAGAAGACCGCCTTATTATCCATTGTTTTCAATGTGTACGGCTCATGTGAAGCTTGACGTTTGAACTTAGTCTCAGAGTAACTCCGAGTCTATTCAAAATTACTGTCGGAATGAGATACGACCAACAGGACTTAGACTATCCTAGATACAGCACGCAAGGCAGGGGATGGTACAGCATAGATCAGTTTCCGTATGAAAACATGCGCAACGGACCGTGTATGAAAATATTCGCCATTCGGTGCCGTGTACCATGACTTATCACATTCATACGAAATCTGCTCTATCGGTATAATGACCGCTACATCGGTTTGCCCATGGATTTTATTTGGATAAGACGCAACTGCGTTTTTGATTGGTTTAACGGGCAGAGGACGTAAAATATGCTGTTTTTACATATAAATACACCTCTAGACTAACACTTGGAAAAAAAATGTTTTGAAAGTAAATAATTTCTCACTTGTCTTTGGTCTTGAGTATGTAAGCTTCCAGTTGTTGTGGTTCGTCTAGTAACATTCGAGGAACTTCGAAGCGTTGCGTCTCGGACTTCTCATAGCTAACGAATAAGGATTGACATGTTATTAAAGAAAGAATAGATGGGAGAACGGGAGATGGATGGACAATAGGAGAGGAAAGGAAGGGAAAAGAATGAAAAGGAAGGGAAAAGAAAAGGAGAGGAGAAAAAACAAACTTGCTTACTTGTTAATGGCACCAGACACATTCCCCATTGCTTCAAGATGCTTGGCGTAATTATAGTACGTGGTTCTTAAGTGTATACGATCCTGTAGTTCAGCTACCTCAACAGCCTATCAATAAACAACCAAGAAATAATCAATATACAACAGTGAAATACATCACTATTAAGGCATGCCCAAACCATACCTTAGTCCACTGGTTGCTTGCTTGGTACATTTTGTTTAGTAGGTCAAATCGTTGGCAGTTGATGTACAGCTTCTCAGCTTCCTCCTGTGGTTATCAACATCAAATCCTCACATCAATGCACTATTTAGTCGGAAATAGGAGCAACAAAAATCGTGCAACTTATCGCGACAATGTTGCGTTGCAGGTTGCAGAGCAAATGTTGCTCGTATTACCACCCCACCATCGCTTGGATTCCGAATTCAAAGTGAGTTTTGTGGCTTGGATTCTGATTTCTTAACACTGGGCAACACTATTGTTGGGGTGAATGTTACGTCACTAGCCGCCATGTTGGTTGACTATATAAAGCATTTCTCATCAGCTTCTCTTGTTATATCAACCAACATGGCGGCCTGTTTGATTGTTATTTATATCTCAAGGGATTTTGAGTCACGTGGTTGCCCCCCAAGAATGAGGATAGCAAAGGCAAAGTCCATTCTTCTGTGTATGATAGGAATTTTCAGTATACATACCAACATTCCTAGTTGTAGTGCAAGCATTGCTACTCTGGCATCTAGTTCTGATTCCTGCATACTCTCTCTCAAAGACTTGGCAGCACGGGCATTAGCCATGTTCCCTAGACACACAGTAGCGACATCAAGACGCTTGGTCTTTACACACATTCGGGCCATGTTCTCCCATACCGATTCACTAAAACAAATTGTAGTAAATAACAGTTAGATGACAACAAGTAGGATATATAGGGAAGGTTATTTAGAATGTCTCTATGAAAGGGAGTTAAGTAAATCTCGCTGAAATCATGCACAACATTTAAATACAAGATACAACTCAAGAAATGTGTATATGAACGTACCATACTGTGAAATGTGCTCAGAAAAAAAATTCTGAGCCCCAGATGGGAATTGAACCCACAACCCTCCGTATACTAGTCGGACGCTCTGCCACTGAGCTACAGGAGACTCTAATGGCGAGTAAGGTCGTTAGTGTGGGTATATTGTGACAAACGTACTGTATATGCTACAGTCACAGAAATATCTAAGGAAATATATAGGAAATGTCTAAGGAAACTCAAGTAAACTGGGTTAACACAAAGGCTGCATGGATTTTAATCAGCCGATAAAAGACTTAGAATCACACCATCTGGTCACACACTGAGCAACATTTGCTGTCGGCCAGAAACAATACTATTGAAAACTGTAATTCAGTTTATGAAGATAACGAAGGAATTGGGACCCACAGAAAATGCTTGGCATACTAGATAGAGATCCTTGTAGGTTAAGTCAGCAAAAGCTGAATCAGATATGAATAAGTGAAAAATAAAATAATGAAATAAATATTTCCCCATTGGTCACGTGATCATCATTTTCTTGACCAATCAATGAGGTGAGGGACCCCAGTTTGTATCTTCCTTTACCTTTTGATCAGTTTGATAGCTTTGAAGGCCTCATCCATGTTACCTATCGCTGACAGGTAACTAAAATCCATCATGGCTTTCTTGGCCTCTTCATTAGCATTCTCTAGACCAATAAAATCCTTCATCGTGTGTTTAATCACCATTCGCTTTTGGTAGGCTGGAAGGCTGTTGGGTGGTATGGCGTCAGGGGTATTCTGAGTATCATTACTACCCTGCAGGATAGGATAATAGGTTCAGTACATGTTATCAAGGGAGGATCTAGGCTGGAAGGCTATTGGGTAGTATGGCGTCAGGGGAATTCTGAGCATCATTACTACCCTGCAGGATAGGATAATAGGTTCAATACATGTTATCAAGGGAGGATCTAGGCTGGAGGGCTGTTGGATAGTATGGCATCAGGGGAATTCTGAGCATCATTACTACCCTGTAGGATAGGATAATAGGTTCAATACATGTTATCAAGGGAGGATCTAGGCTGGAAGGCTGTTGGGTAGTATGGCATCAGGGGAATTCTGAGCATCATTACTACCCTGTACCTGTAGGATGTTTTTATTTATTTAATAAATTATATATTTTATATTAAAATAGGTTTACAACTGTTCACACGAGTAACATAAGAGAACCTAGGCTCCAATCTAGGTGAAAACTGAAATAGCTGGAAAAGATTTTAGAATCATAATAAATATTTGATGCTTGTCTCTCAAATATGTGAATCATACCCAGAGTACTATATTAAGATGAGAATGTACTTGCCTTTCTCATTAGAAACATGAATGGAACTCGTACACCCATTAATTCTGAAAAAAACAAAACATTTTTAATGATACCTTAAGAATTTATATTCCAACTTATTTTGGGATAAATTGAATGGAAACAGGTAGCCCAATAAAGGTGACAGATGAGATGTGGAGAGGAATGTAAAATCTACAGAATCTCTACAGAATATTATTATATTCCTCCACTGAAATTTCAATTGGAATTTAGAAGTTGATTTTTGTGGAGGGAAGAAAACTGGAGAACCAGGAGAAAAACCCTCGAAGCACAGGAGAGAACCAACTAGAAACTCTACTCACATACGACACCGAGCCCAATGGGACTTGAACCTGGGTTGCATTGGTGAGAGGCAAGTGCTTGCACTGCTACACCACTCGTGGAAGATGAAGAATTTAGTAAAGTACTTACTGCTCTGTGTAGAGTCTAGTGAAAAATAATCTTGCAACAGAGTGCCATTTTCAGGAATACTGAACAAGGACACTATCATCACGTCATTCTAAAAATAAATCAAGAATATGACAGCAGTGTCAGTGCATGACAGTTAAATCAATGATAAGATACACACTATACTTTATTATAAAATAACTGTTATAAATCTTGCATTCTGATTGGTTGGGAGTGCATGCATTATGAGAGCACATAGCACAAGCATGCACTTTTTATTGGTTCATTCCTATCCAAAATAATGGTATGTATCATGCTTCTCCTAACACTTGTCTCATGTTTCTTCCGACCCCCACATGCTTTATTCATAACTGCACACAGCATGCAGGCATGTTTTCTATTTTTTCAGTAACAAGAAGGATTTGGAAAATTAAGACCAGTTAGGAGTGGGACATGCGGATTTGAACATTGAGACAATTTTACACAAGTTTTTTTGGATAACATCTTTTTTTGTGGTTTCATTAAAAAGTGTGGATTTTTAAAATTTAAATTTTTTTCAATTTCCTTTGGAGATTCTTGGATTTAGACATTTTTTCCTGCAGCTTTGCAGTTTTTAGCACCCTCTTTTGTCCCCTTCAGTTAGTGCTGTTAGTATTTCAAGCAACCGGTAATAAAAGTTTTTTGTTCTTATATTTCCTATCCTTTTTTTCTTTTCCCACTTGACTTGACCAACCTGCTGTTCTTTTTCTTTATTTTCTTTTGCGGTAATACTAAAAAGCTTCTTCGCTGGTTTCTCTTTCCCATGTGAAAGAGCACTTGATGAGCTTGTTGTCTCACAGACAATCAACTTGGGATCCGTAGCATCCCAGAACTGTGAAATAGGTATGCGACCAGCTATATCTGCAGCCTGTTGAGCTCGTCCAACAATATCTGTGCCGTCATCCATATCTCCACCAACTTCTTGACCAGTAGTGAAGTCAAAGGTATGGATTGTGTCTGTATCTATATCCCATATGTAGATCTTTGGATCTGGAGTATTATTAGGCTGAAAAGAAAAAAACATTTAATTCATTAAAAATTTGATTCACATCATAATACTTATACCATGCATTCCATTGCTACCAATTTTTTTATTACTACTCGCTGATCAAAACAAGAGTTGCGACCGGGAAATCAGGCAATGGACAGGTATTTTAAGGTATATATTTAAGGTACCAAACAATTTATTTGATTGATGGCATAGTATTGCCTGATTTCCCAACAATGAAAACAAACTGTGGTAAATATTGCAGTCTTATTGATTGGGAATCAAACAGTATATGAAATATGCCTTCCATTACATAAAACTATTTCAAAAAGAGGTTGAAGGTGCGAACGGTGATTGCATGACCAAAAGGAACTGTGGGATAATGAGAATTTCTTCACATTCATTTCTTAAGTACCTAAACAATGCCTGCAACATTCAGCAAAGACTTTATACAGTGAGTACTATGTTACTTTGTTATTCGATTCATGTTCTCCAGGATAATATGACCATAGTTCCTTTAGTGGTATAATTGCCAGTCTCCATTCGGCCCTTTGACCTTTTTTTGGAATAGCTGTATACTAACCTTTTCAGACAGGATGCTGACTTTGGTTCCGTTACAGTTGCATTTTACACACTTTAACTTGCCAAGGTCTGGGATAGACTCAATAAGACTTTTTGGAGTACAATGTTGTTTGGCCTCTCTGAATAATTTTAATTTTGTTAAATAAAAAAAAATTTGAATAAAATAAATTATAAATAATTGTTATTACGACCAGCTGTGCACTGGTGCTTATAATTTTGTATACCAAAATTCAGGGTAATTATTAAAATTAACTTAGAAAAAATGCATAGTTCATCTTACCTTCTAGATAAATCCCATACTTTAATATAACCCAGAGAAGTACCAGCAACAAGGTAGTTTCCACACAGATCAAGTAATATTGGATCTCCTTCTGTCTCTGAGAACGATAGGATCTGCTTCACTGTACCCTAATACAGTCAAAAAGAGAAATTAGATTTTAAAATTTTTTGGTGGACCTTTTTCCCCACAATTTATTATTTTTCATTAGATATTTTGTATAAGTACATTACTATTGTACTCCTGTATGTGAGTAGAGTTGCTTGTTGGTTCTCTCCTGTGCTTCAAGGGTTTTTCTTTGGGTACTCTGGTTCTCCTCCCTCTACAAAAATCAACTACTCTATTGCAATTCAATCTGGCATCATAAAGCTTAATAAGAGCCCCTGGTTTTTGGAAACTGAGCAATCATGTCTGGCATGTAAAATTTATGAACATGTTTCTTAAACCTTGAGAAAAACCTTGGCTTCTTGCAAGGGAGAGAACAACACATCAAACATATTTGGTATCCATAGCTGGAATAAAAATAAGAAAAACTTACTTGAAAGGTTCTGACTTGTATCTTTCCTGGCTCAATGGTGTATACACTCTGTTCATGCAGTACAACTAGAGGTGAATCTGAGTTGAAGGAACCTAGAAAATGGTGGGGGATAAAGCTGAGTTGTTTCTAATGTACTAAAATATGTCTTACCAATTCAATTATTCTAATAAAAACAGCTATCAAATGCAATAAATATTGTTTATTAAACATTGATATATTTGGAAACCTGACTATTTGAGATTTTTTTTGTTCAAATTTCTATTGTTCTAGAGGATTATATCCCTCATATACAAGCCATGACATCATAATGCAATAACACAAGCTGCATCTTACCTTCAGCTCTAACCATGGCTTTATCAGGAGACACTTCATAAACAACTATCCTTTTTCCATTCCAAATAGTTGTATGATTCTGAAATGCATCAAATTCAATATGACATGTCATCTCACCCCTGTGGTAGTCCTTATGGTAGGATTTGTTTGCTAGCATTAAGCCATGAAACTTGTTCTACAACATTGTTACACTACAAGTTACAGACAAAGTCAATGTTGCTCATATTACCACCCCGCACAATAAGCTTTCTTTCAAAGTAGAAGCTCTCCCTTCTCTTTGCAACAAATAAATTTTGTGGTAATAAGCCAGTTCACAGTAACTGTTTAAGAATCGTTTTCAGTGCGCATGTGATTTTATCCCGAATTTCTCACCTTTTTTTGTTTAAACCTTCTTTGGTTTTTAATTAAACAAAAGGTGAGAAATTCGGGATAAAATCGCATGCACACTGATAACGATCCTTAAACTGTGAATTGGCTTATACATCAGGAGCTTGCTCTGCAGCTGGTAATGCAAGAGTTTTGCAGGGCAAGTTATGTAACTTTGTTGCCTGTTTTACTCAACCTTTAGATTCAAAATACATGTACTAACTAGAATGGTAAGCAGCTATAAATCAAGGACATATACCTTGGTAACAAAGACTCCCTTGATGTGGATATCAGTTTTCAAGTCCTGATTGAATGAGCTAGAAAAGTTCTCCACTGTCAGCTGACTTGGGGTTACTTGTACTGCTGCGACCTTGGATATTATATAGAATTAAAAATAATCGCTGTCTCATCATTGAATTTTATTTTTCTTTGTAATATGGTATAGGCTATTGTGATCAACCCACACAGTATGGTAAGGTGTCAGTAAGTGGTCTGTAATGTGTCAGTAAGTGGTTGGTACATGTAAGTGGTTGGTACATGTAAGTGGTTGGTAAGCAGTTGGTAAGTGGTCAGTAAGTGGTTGGTAACATAATGTAAGTTACATATTTTGTAGATTAGTAACTGTTAATGTGATGACTGTTGTCAGTGCGTGCAATAGCAAAGAAAACAGTGGCATTTGACAGCTGCAGTCTTCTGTACAATTGTCTTGATAAGAGTGTAACAATGTGGTAAATACTCAGAAGAATAATGCAGGATGTCTATTTGTTGAGAAAATATTTTATTAAACAATTACCTCTAGGTTGTAGTGAGCATTCATAACTTGTTCATTTAGGATAATGACGGTTGCTACACAGTTGACTGCCAGTAGGTTCTTGCTTCCTGCAAACTAAAACCATAAAAGACTATTTATTAATTGTCCATGATAATCATTATCTAAAAAAAACAATAAATGTTAAATTTGGTGTGAAGCAGAGTTGAAAAATCCTCAGTCCCACCAGTAAAAAGAAGGCAAGGGGGCAGAGGACTTATAGAAAGTCTACACACTATAATTGTTTCAAAAAAAGGTTGGTGAGGGTTTTGTTGCTTGTTGCATGTTGCATACCAAGCCTGGAATGCAGTATGGGTAATTCAAATTCAAACAGTGAAAGGTCACAATGTGCTACATGCAGCATGCAACAAGCAAAATGCAACAAAACCTTCACCAACCTTTTTTGAAATAGTTAATACATAAATTGTATAGTTTCTTAATACCTGTATTTGAGTGAGATCTGTTTCTCCTTCTAGTACTGATGCTGGCTGTAATTCCCATCTTGACTGTGCATCAGTCTTACTTTTAGACACCATGTACTTCCACATGGCTACTTTACCTTTGTTGGTACAACCAGCAAGGATACCTGGAAAAGGTGAACCAGGTTAGCTAAGTTTCTGTTATGAACATGGTTTTATTCATTTCTCAAGAATAGATTTAAGGAAAATAGAATTGGTAGTGGTGATCAGGGAGTATGGAAACATTTGAGATAAGAACGAAATGGTTACAAGTTTGTTGGTGATTGTGTGGTAAGGAGGTTACCATGGAAACATTGGATAAAAGTGTGTTACAAGAGACTGACATGATATGGAGAGAAGCTGGTGAGAAGGAAATGCTTGTTGGTGAATGTGTGGTAAGGAGCTTGGTTACCATAGAAACATTGGACGAAAGTGTGTTACAAGAGACTGACGTGATATGGAGAGAAGGTGATGAGGAAATGTTTGCCGGTGATTGTGTAGTAAGGTTACCATAGTAACCTTGGAGGTAAGTGTGTTTATAAGAAAGCTGAGAGATATGAAGCTGAAGTAGAGTTGGTAGTAAGGGATCAAGTACTATATGACCAATGGAGCGATATATGTAGCAGTGCTGGGGGTAGTCATGTTAACTGGCAGATGAGATAATGGAAGTAATCAGTAATTATAGTCCCACGAGGCCATCATTTCCTTTCACCTTCTCATTGCTTTCTTTTTCTTGTATTAATCAGATTGGTTAAAGCAACAATATCATGAACATCTGGTGTTTATCTATAGCATATTACTGTACCTTTGGATTTATTGTAGGAGATTTTATTGATACATTCACCACTCTCAAAAGCACCACCATCAAGAGAAAGAACAAAATTATCATCTTGATCTAAATCCCACATTCTAAAAAACAGTAAAGAAACAAGTTAAAAAATTAAAAAATTAATACAAGTGAATGACACTCGGGTATATTCAAGTTTTGGGTTATTAGGTACCGTTATGATACTGTAAAAAAACGTGTTGGTGCATCTTGATAAAAGTGCAGGATGCTAGGGTGGGCCTACTTGCCTTATGAGACTTTCCCCTGATGCTGTAGCTAGTATCTGCTTTCCAGCCCATATCATTTGACTCTTTGCTGCCTGTCCACTAAGCTTTACCTGTAAAGAAACATGCTTGAAAATTATTATTGGAAAAAAAAAAAAGATTTATTATAAAATAAAGGGTCATGCCTTGTAGCTTGTAGTTATACTTTTGGGGTAGGAGTCAATCCAAAACCAATGACCAAAAATATCACTTTGATTCGTGAAACCCTAAACAACCTCTGAGCTGATCTAAGTCAGGGCATGGCTAACTTACAGATGGAACCCTGAAACAACCTCTGGGCTGATCTAAGTCAGGACCCTGATAACTCATAGATCCAGCCCTGAAACAATCTCTGGGCTTATCTAAGTCAGGGCATGGCTAACTAACAGATGGAACCCTGAAACAACCTCTGGGCTGATCAAAGTCAGGGCATGGCTAACTCACAGAATGAAGGAAAAGACCTAAAGAACTCTGATCACATTTGATGCAAAGTTCAGCAACGAATACCGATTCTTGAAGAATGAGGCAAACCTTGAGAGTTTACCTTCATGATTTCAGTAGTTGATCCATCTTTAGCTACAGTATGTTGTGATAACATGAGTCCATCTGTTACTGTCACTAAGACATCTTTGCCTTCAGTGTACAGTAAAGTCCTAACAGGGCCTTCTGTTGTAAATGATTGAGTGCATCTACCCTTATCATCCATGTAATGAACAGTTCCTGTTTACAACACAAACAAACACTAATCAGAACAAAAATTTATTTTGCAGGAAGACACACAAATAAGTACTGTTATCTTTCTTTAGGACATAAATTTTATAATTAAGCTGCAAAAATTTTTGGGACAAAGAATATTATTGTGGACACATATTTTATTTACCATTTACTGTTCCAACAAAGAAGGAGCTATCTACAGATGCTTGTGAAAGGGCAGCCAGTTTACTTTTCCTCCATGACGGTTCATCATTAGACCTATGGTTCCAAAGAAAAAGAAATATTCAAAGTAATGTGAAATAAGTTTGCTGCCAGCACACATTCTGTTTGTGAGAGCTCTCTTCCTAGAAGGAGTTTCCATCTGATTGACGTCCACCAAAATATATTTTGTTGTGATGGCAATTTTTTTATTATTTTTCACATGCTATTGATGAGAACAACTGTTAATTCCCAGACTTAAAGATACAGGGCTCAACACTAACATACATCTACTAGTCTCAGACTAGTGAAGGTTTGCTGTGGACTAGTGACAAAAAGACCTTCGAACTAGTGATTATCCACAGTGACTAGCCCAAGGACTAGTACTGTACCTAAAAAAGTTAGTGTCAAGCCCTGAGATAATACAACTAGTACATAGATTGCCCTCTAAGAACTAAAACAGAAACCAGTAAAAAGTGCAGTATATATACAGGAAAATAAAATGATCCTTAATGATTATTAGTAAGTTATAAGAAGTAAAAGTGTCTTACGATTCTGATCCTGATGCCTTGAAGACACAAGTCTTGACAGCAGATTGGACATTGTGTTGAAAGACAGGGGTTTGGTTTAGTCTACCTCTTTGGTCTGCTTTCCATACTACGACATCTCCATTCTTGAAATAAAATACCAACACATTTAATGCATTAAATAAATAAAAAATAAATAAGTACATCATGCATGGGTAACCTCGACTGTTGTCTTAAAATCAAATTGTTATTAACTATTATTTTCATAATTACGCAGACATCGAAGTTCAAATATCAAGGAGCAAATAACATTTTGGCTTTCATCAATCAAACTTTTGAATGGTTTCAGTGAAAATCAAATTCCCATGCAATATTGAAAATGATACTGTAGATATCCTTTCAATGGACTTGTGTGATCAAGTTTTCTTCTTTACCAGATGAATGCCAAGTTTTCAAAAGAAATCAATCTGGGAAGAGCTACCAGTTAAATTGAACGGTTAAATTGGGATTTCATGATTTTTTTCTGGGTTTCAACATTTCACAACTACATTACAGGAAAGTGAATCCTTGGACATATTAAGATAGAAAATAATATATTTTCAACTTGTCCTGGATTCATGATTCAGATAACTAAAATAATTTGACTAATAGAATCTCCAACACCTGTCTAGTGCAAAAGTACATGCACACAAAACATTTGTACAGTTTACAATTTTCCCAATAAAAAGATTTAAGTACAGTAATATGCAGATAAATTTATGGCGATTTGTTATTCAATGCTAAGAAAAGAAAATAAATAAGAAAAGGAAAGGAAATTAGTTTCACTTTAAGGCTCAACATACAGTTCAACATTGCATGCAATATTGCATGCAGGCAATGTTGCTGAAGTAGGATTGTTTCCTACTTGCAACATTGCGTGCAACGAATTGCGTCGTGTAAATGGCCCTTAATATTGATTGCCTGCAACAATGCATGCAATGTTGCACCTTGTGTCCGTAGCTTTAGCCTTATTGCTGGTTCTCACATCTGCCGTGTTGGTTGAATTTAACAACAGACTTGTCATTTGTCTCTTTTGTTATATCAACCAACATGGCCGCCATGTCTTTTATTATTTCATTCTCTTGGGAATAATTGAAAACCAGCACTAATAGTCCCCTTCACAGTTCCCTGCGCCATCTTGAAAGGGAGCCGCGCGTTTCCATTGAAGTGAGACGAATGGTGGCAGAGCTTGCAATGATAGAGACCTGTGAATAATTTATTGTCCAAGGTGTTTAAAAAGGTCTCTATCAAGATGGTGCAGGGAAGTGTGAAGAGGACTATTGTACAAGAACTTGAATACATACCTCATCAGCAGTTACTAATCTCCCTCCATTCGAGTTCCATTCAATAATTCTGACTGGTGCAGAGTGAACAGATGATGCTTCATGAAGTTCATGGTCATGTTCATTCCACACTAAAATATCACCACTTTCCCAGCCAACTGCAAGGATCTTTCTAGTGGGATGCCACGTGAATGCAGTTACATCATAAGAACGCTGAATCGATGAGTCTTCGACTAGTTCACCCTAAACATTATAGCAAAGAATGGGTTACATTTTTAACATTAACCAATGATCACAGCATCTAACACCTAACTAGAAGTGCAAATTAGGATCAAACAATCTTAAAAAGTTAAATGACTATAACAAGTACCCACAAAAATATTCCAAATCTTAGCAAGATCTTTTTTTTTGTTGAACTAATGGATTTTTTTTACTGCACTTTGGACTTTTCCAGCAATGTGTGGTTCCAAAAAAATATCCGTACATGAAGGAAATTTGAAATTCCAAAGGGGGTGGGGGTTAGAAAAAAAACAAGATTTTTGTGAAAAAAAAATTGAAATTCCACAGGGGTTGAGAGATGCTTTTCCAAGTGTCCTTCATGGTGGGGTTCGGATATTTTTTGGTATACCAATTGCTAAGAAATAGAAGATACCTGCAAGTACTTTGTGCAGTTATAAGGTACATAGGAACTGACAGAACAAGAATATTGGGATTGGTAGTAACATGAGAGAAGTGTTAGCAGAAGCCCATCATGCAGGGGAGTGCTTCTCAACACTTACAGAATATTCTGCCAATTCCCAAATGCTTTTAATGATAATTGCACACAGCTTAGCTGGCAGGTTTTATTATATTTCTTTTATAAAATACAAATTAGAATAGCTGGGCTTTTCAATATGAATAAAGAAATAAAAAATATGCTCACATATAATTGTGTGCTCTCATAAAGTATGTGTCTCAACCAATCAGATTGGTTGGCAACCATACGTCAATAATATTATAACATTACAGCACTAATTATGCTTTTGTGACAATAAAATTTTCCAGACGTCTGGGATTTTGGCTTCTGTCAATCAGAAAAGCTACTGACTCAGACAGACAGAAGCCAAAATGAAAAGGCATGGTACATCTGGAGTTATCTTGAAAGTGCTCTAACAAAGAGATCTAAGTGCAACCAACATGGCTATAATGAAACCCACATATATATACTAACAATATTGGTCGAACATAAATCTCACCTCATCTAAGTAGAAGTTAACAGCTCCACCGACCCCAGGCTCGTTCTTAGAAGCAACAGCAAGCAGTGGATAATTACTATGCCAAGCAATGTCTGTCTGGACACCCACACTGGGAGTCTGGATCTTGTGATCAAAATATACGGCCATTTTCACAGAAAATCTTAACTTTGAATCAAAATATTTCGACAGCTGTTATATGCAGTCAAAAATGAAGTTTCCAGAGTCTCTGACGAATTCTTAAAACCTTGTTATCGAGATTAATGGTTCGATTCTTGGTCAAGTTTTATGATTTTTAGACAAATCAGTCATTCACTTTGGAAAATTGTAAATACGAATGACAGCAAGCGAGGAAACATGACGACTTTCTTCAATTCGTTTAGTGTTTACGGCCGTACAAACAGTCTTGTAATTGAGAAATAAAGCTTCCTATCCCCACCAGCTTCTAGTCTTTGGATTTTTTAAAGAGTTTCTTGCTTTTTTCTGGTTGAATTCCTTGAATATTTTCC
This sequence comes from Anthopleura xanthogrammica, assembly GCA_964019055.1. Classification (NCBI taxonomy): domain Eukaryota; kingdom Metazoa; phylum Cnidaria; class Anthozoa; order Actiniaria; family Actiniidae; genus Anthopleura; species Anthopleura xanthogrammica. The sequence continues at coordinate 6,867,214 of OZ025221.1, read as the reverse complement.
CAGTTTTATTCTCAACGCATGTAAACACAAACTCGGTTGCCACGCAAAATTCAACAATCCTTCCAACAGGTCTTCTCACATCCAAGTGCAAAAACCGCCGCTTTCTGGGTCATGAAGCCAAAAATAAATCCTTCTAAATCTATCCTTCAGTCCATTCTTGCTTTAAGTGCTTATAATTCAACATTTTTGCCATAAATTCGAGGTAAAAAAGTGACTTTCAAACTTGAAAATGTAAATGTCCGCCAATGGCTATCTGAAAGTCCCGGATGTAGTGGAGCCCGCGGGGAAAGTAGTCTGCGGACATTCAAGAAAACACACGGATGAAGACTGGGAGCCAATTTTTTTTCCCGCCAAAAATAAAAGGATAATATCCAAGATGGCGGCTGATTCGTTGATAGATGCTCCAGAAGAAATCTGGCGAAAAACATTCGAATCATATGAAGTGATCTTAAAAAGAAAAGCCAAGGAGAAGAAGCAAGACAAGGGTAAGGAGCTGATAGAGTTAGATAACTGGTAAGTTAGAAGTTTTGTTATTTTGGGATGAATGGTAGAAAAAGAATGCTGGCCTGCTCCAACTCCTGCTCCGATCCACTGACTACATGTAGACTCCACTGACTTTGTTCAACTATATCACCTTTAGATCTCTTTCTCTTGGTAATAAACCAAATCAAAGGTCATCAAACTCTGAGCTTTCAAAAGGAAGATTGTCATATATGTATTCACATGTATAGCTGGGTTTCAATCAGCTGATAAAAGTCTTTGAATCTCATTATCTTCTTCAAATGGTGGTCAAACACTGACCACCATGTGCTGTCAGCCAGAAAGAATTCTATTAAAAACTTGTGATTCAGCTGATGAACATTCCGCACGATACAAGAAATGACGTCAAGTGAAACCCAGCTATTAATATTAGCCACTCGGCCCACCCATCCCCACTCACACACTTTTGACTTCCTTCTGCAATTCCTGTTGGAGGGGAGAGACAATGTATGTTTTGCATTCTTTATTTGTTCCCTATTTACTGGGTTACCTGTGGTAAACCAGTCATAAAATACCTTCGTTTTTTTTTTTTCTGATTTCTTCGCGACAAAATGGCAAAGTTGCGCAATAGTACCCAGGGGTCTTCAGAACTTTACCCAAGAGGCCTTAGCGGGCATCTGCTACAGGGTTCCTGTCTATAGTCCGATCAATTAGCATGTGCCAACTGTCAATCAATGTCACTACTTTGCCAACTAATTAAGAGAGGGTGGAGCTAGCGTATCACGTGACATAGATTAATGTCTACGCATGCTCTATTTCGTTGACTGCTGTAATTAAAGAGTGAGCCGAGTCAGAATTTTTAATTTATTCGTAAACAAGGATAATTCTAATCCAACCCGGAATTCTGAAGAATTTGCATTGTTCACGGCAAATCCGCTAACTTTGATTAACTACTCGTGCTTTGACTCAGCTATCTAAAGCAGTATTATCTGTAGTATCAGTACAAAAGGAAAAAGCTAGCCAAGGTCGATATTTAATTCTCGTATTAAAGAATTTCTACGTGCTCCAAGCTAAATCAAACCGATGGGACGTCCTGACTTCATTCGAGTTTTACCGACCCGATTCTCGGATGCTATATTTAATGGTTTGACTCAACAAGACTACTACAAATAAACATGAGGTACAAAGAAGTTTATTGGGGCTTTCATTTTGATATTAAGAACTGAAGAGTAATCAGAAATATTGTTAAATCGAACGCATGTATTTTGATGCTCAGATCGATCTCTTATAAAGTCATTCAACTTGCGACTCACTCGTCAAACATTTACGAACTGTCGATTGATTTACAAATATATACGAACATAGAAAATTGTAAGATGTAAAGCAATTCTGAGGGTAGTTTTGAGCAATTATTTGCTCGTCTTACCGTTCTAAACGAAGGATTCATGTAGTAAACAAATAATGCTGATCTCAAACAAACGTGTCTCCGTCCGCTCGCTTTGCCGACTTTCTGTCTGCGACTTAATTAAGTATGATAAAACTCGGACTGGAATCGGAAGGATATGGAAGTTGGACTTCACCTAAATGGGTATTTTCGAAGATTTAGTTTTTGATTTAACTTTTTTTTCCAAAATGGCTTTCACTGTACTTTTAAAGTAGGCAGTCTCTCACTGTCTTTTGAAAAACGACGAAAAAAGAAAACGAGGGCCTCGACAGTACGATACATCGAAAATACGAAATATTAAAAACCAAATTACAGTCAGCTAATTTTATAATTGATCACTCTTTTTCCACAAAGGGTGGGTCAAGGGCACCCTAGGACCCCTCCCCCTGCCCCTGCCCCTGGTCTCACCCGGTCCAGGTAACCCAGTCTACCCTGCCCGCAGGGTCTTGTTTAATATTGTTTGCTTCCTTTAGGTTTCAGAAGGAGTTACCAGCTGTACTTAACAAAAGAGAAGAAAAATATCTGACCAAGGAAGAATTGACAAAACTCATGCAATGGAAACTATCAGTTAGTTAGGCAAATTTATGTATTGTCCAAGAAGTAGAGGGTTACTCAATGCTTTTTCTTGGAAGTTCTGTGGTAGAGGGTTTTATCTTTAGCATCCTCCACAAGAGACCATGTCTGTATTTCAGAAAGAAAAACCCTCAAAGATGACAGAGTTGTTTATTATTTTGCATTTTAAGATTTTTTGTTTTTCTTCTAGAGAGGAAAGTTCAGGCCCCGCCTGGTGGATTTGATTAAATCCAACAGTCCTGAAACAATCTCCGAAAACACAAGAATGGCATTCAAGCTGCTACCTAATATAGAAAAATCCATTAAAAAACTCTCTGAGCTTAGAGGTGTAGGACCTGCCACAGCCTCTGGTATGCCAGCCTTAACTGTATTGTTAAGAATGGGAAAGAGGGATGGTATTGTTGTTATTTTTAAATTTTATTAATATGCCATGCAACAGCCTCTGGGCTGATCGATCTTCTGTAAGTCGGGGCGTGGCTAACTAACAGATGGAACCCTGAAACAGCCTCTGGGCTGATCAAAGTCAGGGCACGGCTAACTCACAGATCAAATTGGGACTTAGCATGTTAGATTTTTCAGAGAAAAAATCAGAGAAAACCTATGAATCAAGGGAGAGACCTAACAAACTCAAATTTGTAATGCCGAGTCTGCAGGGAATCTAACCCAATACTCTAGAGGAAAGGTCACTGTATCACTATGCCATCCTTGATTCCCTTATGATAATATTTTACAGTCAAATACTACATTACGGTATGGATTTAGACACTGTCTTGTACAGTATGTTATCTTGTATCTCTCTCGTATTATAGCTGTACTGTGTGCTGGCTGCCCACAAGTCCCATTTATGGCAGATGAAGCTATGATGGCTTTGCCAGTAGGCAAGGGAAAACTAGAATACACTATGAAAGCCTACTTGCAGTACCTGGAGCAGCTAAGATCAAAATGTTTATCAAAGCTTTGCAAAACAGGTAATTTGATTAATAAATAAATAATTAGATGATAATACAAATATATGCAAACAGTGGATCCCACAGAGTGGTACTTCTTCCACTGCATTCCAATTGGAATTTAGAAGTTGATTTTTGAGGAGGGAGGAGAAACCAGAGAACCCGGACAAACTCTTGAAGCAAACAAACAACTCTACTCACATACAACACAGAGCCTGGAGGGACTTGAACCCGGGTGGCATTGGTCAGAGGAGAGTGTAACCTCTCATGCTATGACACCCTTGCTTCCATATGATTCTGATTGATTCTGCTGCATGGCTAGCTAGACTAGACCTTTTTCAAAATCATAAGAGACTAAGTCATTTACTGACGAGGCTTCATTAGCCTAATTTTAAGATTTAAAAGACACAAAAGCTATTTTTAGAAATTAAAGACAGTATGCTTTGATTATTGAAAAAGAAAAATTTGTGCTCTATTCTGATTGCTTCATTCATTGGCACAACAACAATTGTAATTAAATAGTAAATAAGAATGTGAATTTAAGGTAAAGGATAGTTGACAATCTGCCATTTGTTGTTATTTTTTGTTGCAATTAAAAATGAATAAGTGCCTTTTCCATTTGTTTTTGTAGACTCTAGTGTCAATTGGGATGAACATAAAGTAGAATTGACACTGTGGACATTTGTAACGGCATCAAAACTGGCACCTGAGCTACTTCCAGAATGTAAATCAAGTACTGTGAAACGTAAGGGAGAAGGAAAAGGTTCAGATGGAAAGGATTCAAAGAAAATGAAGAAATGAATTAGTCTTAAGTTTAAATGTACAAAAGTGTTTTCCATTTTCATACCATGTGTCACTCCATTTAAAAAAAAGTATTAATAAACTTTTCCCGAATTTGCTTTACTGACCACAGAACAAAAGATTCAAGTCCAGGCTGGAGTTTTCAAACCCATACATTTTCCACATAATTCTGTCTACTCTAGCCTCACCTTGAACCTATTGTTCTGTGGTCAGTCAAGCTTATTCTTGAAAGATCTATTAAAAATTTAGAAAGTAATGCTTGAAAAGATACAACACAAAGTCACAGCAAATGGTTTAATATGATATATGATATAGATAAAATATATATTGTGGTCTATAGTGATTTCAGAGGTCTCTTGTCATTTGTCTCTGGCGGTTGATATCAGATGAGAGCACAGTGAGACCACTAATAAAGTAATTAATTAAAAATAATCAGTCATCATCGACTATTGCTGATAAGAGTAATGATCCTCCTAATAAAAATACAATATAATATATAATAGAGTAGTAGAGAAATGGCTACTTCATACAGTTCCTATTGTTCCTATAAATGACGACACAGTGCATCTAAAGAATAGTAAAATGGCCCAACTATAATTAAATTTATATGGCATACTGCCTCGAAAATATAATGCAGCTGTCTGTTTGAAACAATGAAGTTAAGATATAGTTACACATAGAAATGATAAGTTCCTGGTAGCAAGTATATACACCTATTTCAATTAACGTTGATAACGGGAGATCTGAAGTGGTCGATCTGAGACCTATACCACTTATGGGAGGCTGAATGCTCATCTCATAAATATTGCAAATCCATAGTTGCAATCACGCTTGAATGGTATTGAATTGCTAATTTGTGTCACTTATCGCATTAATTCACAAAAATCCACCTTGACACCCACCAATTCCCATTGGTCTCAGATCCACTATTCCAGATCTCCTGTTATCAACGTTAATTGAAATGGGTGTATACTTTCCTACTTGATCAACTTTTTTTTTTTCCACAATCAATCTTAAGGGTTTATGAGATATTTCTGCTCAACTGTCTGGACTTGTGGGGTAATCCAGCTATGACTAAATGTGTTTCACATACCCCCAGTAAACTGATAGAGTGAAATCACTAAACCTGTGAAATAGTTACCAATGTTACCAAAATCCTAAAGTTTAAAAAAAAATGTGTGGCATCATCACTTTGGTACTCTATTCATGACACAATCTTGACGTTTGGCACAGATTTTGCATGATATAAACTGACTAGGTAGTACCACTTTTACTGTGTTGACTCACTAACTGGGACCACTCTTACGAGGGTTAACCAATCATGATGTAGAATGAAAATTGTAGCCAATCAGGAGATGGCAGAAACAGAATCAGATTGACCTCAGCCAAATCACAATCTTTCCTTGATTCATATAGGGATAATATTAACATCTCAGGTTTGTTTGAGATATCCAACTGATCTGAAATAGTGACATACTAGAAATGAGGTCGTCACTGCAAAACAGATGTGTCGATTAAGAAGCTTGAAATTGACTTAAAAGTTTATATCTGATATACGGTAGATATAGATTTTCAAGACAGGTTTTTGATATTTTGTATACATTTACTATGATATTCATTATTGAGTGCGAAAATAATATAAAGAAATAACTGTTTCCCGAGTCGAATAACTAACCGAGTCGCTGGGCTACTAAGGTCATATTTTCTTGATTCTGATTGGCTAATATTTTTTCTCAGATCAGCTAGATGTAATTAGATCTTGGCTTTGTTGCTTCCTAAGTTGATCGCCTTCCCTGAAAGGAATTATGGGTCAACTATTTTTGGTTAGCCTTTTCCGACCAAGATTGGTTGACCTAGATCGTTCTGAAGGTTACTTTAGTAAAAATGGTCGCAGTTAACTAGTGTGCCTACACTGTGACAGCCTCCAAAGTTTAAGCATTAATATGGAATTGTAACTTTTTCCAGTTGAGCTAATTAATGGCACATGCAAATTGTCTTCTTACTTATTTACAACCTCATTCTTTAACTTCATCTGAATTGTTCCCATGCATGAGTAGTTACAGCCAATCAAATGATTCATTGCATTCGGCAATCGAACGAAATTGAATCGATTCCCGAACATAATTGAATATTTGATTTCCGAACGAATCAAACTAGACTAACTAAAGATCCAGTACTTACGGCAATCGAATGCTTGATTGCATGTGTTTGATTGGCTCCAATATTTTTGTGGATTCGAATTCATTGGCTTGCCGAATGCATTAGAATCCAATTATTTGATTTGATTTGATGGAATCGAAAGTTCGATTGATCACATCGGGCCTCGACGTCCGTAACAAGACAAGGAAAATAATCCAAGTAAGGAAGGAGTATTAACAGCATGCAGATATGTTTCCTCATAAGCTTTAAACTACGGACACACGGTGCAACATTGCGCGCAATGTTGCAGGCAAATGATGTTGCGAGCCATGTCACACAACGCAATTTGTTGCAAGCAATGTTGATGAAGAAGAAAACGATCCTACTTCAGCAACATTGCCTGCATTATTGCGCACAATTTTGCACCGTGGGTCGCGCCTTTTCTGTCTTGGAAAAATGCATTACGACATGTTGAGAGTGACCGTAAGCCGTACAAAGTTACGTGATAAAGTCTCATTGTACTAGCTACTTCAAGTCACGACCATAGAGTGGTAACGGGGGTACTCCCATATGACGAAGGGCGGGGATGATCGTATCTTTTAGGGGTTGAAATCATAAGTCACTCCCTCTCTTAGGGGTGAAAAAGGAAAAGCTGTTGGTATATATGTTTTAGTGGTACGTATGCATGTGGATTTATGTTGATGCTTTTAAAATTCTTTAGAAAGGAAAGCGTTTGATGACTTTCAGTGTATGTCGCAATAAATTCAATGATTTTTTTTGTTTTAAATGATTTATCTTGACTGTGTTCCAAAGTGGTACCTTTTACAGCTAAAATCAAGCCAGGACCTGCCCAAACTCTCTCTTTTAGGGGTGTAATTTATCTTTTTCCGACGATCATCCCCGCCCTTTTTATATGAGAGTACCCCCAGGCCATATAGCCAGCTTGAAGTGATTTTAAAATTTAAAGTTTATGAGTAGCTTTTCCAAGTTTGTCACGTGACTGATAGATGATTAAAGTCAGGTGACGATGTGTCTTCTTACTTGGTCATGGCATCTTTGATTTGAGGTCTAGAGTCCCATCCATGAGCAGTTACGGCCTTAAAGACTTCCATGACAAGATCAGGAAAATAATCCAAGTAATTAAAGTCTTCCATCAGCATTTTTCTGGTTTTTTTTGATAACGTGCTGAGATGGGCGTAGCCGTTGCGTATAAGTCGCACTAAGTCCACGACAGATTTAGTGTCGTATTTCCGCCTTTTTCCTTTGATCATTTGATGGTAAAATGAACGCATGAGTCCATTCTTTGAATCATCCCACGAATCACATTTGACTACTGTTTCTAAAGCTTTGAGCGATTTTAAGCCTTTTTCCAAATTAGTCTCCGGTGATTTCCTATTGGAAGGCGAGACTTCGAATTCCGGCTGATTTCCGACAGCAACAAGGAAATCCTTTTTTTTACTTTTCGTCCAGAAGAACGGATGAGCTAATGTATCAGCTGGGCTTATTCTTTCCCCTTCACTTTTCTTGAGCATCTTTTTAATCAGGTCTGTTGCTTCAGGAGAGAGATTGGTATCCCATCCGTCCATTTTACCGCTTCTTATGTTGGCTTCTATAATGTGCGGATCTGATGATGAAGACGGAGGAGAAAATGGATGCTTTTGTTTCGACAAGATGTAATGCAGTAGAAGTCCACAGGAAAATGTGTCGGAATTCACTGTAAAATTGTTGCCAGATTCAGACGTCAAAATTTCTGGAGCAATCCAACATCTGGTACCAACAACTGTGCGGCCGTACACTGTAGTAGAGGTGTTATTAACGCAATAGCGGCTTAGACCGAAGTCAGCAATTTTTAAGCAGAGTCGTGGATGTGTTTTATATAAGATGTTTCTTGGCTTGAGGTCACGATGGATTATTTTTTGCTCACGTAAATATTTAAGTCCCTCAATCACATCTTTGCAAAGTAAGACACTGTTGCTCTTGTCAACTGGTCCTTTGTTAAAGTAGTGTTCAAGATCTCCCTCCATCAACTCCAACACTATGTATGAAAAGTGTTTGTCTTCTATAAAAGACACATAACTAACGACTTGTTTGCAGTCGGCAAGTTTAGTAAGGTTTGTTATTTCACGCTCGTCTTCTGGTCGTTTCATGCGCAACTTTTCAACTCGTTTGATGGCCACTTCTCTACCATCCTTCTCATTGATCCCTGTGAACACATGTCCATACGAACCACTTCCAATGTGGTCTTCGTGATACCAAAATGAGCCGACTTCCTTCTTTTCTTGTCCTCTTGAAACTTTGGTCAACGTGTTTTCGTACCTCTTGGAAACAGATTCCCAAGGAATGCGCTTAGAGATTTTATTCATATCTATCTGTTTCTTTAAGAAACGTTTGAGTTCTGGATAGTTATCTGCTAAGTCAAGGCAAGACTCGCCAGTTAAATCAGACTTTCGACAATCGGCTCCATATGAACGAAGCAGTTCAGCAATCTCACAATGGACGGAATCGGAAGATGCTAGATCTTTGTTCTCTGTTTCTCCAACTTCCACGTCACTACATGGCCCATCTGTTTTTCTTTTCTTGAGCATAGGTTGCGCATTGCCGTACGCGTACTCACTTTCAAACTTGTCATCGACGAGTTTTCTTTTTTTTCCTTTAGAGGGATGTAAACTGAATTCTGAAAAGTCACTTGAACTGTCATCTGAAATGTCACTTGAACTGTCATCTGATTTACAAACGAACACTACTATATTCCTGCAGCAAAAGCGAAGCGGCACATGTAAGTCACTTAGCAGCATCTTTTGCCTTGAATTCAAAATAATTTCCACTAGATTAGTTTTCCAACGTGTGTGTGTCGACTTGTCCTTGCAAATAACGTTTAAAAGTGGATAAGCTATTGTATCAGATTCAATGTGTTTGTCTTCACAAGTGACTTCGATTAAGGCTTTGGCAAGAACAAAGGCTTTGCATTTTATCATAATACTCAAAACAGAGTTTTCAAGTTGGTCAACTACGCATACAGTCCATGGATCAAGCTTCATTTTGATAATAGTTCTCCAGAACGTTTTTGGGTCTTCTGAAACGTCTGGATAAAAACAGTCGGATGTCTTAAGGAAAGTCTCTCTTTCCGCTGCAGCGAAGAGGGGTGGGTGTCTTGACGAATCCAAAGCATCTGTGCTTGCTCCGGCATCTATCAAAAGTTTTACAGCGCTCCAAGTCTTGCATCGATGCAGGGGGGTTCTTTCATCATCATCTCTGGCATTTGGCTTTGCCCCACATTTCAGGAGAAGCTGTAAAATGGCTTTCAAAAGTTCTTCAAATGTGTAGTTATGGGTAACGTTACTTGAATAGTTTTGTGAAGATGGTAGAGTGAGCGATGCCCATGAATGAAGTACCAAGTAAAGATGGACACTGCCATTGGTAAAGCGCTTTGCTGGTTTAGCATTTGCATCTAAAAACAGTTGTAAAAGATTAAGCATTTCATTTAGAACCCCCTGCCTTACAGCTTCATTTTGCAATTGAAGACCTTCTTGAAAAAGATCAATTATCAAATGGAAAATGGACTTTCCGTTTGGTAACGTATCGTTAACATTCGTTCCACAGTTTAGCAAAAATCTACAAATCTCTGCCAGCATCTTGACTCCATCAGTTCTACGTAACCATTCCGAATGCAAACTAAGTTCTGACAAGCAAAATAACAGAGGTGTTTGGCCTTGGTGGTTTTTAATGTTTATTGTTGCTCCATACATCCTTAGTAGTTGACATATTTTCATGACTTCCGTTTGGGATACACCAACAAATGGCAGGAGAGTTACATAGTGAAGAAACGTGTTGCCATGCGAGTCTGCACTGTTTGGATCAGCACCTAAATTCACAAATACAGGAACTACTTGTGACAGTTGCTCACTTGAGACTTGTTCCATCATGTTTTCTATGGCCTTTCTAGTTGATTCATCAGCTATGGACAAGAACTCAGAAAGATATTCTTTGCTAATCAAATATGAAGAAAAGTTGACTTCACCCAAAGGCATACACATCAACACAATTCTGCAAAATAGTACTTCTATTAGTGCTTTTTCTACAAGATTTCTCGTCACACCTTTTCTCAAAACCAAATCCAATTGTTCAGAAAGATTTGTCCTGGTATTGAAAACATAATCATTATTGAAATTCAACGTCTCTTCAATAAAAAATGATAAAATGCTTAAATGGCAATTGTCTTTCAAATAGAGATTTCCATCATTTTCTAGAAGGACACGAGCTACTGTTGGTGAACTCTGCAAAGCGTAAAATAGCGGCGTTCTACCATAGCAATTTCTTGCATTTATCAAGGCTTTACCTTCCTTTACCAAGACTTTTGCATGACTACCCAGCCCCAATCTGACCTGAAACGGAGTTTTCTCTTTGTCTGTTAGATCGACATCAGTACTTGCGCCATTAAATAAGCTAATTGCCCCTTGATGATTTTCGCCTGATACATCAGGATCAAGCAAAGCACCTTCACCATTATCAAAAATCTTGTTGACATTAGCATCCCCATCAATTAACACCCGCACAATACTTTCATTGCCATATCTGACTGCACTAAACAACGCAGTTTCGCCATCATTATCAGTCTTGTTGACATCAGCACCAGCATCAATTAACGCCCGCACAATACTATCATTGTTGTAATCATCTCCGAGTGCACTAAACAAAGCAGTTTGTCCATACTCATTAGTCTTGTTGACATCAGCACCAGCATCAATTAACGCCTCCACAATACTTTCATTCCCATTGCTCGATGCGTAAAACAAAGCAGTTTTGCCATCATTATAAGTCTTGTTGACATCAGCGCCAGCATCAATTAACGCCCGCACAATACTATCATTGTTGTAATCATCTCTGAGTGCACTAAACAAAGCAGTTTGTCCATACTCATTAGTCTTGTTGACATCAGCACCAGCATCAATTAACGCCCGCACAATACTTTCATTCCCATTGCTTGATGCGTAAAACAAAGCACTTTTGCCTTCATTATAAGTCTTGTTGACATCAGCACCAGCATCAATTAACGCCCGCACAATACTATCATTGTTGTAATCATCTCTGAGTGCACTAAACAAAGCAGTTTGTCCATACTTATTAGTCTTGTTGACATCAGCACCAGCATCAATTAACGCCCGCACAATACTTTCATTCCCATTGCTTGATGCGTAAAACAAAGCACTTTTGCCTTCATTATCAGTCTTGTTGACATAAGCACCAGCATCAATTAACGCCCGCACAATACTATCATTGTTGTAATCATCTCTGAGTGCACTTAACAAAGCAGTTTGTCCATACTCATTAGTCTTGTTGACATCAGCACCAGCATCAATTAACGCCCGCACAATACTATCATTGTTGTAATCATCTCTGAGTGCACTAAACAAAGCAGTTTGTCCACACTTATTAGTCTTGTTGACATCATCACCAGCATCAATTAACACCCGCACAATACTTTCATTGCCATATCTGACTGCACTAAACAACGCAGTTTCGCCATCATTATCAGTCTTGTTGACATCAGCACCAGCATCAATTAACGCCCGCACAATACTTTCATTCCCATTGCTCGATGCGTAAAACAAAGCAGTTTTGCCATCATCATCAGTCTTGTTGATATCAGCACCAGCATCAATTAACGCCCGCACAATACTATCATTGTTGTAATAATTTCCGAGTGCACTAAACAAAGCAGTTTGTCCATACTTATTAGTCTTGTTGACATCAGCACCAGCATCAATTAACGCCTGCACAATACTTTCATTCCCATTGCTCCATGCGTAAAACAAAGCAGTTTTGCCATCATTATAAGTCTTGTTGACATCAGCACCAGCATCAATTAACGCCCGCACAATACTATCATTGTTGTAATCATCTCTGAGTGCACTAAACAAAGCAGTTTCTTCATACTCATTAGTCTTGTTGACATCAGCACCAGCATCAATTAACGCCTGCACAATACTTTCATTCCCATTGCTTGATGCGTAAAACAAAGCACTTTTGCCTTCATTATCAGTCTTGTTGACATCAGCACCAGCATCAATTAACGCCCGCACAATACTATCATTGTTGTAATCATCTCTGAGTGCACTAAACAAAGCAGTTTCTCCATACTCATTAGTCTTGTTGACATCAGCACCAGCATCAATTAACGCCTGCACAATACTTTCCATCCCATTGCTCGATGCGTAAAACAAAGAAGCTTCTCCATTATCATCAGTCTTGTTGACATCAGCACCACCATCAATTAACGCCCGCACAATACTTTCCATCCCATTGCTCGATGCGTAAAACAAAGCAGCTTCTCCATTATCATCAGTCTTGTTGACATCAGCACCAGCATCAATTAACGCCCGCACAATACTATCATTGTGGTAATCATTTGTGAGTGCACTCAACAAAGCAGTTTCGCCATCATTATCAGTCTTGTTGACATCAGCACCAGCATCAATTAACGCCCGCAAAATACTATCATTGTTGTAATCCTTTTCGAGTGCACTAAACAAAGCAGTTTGTCCATACTTATTAGTCTTGTTGACATCAGCACCAGCATCAATTAACGCCCGCACAATACTATCATTGTTGTAATCCTTTTCGAGTGCACTAAACAAAGCAGTTTGTCCATACTTATTAGTCTTGTTGACATCAGCACCAGCATCAATTAACGCCCGCACAATACTATCATTGTTGTAATCCTTTTCGAGTGCACTAAACAAAGCAGTTTGTCCATACTTATTAGTCTTGTTGACATCAGCACCAGCATCAATTAACGCCCGCACAATACTATCATTGTTGTAATCCTTTTCGAGTGCACTAAACAAAGCAGTTTGTCCATACTTATTAGTCTTGTTGACATCAGCACCAGCATCAATTAACGCCCGCACAATACTATCATTGTTGTAATCATCTCTGAGTGCACTAAACAAAGCAGTTTGTCCATACTTATTAGTCTTGTTGACATCAGCACCAGCATCAATTAACGCCCGCACAATACTTTCATTCCCATTGCTCGATGCGTAAAACAAAGCAGTTTTGCCATCATCATCAGTCTTGTTGATATCAGCACCAGCATCAATTAACGCCCGCACAATACTATCATTGTTGTAATAATTTCCGAGTGCACTAAACAAAGCAGTTTGTCCATACTTATTAGTCTTGTTGACATCAGCACCAGCATCAATTAACGCCTGCACAATACTTTCATTCCCATTGCTTGATGCGTAAAACAAAGCACTTTTGCCTTCATTATCAGTCTTGTTGACATCAGCACCAGCATCAATTAACGCCCGCACAATACTATCATTGTTGTAATCATCTCTGAGTGCACTAAACAAAGCAGTTTCTCCATACTCATTAGTCTTGTTGACATCAGCACCAGCATCAATTAACGCCTGCACAATACTTTCCATCCCATTGCTCGATGCGTAAAACAAAGAAGCTTCTCCATTATCATCAGTCTTGTTGACATCAGCACCACCATCAATTAACGCCCGCACAATACTTTCCATCCCATTGCTCGATGCGTAAAACAAAGCAGCTTCTCCATTATCATCAGTCTTGTTGAAATCAGCACCAGCATCAATTAACGCCCGCACAATACTATCATTGTGGTAATCATTTGTGAGTGCACTCAACAAAGCAGTTTCGCCATCATTATCAGTCTTGTTGACATCAGCACCAGCATCAATTAACGCCCGCAAAATACTATCATTGTTGTAATCCTTTTCGAGTGCACTAAACAAAGCAGTTTGTCCATACTTATTAGTCTTGTTGACATCAGCACCAGCATCAATTAACGCCCGCACAATACTATCATTGTTGTAATCCTTTTCGAGTGCACTAAACAAAGCAGTTTGTCCATACTTATTAGTCTTGTTGACATCAGCACCAGCATCAATTAACGCCCGCACAATACTATCATTGTTGTAATCCTTTTCGAGTGCACTAAACAAAGCAGTTTGTCCATACTTATTAGTCTTGTTGACATCAGCACCAGCATCAATTAACGCCCGCACAATACTATCATTGTTGTAATCCTTTTCGAGTGCACTAAACAAAGCAGTTTGTCCATACTTATTAGTCTTGTTGACATCAGCACCAGCATCAATTAACGCCCGCACAATACTATCATTGTTGTAATCATCTCTGAGTGCACTAAACAAAGCAGTTTGTCCATACTTATCAGTCTTGTTGACATCAGCACCAGCATCAATTAACGCCCGCACAATACTTTCATTCTCATTGCTCGATGCGTAAAACAAAGCAGTTTTGCCATCATCATCAGTCTTGTTGATATCAGCACCAGCATCAATTAACGCCCGCACAATACTATCATTGTTGTAATAATTTCCGAGTGCACTAAACAAAGCAGTTTGTCCATACTTATTAGTCTTGTTGACATCAGCACCAGCATCAATTAACACCCGCACAATACTTTCATTGTCATTTCTGACTGCACTAAACAAAGCAGTTTCGCCATCATTATCAGTCTTGTTGATATCAGCACCAGCATCAATTAACGCCCGCACAATACTATCATTGTTGTAATCATCTCCGAGTGCACTAAACAAAGCAGTTTCTCCATACTCATTAGTCTTGTTGACATCAGCACCAGCATCAATTAACGCCTGCACAATACTTTCATTCCCATTGCTCGATGCGTAAAACAAAGCAGTTTTGCCATCATTATAAGTCTTGTTGACATCAGCACCAGCATCAATTAACGCCCGCACAATACTATCATTGTTGTAATCATCTCTGAGTGCACTAAACAAAGCAGTTTCTCCATACTCATTAGTCTTGTTGACATCAGCACCAGCATCAATTAACGCCTGCACAATACTTTCATTCCCATTGCTTGATGCGTAAAACAAAGCAGTTTCGCCATCATCATCAGTCTTGTTGACATCAGCACCAGCATCAATTAAAGCCTGCACAATACTTTCATTCCCATTGCTTGATGCGTAAAACAAAGCATTTTCGCCATCATTATCAGTCTTGTTGACATCAGCACCAGCATCAATTAACGCCCGTACAATACTTTCATTCCCATTGCGTGATGCGTAAAACAAAGCAGTTTCGCCATCATCATCAGTCTTGTTGACATCAGCACCAGCATCAATTAACGCCCGTACAATCCTTTCATTCCCATTGCTTGATGCGTAAAACAAAGCAGTTTCGCCATCATCATCAGTCTTGTTGACATCAGCACCAGCATCAATTAACGCCTGCACAATACTTTCATTGTTGTAATCATGTCCGAGTGCACTAAACAAAGCAGTCTTGTTGACATCAGCACCAGAATTTATTAACGCATTTACTACTTCTGCATTTTTATTACCAACCGCGTAAAATAAAGGAGTTCTTTTCTGAAATTTGTCGATTACATTAACATCAACGTTTCCATCAATCAGTGCGCGGACTATATTTAGTTTTTTATGTAACACAGCAAAGAATAAGCAACTGTTTCCATCTTTGTCTTTAACATTAACATTTGCACCAGCGTTGATCAGGGCATGAACCACATTTTCAAAGTTACCAAGAATAGCATAAAATAGAGGAGTTCTCTTCCAGTCTTCATCAGTTATATTCACATCTGCTCCAGTGCTGAGCAATTCACGGATCTTACTTTCATTGTTATTCTTGACAGCATCAAACAGAGTCAATTGTTCATCTTGTTCCGACAGACTCATTTGTCCTTCATAAAATATCTACTTCTCAGGCCCTTACTTTTTGGACACACTGCTCATTGTTCAGGTATAGCAGCGACATGTCGTACATTCCACGTTCTTGTTCCTTTTGATCTACCTTACAGATCCTGGTAATGGTTTTTCAACCCCAAATGTGGGAAAGATCTGATCTATAAAAAATAGATTGGTTAGTATATGACAGAGAAGGATGTTGGGGATTTTCAAATCGAGGAGGGGCAGATCCAGGGGGTTTCCATTGTCACATCAGAAACCCCCAAATAAATGTAAGTATACAAAAAAAGTCAGATCAAGGTTATCGATGACGTTACTATATTGTCACGTTTTCATTTCGAACACCCCCCTTAAAAATTTCTGGAACCACCCCTGACATGTGTTTGGTGGCAAGTAAGGGTTAGAGAATAACACAAGTGCTTTATGGAATTCACAACTCCCAGCATTGATAGAAAGCCACGTGGTTAAATTATACAAATTTCTGGCACGACAAAGTTGGTTTTGGTGGACGTCGATCAGTGTTTCCCACAATATTCCACGTGGCACGTGTCTTGATAACTTTGTGTTTTCCGACAATGTCATGGAAACACTTTGATTGACGTCCACCAAAACCTTTTTTGTCGCGACGGCGATTTGCGTGTGTGATTGGAAAGCGCTGTAAAGGTCGATTTATAGTCCTAGAATTTATAGTCATACCACAGGGAGCCCAATTTAGATAAAAGTAAAAGGTGAAAATAAAATCTGTTCTGGTGCATTTTTTTACGGATTTTTTTGCTCGTTCGTATTATAAAGGACATTATCTTGACCTGGAATTTAAAAAGTTAATTAAACGCGATTTTTTTCCGATTTTATTTTCACCTTTTACTCTTATCTAAATTGGGCTCCCTGTGGTCATACTTGATTGTGTATGCATTTGTTTGCTACGTGTTTTGCTCCTCTGGATGGATGGATGGATGGATGTCTGGATGGATGGATGGATGGATGGATGGATGGATGGATGGATGGATGGATGGATGGATGGATGGATGGATGGATGGATGGATGGATGGATGGATGGATGGATGGATGGATGGATGGATGGATGGATGGATGGATGGATGGATGGATGGATGGATGGATGGATGGATGGATGGATGGATGGATGGATGGATGGATGGATGGATGGATGGATGGATGGATGGATGGATGGATGGATGGATGGATGGATGGATGGATGGATGGATGGATGGATGGATGGATGGATGGATGGATGGATGGATGGATGGATGGATGGATGGATATTATGGATATTATTGTTATTATTATTATTGCGCTTTTCTATTTTGACTTTTTATTATTATTTTGATTTTTTTATTATTATCGTTTAAATTGTTTATTTTTCAGTTAATTTGTATTCTTGTAACTAATGTGTATGTATGTATGTATGTATGTATGTATGTATGTATGTATGTATGTATGTATGTATGTATGTATGTATGTATGTATGTATGTATGTATGTATGTATGTATGTATGTATGTATGTATGTATGTATGTATGTATGTATGTATGTATGTATGTATGTATGTATGTATGTATGTATGTATGTATGTATGTATGTATGTATGTATGTATGTATGTATGTATGTATGTATGTATGTATGTATGTATGTATGTATGTATGTATGTATGTATGTATGTATGTATGTATGTATGTATGTATGTATGTATGTATGTATGTATGTATGTATGTATGTATGTATGTATGTATGTATGTATGTATGTATGTATGTATGTATGTATGTATGTATGTATGTATGTATGTATGTATGTATGTATGTATGTATGTATGTATGTATGTATGTATGTATGTATGTATGTATGTATGTATGTATGTATGTATGTATGTATGTATGTATGTATGTATGTATGTATGTATGTATGTATGTATGTATGTATGTATGTATGTATGTATGTATGTATGTATGTATGTATGTATGTATGTATGTATGTATGTATGTATGTATGTATGTATGTATGTATGTATGTATGTATGTATGTATGTATGTATGTATGTATGTATGTATGTATGTATGTATTCAGTTGAGGTTCCAAGGTTGAAATTTGAATAATCCAGCATTTGAAACTACCTTGAAGATTGCTTGAGTGCTTGCGTTTGAACATTGAACCGATGTATAGAAAGTGTGAATGTTCGGACATTTCTGAATTTAGCTCAAACATTTAGGCTTTCAACCGTGTATTTGAAAATTAATTTTTGAGAAAGGTTTGTCGTTATAGGCCGATTTCTAACAGTGGTGTTTCAAGATTTTGTCCTGATGTTTGCTCAAAAATCGATCGATTTCCTTGAAACTTCATATTCTTGGAAAATGGATTGACCTACTTTTATCTGCCCAGTTTGGAGAAAATCTATTTAGTGTAAGTAGCTGCGCGACGAAAATAGGCCTGAAAACTGACTATAAAAATAAGGCTATAAAGATAATGCTATAAACTATAAAAATATTCTAGAATACGTACCTAATTTGAGGCTTTTTGGCATGTTTGGAGCTAAGTTGATTACTCTTCAACACTTTCGTATCAAGAAGAGTACCCCAGACCCTTGTGAATTGTGAACTGAATTGAGTTCTGATGAAGTGGAATATTTAACTACAATATACAAAATAGCATATAAAAATGATAAATTATAAAATGGTAAAATTATAGCCGTAACTATGAAACTAGTCCTTTAATGAGAGGACATTTAAGATTTGCAATTTCAAAGCTATTTGAGACACATACTTGATTGTTCAGCGACCTGTCGATAGGACTGACTCCAACTTCCAAAACCAGTCAAAACTGAATCCAATTGAAATCAGATAAACTGAACTTTGTTAGGACTCCAAAAGAACCACGAATGGTTTCCGTATGAGTGGTAATGTTGTGGTATTCACTCGAGTATGTTCGCCACTGTACAGTATTTTGACTCGAGTACCTTCGCCACTGGAAAGCCACTTCCAACTTCTAAGACTCTGCAGTGGCTTTCCAGCTTAATCCATCGATTATCATCAAGTCTCCGTATAACACACGGTTATTTTGATGCTTTCTTTACGCTTTTGGAGGCCAATATTTCTAGTTCAACGGATGAATTTGAGCTGTACTGATTCCGAAACAGAACGTCATGCAAACGTCGGCCATCCGATCTTCGGACTGTGATGTCAGGAATATTTTTAACTTTGAAATCCCATGTTTCGTAAATGATTCACAGCAATCCTTGTATTTTGAAATATGTTATCTAAACGTCTTGATCATAAAGAGTATTTCCAAGTTGTTGAATTCCCAAAAAGACCAGAAAGTGTTCAATAACTCAAAGCAGCTAGCATATAATGCAGTCGAAAAGATACTTCCTCCTTGGCTTGACACCCGCAGGGAGCCCAGCATAGGTATTATTTACAGCCAGTTATATCCACAGGTAACCCAACATTGGTATATACCAAATTGGAAACTGTAAAAGAGCTTATAAATCAGCTATTTTTGCGTCTTCTGTACAGAAAACGAAAAATTGTGGAAGGGTCTTAGGCACTTTAAGATGATTATCAAAGGCGTATTAGCGCATAAATTAGGAAGTTGTTCACTGGGCTACCTGTGGCCTGTTCCCATGCACCTCAGTCTCTCTGGACCCCAAAAAAATGTAGCAAATGTTTGCAATTTACCCAAAAGTCAGTGAAAAGTCAGGAATTTCTGTCAGCCTTCACAAAATCGTTATAAATTCGGAATTCTTAGTTGGGCTTCCTGTGGTCGAATTGTTATATAAATGTAAAATAAGTGTACAGTGTGGTCAGTGTAAAATGTCAGGGAATTTTTTTTTTTTTCACGATGAGTGGGAACCCTGTTTTTTGAAGGGCAGCGGAGATATCACTATTTTGACGGTTATCATAAATCATGACATCGAAATCAATAAAATCTGGAGTCCACGTGTCCATGATTGACGATCGGGGCATGTTTTACTGTTCTTCTCCGAGTCTGTTGACTAAATCATTACTTTATATCAATGCATATAAAAGGGGAAGATCGATCAATCTTTGCAAAACACTCCACTTTTCTAAAATCAGAATTTCATAAGAAAAAATAAGATGACTCTGGCTTTTCTAATCCACAGCTGGACGAAAATCTAAGCGCGAAAAGGATTGTTGTTGTAATTCGAGCCGGTCCTCGCCCCAGTTTTAAGAGTCACATATCGCGCAGAATGTGAGAACATGGGGACCGTTAATGGAGAGATTATAGCAAAGATTCGCTTTAATTATTTTTTATACGTCACGTACTTCAACTTTTTCTCTCTAAATTCTTCGTTGAAACGCGTTACGTTTTTGTATTGGGCAGGGACTGGGAAGTAGGTCCGCTTTTCTAAGCATCGAAGCGCGCTGTGATTGGTCAGTTTGTGCGTGTACCGGACACCTGCATGGCTTACTTAACATGTTCACTATCTTCACTCGGAGCCGAAATACTAGACAACACAATAAAAGTAACAGCTAACTATACTTACACTTATTACACTTACAACACTTATATCGTGAACAAAAGAAAAAAGGTTTTTGATTCTTGAAAGTTGGAATCTCCATAATTAACGATGGTAGCATTTAATCATTTAGGAAGCGGATGTCGATCAGTTAATTCACGAAGAACAAAAAGACACTTCTCAAGGTTACTTTATCTTAACTTACGTTTCATCGATTACAAAACCATTTCAAGTGTTCACATCTTTAATTCCTCTGTCAGTCATTGCAGCTGTTTGTTAATTTTTTTTAGATTATGTGCCTTGAGCTCAGTAGGTTACGTATTTCTTGGGTCCCCCTCCTCCGCGGTAACCATCAATATCTCTTAAAATGCTTCAATCCATGGCGGCGTCGAACGCCTTACTCATGAGCCTCTGCCTGATCGACGTAAACTAAATTAATATCTATTTCTAATTTTCGATCTTGATTATTTCAATCCCACTGAATTTTTTTGCGCTTATTCCAGTGACCCCGCATGTTTCAGTCAAACCCAGAGGTGGTAGTCTAAGGTACATGACCTGCGTAGGGGGAGGGACTGTTGGGGCTATAGCTATAGTCTCGCCAATTTTTTGTCCACATGTAACATTTTTTTAAGGAAATTTAAATTTAAAAATCATCATTACTCTTCAAAAATGGTTCATAGCCTCACCACTTTTAAACTTGCTCCGCGAGCCCTGCAGTATATAAGCAAACCATTCCTCTTGTCCTTTATTTCAGCGGTCTTCACACCTCAAAGGACTAGTTCCTAGGCTACTCGCTTGTCTTCTAATTTACAGTTTTGTAAGTGATCTTTCTTATTTTTTACGGTGTAAAATTTATCTTTTTATCACAACTGTTTCATTAGAAACACCGACGCAGCCCACACTAGCTTACCGCTAGTTATCATCTCTTTACAGTTTTGACTGATTGATTATTAATATATTTTACGATTGATTTTGTTTTTCTAAAAGTAGAGAATTAAACTTTTACCACCAACTGCTGAAAACTAATTTTACATCTATTCAGTTCTACAAAATAAAGTACTTAAAAATTTCTTTTTTTAATTTCTTTTTTTAATCATGCAGCCATTACTTGAAAGAAACTGACTGGTCCATATCAACACAGTGAAAATATTACCTATGATGTCGATATTCATTTTTCCAATCCTACTCTTTGTTATTCTAGTGAAAAAAATAATTACTGAGAAAAGTATATATCATTCGAACCAAAATATTTTTTTGATGAAAAAAGTTAATTTAGCAATATTTGGTTGAATGAGACAATGAATGTTTCAATATTAATTTCGCTATTTTCTATTATGAACTTGGTATTATCGAGTGCAACCAGGTGTGCCATCATCAGTCTTTCATTATATTTAAAATAGCTGTCTGATTTTTTAGTGCACTGTTTGACAAGTGAAGGCCTATGAAAGGATCCATTCACTTGAAGGCCTGTTTTTTTCTCCATCATTTTCTCGCCGTCACCAGCAGAACATAGTCCAGTCCATTCTAGTACTCCATGCAGAAGGGGCTGTATTTCTTGCTGAATTGAAATAATGAACTACACAAATTTAAACACGAGTTTTAATCAAAGTTTGATCAACTCGAAGCCAGAGTGTCCACCGCTGGAAATTTACTTTCTAAATGTTCCTCGGAATCTTCTCTATGACAGTGTGCTGTTAGGGATCATAGTGTTTCATATTGTTACAGCTTGTTTGGCTATCGTCAGCAACTTCACCGTTATCTACACCATTACCCGGACTCCATCACTACAGACACCTGCCAATATCCTCATCCTTGGCTTAGCTATATCTGATTTAGGAGGAGCTGTTCTTACTCAGTCTTCATACACAGTGTACAAGTATGGCGAATATACCCGTGATGTGGACCTCTATTGCACCTCGGGAACAATTGTAACAACTGTTTCATCAGCTTTTGCTACGATTACATTCGTTTCCCTTACAGCTGTGACCGGCGACCGATTCCTTGCTGTTCAGATGCATTTGCGATACCAAGAACTTGTTACGGCCAAACGATGTGGCCAGCTCATGGCCTTCATTTGGGTGTCTAGTGTAATCGTTTGTATTCTACGATTTTATTTGTACCAAAATACTGTGGTTCTCTCAGTTGCTATGATGTTATTCCTTTTCTCGTTTGTTCTGAACGTTTTCTTTCTGATAAAAATTTATCGGGTTCTTCACCGACATTCAGTTCAGATACAAATACAACAACATTCCGTACAGCAGAGCTTCAACATGCCAGTATACAAAAAATCCGTTAAAACTACGTTCTATATCACAGGTACCTTCCTTATTTGTTTTATTCCGATTTGGGCGAATCTTTTGGTCTACAGTATCGTTCGAAAACACACTATTCCAATACGCTTCTGGTTCACGATAACAGAGACCATCGCGTTGTTAAATGGGGCTTTAAATCCATTCATCTACTGCTGGAGAATCAAAGAGATCAGGAATCAAGCGCTCAGGTTATTAAAACTGAAAACCTGATGTATGAAAGAACTGCCACTAATATTTCATACCAGACGTAAGGTTATATAACAGCTATTTCAAAAAAGGTTGGTGATGTTGCTTACCAAACTTGAAATGTATTATATATTTATGTGTAAATAATGTCATCAGAGAAGAAATTATGTCAGAAAACCTTGCAGACAAAGTCTGGAAAAATTCCACGTTGCTGTGGCGTTTCACTTATTGAATTCACATCGCCCATAGTGCATTTTGGGCTTGGTATGCAACATGCAACAAAATCTTCACCAAGCTTTTCTGCAATAGTTGTATATATATGTATGTATCTATTCCAAAAACGGTTGTCGGAGTGAAAGGAGATGTATAGGCGAGAGGCCCTTGTTCTTTTTGATTTTGGCTTTTCTGCTCCAGACCACCTTCCATGCTACAGCTGTTAACAGCAGAAACACATAATACTCAAGAAAAAGTCTAGAAGTTTCAAATGATTAAACAGTGGATCAGGTGAGCGGCGCGGATCCAAAAATTTCAATCTGCGCCTGCACGAATTTGAAGAGCTAAAAATTGATTCTGATTCTGATTCTGATTCTGTAATCCAGCTTGGTTCACCTGATATATATCAGTTATCCTACGTCTGTAAAATGCTAAGCAACTACAACAACATTTGGAAAGAATAGCTGAAAAGTTTTCACGATAACTATCATTGAAGGCGAGATAAACAAAAAAGTTGTATGCAAAACTCAAGTGTAAGACATAAAACGCGGCAAAGTTGATATCACTTATAATGAAGACAGAAAGGGATTTGAGTTGTCCTGAAATTTCTAAGAAATAATAAAGATCAAATGACAACCGACTAAAAAACAAAAAGCTTACGATGGTAACAGACATCATTAAAACCTTTTTGTTCTGCCTCTCCCTCACTTTCCTGAAGAAATCTGTGGGTTGTTCTCCTAGAAGTTTTTGCTTGCGAAGTTTATAAAAAATAAGTGAGTACAGGATGATAATGATTGGGATTGGTAAACCGTTCGCAAGGATTGTTACAGAGATGGAATGAATTTGATGTCCCCTGGGTATGCCATCCTGAGACCAATCAAGAACGCAGGAAAATGAATCATTGTTGTTTTTCTTAAGGCGGGAAATTCGTAGATATGGTGAGGTTACGATCCCTGAAAAAATCCAGATCCCAGGGAGGATGTACTTGAGTCTTGACCTGCTAAAGCCGCCTTTGAATGGCTGAGCCACGGCGTAATACCGATCGAGAGCGATGAAGATGCAGCTGTAGATAGAGATCAGAAATGAAATCTCACCTACAAAATGCACAATTTTACAAAGTGCAACTCCTAAGTCACCACCAATGAACCACCTATGGTTGAAAATAATAGTAGTAACGTTAGAAGGCACTGATACTAAAGGAAAAAGAAGGTCACTGACCGCCATGTTGGCTACCAAGATATTTGTATTTGTTCTTAATCGTTTGTCTTTGCAGATTACCCATATGATGAGAATGTTACCAGCCAGAGAAACAATAAATAGAAAGATGAGAGAAGCAATTTTCAGTGAGATATTCCGAAAAGAAGCATTTTCGGTCATAGAAGAAAAAGGTGTTATCGTCGCATTTAAAGCAGAAATGGTGTAATTTATTGACATCCTGTTCATGCACTGGTTCACGTTCTTGTCGTCTTTGCTGCTAAGTGTTATTTTTCCGCCCTTTCTTTCCACGTTTGTGGTGTGTTTCTTGCTTGTTTCTTCTTGTTCCTTGTGGTTTCTATTTTGCTGTCGCACTCGTCACTGTCTCAAGTCTTCTTTTCCGTGCACCCCTTTTCTATTTTCTATTTCTTTTTTTCCTATTCCCCCAAACATCCAAGAAGAACTAGGATTTTAAACGTCTTTGCTTTCCTTTTTACTTGAATTTCCTAGTCCCCCAAACATCCAAGAACAACTAGTATTTTAAACGTCTTTGCTTTCCTTTTTACTTGAATTTCCTAGTCACCCAAACATCCAAGAACAACTAGGATTTTAAACGTCTTTGCTTTCCTTTTTACTTGAATTTCCTAGTCCCCCAAACATCCAAGAAGAACTAGGATTTTAAACGTCTTTGCTTTCCTTTTTACTTGAATTTCCTAGTCCCCCAAACATCCAAGAACAACTAGGATTTTAAACGTCTTTGCTTTCCTTTTTACTTAAATTTCCTAGTCCCCCAAACATCCAAGAACAACTAAGATTTTAAACGTCTTTGCTTTCCTTTTTACTTGAATTTCCTAGTCCCCCAAACATCCAAGAACAACTAGGATTTTAAACGTCTTTGCTTTCCTTTTTACTTGAATTTCCTAGTCCCCCAAACATCCAAGAACAACTAGGATTTTAAACGTCTTTGCTTTCCTTTTTACTTGAATTTCCTAGTCCCCCAAACATCCAAGAACAACTAGGATTTTAAACGTCTTTGCTTTCCTTTTTACTTAAATTTCCTAGTCCCCCAAACATCCAAGAACAACTAAGATTTTAAACGTCTTTGCTTTCCTTTTTACTTGAATTTCCTAGTCCCCCAAACATCCAAGAACAACTAGGATTTTAAACTTCTTTGCTTTCCTTTTTACTTGAATTTCCTAGTCCCCCAAACATCCAAGAACAACTAAGATTTTAAACGTCTTTGCTTTCCTTTTTACTTAAATTTCCTAGTCCCCCAAACATCCAAGAACAACTAAGATTTTAAACGTCTTTGCTTTCCTTTTTACTTGAATTTCCTAGTCCCCCAAACATCCAAGAACAACTAGGATTTTAAACTTCTTTGCTTTCCTTTTTACTTGAATTTCCTAGTCCCCAAACATCCAAGAACAACTAAGATTTTAAACGTCTTTGCTTTCCTTTTTACTTGAATTTCCTAGTCCCCCAAACATCCAAGAACAACTAGGATTTTAAACGTCTTTGCTTTCCTTTTTACTTGAATTTCCTAGTCCCCCAAACATCCAAGAACAACTAGGATTTTAAACGTCTTTGCTTTCCTTTTTACTTGAATTTCCTAGTCCCCCAAACATCCAAGAACAACTAGGATTTTAAACGTCTTTGCTTTCCTTTTTACTTGAATTTCCTAGTCCCCCAAACATCCAAGAACAACTAAGATTTTAAACGTCTTTGCTTTCCTTTTTACTTGAATTTCCTAGTCCCCCAAACATCCAAGAACAACTAGGATTTTAAACGTCTTTGCTTTCCTTTTTACTTGAATTTCCTAGTCCCCCAAACATCCAAGAACAACTAGGATTTTAAACGTCTTTGCTTTCCTTTTTACTTGAATTTCCTAGTCCCCCAAACATCCAAGAACAACTAGGATTTTAAACGTCTTTGCTTTCCTTTTTACTTGAATTTCCTAGTCCCCCAAACATCCAAGAACAACTAGGATTTTAAACGTCTTTGCTTTCCTTTTTACTTGAATTTCCTAGTCCCCAAAACATCCAAGAACAACTAGGATTTTAAACGTCTTTGCTTTCCTTTTTACTTGAATTTCCTAGTCCCCCAAACATCCAAGAACAACTAAGATTTTAAACGTCTTTGCTTTCCTTTTTACTTGAATTTCCTAGTCCCCCAAACATCCAAGAACAACTAGGATTTTAAACGTCTTTGCTTTCCTTTTTACTTGAATTTCCTAGTCCCCAAAACATCCAAGAACAACTAGGATTTTAAACGTCTTTGCTTTCCTTTTTACTTGAATTTCCTAGTCCCCAAAACATCCAAGAACAACTAGGATTTTAAACGTCTTTGCTTTCCTTTTTACTTAAATTTCCTAGTCCCCAAAACATCCAAGAACAACTAGGATTTTAAACGTCTTTGCTTTCCTTTTTACTTGAATTTCCTAGTCCCCAAAACATCCAAGAACAACTAGGATTTTAAACGTCTTTGCTTTCCTTTTTACTTGAATTTCCTAGTCCCCCAAACATCCAAGAACAACTAAGATTTTAAACGTCTTTGCTTTCCTTTTTACTTGAATTTCCTAGTCCCCCAAACATCCAAGAACAACTAGGATTTTAAACGTCTTTGCTTTCCTTTTTACTTGAATTTCCTAGTCCCCCAAACATCCAAGAACAACTAGGATTTTAAACGTCTTTGCTTTCCTTTTTACTTGAATTTCCTAGTCCCCCAAACATCCAAGAACAACTAAGATTTTAAACGTCTTTGCTTTCCTTTTTACTTGAATTTCCTAGTCCCCCAAACATCCAAGAACAACTAGGATTTTAAACGTCTTTGCTTTCCTTTTTACTTGAATTTCCTAGTCCCCCAAACATCCAAGAACAACTAGGATTTTAAACGTCTTTGCTTTCCTTTTTACTTGAATTTCCTAGTCCCCCAAACATCCAAGAACAACTAGGATTTTAAACGTCTTTGCTTTCCTTTTTACTTGAATTTCCTAGTCCCCCAAACATCCAAGAAGAACTAAGATTTTAAACGTCTTTGCTTTCCTTTTTACTTGAATTTCCTAGTCCCCCAAACATCCAAGAACAACTAAGATTTTAAACGTCTTTGCTTTCCTTTTTACTTGAATTTCCTAGTCCCCCAAACATCCAAGAACAACTAGGATTTTAAACGTCTTTGCTTTCCTTTTTACTTGAATTTCCTAGTCACCCAAACGTCCAAGAACAACTAGGATTTTAAACTTCTTTGCTTTCCTTTTTACTTGAATTTCCGTTTCAATCTAATCTCACAGCTCCTTAACTAGATCCGTCCTTAATGTTCCTTTCCTTCATCGAAGCTCAACGTAACCCAATCTCTGATTTGCTATTCAATCCCATCCCTTTAAAACCCTAGTCTATGCTAATTAATCATTTATTAATCACATTATGCGAAGAGTTTTTCTTTTCGGTTCAGTTGGTCAATACAAGCTGGCTTTAAATGGATGTCAAACTATTTGACATGCTGCGGAGAATTAGCAAATGTTTGTCTTATGCCGGCGTATTAGTCAGTGAAATTGAAATGGTTAAAATAAAAAATGAATTGTCATTCATTAAAAAGTCATTTCTTTTAGTACCCAAAGAAAATGATGTCACAACATTAATTACTACCGTTTTTCCCCCCAGCATATTTTGCGCATCATGGCGTCTAGGTTACAAAGTGCTGGTCGTTTTTCACACCTAAGTGATAAATGTGATACTGAGACTGCGTATGTTGCTTACAATTACGATTACCACGCTAGTGTGAACCAGGCTTAAACTATATGAAGTGCAGTAAAAAAACCACATTAAATTGGAAGAAATTCGAATAAAATTAATTTCTCGATATCCAAGGAGTCGAAGTAATTTTGTTGCCTAAAGGTGCAACTGAAGCCAAAACAAAGTGATGAAGGATGAAGGCGATTCGGGTTATTTGAATTAAATTTTCAAATTCTTTTCCTGATGTTGAGAAAGATCTATGATTTCAAAGCTGGGGATTTTCTTGTGGTAATACGCCAATCGGGCTGTAAATATTCGTTCGGTATTCAGTATGTACGGCCGCGGTACATCAAAGAAAAATAGCGGATTAAAGTGTTCTGAAAAGCAAAAACATTATGCCCTTATGGATTAATTAATCTATTACGACTGTGACTACACGCAGAGGCTTGTGATCATAAGCTGTTTTCCGTTGGATGCAAAAAAAAAAAAAAAACCAGTGAGGTTACTCAGTAGGTCAATCTTGATTTCAGATAAGAAAGTGTTTGTTGTCGCCCCCCACCCCCATAAAGGCAGCAGAAATGGAATTTGACCGGTATTAAATACTCCAGTTTAGAATTTTTTGTTGCTCATTTTTGTGTAGCTCAATTTTGTATAGGTTATTCATTTCTTTCATAAAACTGTTCCGTGGAGTGTCTGCATTGAAGTCGTGCATCTGTAAATTACTGTTCGTTTATTCTTGAATAATTTAAAGCTAAACAAACTTATATCCTAAGTTATGACTTATGAGATGTATGAATTAGCACAGCAGTATTTTTTGTAGTGAAAAATTGTCTGTTGCTTGACTGATTTATGTGACATGTCGCGCAGCTGAACCTTCACATCACTTGCGGTCCAGTTTTATTAAAAAAATTAGGAAATAGGAACATTTTGTCCTAAAAACCTCATACTTAAACTAAAATAACTCAAAAACTGGACGGTATTTTTTTTTGAAACTTTGCATGTGGTTTTTATTTAATAATTTGTAAGTGCTAAGAAAAAATAAGAAAATTCTGTAATGGGGAACGTCCTTAAATAAACTTTATTGAATTTTGAGAATTTCTCATTACAGAATTTTTTCTTTTTCGGTCTAATCAAAGATTGGATGATGAAGTTCAAACATGCCAATTTTAAACGATTTTCACTGTTCGGTTTTTGAGTTATGATTTTTTAAATGAAAAAATTTGCACACATTCTATCGTTGTCATAGCAACGTGTTACGTCATATTTTTCTTTTTATTCAAACCTTTACTTTATGGTCTTTCGTCTTCTGGGTCAACTTACGGTCATATATTAGCCATATAAAGTTTTTCAGGGTCATTTTTGTTAGTCTATATGCAAGTTCAAAAACCCTTTCTAGCCTCCTTAAAGTGAGCGAACTACTTGGAAGGGAAAGGGCTGAAAAACGTGTGCGCATGCGCCGAATTGTCAATGAAAAACAAACATGGCTGCTTGAAACTTCGCATCAAACACTAACATTAGTAGAGGTTTTCATGGAAAAGCGTTTTAGTACAAACATTAGAAAAGTTCTACATACCGTAAAAACAAACCTTAGGCATTGGTTAATAGATTAAAATGCAAAATTTTCTTAACTTTCAAGAAATGGGCTTAATGTTTGGACTTTTGTAGCTGATTTTGAGATTTTTTCGAAACCATATGCATTTTTATAAGAAGCAGGTGAGCCCGCGATTTTTAACCAAACCCGCTGGCTCGTTTTTCAGCCCTGCTCTTGGAAGGTTAATAATATTCCGTCCTGTCAAAAAAATATAGGAAAACACAGGGAACCCAATATCTGAACAGTGCAAGTAGTATGTACGAGTGCGCCATATGGCGCATTTGATTTGATATGTTATAGCTTTAGTTACAATAAACGTACACACAGTAAAAAATATCAGGGTAGGTCACCAAATTATATCTTTAAATATTCCTTGAACAGGAAAAAATAAATAAATAAAAAAATAGAATAAAAAATAAAAATTTTCGTTAAACACCGAAATGGCCCGTCCGCCGTATTGAAAAGGTCTTACCATAGGTAGCCCAACAAATAAAAATGACAGAAAGATGGTGTGATGATGATGCACAGATGTGATGCGCACAAATGCATGCGCACAAATGCATGCGCCCATGACCTTAAAATTGAGAAGACAATCACAGAGACGCAGTGACCATGTCGCTGTACACCGAAAACATCCAAAGAGATAATGTTTTACAACTGTAGATCACACAGATAAGAATGCATCTGCACAGCAAGTAAATATTAAGAATTAAAACGTATTTGAATCAAATATGAATCAAAAAAAAAACTTTGTGTTTCATCAATGTTTTTGACATTTATTTATCCAACCTTTTGAGCCTTTGTTTCGCATATTCAGGATTATAAAGAATACAAGCATCAAGAGTTCCTCGTTACTGCTATACTTTATAGTATTTTTCTTGTCGAGCATAATTTTCCTTAAATTTTCAAGATCACTACCGTTCAGCTAATTCCGAATCAAATATATACCGAAATATATAATATTTTACAAAACACCGCCCCTCGTGAGCATGCGCTTAGAGTAGTAGCGCGGAACTCTTGATGCAAGTATTACAAAATAACCAACAAAAATATTTTATTCTCCCTGAAGATGAGCCAAAAGCTCGAATTAAGCTTGCATAAATAAATGTCAAAAACGTAGATGAAACACAAAGTTCTTATTCATAAATTTGTAATTTAGCCTTTATTACGAAAACCTTCCGCGCAGTCAAGTAGGCGTCACAGGACGAGACACTCTCTGACGAACAGACTCGTAAGGCTGTTTCACTTAGCAACAGTCTTTCATTACACATGATGCACGATGCGGCGTTTAAAAGATTTCTTTATTTTATTTGAAACATCTTCTTAGCTTTCTTCATTCCTTATATTTTCCCTCGATTTATTTGAAATTTTTGATACATTGTTTTGCTCAGGATATAGTGGAACACCTGGCGATCCAAGTCCTAATTAAATTAATCTAGATGTTTTTATCGCAGTGGGTTAGTCGTTTGAGTAAATATCATTTATCCCACGTCCCATAAACTTCCTTGACAGAGATGGAATTGTTTTCTTCGTATTATATCATAAGTTTTAAATGTTCGCATTTGTCTTTAAGCAGACTTCTGAGGTGACTTCTGTTGATTTTAGTTTGAATGAGTCACCATAGCAACAGGCGCCAGCGAAAAGAAAATAGCTTAGGTAAATAAAAAAAATCCAGATGCTTGACCATCATGCCATATAAATGTCTTATGTATTTTCGATGTTTCCTTTCCTTATTAGAATATATTTAATATTTTTTGCATATATTTAGTTTCTTATTGTTTTTATACTTGTAAATATTAGCGTAATTCAACCCTGTAGGTTGCAATGCTTTTAGAAATAAACTATCTATTTATCTAACTGATGTTGCAGAAATATAAATTTGGTGTTTTTGCCGCGGTTAAAAAGATTCCGTACGACAAGATTTGCAAGAAAATTGTAATTCGTGAGTTGTTATTCAAACTCGAACAAATTCAATGGCACCTTATATTATTTACCAAAGCTCAATTACTCTAAAAATATATCTCAGGCGTTTATTAGTAAAGAACGGATACACTACAGTCTGTTTGGAATTGAGGTTAGCACCTAACGAATCACGAACCTCGATTGCTAAGTAAAAGCTGTCTCGAAACCGGCGACGCTCATGTAATGGATTGGTATATGATTGGTTTTCGGCTCTGGTGAAGGGATTAGAAAGTTTCATTGCTAGGAGATGAGAGTGAATACGCGATACTTTTCTATCTTCGTTTGTTTGCTTAAGATGACATCAATTGAGGGAAGCAAGTAAAAATGTAAAGCCTTGATTAAATTTAGTTTCTTAACTGAGTTGTTCACATTCAAGGCTGGTAATTTTATGGGTTAAGAGAAAAAACGTTTTCATGTTTTTTAAAGCCTGAATACGAGCAAATACCAGAGCAGTAGTATAGTGCCCCAAAACATGCCACATTTGTCTGAAGGTGTAACAAGTCAGGGTTCTCTCCCAAAGATCTCAAACAAGGGCCAACGATTTCACAATGGCGGAGGTGTCCTTGTCCTTGTTGGTTTTTGGCAAGCTGCACCAACAGTTTTCATCGCCATCATCTGTCTTTATTTTCTTCTCATCATCACTGGTATCATACTTAATGGTCTAGTCTGTTATGTGATGATCAAAAGCAAGCGGTACCTTAAGAACATCAGTTGCTTCTTTATCACCCATATGGCAGCCGTGGATTTGTTCTGCCGCGTGGTCTTTACTCCTCTTGTGGTGTACATGTCCCTCCCGACCAGAGCTGAACAGAGTCCCATTCCATGCAAAATCAGTACATTTGTGTCAAATTCATGTGCAGCAGCCATCTTTGGTAGCCTTGTCGTCATTGCTATGGACAGATATCGCAACATCATCCATCCCCTTCTCAGTCTCAAAAAGGAAAAGCGACCATTTATTGTTGTTGCATTGGTCTGGTCCTATGCCATCGCTTCGTCTGTCATGTTCCTTCACACTGCTCACAACATACGGCTGGATAAGCTACCCGAGGCAAAAAACATCAACTTAGTCGGAAACCCCACATCTTGTAACATTTCTCCAAATTACATTGGCAGCATCTCCGTCACAGTCTCTGCTGTCATGACATTTTTCATCCCTCTCGCGATCCTCATCATCACTTACACAGCGATATTTGTCAGCCTGCGACGTCGATGCCAAAGACAATTAATTCATCATGCTGCGGCAAAGTCCAAAGCAAAGGCTGCTCGAATGCTTGTCCTGGTTGTGGTCGGGTTTGTTTTGTGTTTTGGCCCTTCAGTTGTGGTTCAGCTGCTTCGATCATACAGGGTTTTCACAGGCGACTACAGCCAAAGTCCTTCTATGGTCATAGTGGTATTAGTAACAGATACACTTGAGTTTTGCAGCTCTTTATTTAACCCTTTGATATATACCTTTTTCAGCGAAGACTTCCGAAAAGACTTGCTCAATATTTGCAATCGAAGAAAGATGCATTTCTGTCATCGAAAAGTTTGTGCAAGGGTATCGCCGAGAGCAGCAGGTTCGACTCCACTGACAACCACGTTACGATATGTGACAACCATGTTATGAGACGTGGACGTGGACGTGGACGTGGACGTGGACGTGGACGTGGACGTGGACGTGGACGTGGACGTGGACGTGGACGTGGACGTGGACGTGGACGTGGACGTGGACGTGGACGTGGACGTGGACGTGGACGTGGACGTGGACGTGGACGTGGACGTGGACGTGGACGTGGACGTGGACGTGGACGTGGACGTGGACGTGGACGTGGACGTGGACGTGGACGTGGACGTGGACGTGGACGTGGACGTGGACGTGGACGTGGACGTGGACGTGGACGTGGACGTGGACGTGGACGTGGACGTGGACGTGGACGTGGACGTGGACGTGGACGTGGACGTGGACGTGGACGTGGACGTGGACGTGGACGTGGACGTGGACGTGGACGTGGACGTGGACGTGGACGTGGACGTGGACGTGGACGTGGACGTGGACGTGGACGTGGACGTGGACGTGGACGTGGACGTGGACGTGGACGTGGACGTGGACGTGGACGTGGACGTGGACGTCCGTTTCACATTTCCTGGTAGTCCCACCCAAAACAAAGATCGTGTTGTTGCAATTGGTTGGCCATTACGGCGAGTTGGCATTGAAGCCTATAAGATTAAAGAGGAGAAAGTTGACCCCAGTAAGCGATACTACATGGGGCCACTGAAAGAGTATTTAAGAAGCTTAAGGAAACAAGCAGCTTTCTAAGCCCGTACGTTAAAACTGCACCATTTGATTGTATACTCTGCTTTAAGTTTATACATCAGTTCTTAGTAGAAGTGAAGCTAAATAAATGTAAGCCAAATTAAAAATTTTATTCGCTTTGGGCGTGTTACCTTGTTGTTTCACAATCATTCTTAGCTTAAGTGAAAAAATCATCGGGTTTAGGAGCTGAGAACGGGTGTTCAGGCACAATAGCCCCCTTCACAGTTCACTGCACGATCTTGAAAGGTAGCCGTTCCTTTACATCGAAGCGAGACATGACGTTAGCTTGCAATGATATAGACAAGTGAATACTGAATTAAAGATGAGAATATTTGTTTGTCATCTTTAATTAATTCAAGTTAACTTAAAAAGCACCTCGTCCCCCCACCAGACCCTCATATATGGGAAGCTACGTGGTCCGAAAAACGTTTTTTTCCCGGCTCTCTTTGAGTGTTTTTTGTTGTTG